>OX451736.1:1085592151-1086192151 GCA_948472305.1 Vicia faba
TTTCTCCAGGCGAAGGTGGGGCAAGCCAAGGAAGGAAAATTGGGTGTTGGTTTCTGTGATGTGTCGTCGGGCGATGGATGGGTTTCGTCGGGCGATGGGAGGCAGATCTGAAATGTTGGATTGAAATCTAGAAACGAGCATACCTTTAGTTCTAGAGCTCAGAATGAAGTGTCGTTCGAAGTTGTGTGTAGCTAACATAGTATACTATAATTAGGTAAAATAAAACGAAGACTTAGGAGTATTTTTATGAGAACTAAGTTAGAGTAATAATAGACTCCCCACGTTGAATTACAATGATGATTTGTTTAATTATGGTGATATGTTGTTATTATGATTATGTGATGATGTTCTGACGATGTCTTGATTTCATGAGTATACACGATGATTATATGAGTATACATGATTATGTTTATGTATGATGTTGATTAATACATGAATGATGATGTGTATGACTAGTTGTGATCGTTTATATTTTTTGTTGCGCATCATGCATTCATGGGATAGCTTTGGTCTGTTTGATGATTTAGGACGTTGGTCCAGTGATTTGGTCTCAATCCCACTGTGTGGATTTGGAATGTCTATGATTTACTCCGGTTCCAAGTGGGGATCGATCCTATGATTGGGGTCTTTGGAGGGTGGTGGCCCAGTGTCCATCAAGAAGAATTGGTACCACATACATGAGTTTATGTCCTTGCACTACATCTTATGTGGCATTGCATGGTTCTTGAATTGATCATATTGCATTGCATTTTTGAATCTGTATGATTGTTGATATACTTGGAATATAATAATGTTGAGGTCATGTTGCGATACTTTAGGCTTATTTTGCTATGTCTATTACTTACATCTTACAGAATGATTGTGATAAACTCACTCTTTCTACTTGAATGTTGCCTTTACGTGGGTAACATGTAGGTAATCAAGAGTAGTCTCTAAAGGCTTAGAAGAATAGCTTTGGAGTGTGATTTATTTCCGTTGAGTCTAGAAGGTCTTGCTCTGATATGTCACATAAGGGAGGGGAACACTTTGTTTTGAAAACTATTTCGTTCTTGTTTTGTTATGACATTTAAATTATTTCCATGGAGTTTAAATTGTATGGAATTGTGAACCATAAATCATGGGGAACTATGAAGTGTTTCTAATGAAACTTGTCTGAACTATGATTCCGCTGCAAGTATATGAAACATTGATAATGCATATGTCATGAATAATTTTGAAAACCCGTGTTACGGAGTGAGACTAGCACGTATGATTATTTCATAATTAAAATGTGACGCCCTTTTGTTGTATTATTCTGATATTATTTTAAATAATTATGAATAATTAGTGGTATCAGAGCAGGTCGGTTCATCCAGCCAGGATTTATATGATGTCTATTCCCTGTTAATTGATTAGTATTCGAATATTGTCAATGTGTTGATGTTTCTAATGTTGGCTGTCTATGCGCAGAGTTATGGCTGAGGGAAGAAATGATAGCGCGATTGCTAATGCTTTGGAAGCCATGGCTCAGGCAATGCAGAACCAACATGGACAACAGAACCAGAATGGAGGGAATAATAATGAGGCTCATGCTTGGGAAAGATTCTAAAGGAACAACCCACTGATATACAAGGGCAAGCACAACGCTGATGGTTCACAGGCATGGCTGAAGAGTATTGAAAAGATTTTTCGAGTCGTGATCTGTACAGAAGACCAAAAGGTGCAGTTCAGTACTCACATGCTGGAGGGAGAAGCTGAAGGCTGGTGGAATAATGCGTGCCAGGGGATGGATATTCTGGGCACGAAGATTACTTGGGCTGTGTTCAGAGCTACTTTTCTGGATAAGTACTTTCCGGAGGATGTGCATGGTAACAAGGAAATCAAATTCCTTGAGCCGAGGCAAGGAAATTCGACAGTGGCTGAGTATGCGGCTAAATTTGAGGAGCTAGTGAAATTTTGTCCGCACTATAACAACATTGTCACCCTGTTCTCCTGATCTTCATAGTGCTGGATCCATGCGATTTTGTAGAAACCGAGAAGAGGGTGGGTTCCACCTTATGCTCAATAACAACATTGTCAAAAGTATTGTTTTGCATTGGCCTTTATGCACTGATGTAAGAATAAGAGCTAACTGGACATATGACATTGATGCTCCAGCATACACTGATCCACCACCTAGAGCAGTTCTAGCCAATATGGCAGAAGGACTTTATGATGACTATGATATGCAAGATCACATTTCACCTCCTGTTTCACCTCCACACACTGCACCATATTTTTCTGACCATGATGCAGGTACTACCTCGGGACATACAGCTCAACCTAGTCCTCAGGCCGGAGAAGTCCCTCAGGATGGGCATGATGCCAAGCTATACAGACAACAACAAGAAATGATTTCATTCATGAGAAAGTCGCATGCTGAGACACAAAGATCATATCAATAGATAATAGCAGCTCAGATTACACATGCTACTCACACTCAGAACCAGTATACTATGCTGGAAAATATGTCAGGCACTGTAAACATTATGCAAGATAACCATGGCGATATTTTAGGTCATATCCGCCTCTTGAGAGAATAACAAGATGCATTAACAACATGGCTAGAATAGGGACCTTAGCAGGAAATTCCAAGAGTCGGAGCAGGACACACAAAAGGATGAGTGACAGCCCAAAAGAGCATCACTAGCTCACACCAGGTTCTTTTACTCCCTTTTCACCTTAGATTCAAACATTGGGGATAATATTTAGTTTAAGTTTGACAGAGGATCTTTTACTTGCTTTCTAGTTTAGATTTATTGCTTTCTAGTTTAGTTATTTATTTTCTTTCTTTTCAGTCTGTTATAGAGTCATTGCATTTGTTGTTGAGTCACTTATATGTAGTTTCTATTGTCTATTATACTTTCCCTGTTTCTTGAGCCATACCAGAATTTTTTTGAATATTTGAAAAATAAAAGTAAGAACAGTGAACAAATCCTTGAAATTTTAGGCTTTTGGACAAACCAAGGATAGGTTGCAAAGACTTGGGAAAATTCCTAAAAGATTGGTATCATCTTAACACTGTAAATCTCTCAAATATAGAGGTCGATTTGCATAATTAACCTTGACTTGGAATTCTCATCTCCAAATTAGTCTTTTAGTAGTTTATTTAAGCACCCAACACCATCCTAAGCATATTTTACACAGGGAAGCCGATGAATATAAGTGAATAATCCTGATTTTGAATAATAAAGCTGAAAGTAAGGAATGCAACTTTTAAGTTAAATGACCCTACATCGATCGCTTAATCCAAAAAGTTGTAGAACTTGCAGAAAAAAAGCTCGGTTCTAGTTGGTTCAGGGGTTTCTGGTATTGAACTTGGTAGGGAAGATTACGGTCTGATCCCCCACAATTGAAATCGGGTAAATAAAAGGGGTATATAGTTTAAGAGGTACCAAAACCCTATGTTAAAAAGGATTAGAGTCACTAATTGGTCGCCCTGCTATAAGTGTGTGCGGATAACATGCTTAATGTGATTGCACCTGAATGCAAAAAGAGATGAAAAAGATGTGAGTAAGTTTTGTCTAAGTATAATAATATGATAAAAATCAGTTTTTATAGGAGAGAGACTTATGATCGCAAAAAGAGGGTTGTGTTACTATGATATCCTTAATTTTTGAGTTAGTACCTATTGATGTAATCGTATCTGAAGCAGAGTCTATAGCCTAGAATAATTAATATCAAAATCACTATTTTCATTTGAATACATAGGTTTTGCTTGAGGACAAGCAAAGATTCAAGTGTAGGAGAGTTTGATGACATGAGAAAACACCATTTATTTGGCTTGATTTGTGCATGATTTAGTATTATTATACATTAAATTTTCCTATTTTATGTTTGTTTTGTCTGCATTTCAGGTTTTCAGTCCTAAATAGGTCACAAGTGGAGAAACAAAGCGAAACAGGTGAAAATAGAGAAAAAGGAGATTTTCTACACTGATGGTGGCCCCCATAGCGTTCACCACATGGTGGCCATGGGTGGTCCACGTGCGTTAGGTCAAAAGACCAAGTGTTGGCCATTTTGGAAGCATGGCGGTTGCCATGGCCTATGGAGATCGCCATAGGTGAACAATACAGAACAGTTGCAAATGCGCCTGACTTGCTCCTCAAGTTTAGAAAATCACCCCAAAAACCTCGCCCACGTTTCATTGACAGTTTTGTGATTTTAGATTTTTTAGTTTCCTATAAAAAGGTCCTTAGTTCCATCATTTGAGGGAACCAAGCTTAGTGCAACACTTAAGCCATATATTGTCCATCTTGTGAGCTTCAAATTTTCACACCTAAGGGTTATTTCATAGTTTGATTGAGTTTGTACTTAGTTTGGAGCAACCTTGTATAAGTTTTATTTCTGCATTTTACCGCTTTAAAGATTTTCAGCTTTTGTTCGAAGTATTCCTCCCTACCATACAAAAGTCTCTTCAAAGAAGGTTTTTATTATATTTCATTATTTACATTAATTTATTTATTTAATTCAAGTTCTTCATCTACTTTTTCTACTTTCGCACTTTTAATTACACTTGCCATGTTTTGTTCAGTTATCGAATTAATTTCCTTTTACGTTATTATGTCAAGTTAATTTATTTGGTGTTGGAATGTAAGGACTTTAATCAAACGTATTTTTATTACCTTTATAGAATTACCTTTGGGGATGTTTTGGTTTTTAAACAATTTTACTAAGGCTTAATTTAATATGTCTCTACGAAAGTGAAGCAGTGAAAACAACAGGTAAGATCGAAAGTCGTCTGCTACAAATGATTTAAATTGTTAAGTTATTAATTAATAAATTCCATTAAAGCCTTTTTATTAATTAATTATTAAAGTTTAAGGTTTCTAGAAAGTTAGTTTTAAAGTTGTTTACGAACGCGCGTGTTTATAGGTTTAGGATTCGGTTCTTAAGAAAAAGCTTAAGAACCCATTCTGAATTAATCTTTCCAATCAAAAAACACTTTTCAATAAAGAAAGGAGTTTAATTTCTTAAAAATAGGTTTATCACTTTAACATAATAATTCCCAATCATGAGTAATGATGGAAGGTATAGATTAGAGGATAAACTTGGTTCTAATATGCGAGAGCGACAATTTCTATTAAATTGATTCTTTTCCAAATAAAAAATATTGCCCCACTGGAAATCCCACATAGAAATAAATAAGAATAATATTGATTAACGAAATCTACATTCCGACACAATTTGCCAATTTGTTTATTAGTTCTATTTTATTGCAATTCTATTATTTGCCTTTATTTATTGTTTTCGTATACCAATACCTTCTCTTAATTAACCTCCTTGAATAAACACTAACAATTAGTAACGATAGATTTGTCTATTGGTCTCTATAGTTCGATATCTTTTAAAACTATATGATAGACTGTGCACTTGCAGTTAGATTTTATGCTCACATAAATAGCTTATCAATGATTTGGATTTGGTTTGTGGTTTTGTTAGGATAGAGATAATGAGTGAACCCTCATCCAAGGAGACACCCATCACCTTCACACCTTTAGTTTTGAAAGAGTTTTGAATATTTGTAAGTGTTTTTGGATTTTTGGTTGAGAAAATGTTTTAGTTTTAAAGAATGTTGTGCAAAAGAGAACAAAATCTAAGTGAAACTTACGATCTTAATGTTGTCATGCAAAGTGGCACTAAGGTTGAGAATGAAGGGAATCTAACCTAATATTGTCATGCCATAGTGGACTTAGAGTTTGGATTGAAATGGGGATCTTCTATCTTAATGTTGTCATGCTTGGATTAAAATCATAATGTCTATCTTGATTCAAATCTTAATCAAGGATTAAGATGAATCAAGTGAGCCTAAGGAAGCATGTGAGTCACACAAGCTATGAAAAAACAATTGAATGAATTCAAACAAAGAAAATTTATCAAGTAAAAGTTGTGACAAAAGAATGGAAGACGAAAGCACATTTTGATGAAAAGATCAATCAAACATGTTATGGTCTATGGTTAAAAAGAGTTTATGAAGGAAATACATCCTCAAAGGCAAGCAAACTTATAAAATATGGACAAATATCAAGGAGAAAATCAAGCATGGTGTAACACCCCTTCTAATAAACCCTGAATTAAAAAATATAATTAAAATCATAGAAAATAAAATTGTACGGAAGGAGTGTCACAACATCAAATTCACCTATTCAAGAAAGACGGACCTGACACATTCGTCACTTTAATCTTTTAATCACATAATACATTCATGGCATATACTTTCTTTTTCATGCAAATGCAACGGAATCATAGTAACTTCATCTCCAAAGGAGGAATCAAAATATAAAATTCAAGGCATTAAGCCATATGATTCATACACCAAACATGTTATCAAGTCTCATAATACATACATCAAGATATGGTCAAAATAAAGGATTATATACAAATATAATCCATCCACAAAAATAAGAGTTCGAATGCGGACACTAAACCTCCAAGTGTTACAATCAGAGCATCGACTCAATAACCAAAACATAACGGGCTACAAGTCCTTGTGCCTTGCACTACCATCATGGTACCTGAGCGATGCCGTATCAAGCATCATTCAAACAAAAGGGTGAGAATTCCAATAATCATGAAATATATAATTTAAAACAATGGAAAGCAATAAATAAAAGGAATTATCCATACTTGAATATATGTGTATATCACTAACATAAGCACATTCATATATTCCATATTCCGCTATATTCAAGAATTATCTCTTTAACCATTTATCATCCTAACCATATAATCACACTCATTCACACATCGTAACCAATTTCACAAACTCAATCATCTTCACATAAACTCATAATATATATCATTATGCATGTGACTCACAACTCGATGCAACCAATGCAAATGCGATACCGACTTGTGGACCCAAAGTTCCACCGCTTATTTTTCCATATAGGATCAAAGCCACTACGTCCATTTCCCCTATAGGATCAACGTCTATAAAATGTGAACCCACCGTTTCACCGTCTCTATTTCAAGACCAACCATGCCATGCAATGTACAATCAACAACTCGTATGCAATTAAGACCACTTCCAACCTTAACATACACATACCACATATTCCAACACAATGAAATACTAACAATTGTACATGCATTGCAAATATAATTCACAAATCAAGTAACATACAAGTTTAGACAATGTTACTTCCATGATTTATTCAAATCAAACACAATTCCATAAACCGGAAGCATTCAACTTAATTCGACTTCACCTGTAAAATTCACATTTTTCAACAAAAGTGCCACCCAACAGATCAACCAAAATTACTACCATAAATCGCATAATGATTCAGACTATTTGGGCTAAAATCGGTTAATTAATTATCGACCAACAAATCTATTATTTCTACTTTATAAATCCTACAAAATTACTTATTAAAGATGTTAAATCATTATTATTAAATATTTTGTATTCGTAAACTGAAACGTAATAACTACAGTATGCCAAATGTCATTAAGTATTACTTCTAAAAATTCGCTACAGTAGCAAAATAATGCCATTTAAATATTATTCAATTCACGCTTATGCATTGCAAGCTAACCACTTCCATATGCTACTTTACAAGTATTGCTACATTAATGCAAATTGATACTCCAAGGCCATTTCTTGAAGCGCTATTGTACGCCAGCGATTTCCTAAGCGCTACCACATTATTTAGTACTACTTCATTAAGTACTTCCCAATTGCCACTTACTTATTAAATAACTCTTCTTACATCAGCTACAGTGTTCAAAACCAACGCCTATAAAGCTACATACCAATTTAACGCTACAGTAATCCAAGTGACCCTCCTATGCGCTGAGTATGCCAAACCAGTATACCATATGCCACTTCCGTAACATTGCTACAGTAATTGACCCAAAGCAAAATATATGCCATTAAATTTATCATTTCTATTCTTGTGCTAGTAGAAATCATTTGCCAAATACTACTTCCTATGTTCCGCTACAGTAACGAAACTACTCATAAGCACTATATTCTGATTTGTCACAGTAGCAAGCTAATTGGAATTTTTGCAAAAACAAAATACTAAGACACTTATATATGCATTATCTAATTATATTGGATCCTAAATCATCTCTCAATTTCATCAATATACCAAGTTCAAACACAATAAAAATAATATTCATAACCCCAAATTCACATACTATAAATTATACACCCTATTATAGAGTTAGAACCCCACCCTTACCTCGGATTAGGAGCAACTCTAAGGGACTTCGACTGAATTTTAGGGAATTTTGGCACTTGAAGGAATTTCCTCTTTTTCTTCTTCTCCCCTCACAAACCCTATTTTCCTCTTGTTTTCTTTTTCCTGATACAACACTCCCTTTCTAATCTTCTCTACTTCTATTTCTAATATAATAATCATATTTTTATTTAATCTTAAAAAAAAATTCAAATGGGCCTAAAAACAAAACATACCCCTCTAATTACTACATACCACCACCAATTAAGCTCAATGTTACATTTAAGCCTAATAATAAAATAACACTTTAACTTAATTCCACCCAATCAACTCCGATTAATTATTATTCCGACTTATAAAATAATTCCGATATCGACGATAAAAATTTGAATTAATAAAAAAAATTCAAAAAAATTTAATTAAATAAATAATTAAATACCGGACGTTACACATGGCAAGCATGTGAAGATTAAATTGTGTTATCAAAAGTTAGGAACATACATGTATATATGATCAAGACATGGTCGGACTCAAAGCAAATATGTATCAAGTGTTCATTGATCAAGCAAGAAACAAACATCAAGAAAGTTACATGCATCAAAATCAAAGGGAAAAGGTCATTGAGCATATTAGGATTTTTAGGTATAAAATACAAAATTTATTCATTAGAGTGCACTAACCTTAGGTGAAAATTAAATTAATCATGTCATCAACATCAAATGAAACTCAATCAAAGAATACTATAGTCACATAAGCACAAATGATCAAGTAAGTAAAAGAATCAATCAAAAGAAAATCACAAAAGTCTTTTAAAAACATATAAAAATGACTAGTTTTAAACTAAATGAAAATGGGTAAAATAAATATCATTTTTGATAATTTTTGATATATTCACAAAATATAGGGAATAAATAAGGAGTGTGCAAAAAATCAACTCAAGATAAGTGATTTTCCTATTGAAATAATAATTGTAAAGTTGAAGAAAAAGTGACAAAATAAACAAGTGATAAAAAATAAGGAGGCTATCAAAAGGGCTTGAACTTGCGCCTCCTATTTGCAAGTTAAAATACTAGCCAACTAAACCAATGCTTGCATGTTGTCCATACTATGCGCGCATTGAATATTATATGAAACAAATCACTGAATGCACAACAAAACCAAAAAAGGGAAAAATTCAAAAGGGGGGTTCACATAGGTTCGAACCTGTGCCCTTATGTATGAAGAGTGTCTTTAACCAGTGCTCTCTCCACTAGGGCACGATGCCAACTCATGAATTAAATGCATTCCATTTATGTTATAAATCAAGTTTAAAAATCATAAAATGGCACCACCTCATCACCGTCTTTAACCTTGAGACAACAACAACAATGTTCAATTTGTATCTCTCTCATTTCTCAACCATTTAAAAAAAAGTAAAGATTAAACTTGCTTAGAATTTTACCAGGAATTCAATTGTACAATTTAAACAAGTTGAAAATCAAAGATGAACACGCACGAATGCAAAAAAAAAAATAGACCAAACCCTAAATATGCAGTTCTTCAAAACTTCACATACAAGCATGATAAATGACAAATAATTACATGGTTAGTTTCAACACATCATAGTCTACATTTTTGCTTCAGAAATCAGACCTTAACGATGCATGAATGATGAGTTCCAAGTTGAGAATTTCTTACCTATTGGAGAAAGGTCCAACGCCTTTTTTAATGGCTCCAGATTCAAACTAATTGGATATTGAGTATGCTTAGACCCTCAGGAAGTTGTTTGAATGCTCACTTGGTGTTGATAACTTCTGGATTCTTCTGACCAAATTAACTTGCAAGTGTGAACGTGAGTGATTTGGTTGGAGTGATTGGGTTGTTCCAGGGGTGATCTAATGCATACAGTCACTCACATATGATGTGTTGATGATTATTATATGGTTAGATGGCAAGGAAATCACAAGAGTTGAGAAATTCAAAGAAATGGTTTTTTGAAGCTTTAATGGAGTTTCCAAATTCCACTGAGTTTCTCTGAATTTCTAAGGGTCTTCAGGTTTGTTTTGGGCTTGTGAAGTGCTCTTTATTTATAGGGAAAGATTGAGGGGTTGAGAGCTGATCAGGTTTGAAGAACATGGAGTTTAGGTTTAGTTGGATTTCAAATGAAAGTTGACTTTGTGCAAGATGAAAAAATGCAGAGTTTTATGGATTATAGGGTTTCTTTCTATACATAGTGAGGTTACTTCTAAGCATGTTTAACAAAGTGTGATCAGAGATAAACAAGGTATGTGGTCTATGCAAAAGTTTAGAAAAGTTTGGCTTTATGAAAATGGAAGTTCAATCTTTCTTACAAAATGCTCCAAATATGGCATGATGAATTGGATAAAGCCTCTAATCTTTGTGTAATGCACCAAAGTTTTGTGTAAACCTCTGATTATGGTGAAATTTAGAGGTAATGTAGCCTGAAAAGTGGGATCTCATTGTAAGGCTTGAGATTTTGTCATGAAGCTCACCATGTAAATGACCTATAATTCAAGTTCGGCATGCCAACCTCATTTCTTCTACATCTCAAGTATGATAAATTCATGCTCTTGGACTTTTTGGAAAGATTTTCTCATGCTCTACTGTTGAGAACTTGGCCTGAATTAACTGGAATCTTAGTGAAAAATGCTCTATAAAAATGGTGTTTTGGACTGATCAAACATTTAGAAAATTTTTTAAGTCTTGAGATTTTGAAAACTTTGAACATCCATTTTGATCAATTCATATCTTCAAATTCATGCATTTTTTGGAACTCACTTCCTATGGAAAAGTTGTAGTATGGAACATTATCTTCCATTTGATCATTTGGGCATGGAAAATGATTGCTTGTATTGGAAGTTACAAGCTTGCAAAGTAGTGCATTTGAACACGAGAATTTAAGGACTTGGTGAAATTTCCCTAAAGCCATAACTTTGCATCTTTGATTCTTTTTCTTGATTTCTTGATTAAACTTGATCAAATGACTTCATAAATCATATTTTCACGGTCCTTGGCTTGACAAATCCATGGTTGACCAAAAATTCCAAAAGTCAAAGTTTTGACTTTTCACCAGATGAATTCAAATCTTCCACAACCAATGAAATCTTGTGATTATGATGTATTTGAGATGCTCAGAAGACCATAATATGACATTGTTGATGATTCCTTGAATGAGGTACTCTTGAAGCTCATCCCACAAAGCCTTAATTCCTAATTTTCACGGATGAATGCCAAAACCCTAGTTCACTTCAAATCAACAGATGAACCAATGATGATGAAACCCTAACACTTGAGGAAATCTTGAAGAAAATGATGACCCTTGTGCTTTGATAGAGATGATCATGATGATGATATCCAATCCTCTGAGACATGAGCTTTTCCTTCTCAAAACCACAAGAAGGTTGTGATCTCATACTTTTCGGAACCAATGATATAAATTATTGTGATTCTAATGCAAATGAATATGAAGCATCAATCAATTGTGAAATCCATAAAACAAATTTTGGGATGCAACGCCCTCAACTAATACATATAATATACCCATTAGGACTTATGTATCCTTGTCCTTGTAGTGAGAACACACTATACTTTTACCAATTATTTTTTCTAAAAGAATCAAAGTAAAGTTAATTACGTTTCTAGTCTCTCTATCATATCAAAATTATGATTTTCATCCTCAAATGCTTTTAGCAAGTACAATCCATAGTTTTAATTTCTCAATTTCTCTACTGTACCAGGGTTTATTTATTTATTAAATCAACTAAATCATTTAAAACCATCTCTTCGAAATTTACATGTCAACGCGTCGAATTTCAAAGTACAATTTTATTTATTTTTATTGAGTTAATACTATTTTACTCTTATAATATAGTTGAATTTTAATTTATTTTTTATAAAAAAGTTTAATTAGTCTTTGTAATTATTTTTTATCTTTTTAAACATATAAATTAAATACTTAATTTGGAGGATAAATAAAATATATATATTTTAAAGGAAGATAACTTTTACATTTAAGAATAAAAGACATAAAATTTTAATATTTAAAAAAAAATAATACAATTTTTTTTTATTAAAATAAATTAAAATTTGTCTATATTATAAAAGACATTGTATATTTAACTTTTTTTTTTTTTATTTACAAAGTTATTGTACATAAAATTTAAACGAAGGAGTCAAAGGTACAATAAATATTCTTAGAAGAGTTTGATGTTTTGTTCAAAAAGAAAGCTTTCACTTTTTGTTCGGTTTCTATGTTCTACTCCTAATGGCTTTGTTTTTGTTTGTAGGAGATTACTTTTTCCATCTGTTGTAGTAAAAAGGTATTGATATATGGACACCTAAAATCAACATTATATTTTAAAAAAATAATAATTATAATTATAATAATTTAATGTTCACTGTATCGCTAAATAATAAAATAAGGTGTAGTATTATTTATTTGAGGTTAAGATAATGATTTTATATATATTTAAAGACACATCTGTGAATATAGAAAAGATATTTTTTTTTGTTTTTAGAAGAGTGAGACGCAATCTAAGAGTGAAAAAAATAATCTTGTTGTTTGTATTCTAGTGGTCCTCTAAAACTAGGGCTAGGCTGCTATGTTCAGTCAAGTAAAGGGATTGTTTTGGATACTGTACTCTCAAAAATTTACTTGGATATTCCAAGTTCCATCGATATGTTATTTTCATTCCCATAACCAGCTACTTGCACCTCTTATTAAAGAAAAAAATGAAAAACTTTTGGTTTAGATGACAAAGACTTAAATTAGGGTTGCAAATATTTTTAAGCCCAATAAAAATATAATTTTTATAACTTTGATTTTGTTTTTGTTCTTTCAAATATGCTATTTTTATGTTTTTTGTTTTTTCTATTTTTATTCTAATCCTTATAAAATCGGTTCATATAAAAATAGATCAACATAATATTCATTTCGTTTATTTAAATAAAACAAAAAGATATAAAAAATGTCTCATGTTCTATTTGATAAAAATAACGATTAGCTGATAAATTAGCTAATAGTTTATAGTTTATAACTGATGACTGATGATTGATATCTCATAGTTAATAGTTGATGACTTATAGTTGATAATTTAATTGAAGTGTTTGGTAAAATTAACAGTTAAATTAGTTGATAAATTAAAATGATCTAAAAGATATTTAATATATAATTATTTTATTTTAAATTAAAATAAATTATAAAGGATTGTAGTGAGTTTTACTTAAAATAATAAAGACAAAAAAGAAAGAAAAAATAATAAACTATAAGTTAAAATACTATTTGAAATAGTGTCTGAAAAATAAGTTATAAGCTAGTAAAATAAACTATAAGTTCATGATGAAAAGACTATTACCAAATAAATTTTTTATCATATGAACTTATAAACTATAAGTCATAAGTTATAAGCTCAAAAATTATCTTACCAAACAGAGTTTCAATCCAATCATATATTTATCATAAGTCTAACCCTCAAAATTATTATGCAGTAAAACAATTGATATATAAAAAAATATGGGCATGGAATAGTTAACCCTAGTTGCGGGTTTCTTAATTATTCTAAATAACATTAAATATAAATTGTGATAAATAATAATAAAATAACAAAGATTGAAATTAAACCATATAAATAACAAAAATTGATCAAATAAATAACTCTAAAACCCGTCTATTCTAACTCCACATCTTCCGTTTCTTATTCTCTCATGTTTATGGTAGATTTTCTGCAACTCTTATCTTCTTGAGCATTGATTGATCCATATCTCATTTTGTGTGTTCTTATGTGTTTTCTAAGTTTGTAGGTTCCTAAAAGATTTCATTTTGTATCTACTAAAAGCTATGGTTTTAGATCTTGAAGGTAAAACATGTGATCTTAGTAACTTTATCTCTTTTTTCATTAGTGCTTATTTTCTTATTAGGTTAAAAGTTGATTATTTATTTGCTCTGATTTGATGTGAAATTTTATTGGTATATGTTTTTCAAGACCAGCCAGAAAAGATGGAAGGAATAGTATAACAAAGAAGATAAGGAATTCCAATAAATCTATAAAGGACTCTGAGGAAAAGTAGTGGTAAGATAGTATGAAATATTTGATTAAATCCTTAAATTGTTTGTTCATTTGATATTTAATATTGTACTGGTATGGTTACATTATATTACATTACAATTTATCAGGATTGAGCTGGAAGATAGAAATAAGTTTTGTTATAGAAGAAAAATACATTTATGTTTTTGAATAGAGAATTGATTCCAATTATTTGATTTCACCGGCTGAATTTTATTAAGTTAGAACCTGAGTTTGTTTATTATTTGATTGCTTAAAGTGAATCCATATATAGTTTATTATGTCAAAGAATTACAAAATTGTTGAGAACATGCTTATAGTGTTTTCGTATCAGTGTTCTAGCTTTGGTGACTCTTTTCCTTTGTGAATATTATAGTGTTTTCGTATCAGCGTTCATGCTTGCGGAAGTTTTCAGTATCTCTTTTTATGGTGCAATTGTTCTGACCATAGCAGTCGGTTGCGCTCTATTTCAATTCAACCAAATGCAATCAGGTGCAACAGCTCTAATAAGAAATGTTGGAAATCACATTTTGATTGTTCGATATCAAATATTGGAATGCAACATTTGGGCAATGGATTGTATTTGGGACACAGTTGATGACACTTATTCTCAGCATTTAGGTTATTTAAATAACTTTTCAGTCTTTTACAAGTATAACTAAGGTATCGTTTCACTTACAAATATAAAGTAAAAGTAAGTAAAACTCAGTATGTCTATTGTATGAATGAAAAAACTCTCATTAATTACTCACAACAAGTTGAGGATATTTTGACAGATTTTCCAATGCGTACTACATGGAGTCAAAATTCAGATAAAAAGTTTCAAGAAATAGATAAATTAAGGATGACTTTTGGTTACTTTTAATGAGTTCTTTTATCTGATGTTTGTGAGGGCAAGATTTCAATAATGTCATAACTATGTTGGAAATGTTGCTAGATGATATGGTGGACAAAGTAGCATGAAAAGTCTTCATGAATTGGTATTTTTGAAAATTTATATGCTATGAGTCGATTCAAAGAAAGATGAGGTCGATGCATGACTAAAAGTTGCTCCTTTGGGAAGTCTCGGGTTTGCTCACATCGACTATGTGGTCGACTCATCCTGGAAGCAATGTTTAGGAACTATGCATCGAAGCATACCCATGGAGCAGTCGACGAATGGATCTTGCACTCTGTCATGTGGCACCATCGAGAATGCTTAGGTTCAGTCACCCTTCTGCATAGGTCGACGCATAGATCATGAGCACTGTCATATGGAACTTTCAGGAATGCTCAGTCGAGTCATCCTTTTTGCATAGGTAGACACACGGCTTGTATACACTGTCATATGGAACTTACGGGAATGCTCAGGTCGAGTCCCCTCATGCATAGGTCGACCGTTCGCTCGGAAAAACTATTTTTTAGTCTGTTAGTTTGGGTCTTGATCTTAGATAACACACACACACACACACACACACACACACACACACACACACACACACATATATATATATATATATATATATATATATATATATATATATATATATATATATATATATATATATATATATATATATATATATATATATATATATATATATATATATACTTTTTTGGTTATTTCATTTGGTTTTAACAAGAAAAGGGAAATGGATGCACAAGGTACTCATCATCTTCAACCTCTCACTACACATAATATTTTTTATCGATCAAGGTGCGGAGCGTGTGTTGACAACGTCCGAAGTAGAAGATTGCGATCTTGTTTGGATTGAGTAATTGTGGGTTTTTATTGAATAAAATCTGAGGGTTTTGTCCTCCAAGATCATTGGGATTTGGGGATTTTTGACAATTCTTTGCTTCATCAAATTCAGTCGTGCTTAAGGGATTGAGGAACTATGGGTTTGATCAACAAGGTAGCTACAATCAGAGGATTTTGAAGGAAGAATTGGGGTCATCATCTTGCGATCAAATCAACCGAGCAGAGGGTTTGAGAAACGATTTGGATTCTTAACAAGGTAGCTACAACCGGAGGTTTATCGAAGATTGGTGACATACTTGATTCAAATTGAATCAAGGGAAGAGAATAGCTTAGTTTTCAATTCAACATATTGGGTTTGAATTGTAGTGACAATTTTATATCTCTTATATAAACTTTGCAATCATAATAGCAACTATCCTGATTCTAAATTCTAGAATTAGGGACAGACGTACCCTACGCGAGGACGATAGGGGAAACTACATTAACAAATTGCGTGTCATTTTTCTTTCTCGCTCTTTACCGTTTATTTACAATAATCTGAATTTGCTCTTGTGGTTCTAATTGTCCTGATTTGTAGCACAATAGAACTGTTACTAAAAACTATAGTAATCACTTTAATTGCTATAATTGATTTCAACACTATAAATTAAGGTAGATTAGACTTGGTGTAATTAAGCACACCAAGTTTTCGATAAAAGTACAAAAGTACAAATTTGTGTATTTTCTTCTCAACATTTCATTGTAAGTAATTGACAATAGTTAAAGAGTATAAGTTAACAATTATAATTGAGTTAAGTGTTAATAATTCTCATTGATTCATTCCATTCGGTTTTTTGCATATCCGGTCTTTTCAATAGATGATCGTTTTAGACGAGTGTATCCGGGTAGCTTTCACCGCGCTTCAAGTTTTTCTTAAAAACTGATTTTAAAAATCAAGGTATATATTCAAACCCCCTTCTAGATACGTCCTATCATCTAACAAGTGGTATCAGAGCACCAGTTCATCTAGTGCTTCACGTATAACTCTTTAGACAATGGAGAACGATCCAAAAGGAGCGTACAATAGAGCGCCTATTTTCACCGGTGAAAATTATAGCTATTGGAAAGATTGTATGCGAGTGCATGTCAATTTTGTTGATAGAAAATTTTGGAAAGTCAAAGAAGAAGGTCCTATGGCCATAACTATGCTAAACAATGCGGGTGTTGTTGTACCTAAATCGGAAGCACAATGGGATGAAAAAGATGAGAAAACTACGCTTATGACTGGAAATCTAAAAATATGCTCATATCAGCTCTTGGAGTTAATGAATACTTTCGTATCTCACATTGTGCTACCGCTAAGGAATTGTAGGATGATTTACAAGTTACCCATGAAGGTACAAACGATGTCAAACTAGCAAGGATTAACACATTAACTCAAGAGTTTGATCTCTTTCACATGAAGCATGGTAAAACCATTACGGACATGCAAAAGAGATTTTCTCACATAATAAATCGCTTACACACACACTTGGTCATATTACTTCTAATGTTGTTTCTATTAACAAGATTTTGAGATGTCTTAACAGGGAATGGAAACCTAAGGTCACGACTATCAAAGAATCCAATGATCTAACCACGTTAGAACTTACAACATTGTTTGGTAAGCTTCAAGAACATGAGCGAGAGCTCACAAATTTAAATAAGCATGAAAAGAAAGAGAAGAAAGAAAATATGAGGGACACAGAGAAGAAGTCCATCGGGTTAAGGGCTTCAAGTTCTAACTCTTCCACCATAGAATCAAGTGGAAGTGACTCAAGTGATGGAGATGATGGTCCGGATGAATATTTGGGTTTATTCATAAGGAAGTACAATAGATATCTTCGGAAGAATGAAATTTAACATTTGGATAAGAATCTCTTTGATTATAGAAGGCAAGCTAAGCCAAACAAACCTTTTGAAAGCAATAGAGATAAGTCAAAAGGATCTTGTTACAATTATGGGAAACCTGGTCATTATAAACCAGATTGTCCCTTGTTCATGAAAGACAAAGTAAGAAACAAGTTTCAAAAGAAGCCGAACAAAGCTAGAAGAGCTTACATTGCTTGGGATAGTGATAGTGATTCATCAAGAAAATATGACTCTAGTGATGAAGAAGAAAAAGCAAACTTGTGTCTTATGGCGCATCACAAAAAGAAAAAGAATGTAAGTCACTCTAAATATGAATATGTTGATGATATATCTTATATTGAATTACTAAATGCCTTTAATACTCTACATCATGAGGCTAAGGAAGCTTTCAAACGCTTAGCCTCAAATAAAAATATTTTCTAATACCTTGAGCATAAAGTTTCCAAATTTGAAAAGGAGTTGGAAACTCTCAAGGAATCCATGATAGAGAATATCAAAGACAAAGATAAAATTGACAAGACCTCTTGGCAAAATTGGCATGGATGTGAAACTTGTCACATTTGGCAAAAAGAACTAAAGTTCTTAAAGTCAAATTAGACAAGGCCTTACAACCCAAAATTATATTTGCTATTGATCGTTCAAACTTTAGAAAAAGAATGATTAATCCATATCAAAAATATTCTTATCAAATAATATATCAATCAAGCAAAAGTAACTCCTATCAAGACTCAGCTTATCTATATTGTTGCAAGGAAGGACACGCCATTAAAAAATGTCGATTTAGAAGATTCTTGGTTCCTAAAGGCATTTTCAAATGGTCTCATAAAGGAAACCCATGTTCCACTCACATACAAAGACCCAATAAAAATTGGGTACCTATTTCCCTTGTTTGACCTTGTAGGTGGAATGTCTTGACACTACGGGGAGAAGATGGTTTCTCGACAGTGGGTGCTCAAGACATTTGATGGGTAACATTTCCCTATTCTTTGACTTTGTGGCTAAAAATAAAGGATTTGTAACCTATAGTGATAACAACAAGGGAGCTATACTCGGAAAAGGTAGTGTAGGTAATCCCTCTTCTACTACTATCTCATATGTACTTTTAGTTAAAGGTCTTAAACACAATCTCATTAGTATTAGTCAATTATGCGAAAAGGATTTAAAGTATCTTTTTCAAAAGATTGTTGCTTAATTGAAAATAGTGATAAGGAAAATGTGTTTAAAGGCTTGAGGGTTAGTAATGTGTATATGCTTGACTTGAATGAAGTATCCTTGACCGGTGCTAAATGTCTTATTTGCATGAGTGAAGACTCATGGCTTTGGCATAAACGATTAGCGCATATCAATTTTGACTTGCTAAACAAAATAGTATCAAAAGATCTAGTTGTTGGTTTACCCAAAATAAAGTTCTCTAAAGATCACTTATGTGATGCATGTCAGATGGGTAAACAAACAAAAATTTCTTTTAAATCTAAAAAGATTATCTCTACAACTAAACCACTCGAACTTCTCCACATGGATCTTTTTGGACCATCTAGAATAAAAAGTCCAGGTGGTAATTATTATGGTTTTGTTATAGTAGATGATTTCTCTAGATTTTGTTGGATAATTTTCTTAGCTAGCAAAAGTGATACTTTTTCCGTGTTTGAAAAATTTGCTAAGATGTTCCAAAACAAGTTAAACACTAAAATTGTTAGAATCCGAAGCGATCATGGAGGTGAATTTGAAAACCATCTCTCTGAGTAATTTTGTGAAAAACATGGCATTGATCATAATTTTTCTGCACCACGTACTCCATAATAAAATGGAGTAGTGGAACACAAAAACCGTGTTTTAGAAGAACTCGAAAGAACTATGATCAACGAACATGCCCTTCCTAAGTATTTTTGGGTTGGTGCCATAAGTATGGTTTTTCATGTTTTGAATAGGATCCTAATCTGTCCATTTCTAAACAAAACTCCGTATGAACTACAAAAAGGAAGAAAGCCTAATATTTCACACCTACACATTTTCGGATGTAAATGTTTTGTGTTGAACAATGGAAAGGAAAATCTTGGTAAGTTTGATTCAAAAGCAGATGAAGGTATCTTTCTCGGATACTCTCAATCTAGTAAAGCTTATAGAGTATTTAATAAAAGGTTACAAATTGTTGAGGAATTTGTGCATGTATCTTTTGATTAATCTTGTCGAGATCCGTCGGAAAAGGTATTGTATTTGATGGTGCAGGTGTATCTTCGAAAAGTATACTTAAAGATTCGAATGTTGAAAGCGATGAAAAGAATTCCGCATTGGAATGTGAATCTATCAAAGAAAAATATCCGGATATTAAAAGCAATGAAAATGATCTCCCATTGGAATGGAAATCTATCAAGGATCATCCCATCTATAATATCCTTGGAGATATCACAAAAGGAGTCACTGCACGGTCCAAGATAAGTAACTTTTGTTATCATTTTGCTTTCGTCTCACAAGTTGAGCCTAAAAACTCCAAAGACGCTTTACTCAATGAACATTGTTTCTAGCTATGCAAGATGAGCTAAACCAATTGAAGAGAAATGAGGTTTGGGATCTTGTCCCTCCTCCGCGAGACCATCGTGTAATCGACACTAAATGGGTGTTTAGGAACAAATTGGACAAAAATGGAATGATAACTCGCAACAAGGCCCTCATTGTTTCTCAAGGGTATAACCAAGAGGAGGACATCGACTATGAGAAAAATTATGCACCTGCCGCCCAACTCGAGGCTATACGCCTTTTGCTTGCCTTTGCATGTTCACAAAATTTCAAGTTATATCAAATGGATGTTAAGAGGGATTTTCTAAATGGCTATATTAATGAAGTGGTGTATGTATCTCAACCTCCCGGATTTGAAAACTTTGAGTATCCTAACTGTAATACAGTGGGAGAACTGACTTGGGATGTTTTGTGTTTGATCGTAATTGTCGCAGATAGCAAGAGTCGACACCGAATTTTCTTTTATCCAATAAAGGAAAGGGTGAAAAGAAAAGGAAAGACCTTTTGAGATTTATTTTCTTGAGTTCGGGGGTAGATTATGAAAAGGGAAGGTGTTAGCACCCTTTTCATCCATAGCTATCTATGGGCTCTTAGTTGCTTGTTAGATTATTTGCTTTGATTTGAAAGTGTACTTTGTGGTGGGTTTTGGAAGTATTTTGGAAAAGCGCCTTCGTTTAGGAAAACTTTGTAATGGTTCTTGTCTCTATAAGAACGTATACAAAGTGTTGGACTTTTGAAAATATTTCATGTTTTGGAAGTATTTGGTGTGTGTTTGAAAGGATGTTTGTTTTGAAAATGAGCAAGCAACTAAGAAGGTTTCTACCTACTCAAGAGTCTTTGTTCTTTTCCTCCTCCTTTAGATGTTTCTATCTTACCATTGATCGGTAAGAAGCTTTATCTTTTGATGTAAAGGGACGGGCGTGGGTCATCGTATGGACATGATAGCAACGTTGTGAGATATCTTAGCATTTCTCTTGAGGGACTAAGATCATTTGAAAGGCAACATTCGAAGCGTCATCGAGGGACTATGATCTTGTATTTTGATTGTTTTTGCTAAGACATCTCACATGCATAACATGGCCATTTTTTAGGTAACAAGTGGAGGTAACCCTAGGGGTGTATGTGTGAATAGTGTGTTTGATTTTGCATGCATTTAGTCTCTGATTAGGGGTTGTCTACTTGTTGTTTTTATCTTTCCATAAAAATCCTAATTACTAGCATTTATATGAAAGCCATAAATTGAGGAATGTAAATATCCTATGTGTGATACGGTGGGAAAACTGACTTGAGGTTTTGCGTTTTGTGTTCGCAAATGTTGCGGTTTAGCAAGAGTCGCCACCGACTTTTCTTTTATCCAATAAGGAAAGGTGAAAAAGCACAGGAAAGACCTTTCAAGATGTTTTCTTGAGTTCGGGGGGTAAATTATGAAAAGGGAAGGTATTAGCATCCTTTTCATCCATGGTTTTACATGGGCTCTTAGTTTCTTGCTATATCACTTGATTTTGTTTTGAAATGTGCTTTTGGGTTTTTGAAAGTATTTTAAAAAGGTGTCATCGTTTTAGGCAAACTTTGTAATAGTTCTCGTTCGTAAGAACATATACAAAGTGTTGAGCTTTTGAAAATATTTAGCGTTTTGGAAAGTGTTTTGAAAGTGTTTTGAAGGTGTATGTGATTGTTTGTTTTTTTGAAAATAGCAAGGATGTTTGTTTTGAAATTGAGCAAGCAACTAAAAGTAATCTACCTACTCAAAAGGTCTTAGATATGCTTTTCATCCTCCTTTAGATATTGCTATCTTACCATTGACTTGGTAAGAAGCCTCATTGTTGGATGTGAAGGGACGAGCGTTGGGTCATCATATGACCATGATAGCAATGTTGTGAGATGAATTAGCACTTTTTCTTTAGGGACTAAGATCATTTTGAAAGGAAACTTTGATAGCGTCATCGATGGACTATAATCTTGTATTTTTTGATTTTTGTTTGTGCTAAGACATCCCACATGCATAACATGGCCATTTGTGTAAGGCAACAAGTGGAATTACCCTAAGGGTGTGAGTGTGCGAGTGTATTTGATTGCATGCATAATTTGTCTTGATTAGGGTGATCTATTTGTCAATTTTCATATCTTGTCATACACACTCTAATCACTAGCATATATTAAAAGTAATAACAGTGCGGAAATGTAAAGTCCTACGCTATTACAATATTTGGGATGGGGGTACATATTTATGAATGGTGGTTGCAAGTTAAAATTCTAGGTTACTATTATAACCATATTGAAATAGATAAGAATGTACAGGAAATGTAAAATGTTTGTCTGTTTAAAAAGGAAAATAAATTTTGTTTAAGAAAAATATTTTCTGTCTCTCCTTTTTTTGTTAAAAGAAAATATAACATGCAAATATAAAATATTTTTGGTGTTTTTTGATTAATAATAAAAAATAATATGATGGCAAAATAATAAAAGAGAAAGAAAACATGATCAGCGCAAAGTGCTGAAAATAGAAGAGGTCAGAAGTTCTGACTCTGACTTACTGCACAAACAGAAACAACATTAGTGGAAATATGGAAGCTCAGAAGTTCTGGATCTTCTGAGGACTCAGAAGTTTTCATAGGTTCTGACACAACTGTCAGAACTTTGCCTCTCTCCATGCCAGTCAGAACATCTGCAACTTAGTCATTTCTTACAAAACAGAAGTTGCATATATGACAGTTATGACAAATTTCATGAAATATCAGAAGCACAAATCAAAAGCAACATGTATTTGCTAATTCTAATTCTGAGTCCTAATTTCTTTATGAAACTCTGAAATGGGATTCCTTCTACTTAGGCAGGCAGATGCATGAAATTTCAGAATATGTACATCATCAGGATCAGAATATCTACATTGTGTTAAATAAGAAAAATCTGACAATGCTTAATCAGTATGATGAGAGTCAGCAGAAAACTTACCTTGCATCTGGAAAGGATTCTGTGAACTGGAGGTTGGTCTTGAATTCTGATGATGTCCTGAGCAACTTCTTCACGTACTCAGCAGGATGGAAGTTTGCAACTTCTGGAACAACCAAGGGATGATATTCTAACTTCTTGGAGGTGGAAGTGAATGGAGAGTGTATGGCAATAGGAATACAGAAGTTAAGGTATCTTCTAATGAGTGAATCAGTAACGGCGTGGATGGCTTTAGTCAAGAACACTTAAGGAAAACAATGGAGTTTGAATGTAAGGAATCAATGCTAAAATTTTGGTATTTTGTGTTTATAGTTTCCTGGGTTCTTGGATTTTTTGCAGTGGTTCAAAGCTTTCTTTCTCAATTTTCTCGCCTCTTTCACAAATTTTCTGGACCTCTTCTCAGTGGCCAATGGTGTTCTATTTATAGGCAAAGTTTTTATAGTTTGGAGATGTCAAGTGGTGCTAGTGTCATATGCTAGATGCTAACTTACTCTTGAAGTAAGCTTGAACAAGTGGGGGTTCAATGCAGTAGGGGTACACGTGGGGAAAATCCCTTGGATAAAGACTTCACAAGTGGTTGTGAACATTAAATGGGTTCCCATGTGAAACTCTGCATCCTTGCTTGCCTCTGGATTAAAAGTTCTGCTTCAGCGTAGCATCTCATCTTCTGATCCTCTTATCTTCTGACTCCAGCATGTCCTGAAGGAGCTTTCAGACCTTCCAGTATACTTACAACACGCTTTGTTACCTTCTTTGATTTAACCTTTGCAAACTCTGACTGAACCTTTGTGAACACTGGCTCAGAAGTTCTGACCAAACTTTGTCTTGAGAATATCCATAATTTGCTGAGTGTGAACACTGACCCAGAAGTTCTGAAATTGTCATATTTCTTAAACACTTAGAAAAATTTCTAAGTTTTTAGAATTTGATTTTTCCAAAGTAAAATTTGACTTTTGAAATTCTTGATGAAATAAACTTCATATTCCAATATGATTTGATGAAATATGATTTTTGAGATTTGATTTTGATCCAAAAGTCAAAGTTAGACTTCTCAGTATGCAAATGACCATTTTACCCTTGTGAATGGTTTGCTTGGAAAAATTGATAATTCAAGGCTTGGAATTGGATGAGAGAAAACTTGAGGATACAGGGTGATCCCTTGAGAAATGAGAGGGCAAATTTTGGGGTGCAAAAGCTGCCCCTGTTCAAACTTCTTGAACCTGAAGGGTTAGATTGGAAGATCCTCCATTCGTGACTTGAAGGTGAAAGATGTTTGAACACTAGAGTGCCCATAAATTTGCACTCGAAGATGGATGGTGAATGGGCTTATATATGCCATTTGGAGGAATGTTGGTAAACGCTGGAAGAAGTATTAACACAAATCTCTTGTTGATTCATACTAAACTTGTTGTTTTACCTGTGAGAAAAGGGGTTAGTAAACATGCAAATGCTTGCATGATGTTCACCAGATGTGGTATCATGCTAAATGCATTGGTATGTACATGCTATGATCTATGAATATGCAATGTGTGTTTTCGTCCGGGAAAATAAATCCCTGACTACTGCTGAGGAAATCTTAGGAGGTTGAATCCCTGATTGCCTGTTGGAAATGAAGAATATGCATATCTTCAAATTTTATTGAAGGGATGCTTTTGCTGGGGAACATCGCTCAAATATCAGCTGTTATCTGGTCAGATCCAGGCTTCACAGTTGACGAGGATGAAGTAGTCGTTTGCTATCTGGTCGGATCCAGGTTTCATGGAAACTTGCTGGGGATGCGGAGGTTAACTGTTATCTGGTCCGATCCAGGCTTCACAGTAACTTACCGGAGGAAAGGATGAATTAACTATTATATGGTCGGATCTAGGCTTTGCAGAAAATTCTCTGAAATTGAATAGTCATCTGGTCGTGTCCAGGCTTTATGGTCTTTTGGAAAACTGTACTATTATCTGGTCGAATCCAGGCTTCATAGTGTCTTTCCGGGAATCATGGTTACTTATTATCTGGTCGGGTCCAGGCTTTACAATATACTGTTTGAAAACTGTTATCTGGTCGGGTCCAGGCTTCGCAGACTTCTGAGGTTGATGAGGTCAATTACTATCTGGTCGGGTCCAGGCTTCACAATAGACTGCTTGAAAACTGTTATCTGGTCGGGTCTAGGCTTTGCAGATTTCTGAGGCGGTCAATTGTTATCTGGTCGGGTCCAGACTTCACAATAAACTGGTTGAAAACTGTTATCTGGTCGGGTCCAGGCTTTGCAGATTTCTTTGATGAAGTTAATTGTTATCTGGTCGGGTCCAGGCTTCACAATAAACTGCTTGAGGATTTAGTCCTTATTTGGTCGGTTTCCAGGTTTCACAACGAATCTCTGAGGGTGATTTCTATCTGGTCGGATCCAGGCTTTGCAACGAATTTTCTTGAAAGGACGGAAATGAGGACTGATATCTTGGTCGGGTCCAGGTTTCTCAGCCATTTGTTGGGGATAGAGAGAAAACTCTACTGGGGAAAAGAAGTTAAACCTTGGTCGGATTGAGTTCAGGTTCTTCTATATATTTGAAGAGTTAGGCTATTATCTGGTCGGGTCCAGGTTTCATAGCATTTTGAGATCACCTGTCATCCGGTCGGGTCCAGGCTTCAGTAACTCAAGAAGTCAAATTGTTATCCGGTCGGGTCCAGGCTTCAGTAATTGAAGAAGTCAAACTGTTATCTTGTCAGGTCCAGGTTTCAGTAATTGAAGAAGTCAAATTGTTATCTGGTCGGGTCCAGGCTTCAGTAATTGAAGAAGTCAAACTGTTATCTGGTCGGGTCCAAGCTTCACAACAACTTGAAAATTGTGCTAATATATGGTCGGATCCAGGCTTCATAGAATTTCTTGGTAATAATAAAGGCTTTGTTGAAGGCTTTACTGGGGATCAGGGGTTGTGGCCCTGTGATTTGCAGTCATTTTGAAAGGGAAATTCAAACTGGAGAATATAGACTCAGTCAGGAAAGGCAAACTTAGCTTGGGGAGGATACACCCAACTGGGGAGGACGGGCTCAGCCGAGGATGAAAGGCTCATCTAGGGAGGATAGATTCTGTTTGGAGAAAATAGCCTTGGTCGGAGAAGATGTACGCAGCTGGGCAATTTGGACTCAACTGGGGGATTTGGGTTCAGCTGGAGAATTTTGGGTTCAGCTGGAGAATTTGGGTTCAGCTAGAGAAGATATACTCAACTGGGGAAGATGGGCTCAGCTGGGCAATTTGGACTCATTGGGGAGTATATACTCAACTGGGCAATTCGTGGTGTCTTGATTGTTGTATGTTGAGAAATTTGCACTAGGCTGGGGGAAATAACTCTGTTGGGGAAATAAACCTTATTGAGGAGGTGAATTCCCTTTAGGAAGAGATCTCCTAGGCTTCAATCTTGTAAAAATTGATTTAGCTGGGGAGAAAGTTGCCAAGAGGTTCAGACTCTGGCCGGGGATTATCCTGTGTAAGGAGATTTTATGGGCAACTCCGTTGGGGAAAGGTTTATTGTCATCGCCCTGGTGGGGATAATGATGATGAGATAACTCGGTGGGGCTATTTCACATACATTAAAAGATATGCTTACTGCTGTTGTGTGCTGATGCTTTGTTGGTGCTGCTGCTTGGCAGGACACATGTGCCAAATAGCTTTAATTATGTTCATATGCATATGTTCATTCAATTTTAGTCATTGGACAAATTTCCATTCAAAACAGAGATAGAAAATTTTGCACTTCAAAGCGTATTTGTATTGATATTTTGCCCATGAATAGGCGTTTTTGTACATAGAGACGGAAGTCCTAGTAAGAGGAAATCGCCAAAAAGGAGAACAATTTTGAGAAATGAAAACAAATAGCCATGTGAAATGATCTCATTGCCTTCCAACTCTACTATTGCCCCAATGTCTTCGAACATCCTTTGCCGTTGATCGAAATTGATTGGATTGATCTTGGACCATTTGAACTTGGACCTTGGTGATAGAATTGACTGTGTTGATTTCACGGAACATAGTCGTACGTTTTTAATCCTCAATTTTTGTCTGAACCGCCCTTTCGGGTTCTCGGTCCACCAGGATACCCTTTTTTGCCCAAGTCGCCCTTTCGGGTTTTCAACTTGTCGGGTGTACAATCTTTTGCATATATCCCTAATTTTTGCCCAAACCTTTTGGTTTGTCGGGATGCCCTTATTTTGCTTAGGTGTGTCAACCTAACAGGTCTCTTATGCGTAGTATTTTTTAACTATGTCTGCGTTTATAGGATATGGAAAATCTTCACCGTCCATTGTGGTCAGTATCATGGCACCGCCAGAAAAAACTCTCTTGACAACAAACGGCCCTTCATAGGTGGGAGTCCATTTTCCTATGGGGTCACCTTGTGGTAAAATGATGCGTTTTATCACCAAGTCACCAACTTGATATACTCGAGGCTTGACCTTTTTGTTGAAAGCCTTGATCATCCATTTTTGATACGTCTGGCCATGGAAAATAGCAGCTAATCGTTTTTCATCTATCAAGTTCAACTGATCCAATCTCGTTAGAATCCACTCGTCTTCGCCTAGGCTTGCCTCGATTATAATCCTCAGCGAGGGAATTTGAACTTCCACTGGCAAAACAGATTCCATGCCATAGACTAGAGAGAAGGGAGTTGCCCCAGTTGATGTTCTAGCTGAAGTACAGTAGCCATGTAGAGAAAATGGTAACATCTCATGCCAATCCTTATAGGTCACTACCATTTTCTGCACAATCTTCTTGATATTTTTGTTGGCCGCTTTGACTGCGCCATTCATTTTCGGTCTATACGAAGAAGAATTGTGATGCTTGATCTTAAATTGAGTGCACAGTTCCCTGATCATGGCATTGTTGTGGTTAGTCCCATTGTCGGTGATGATCCTTTCGGGGATACCATAATGATAGATGAGGTTGTGTCTGATGAATCTGGCTACCACATTCTTGGTGACTGAGGTAAACGAGGCAGCTTCGACCCATTTGGTAAAATAGTCGATGGCGACAAGAATGAAGCGATGTCCGTTAGAAGTCGTAGGTTTGATTTATCAGATCATGTCAATGCCCCACATCACAAACGACCACGGAGTGGTCATGACATTCAGAGGGATTGGAGGTACATGGACCTTATCAGTGTAGATTTGGCATTTGTGACAAGTTTTTGAATGTTGGTGACAATCAGTCTCCATCGTCGACCAATAGTGACCTTCTCTTAAGATTTTCTTAGCCATCGTATGTCCACTTGAGTGAGTACCAAAAAGGCCATCGTGCATGTCTTCTATGATTCCCTCTGCCTCCTTCTTGTCCACACATCGGAGTAGAGTTGAATCATGGTTGCGCTTGTACAATATCCTGTTACTTAGGAAGAATTTGGCTGCAAATCTTCGTAAGAACTTTCTGTCATTGATAGATGCTCCCTCTGGATACTCTTGTGCTTCAAGGTATCTCATTACCTCATGGTACCATGGCTTTTCTGCATCGGTGTCAAGCTCATAGCAATGTGCAGGTTCATTGAATCTTTCAATTGTAATCATAGGGGCTTCATTATCCCATCTGACTTTGAACATTGAGGACATGGTTACCAAAGCGTCAGCCAACTGGTTTTCTTCCCTAGGGAAATGTTCAAAAGTGATCTCTTCGAAGTGAGGAATCAGGGATAGCACAACTTCCTTGTAAGGGATAAGATTAGGGTGTTTAGTATCCCAATCTCCTTTTACTTGGCTGATCACCAAGGCGGAACCTCCAAACACATCCAAATACTTGATCCTTAAGTCAATGGCAACTTTCAGACCTAAGATGCATGCTTCATACTCAGCCATATTATTTGTGCAATCGAAGCATAGTCTGGAAGTGAAAAGAGTGTGGCAACCTTCAAGAGATATGATCACAACACCAATTCCGTTACCTAAGGCGTTGGAAGCCCCATCGAATACCATAGTCCATCAGGATCCTTGTTCAGGTCCGTCATACGGTCTAAGTTTCGCACAACCGGTTACCAGCATAATATTCTCATCAGGGAAGTCGAAGTTCATTGACTGATAATCATTCACAGCTTGATGGGCCAAATGATATGCTAGTACACTTACTTTGATGGCTTTTTGATTTGTGTATTGAATGTCGTACTCAGTCAAGATCATTTGCCATCTGGCTATTCGTCCGGAAAGGGCAGGTTTCTCGAAGATGTACTTGATTGGATCCATCTTAGAAATCAACAAAGTGGTATGAGTCAACATTTACTGCCTTAGCCGGCGAGCAGCCCACACTAAAGCGCAACAAGTTTTCTCGAGCAGTGAATATTTGGTTTCACAGTCGGTAAACTTTTTGCTTAGGTAGTAAATTGCATGCTCTTTTCAGCCAGACTCGTCATGTTGGCCCAAAACACACCCCATAGAATTCTGTAGTACTTTCCAGTACATGATCAAAGGTCTTCCTTCAACTGGAGGCATGAGAATAGGAGGTTCTGGTAGGTATTCCTTGATTTTGTCAAAAGCAATCTGGCATTCATCGTTCCACCTGACTATCTGATCTTTCTTCAAGAGTTTGAAGAGTGGCTCACAAGTAGCAGTTAAGTGTGATATGAAACAGGCAATGTAATTGAGACGACCCAAGAATCCTCTAACTTCTTTTTCAGAATGAGGGACTGGCATTTCTTGGATGGCCTTTATCTTGGCAGGATCAACTTCAATGCCTTTATTTCTGACAACAAAACCTAGAAGCTTTCCAGAGCATACTCCAAACATGCACTTGTGAGGGTTTAACCTCAACTTGTACTTCTTTAATCTTTCGAATAGTTTGTGCAGGTGACCGAGATGTTCTTCTTCGGTTTGTGATCTGAAAATCATATCATCCACATATACCTCTATCTCATGATGAATCATGTCATGAAATAAAGCAACCATAGCCCTTTGATATGTTGCCCCTGCATTCTTTAACCCGAACGACATGACCTTATAGAAGAAGGTGCCCCATTGTGTAACGAAAGTAGTTTTTCCATATCTTCGGGAGCCATCTTTATTTGATTATAGCCTGAGAAGCCATCCATGAATGAGAAGACTTTATGATGAGCAGTATTATCGACTAAGACATCAATGTGTGGTAGAGGGAAATCATCCTTGAGGATTTCCCTATTCATATCCCTATAGTCTACGCACATGCGAACTTTCCCGTCTTTCTTTGGCACTGGCACTATATTGGCCACCCATTGAGGATAGGATGTTACAGCTAGGAATCCTGCATCAAACTGTTTCATTACTTCGGCTTTGATCTTCTCAGACATGTCAGGCCTCATGCAACGAACTTTTTGTTTAACTGGAGGGCAGTCTTCCTTCGTAGGTAGACGATGAACCACAATATCGGTATCCAACCCAGGAATATCTTCATACGACCAAGCAAATACTTCCACGCAATCGTGCAACATATGAACCAAACGACTTTTAACACTGCTTTCCAAATTAACTCTGATCCTGATTTCTTTCTTATCTGACCCAGTACCCAAGTTGATAACCTCAATTGACTCTTTATATGGTTGAATAGTTTTTCCTTCCTGTAACAGAAGTCTGGCTAGTTCTCCTGGTATATCATAATCTTCCTCACCTTCGTCTTGGGCTTGGTTGATAGGATATTCAAATTCATAGTCGGCAATAATAGAGTTGTTGGCAATAAGATCCAGAGTGGATGTAGACCTGCAAGAGTGTATGTGTGTGCATGTAAGATACATGGCTATATATATTTTTTGAAAATGTATTTGAAAGAAAAGAAAGACAATGAACACAAATATTTGAATGCAAAAGAGTCCAATGTACTGAATGATCATATGATTAGATGAACAAAAATAAAACCCTTGACAAAAAGACCAAAGTGCCCCGGGCAAGGCACATGGCTTAAAAGTCGTTGTTTAGAGATGATATTACAGACATAGGGTTTCTGAATTGACAGAAAAAGTAAACAGTAATTACTCCTCAATGAGAGAAACAAGAGTGAAATCCTTTGTATGCCAATTTTTGAGCTTCCCTTCGGTTGTTGGGTAGATCCAGTCTTCAAAAGCACACTCATCATCGGAGTCCTCTACAATGTTCACTTCATGACTTTTGAGGTGGAGAGGCGTCTTTCCAGTACGAGCACCTCTAATTTCTTTCTGAGCTTTGGAGGTGAAACCTACCCCAAACTTGTCTGCCTTGAACGGGATATCAAGGAGTTGACCCCACATCTCATTGTTTCCTTCTTCTACCACAACACGAGCATCCTTAAGAGAAACCATCTTGGGGATAACTTTATCGGCTCTTGGAGTGTCAGAGGAGATTTTGGTGGTGGCCACAACTTCAAACGTCTGGAAAGGAATTTCTATGAATTCGCCATCCATTTCCACGTACTTGAAAGAATTGAGATAGCTTACCATAAAATCTTCTTCACCGCAAACAGTGACAACCTTCCCTTGAACCAGATATTTTAACTTTTGGTGGAGAGTAAAAGTGACCGCACCTGCCCCATGGATCTATGGGCGCCCAAGCAAGAAAGAATACGCAGGCCGTATGTCCATTATATAGAATGTGGAGTTGAAAATTTGCGAACCAACCTTAATTGGGAGATCCACCTCTCCATGAACCATCCTTTTGCGACCCATCAAATTCCCTCACAACAATATTACTTGGCTTCAAAACCAAACCTTCACAGTCTAGCCGATCTAAAGCGCATTTAGGTAATACATTTAAAGATGAGCCTGTGTCCACCAAAACATGTTCCAGAGTGGTCCCCTTACATTAAACAGAAACATGCAAGGCTTCATTGTGATTCTTTCCCATGGGAGTTAAATCTGCATCAGAGAACCCCGAACCATTGTCAACTGTCAGACTTGCTACGCAGTTCTCAAATTGGTCGGCTATGGTTTCTTGAGGCACACGAGCCTTTTTCAAGAATTTAATCAAAGCTTGTGCATAGGCGTCGGAATATAGAAATAAGGACAACATTGGTATTTTAGAAGGGGTTTTCCCCAACTGCTCTACTATTTTGAAGTCACTTTTCTTGATGATCTTTAAGATCTCCTCCATCTCTTGAGTGGATGGTTCTTCTATAACAAACTTTTTAGCAGGTGCCTCTTCCCTGGCAGGCTCACCTTCTTTCTCTTTCCCTCTAGTACTAGCACCAACATTTCCATTGGTTATGCGGATTGGAACTGCGGTAGTGGTTGGTGGTGAGATAACAGGGGAAAAAACCCTTCCTGTTCTTGTGACTTTACTAGAACCAGTAATATTAGTAACACCAGCTTCATTATCATCAATCCAAGAATCTTGTTTTACCCCATGGTAATAAATCTCGGCACCGTAATTACACGGTACCGCTTTATCAGAGGTGTATGGAACAGGTTCGGCAGCAGTGATTATGAGAGGAGCAATGATTGGTTCGTTCGAAATCCTGATAGGACCTTTGGATGAGATCCTAAGAGCTTTGTTTGAAATTGTTATGATGGCCAAATCTTCAGCTTTGTCGATTGAATTTTTGATGGCGGGGATCTTTTCGAATAGAATTTTGCGGCTATCCATTAGGCGCTGTATACCTTTCTTCAGTTCTTCACACCCATCAGATTGTCTCATACAACCCACACGGTCTTTTTCACAGCCAGGGAAAGTCCCAGCTTTCAACAGATTGTTCTTAATTACATTCACTGGAGTAGTTAATTCTTCAACAGAGGCAATTAAAATTGTGTCTTCGACGGCATTAACACCTTTGTCGTGCTTCGGCATTGGAGCGGTAATTACATTTGGCGTTGGAGGAGGATCGAATTCAATAGTCTTGTTGTCAATTAAATCCTGGATTTTGTTCTTCAAAGCCCATCACTGATCAGTCTCATGCCCGGGGCTGTTTGAATGGTAAGCTCACTTTGCATTTGGATTATATCTCGGTGACGAGGTGTCAGAGTTGGCGGGAGGATCACGCAATGTCACTAAATTAGCCCTGAGCAGATGTTGAAGGGCTTGAGATAATGACATGCCTAACCTTGTAAATTGTCGTCTTGGAGCTTCAACACGTTGATGATTTGCAGATGGTCTTTGAGTAGCAGTCGGATTGGAGATTCAGACAGCATTGATAGACAAATGCTTATTCATTTTGTTATGGGCCTTTGCTCCATACACAACATTAACTTCTTTTTTCGCGGAAAAAGGTTTCTTGACAGGATTGGGAGTGGAAGTAGATGCCACATAGATCTTTCCACTTTTAATGCCACTTTCAACTCTTTCACCGGTTAGGATTAATTCAGTGAAACCAGAAGAAGTGCAGCCAACCAACAGATTAAAGAAAGGACCAGATAATGTGCTCATTAACATGTCAATGTGTTCCCTATCAGTCAAGGGAGGTTGGACCCTACTAGCAAGGTCTCTCCACTTCTGCGCATATTCCTTAAATCCCTCATTCTTCCCCATGGTCATACCTTGCAATTGAACCCTTGTCGGTGCCAAGTCGGTGTTGTACTGATATTGATGGTAGAAGGCAGTAACTAGACCCTTCCAAGTATTGATGCAGGAGCCATCCAACTGATAAAACCATTCAAGTTGTGTTCTAGCCAGACTCTCTTGTTAAAAGTGAATCCAAAGTTTTTTATCAGTAGTGTGTGGTTGTATCTTGCGCACATAGGACTTCAAATGGAGCTTTGGGCAAGAAACTCCATCCTATTTTGCAAAGGTTGGTATTTTGAACTTGTGGGGAATGACTACCCCATAGATTATGCCCAAATCGTCAAAATTTAAACCGGGAATAGCTTGGATTTCAACCGCTTTCAACCTGTCTTCTAGCTGCTTGTATTTGATGTCTGCGGGTGGATATTGTTCATTGAAATAATCATCATCAGATTCTTGGTCATTGATACAGTCGGCCTGAGTACTCTTGATCTCACCAATTTGGTTCTCGTCCTCCTCGGATGAATCTTCCTCTATTAGAATTTGACGGATTGTCTCCTTGAACCTTTTACCCATGTTGAGTAGAGATTTCTTCTTTGGCTTTTTCTTAGCGGCCAACAAGGCCATCATATCCTGCTGCCCCTTGGCTAGGGCGAGTAAAGCTTCCTAAAATTGAGAATTCTGGGCCTGGAGTTCCGTCACAGTTTTCTCTAGATCCATCTTGCTGAAATAAACAGCGAAGAGATAAGGAAACCTGTTATGCGGAAGCCTGTCATGTCATGATGCATGAATATGAAATATGGAAATGATTTCAAGGACTTAAAGAATTTAAATTTGTATAGACAAAGAGTGAACAAACGTTAACTTGCATTAAAGAGTTCATACTTGAATACAAGCATGCCTCTTGGGCTTAAAACAACAGAAATAAGAATAAAGTAAACTCCTAAGACAGAAAAGTTGTGCGCATCTTCTTTGGCGCAATGTAGGTGTTTAAGCTCCTTTCTTTATGAAGCTCCCTTGTAAGCTCTAATATCTTCCTCTCGCCCTCATAGAACTTAGCTTCAAAGGTGTCTTGCTCTCCTTTTAACTGAATCCAAGCGTTTTGCAAATCTTCAAGAGAAGTAGGCATATCAGAATAGAGCATAGTAGGTGGAACGTCTCCCTCAACTACTGGCTCCATGATAACAGGTAAGACGGCTTCATAAGGCATCTTGAGACTTTGAGCGCGAGCCCTCACCCATTTAAGATAAGGTTCCAAAGGAATGGAATTCTTACGCCCCAACGTCTTGCTATCAACATTGTTAACCATACCCCAAGCTCGTATAAATCTTTGATGGTAACCTTGGGTATCACTTTCGTAGTCGAATGAAATTCCTTGGATGAGTACCTCATAAGGGCCATCTCTCCTAGCGTATCCAAATTGTCGCAAAGCTAAATAAGGGTTGTAAGTATGCCTCCCCTAATGCCAAGTAGAGGAACATTGGGGAATTCCCCACAACGATCAATGATGGTAATGTCTTCCAGAGAGCGATAATACCAACGGATATCAACATGTGAAAGTGACATCAATCTTTTAGAACACCTCATACCTTATTCACTCTTCACCATGGATCAAGGTAGGTGCGAAATAAACCACCTAGCCATAAGAGGAGTGCAACACATCAAATCCCCTCTTTTCTTCAAAGTGCGAGAGTGAAGAGAATGCAAGATGTCTCCAAGCAATGTAGGCACCGGATTACGAGATATGAAAACCTTGATCGCATTTACATCTATAAATTGGCCAGGATTTGGAAATAGTACCAACCTGTGATACGGTGGGAGAACTGACTTGAGGTTTTGCGTTTGTTTTCGCAAATGTTTCGGTTGAGCAAGAGTCGCCACCGACTTTTTATTTTATCCTAAGGAAAGGTTAAAAAGCACAGCAAAAACCTTTGAGATGTTTTCTTGGGTTCGGGGAGTAGATTATAGAAAGGGAAGGTATTAGCACCCTTTCTATCCATGGTTATCCATGGGCTCTTAGTTACTTGCTTAGATCAACTTGCCTTGATTTTCAATTGTTTGAAATGGTGCTTTGTGTGTGTGGGTTTGAAAATGTTTTTGAAAAGAGGCCAATGTGGTGGCAACCTTTGTAATGATCCATGTTGGGATGTATACAAAGATGTACGTCTTTTGAAAAGGTTTTCAATGTTTTTGAAAGTTGTTTTGAAAGTGTAGTGAGGTGTGGTTTTGAAAAAAATAGGCAAGTGTTTTTGTTTTGCAAGTTGGCAAGTAACCAAGAGTTTGTCTACTCTAAATTTCCTCAAAGATCTTTGCTATGTTTTTAACCCTTTTAACAATTTTGTTCCACCATTGTATTTGGTGGACAATCTTGTGTTAGGATGTGAACGGGACAGGCGCGGGTCATCGTTTAGACCATGATTGCAATGGTGCAAAGTATCTTTGGGCAATTTTTCCTTTAAGGGACTTGATCATTTTTAGGCAACTTTTGAAAGCGTCATCGAGGGACTATGATCATTTGATTGTTTTGTTTTTGCCAAAGATACCTAACATGCAATATGGCCCACTTTGGAAGGCGATAAGCGGGATTACCCTAGGGGTGCAAGTGTGAATTGTGTGTTGATTTCATGCATTTAATTTTTGATTAGGGGTTGTCTACTTGTTGTTTTCATTTTTTTTATACACCCTAGTTACTATCATTTGTGCGAAAGTAATAAAAATGCAGAAAATATATCCTACGCTATTACAACCATATCGAAAGGCATAAAGATATAAAGGCAAAAATAAAATAAAAGCGAGAAAAATGAAGGTTTTTCGGTTGGGGCAGAAAACCCTTCGATTCTGCACATTCCGGCTCTCTTCGATTTGGCCTGAAAAGGGTGAAGGCATGACTTTCGATTGAGGCCTCAAGGTCAGCATGTTGTGCCTTTCGATTGGGACCAGGGGGACAACATGTTGTGCCTTTCGATTAGGCCTAGAATCTGTGCAAGATGTAATCTTCTTTTCTGCCTCCTTCGACCGGGCCTGGAGTCAGTGAGGAAGTCTGAGGCTTAAGGCCATGCTAGTAAACAGTTTAATAACTAAAGCTAATTCAGGCAAACAACAAGCAAAATGAAACATGTTAACAGGGTGGAAACGAAAGGAACAACAGTATGTACATGCTTGGAACGAAAGTGAGTTTATTTACATGTTATGTCATGAAATGAAAAGCTCAAGGGTAAGAGTGACTTACCTTGATGGAGGCGTTGAATGGATGTGGGGCCTTGAGTGGTGGCCCCTGAATGCTTCTGGATTCGGAGGGGGAAACCAGGGGTCACGTCCTTGATACTAGATTCAACAGAGAAGAACAAGTGTGAGGTTCTTCCTACTGGATTCGAAAAGGTAACAAGGTGTATGGACGTTTCAGATTCCAAGGGGATAAGTGTTTGGATTCTGGATATGTGTTTGAGAGCTGTTAGAGAATTTTCTGCAGATTCGTTCGACTGGCCAAAAAAAGGTCCCTTGAACATGTGTGGTGGAGGCTCATATTTATAGATGGCTTAGGTTGATGCTTTGTGAGGGAAAACAAAAAATTCAAACAAAAAGAGTATGCTGTATTTGTAGCTTTCGAGGGACAGTGTTTTATTGCCATTTTGGTGCAAGGAATTGGACAGTGTAGGACTGCTGTGCAACAGTTTTGGAGTTTTATGGCCAGTGAATCGGGCCCGAGCCTGACAGGGCATGAGACTTGGTCAACAAATGCCTTTGGCCTCTCATCCTTTTGTCTTGACTCCCTAGCCTCACCTTTCGACCAGACTTTCAGTAACCATCTCCTTTCTTCAATCGAAGTGACGTTCGAATGACTCCCCTAGACAATCCTTCGAATGGGCCAAATTAATGCTCTTGGGACGGAAGGCTCAGTCGAAGCTTGAAACGCTGGAGAAGTCACTCCCCCAAACAAAAAAAACGTGCAAGGGCAGGATGTGTGATCGAAAGAGGGTAAAAGAGAGGCTTTTTCCTCCTGGATTGAAGGACACCATCGAGAGGGTTTTTGCCTTGTAAATGAAATGGATTACAAGAGGCTCTTTTCTTTGTGAATCCAAACCAAACTGTGTCAGAGGCCCATGCCCAGTCGAAGGATGCAAGCCAAACTTGTGTCAAAAGGCCAATCGAAGGATGCAAGCCAAGCTTGTGTCGAAAGAGGCCAAAAAGCCAATCGAAAGAGCTGAAACGAAGGACACTTGTTTTTATCCAGATTTGCCAAAATATTAATTTTATCTGTTTTCCCCCTTTTTGACAGTTTCCTTTTGGTATTGGAAAATCCAAATGCACTTGTTCAAGCTTGAACCTTTGAGAATCCTTGTGAGAAAGGCCTTGAGAATTGAGAGGGCAAATTTTGGGGTACAACAGCTGCCCCTGTTCAATCTTCTTACACCTGAAGAGTTAGATTGGCGAATCTGCCATTTGTGATTTGAAGGTGGAAGATGATTGAACACTAGTGTGCCCAGAAATTTGCACTCAGTGATGTGATGGTAGAGGGAATGGGCTTAAAGATGTCATTTGGAGAGGTAATGGATAGGAGGATGGGCTTATAGATGCCATCTGGGGACGTGACAAAACTTTGTCGGGAATGGGCTTATAGATGCCATTTGGAAGTGTCGATCGCGTAAGGGATTCCTTAGCGAGAACTTGCGTACTTGAGAAAGAAAGATGGTTTCCTGGCTTGCTACAGGTGTTGATCTTCAGTCTCTTCATGCAGATGTGCCCTGGATGGATACAGGTATTGAATCTACAATCAATTGCTCACAGATATGCCCTGGCTAGATACAAGAATCGAATCCGGAACTTCAAAAGGTTGCTTACAGACGTGCCCTGGCTGGATACAGGTATCGAATCTCTAAACCATTCATGCAGATATGCCCTGGCTAGATACAGGTGTCAAATCCACAATCAAATACTCACAGATATGCCCTGGCTGGATACAGGAATCGAATTTGGAATTGGCGTCTACAGATGTGCCCTAGCTGGATACAGGAATCAGATCTGGAAATTGTCGTCTACAGATGTGCCCTGGATGGATACAGGAATCGGATATGGAAATTGTCGTCTACAGATGTGCCCTGGTTGGATACAGGTATCGAATCTGGAATTGGTCGAAAGGTTGGTAGAGATAGCTTTCCTGGCTGGATACAGGTGTCGACCTCTGACCTGAGAATGAAAGATAATTTCCTGGCCTGTTACAGGGGTTGATCTTTAAACTCTTCATGCAGATATGCCCTGGCTAGATTCAGGTATCGAATCTACAATCAATCACTCACAGATGTGCCCTGGCTAGATACAGGAATCGAATATGGAATTGCGATAATTGATGGTAATCATCTTTGGATTGACTTTTCCTGAAAAGGCAAAACATTAGTTGTATGCAATGTCATGATGTGCATGATGTCATGATGCTCAAAATGAGATAGTGTTGTATGCACTTTATCATGTATGTAAGCATGATGTATGAAATGTGAAATGCTTATGAATGCATTTTCGTCTAGGAAAATAAATCCTTGACGACTGGCCGAGGAATCAAGTCCCGGGCTGATATTGAAGAGTAGAGTTCTCTGCTTCCGCTGGGGATAATGGTTGCAAGAATAAACCGGTAGGAGAAGATGACTCTGTTGGGGAATAAATTTGTCGGAGAGATTACTCTGAGGGGAATTACTCTGTGGGAAGAGATACTTCGCTGAGGTTTTGATGAGGGCTCCGCTGGGGATTTCAACGATAGACTCCGCCGGGGATTCCGCTGATAAGTTATGTTGGGGAACTTTGATGAACTCCGCTGGGGATAGGAATAACTTTGCCGAGGACGGACTTTCCGTGGTAATTAGCTGAGGATAACCCAGTTATAAGCTCTTGTGAGGAATAAATTTGAATAAAGTCCGGGAGAGACGTCCGTACTCTGCAGGGGATAAGCTTCCAGAATCTACTGGGGATAAGCTTCAAGACCCGCCGGGGATATGGACTCCACTTCCCTGGGGAAACTTTTCAGACTGTACTGGGGTGTTGGTATTCCGCCGGGGAACAATCTTATATTAAGACTGCCGGGGATGCTTGCTGAGGAATGCCTATACTCTGTTGGGGAATGTTGAGATCTTCTGGGGATGCTCAACTTCCTTTAGGCTGGCCGTAGACTAACTCTGCTTGAGGAGAGTATTGCTGACTTGCTAGGGGAATATTGTACCTTTTCAGGATTGATAGGAAACCAACTCTACTTGGGGAAAGTATTGCTGAATCTTGTCTTACTCTGTGGGGAGTTGAGGTAACTTGGTTACGTTCTTCAGCCGAACCTACTTTGACACCTTGGTGGACAGGGCAACTAGACTGCTTGGACAATTCTACATTGCCCCTATTTCTGATGTCACCTGTAATCAGTCCTTTGTTTCGCATGCAACTAATCACGATTAGCAATTAATGTCAAATGCATATATCAAAAATGAACATTGGACGTTCTTCGCAAAACAAAATAGAAAAAGGAAAAACAATGGATAATTTGTCTAAGAAATGTGAACTTGTATTGATTTTGAAATTTGCCTGTAAATAGGCGTTTTATGTACAAGAGGCTGACGTCCTAGTAAGAGAACGCCGCCGAACAACATAGAGTTTATACAATTTTGAAAAGGAAACAAAACAGCTATGTGAAAAATAATCCCACTGGGTTCCAACTCTGCTATTGCCTCTATGCCTTCAAGCGTCTCATCACTTTGCTGCTTAGTTGAAGATGAAGCTGATTGACTGATGCCGAAGTCTGAGCCTGATAGTTGATGCCGAATTCTGGATGCAAGGTGATCCAATGAGACATAGTGTTACGCTTTATCCCTAACTTTTTCCTGGACCGCCCGTTCGGGTTTTCAGTCCACCGGGATACCCATTTTTGCCCAAGCCGCCTTTTCAGGTTTTCGACTTGCCGGGTGTACAGATTTTTTCATTTCATCCCTTATTTTTGCCCGAACCCTTTTGGTTCGCCGGGAAGCCCTTATTTTTGCCTAGGTGTGTCAACCTAGCGGGTCCTTAGTTCATGCGTAGTATCTTTTTACTATGTCTGCATTGGCGGGGTGAGGAAGGTCGTCACCATCCATGGTAGTTAGAATCATGGCTCCTCCTGAGAAGATATGTTTAACCACAAATGGCCCTTCGTACGTAGGGGTCCATTTGCCCCTGGGATCGCTTTGAGGAAGAATGATGCGCTTGATTACCAGGTCTCCAACTTGATACTCTTGTCATCTGACCTTCTTGTTAAATACCCTGATCATCCGTTTTTGGTATGTCTGACCATGAAAAATAGCAGTGAGCCTCTTTTCGTCAATTAGATTTAATTGATCAAGCCGAGTCTGGATCCAGTCATCTTCGCTCAAGTCTGCATCCTTCATTATCCAGAGAGAGGGTATCTGGACTTCAATAGGCAAGACTGCCTCCATGCCATAGACCAAGGAAAAAGGAGTTACCCCTGTTGACGTCCTTGCTGAGGTGCGATACCCATGAAGAGCAAACGGTAACATCTCGTGCCAATCTTTATAGGTCACTGTCATCTTCTGCACAATTTTCTTGATATTCTTATTTGCTGCTTCTACAGCCCCATTCATCTTCGGCCGGTAAGGTGAAGAGTTGTGGTGCTGTATCTTGAATTGCTCGCAGAGCTCAGTGATCATCTTGTTGTTAAGATTAGTACCATTATCCATAATGATCCTCTCAGGTACACCGTATCGACAGATCGGGTTGTGCCGAATGAACCGTGCCACGACGCTCTTGGTTACGGTAGCATAGGAAGCTTCTTCAACCCACTTCGTGAAATAATCAATCGCTACCAGGATGAAGCGGTGCCCGTTGGATGCCGTAGGTCGGATCTCGCCGATCATATCGATGCCCCACATTGCAAAAGGCCAAGGTGCTGTCAAGACGTTCAGAGGAACCGGAGGAATGTGCACTTTATCAGTGTAGATCTGGCATTTATGACACGTCCGAGAATGCTGGTAACAGTCGGCTTCCATTGTGGACCAGAAATATCCTGCCCGAAGGATTTTCTTTACCATGGTATGTCCACTGGAATGTGTTCCAAATGTACCTTCATGAAGTTCTGCCATGATCTTTTCTGCTTCAGTCTTATCTACACAACGCAGTAAGGTTGAATCATGGTTTCGCTTGTAGAGAATGCCGTTGCTGAGGAAGAACTTCGCCGCAAACCTTCTCAGGAACTTCTTGTCATTAACAGATGCGCCCTCGGGGTATTCTTGAGCTTCCAGGTACCTCTTCACTTCATGATACCAAGGCTTTTCTGTTACCTCTTCGGCCTCAAGATCACAACAATATGCAGGTTCGTCCAATTTCCAGATAATGATCCGGGGAGCCTCGTTATCCCATTTGACTTTGAACATAGAAGACATCGTAGCCAACGCGTCCGCTAACTGATTCTCCTCTCTTGGGAAGTGTTCAAAAGTTATCTCTTTGAAGTGGGGAATCAACGTCAATACATACTCCTTGTAAGGAATAAGATTTGGGTGTTTCGTATCCCACTCGCCTTTGACCTGATTGATCACGAGAGCGGAATCTCCGAAGACACTCAGAAACTTGATCCTTAAGTCAATTGCAGCTTGAAGACCCATGATACATGCCTCATACTCCGCCATGTTGTTGGTGCAGTTGAAACATAGTCGGGCAGTAAGTGGAGTATGAGTGCCTTTAGGGGATATGATCACAGCGCCGATTCCATTACCCAAAGCGTTTGAGGCTCTGTCAAAGTGCATAGACCATCGGGATCCTTCCTCAGGTCCTTCATCCGGTCCAAGTACTTCACAATCAGTTACTACCATGATATCTTCGTTTGGAAATTCAAAGTTCAACGACTGGTAATCGTCCACCGGTTGGTGTGCCAAATGGTCTGCCAATACACTTCCCTTGATTGCTTTTTGAGTCGTGTACTGGATGTCATATTCCGTCAAGATCATTTGCCACCTTGCTATTCTTCCAGACAGAGCAGGCTTTTCGAATATGTATTTGATTGGATCCATTTTTGAAATCAACAGAGTAGTGTGAGTCAACATATACTGTCTCAGCCGGCGAGCAGCCCATACAAGAGCGCAGCAAGTTTTCTCGAGTAGTGAGTACCGAGTCTCACAATCGGTAAACTTTTTGCTCAGGTAATAAATAGCGTGCTCTTTTCGGTCAGACTCGTCATGCTGCCCCAGCACACACCCCATTGAATTGTCAAGTACTGCCAAGTATAAGATTAGAGGTCTCCCTTCAACCGGTGGCATAAGAATGGGTGGTTCTTGGAGATACTCTTTGATCTTTTCGAAAGCAGTCTGACATTCATCGTTCCAACGTACCACTTGATCTTTCTTCAGTAGTTTGAAGATTGGTTCACAGGTAGCAGTTAGATGTGAGATGAATCGGGCAATGTAGTTCAGCCGTCCTAAAAAGCCTCTGACTTCTTTCTCTGTCCTGGGAGTTGGCATATCTTGTATGGCTTTCACCTTGGCAGGGTCCACTTGAATACCTTTGTCGCTTACGATGAAGCCTAGCAATTTTCCAGATCTCACCCCAAAGGTGCACTTGTTTGGGTTCAACCTCAGCTTGTACAACTTCAGACGGTCAAACAGTTTCCGTAGATGGTCAAGGTGTTCCTCCTCAGTTTGGGACCTTGCAATCATATCATCGACGTACACTTCTATCTCATGGTGGATCATATCATGGAATAAAGCAACCATGGCACGTTGGTAGGTTGCCCCAACATTTTTCAACCCAAAAGGCATGACCTTGTAGCAAAAGGTGCCCCACTGAGTGACAAAAGTGGTCTTCTCCATGTCTTCAGGAGCCATCTTGATCTGATTATAACCGAAGAAACCGTCCATGAAGGAGAACACTTTATGCTGAGCAGTGTTGTCAACCAGAACATCGATATGAGGCAGAGGGAAATCATCCTTAGGGCTCGCCCTGTTCAAATCCCTGTAATCAACACACATCCGGACCTTACCATCCTTTTTCGGCACTGGAACCACGTTGGCTATCCACTGAGGGTAAGAAGTTACTGCTAGAAACCCGACATCAAATTGTTTCATAACCTCAGCTTTGATTTTCTCGGACATCTCTGGACGCATACGGCGGACCTTTTGTTTTACCGGAGGGCAGTCTTCCTTGGTAGGCAGGTGATGAACCACAATGTCGGTATCCAACCCAGGCATGTCTTCGTAAGACCAAGCAAAGATTTCCATGTAGTCATGCAGCATCTGAATCAACCGTTGTTTCACACTGAGCTCTAAATTGGCACCAATCTTGACTTCCTTTCTGTCTGTCTCAGTACCCAGATTTACCGTTTCCACTGGCTCTTCATGTGGCTGAATGGCCCTCTCTTCCTGGAGTAGCAGTCTTGCAAGTTCACCAGGCACTTCGCAATCATCTTCACCTTCGTCTTCGGCTAAGTTGATCGAATTTTCGAAGTCATAACTGGCAGTAGCAGAGTTGTTACCAGTGAGATCCAGAGTGGATTGGAACCTGTATAAGTGAGTGTGTGTAAATATAGCTGTTTTGCAATATATAATAAAGAAAGAAAAGGAGCGCAAGATTTCGAAATGCAACAAATGTCCAATGTTTTGATTAATGATATATGAAAATAACATACAAAATCCCTCACAAATGAAGTCACGGTGCCCCGGGTAGGACACCGAGCCATAAAAGTTTCAAAATATTGTCTGTTACAAATTAAAAACAAAAGAGTTCATTACTGAGTGACAAAAGTAATAGGTGTGAAGTCTTTGGCAGTCCAGTTGCTTGGTCCACCGTTGGTTGTTGGGTAGATCCAACTGTCGAATTCAGATTCCTCCACGTCGTCTTCAATAGCATTCACTCCCGGATTGGTGATGAACACAGGACGTTTTCCAATTCTTGCCTTACGAACAACCCTCTGATCTTCTGCAGTGAAGCCCAAACCAAACTTGTCAGTCTTTGGAGTGAAGTCAGGAAGTCGGCCCCAGTTTGCACACTCACCCTTCTGAATCACAGCCCGGGCATCCTTTAAGGAAGCCATCTTCAAAGGAGAGTCCTCTTTAGTCACAGTCTCCGCTGACGCCAATGTCTGAGGCACCTCTTCAAAGTGTTGGAATGGAGTCTCAATGAATTCCCCATCCATTTCTATGTACCGGAACGAGTTGAGGTGGCTGACCATATACTCTTCTTCTCCTTGGACTGTAACGATCTTTCCTCTGACTGGGTACTTAAGCTTTTGATGTAGTGTGGAGGTCACAGCTCCAGCCTTGTGGATCCATGGACGACCCAGCAAACAAGAGTAGGATGGACGGATGTCCATCACATAGAAAGTAGAATAAAAAACTTGAGAACCAACCCTGATTGGAATGTCAACTTTACCATGTACCATCCTTTTCGAACCGTCGAAGGCTCGGACAACAATGTTACTGGGATTGAGCTCCAGACCCTCACAATCCAACCTGTCTAGGGCCTTCTTGGGTAATACATTCAATGAAGAACCGGTGTCTACCAACACATGGGCAAGAGTAGTGCCCCTGAATTCAATGGAGACATGCAGGGCGTCGTTATGGTTCTTTCCTTTGGCAGTCAGATCGGCGTCAGAGAAGCCCAAACCATTATCAGCAGTCAAGTTGGCCACACAATCGGTAAATTGATCAGCATACGTTTCTTGCGGCACATGGGCCGTCTTCAGGAAGGAAATCAGGGCCTTGGCATGGGCCTCTGAACACAACAACAGTGATAGCATAGAAATCTTTGATGGGGTGTGCCCCAACTGCTTAACTACATTGAAATCACTCTTCTTAATGATCTTGAGAATCTCTTCCATCTCTTGCTAGGAAGCTTCAACATTGGTTGTCTTTGGCGCCTCCGTCAGGGCAGGAAAATCAGTAGCAATCCCTTTGCCCCGAGCGTTAGAGGACTCGGCAGCAAGGGTAGAAACAGGAACTTGATTAGGAAGTGGAACATGCACACTTGCAGGTGTGATGACAAGGGGTTTCTGAATAGCTGGTGGCGCAATATCTGGTGAAAATAGCCTACCACTGCGAGTAATTTTGGCAGGCCCGGTGATGTTACTGACGCCGGTACTTGTATCAAACTCTTGCTTCACTCCAAGCACATAAACATCTGCCCCATAGTGCCACGGGACAGCTTTGTCGGATGTATAGGGGAGAGGCCCTGGAACAGTGATGATGATGGGAGCAATCTTCTGAGTGGATATGATTTTGACAGGCTTCTTTGAAGGAGCCTTGGGGGGTTTGTTGAAAATAGTGACAATAGAAACTTCTTCGGCGGGGACAGCAGGAACAACAATCTTCTCGAACATGATTTCTTTGCTATCCATCAGGCTTTGGATACCTGATTTTAGCAAAGGACAACCAAAAGGCGAAACAACACGCAGAAGGCAATCTTTACTACATCCCGGAAATAAACCGGCTAGCAACAGATTCCTTTTAACAGTCGATAACAGAGTAACAATCTCTTCCACGGAGGCTACATATCGGTCTTCTTCCACAACATTCACTCCATGCTGGGGCATGGGAGCGGTCACAACATTGGGCCTTTCGGGCGCCTCAAACTGTATTTCCTTAGCATCAATAAGGTCTTGAACCTTATTCCTCAGAGCCCAACAATCGTCCGTAGTATGCCCGGGGCTATCAGAGTGATAAGCGCAACGGGCATTGGGGTTGTATTTTGGAGAAGCTGTGTTCACTACCTTCAGAGCTTCTTTGACAGTTACCAGATTGGTTGACAGCAGTTGCGGCAATATCTGAGACAGGGTCATGCTGAGTCGAGTGTACTGTCTTTTGGGTCTCTCGCCCCTTGGTTGGTTGTATTGCTGAGGAGCAGCAGCAGGCTTTGAAATTACCAACGCATTGACAGCTTGGCGGCGTTCCGGTTTATTCTGTCTCCTTGGACCATAAACAGCACTAGCTTCCTTCTTGAAGGGCTTCTTTTCAGTACTCGAGAAGGCACCCTTCTGTATCTTTCCCGACTTGATACCAGCTTCTATCCTCTCACCAGTCAAGATCAAATCTGTAAACCCAGCAGAAGAATTACCAATCAGATGATTGAAGAATGGACCAGACAGGGTCCCTAGGAACATGTCAACAAGTTCACGGTCAGTCAAAGGAGGCTGCACCCTGGCAGCCAAGTCTCTCCACTTTTGTGCATACTCCTTGAATCCTTCGCCCGTTCCCAGTGACATACCCTGAAGTTGGGTACGCGTGGGAGCAAGGTCAGAATTGTACTGATACTGTCTATAAAATGCAGTAGCCAAGTCCTCCCAGTTTCAGATACTGGCTCCATCTAGCTGATAGAACCATTCGAGTTGAGACCCCGAAAGGCTATCCTGAAAGAAATGGATCCATAGGTTCTTGTCTGCAGTGTAAGGTTGGATCTTCCTTACATATGATCTGAGATGCAGCTTAGGACAGGAAGCCCCGTCGTACTTCGCAAAGGCAGGCGCCTTGAACTTGTGTGTGATCACCACCCCAGAAGATAAACCTAAATCTCCGAAATCCAACCCCGGCACATTTTGAATCTCCATGGCACTTAAACGGTCCTCTAGTTGCTTGTATCTGTCTGCAGCAGGAGGGTACTGTTCGTCATTGTAATCCGTCTCATTGTCGGAGACTGCAGGACTAGGAGCCCTTCCCCCTTGGGGACTGTCTTTCTCTGCAGAGGAAGTAGCCTGATCAGCCTCATTGTGTAGTGTATTCCCAAACCTGCGTCCAGTGTTGAACAGCGCAGTCCTCTTCTTCTTCTTCTTCTTCTTCAAGAGCAGAGTCTTCAACTCTTGTTGACCTTGGGCTAAGATCATGACCAACTCTTGAAACTGGGCGTTCTGGGCCTGGAGGGCCTTGATAGCTTGCTCATTGGATGATTCAGGATTCATGATGACTGTTCAAATAAACAGCGAAGAAGATTAAGCAACCTGTGGAAAAAGGGTACCTGTTATGCATATGATGCAATGAGATGCGTATGTTTTATGTTTTCAGAGACAATCGGGATTCAATTTTGTAGACAAAAAGGAAACACACTTCATTAGATTCAAACTTTAAATTGTTCAACAACTTGCCCTTAGGCGTTACAAGAATGAAAATACTGAAAAGGAAATAAAAGCTGTAAAAGAAACATCCTAAGCTCATCAGTGCTCCCATGGCCTCCTGTTCTCAGTACAGATATAGTCATTCAGGATCCGCTCTTCCTCCAATTGCTTAGTCAGCTTCTGGATCTTCCATTCCTGTTCGTTGAACTTTTCTTGATAAAAATCCCGTTCTTCCTGTAGCTGCGCCCAAGATCTCTTTAGTGTATCAACATCAGTGGGTATCTGAGGAGGGAGGACAGTTGGAGGAACCCCGTCTTCATCAGGAGATTCAAGAATGATAGGCCTGACAGCTTCGTATGGCATACCTAACTTCTGAGCACGGATGCGGACCCATCTGCAATAGGGCTCCACTGGTAGAGAAGTCTTCGGTCCCAACTCATGTGGGTCAGCTTTGTGAATTTTGTCCCAAGCCTTAATGAATCCATGGCGTAGTTTGTCACTGCCTACCTGAAACTCAAAATGGAAGTGAGGAACCAACATCTCATGAGGCCCTACTCTTCTGGCTCTTCCAAACTGACAGAGGGCTAAACATGGATTATAAGAGATTCCTCCCTGGGTACCGATCAATGGAACATTAGGATATTCTCCGCAACGATCAATAACAGCTACCTCATCCAAGCCTTTGAGAGTCCAAGTGATGTCATTATCAGTGAGAGACATTAACCTATGAGCCCAACCCTTTCCTTCTTCATTCTTCAGCACGAACTTAGGGAGGTGCGAAATAAACCACCTCACTAACAAAGGAGCACAACACCACAGAGTTCCCCGTCTTCGGGCAGTACGAGCATAGAGTTGTTGCAGGATATCATCCAAGAGAGTGGGTACAGGGTTCCGAGAGATGAAGATCCTTATGGAGTTGACATTAATAAAGGTATCAGGATTTGGAAGCAATACTAGACCATAGACTAAAAGAGCCAGAATGTCTTCGTACGCCTTGAAGTCTAAGTCATTCCAGAGACTATTGGCTTTGCCAACCAGAAACTTAACCAAAAAGCCCTTAACTCCACTTCTAGTTTCCCAGTTAGCCATTACCTCTTCTTTGGTCAAGGGAAGGGCTGCAGCAATCTCTTCAGGCCTAAGAGTCTTCTCCCAACCAGTGAATGGAATCTGCTCCAAAACAGGGATACCAAGCAAATCAGAGAATTCTTCCAGGGTAGGGACCAGCTGGAAGTCTTGAAAGGTGAAGCAATGATACAGGGGATCATAAAACTGGGTCAGGACACTCATCAGTTGTTGGTCCCACTTTGAAGTGACTAACCCAAGGAGAGAACCATGCCTCTTGATGAAGGAAGTAGTGTTTGGAATCCTACCAACCAAATCCTTGAGCAAAGTAGGTGGTTGAACAAAGTTGAGCCGGATAGTATTCCTACGCACGGGCATCATGATGTCCTACAAAACAGAGAAAAGATGAAACCCTCTTGTCTTTGAAATGGGTCAGTCCTCATGCAGGATGCATGCAATGGTATGATGGTATGATGTTTATGATAAAGCACACCACAAGTATTCACAAAGGCAAGCATGACAAGGCACACAAGTCACACAAGACAACCCTTAGGGTTTAGGTCAGCATGAAGTTTAGGTATTACCCTCTTTTAGTTTCGTTGGTTAAAACCTGTCCTATCAAAAGTAACCGGGTTCTAGAGGATCTCAATATCATTGACTACCCTCAATCGGTCATAACTCCAGCATCGCAATCTTTTCTTGCAGCCAGAACCATCGCGAGAGTTTAGCCTCAATGAGTGTAGCATATTGCTACTGTTCTATGGCCGAGTTGGGTCAATTTAGGGTTCTAAGGTCGATTGGTGTTTAATGACTCCTTAGAAGACCTATATTCTCCTCGTTGCAACACAAGGGATATCGGTACAGACCAAGGTGTCACACTAACGTAGCCACTGCTTCACCCATGTCGGTCTACGCCGGACAGGTCCCTCACAGATTATGCTACCTAAAAGGGTATTCCCCCAGATCCGGGTTAGGATCTATGAAACTCCGATGCAAAGCCCACAAATATAAAAGCAAACAAAGCAAACAATTGAAAACAAAGGTGATCTAAGCCCTAAGGTTACTCCACTTTTAAAGCTTCCCCAACAGAGTCGCCAGTTCTGTGATACGGTGGGAGAACTGACTTGAGGTTTTGCGTTTGTTTTCGCAAATGTTTCGGTTGAGCAAGAGTCGCCACCGACTTTTTATTTTATCCTAAGGAAAGGTTAAAAAGCACATCAAAAACCTTTGAGATGTTTTCTTGGGTTCGGGGAGTAGATTATAGAAAGGGAAGGTATTAGCACCCTTTCTATCCATGGTTATCCATGGGCTCTTAGTTACTTTCTTAGATCAACTTGCCTTGATTTTCAATTGTTTGAAATGGTGCTTTGTGTGTGTGGGTTTGAAAATGTTTTTGAAAAGAGGCCAATGTGGTGGCAACCTTTGTAATGATCCATGTTGGGATGTATACAAAGATGTACGTCTTTTGAAAAGGTTTTCAATGTTTTTGAAAGTTGTTTTGAAAGTGTAGTGAGGTGTGGTTTTGAAAAAAATAGGCAAGTGTTTTTGTTTTGCAAGTTGGCAAGTAACCAAGAGTTTGTCTATTCTAAATTTCCTCAAAGATCTTTGCTATGTTTTTAACCCTTTTAACAATTTTGTTCCACCATTGTATTTGGTGGACAATCTTGTGTTAGGATGTGAACGGGACAGGCGCGGGTCATCGTTTAGACCATGATTGCAATGGTGCCAAGTATCTTTGGGCAATTTTTCCTTTAAGGGACTTGATCATTTTTAGGCAACTTTTGAAAGCGTCATCGAGGGACTATGATCATTTGATTGTTTTGTTTTTGCCAAAGATACCTAACATGCAATATGGCCCACTTTGGAAGGCGATAAGCGGGATTACCCTAGGGGTGCAAGTGTGAATTGTGTGTTGATTTCATGCATTAAATTTTTGATTAGGGGTTGTCTACTTGTTGTTTTCATTTTTTTTATACACCCTAGTTACTATCATTTGTGCGAAAGTAATAAAAATGCAGAAAATAGATCCTACGCTATTACAACATATCGAAAGGCATAAAGATATAAAGGCAAAAATAAAATAAAAGCGAGAAAAATGAAGGTTTTTCGGTTGGGGCAGAAAACCCTTCGATTCTGCATATTCCGGCTCTCTTCGATTTGGCCTGAAAAGGGTGAAGGCATGACTTTCGACTGAGGCCTCAAGGTCAGCATGTTGTGCCTTTCGATTGGGACCAGGGGGACAACATGTTGTGCCTTTCGATTAGGCCTGGAATCTGTGCAAGATTTAATCTTCTTTTCTGCCTCCTTCGACTGGGCCTGGAGTCAGTGAGGAAGTCTGAGGCTTTGTATCATATTCATGTTTCCTGTTTACTTCGTTTTGGACATTAAATAGCAACATGGCCTAAGGCCATGCTAGTAAACAGTTTAATAACTAAAGCTAATTCAGGCAAACAACAAGCAAAACGAAACATGTTAACAGGGTGGAAACGAAAGGAACAACAATATGTACATGCTTGGAACGAAAGTGAGTTTATTTACATGTTATGTCATGAAATGAAAAGCTCAAGGGTAAGAGTGACTTACCTTGATGGAGGCGTTGAATGGATGTGGGGCCTTGAGTGGTGGCCCCTGAATGCTTCTGGATTCGGAGGGGGAAACCAGGGGTCACGTCCTTGATACTGGATTCAACAGAGAAGAACATGTGTGAGGTTCTTCCTACTGGATTCGAAAAGGTAACAAGGTGTATGGACGTTTCAGATTCCAAGGGGATAAGTGTTTGGATTCTGGATATGTGTTTGAGAGCTATTAGAGAATTTTCTGCAGATTCGTTCGACTGGCCAAAAAAAGGTCCCTTGAACATGTGTGGTGGAGGCTCATATTTATAGATGGCTTAGGTTGATGCTTTGGGAGGGAAAACAAAAATTCAAACAAAAAGAGTATGCTGTATTTGTAGCTTTCGAGGGACAGTGTTTTATTGCCATTTTGGTGCAAGGAATTAGACAGTGTAGGACTGCTGTGCAACAATTTTGGAGTTTTATGGCCAGTGAATCGGGCCCGAGCCTGACAGTGCATGAGACTTGGTCAACAAATTCCTTTGGCCTCTCATCCTTTTGTCTTGACTCCCTAGCCTCACCTTTCGACCAGACTTTCAGTAACCATCTCCTTTCTTCAATAGAAGTGACGTTCGAATGACTCCCATAGATAATCCTTCGAATGGGCCAAATTAATGCTCTTGGGACGAAAGGCTCAGTCGAAGCTTGCAACGCTGGAGAAGTCACTCCCCCAAACAAAAAAAACGTGCAAGGGCAGGATGTGTGATCGAAAGAGGGCAAAAGAGAGGCTTTTTCCTCCTGGATCGAAGGACACCATCGAGAGGGTTTTTGCCTTGTAAATGAAATGGATTACAAGAGGCTCTTTTCTTTGTGAATCCAAACCAAACTGTGTCAGAGGCCCATGCCCAGTCGAAGGATGCAAGCCAAACTTGTGTCAAAAGGCCAATCGAAGGATGCAAGCCAAGCTTGTGTCGAAAGAGGCCAAAAAGCCAATCGAAAGAGCTGAAACGAAGGACACTTGTTTTTATCCAGATTTGCCAAAATATTAATTTTATCTGTTTTCCCCCTTTTTGACAGTTTCCTTTTGGTATTGGAAAATCCAAATGCACTTGTTCAAGCTTGAACCTTTGAGAATCCTTGTGAGAAAGGCCTTGAGAATTGAGAGGGCAAATTTTGGGGTACAACACAACCCATAGATGAGAAGAGCCAAAATTTCCTCGAAGGCTTGTAGATCCAAAGGATTCCAACACTCTTGAGCCTTCTCCAACTAAAACTTTTCTAGGAACCCTTTGACACCACTCCTTGTTACCCAATTTTCTACTATGTCAGATGGTTGCAAATGTAGAGCTCGAGCAATTTCCTCAGGTTTAGGGTCTCTTTCAATACTGTTGAAAGGTAACTGATTAAGAACAGGGGTCCCCATGAGTTGAGAAAATTCTTCCAAAGTGGGCACAAGTTGGTAATCGGGAAAAGTCAAGCAATGATGTAAATGGTCGAAAATTTGGACAAGCACCTTTACCATATCTTCTTTAATACTTGAGGTAACCAGACTAAGGAGTCAACCATGTCTTTTGGTGAATGGAGAATCTTCAGGGACTCTTGATACTAAATCCTTTAGTTGTGGAGGTATCCTCACGAGGATGACTTGGATAGTGCTCCTACGAGTGGAAGCCATGTCCTACAAAACAAAACAAAGTTAAATCCAAAAATCCTTGAAATGGTTAGTGAGAATGCTTATGGTATGATGTAATGATGCTATGTAAAAATATGCGAGGTAAGCAAATTTATATTCACACAAAGCAAACAAATCCTTAGTTTTAGGCTTGCATGGAGTTTGTAGGTAAGTACCCTCTCGAAGTTTAGTTGGCTCAACTTGTCCTAGTTAATAGTAACTGGGTTCTAAGGGATCTCAATATCACTGATCTTTCCCCCAAGTTTCGTTCAATAAGCGATTGACTCGCAACCAAACAAAACTTAAGAGTCAAACCTCAATGAGTGTAGCATCGAGTATCAACCAACTTCGGACTGCACCAAAGTCGGTTATCTCGCTACTTTCTAATGGACAAGTTGGTAAAGTAAGGTTCTAAGGTCAATTGATGCTTTACGACACCACGCAGCGGCCCCGTACTCTCCTTGACTAACTCAAGGGTTACCGGTACCAACCAAAGTGCCACATCAACGTAGCTACTGCTTCAACTGTGTCGTAATACCCTGCACAGTTCCCTCACAGTTTATTGCTACTTACCTAAAGGGTGTCCCCAAATCCGGGTGTAGGATTTAAAACAAACCCAAACAAGGAACCAAGATGCAAAGCAAACAAATAAAGCAATGTAAGCAAGTAAATGTGATCTATCCCTAAGGTAACCCCACTTTTAAGTATATACTCCCCAACAGAGTCGCCAGTTCTATGATACGGTGGGAGAACTGACTTGAAGTTTTTTGTTTTGTGTTTGCAAATGTTGCGGTTTAGCAAGAGTCGCCACTGACTTTTCTTTTATCCAATAAGGAAAGGTGAAAAAGCACAGGAAAGACCTTTCGAGATGTTTTCTTGAGTTCGGGGGGTAGATTATGAAAAGGAAAGGTATTAGCACCCTTTTCATCCATGGTTTTCCCGGGGCTCTTAGTTTCTTGCTAGATCACTTGCTTTTGTTTTGAAATGTGCTTTTGGGTTTTTGAAAGTATTTTAAAAAGGTGCCATCGTTTTAGGCAAACTTTGTAATAGTTCTCGATCGTAAGAACATATACAAAGTGTTGAGCTTTTGAAAATATTCCGCGTTTTGTAAAGTGTTTTGAAAGTGTTTTGAAAGTGTTTTGAAGGTGTATGTGATTGTTTTTTTTTAAATAGCAAGGATGTTTGTTTTGAAATTGAGCAAGCAACTAAAAGTAATCTACCTACTCAAAAGGTCTTAGATATGATTTTCATCCTCCTTTAGATGTTGCTATCTTACCATTGACTTGGTAAGAAGCCTCATCGTTGGATGTGAAGGGACGAGAGTTAGGTCATCGTATGACCATGATAGCAATGTTGTAAGATGACTTAGCACTTTTTCTTTAGGGACTAAGATCATTTTGAAAGGCAACTTTGATAGCGTCATCGAGGGACTATGATCTTGTATTTTTTGATTTTTGTTTGTGCTAAGACATCCCACATGCATAACATGGACATTTTTGTAAGGCAACAAGTGGAATTACCCTAAGGGTGTGAGTGTGCGAGTGTATTTGATTGCATGCATAATTTGTCTTGATTAGGGTGATCTATTTGTCAATTTTCATATCTTGTCATACACACCCTAATTACTAGCATATATTGAAGGCAATAACAATGCGGAAATGTAAAGTCCTACGCTATTACAATATTTGGGATGGGGGTACATATTTATGAATGGGGGTTGCAAGTTAAAATTCTAGGTTACTATTACAACCATATTGAAATAGATAAGAATGTACAGGAAATGTAAAATGTTTGTCTGTTTAAAAAGGAAAATAACTTTTGTTTAAGAAAATATTTTCCGTCTCTCCTTTTTTTGTTAAAAGAAAATATAACATGCAAATATAAAATATTTTTGGTGTTTTTTGATTAATAATAAAAAATAATATGATGGAAAAATAATAAAAGATAAAGAAAACATGATCAGCGCAAAGTGCTGAAAATAGAAGAGGTCAGAAGTTCTGACTCTGACTTGCTGCACAAACAGAAACAACGTTAGTGGAAATATGGAAGCTCAGAAGTTCTGGATCTTCTGAGGACTCAATAGTTTTCAGAGGTTCTGACGCAACTGTCAGAACTTTGCCTCTCTCCATGCCAGTAAGAACATCTGCATCTTAGTCATTTCTTACAGAACAGAAGTTGCATATATGACAGTTATGACAAATTTCATGAAATATCAGAAGCACAAATTAGAAGCAACATGTATTTCCTAATTCTAATTCGGAGTCCTAATTTCTTTATGAAACTCTGAAATGGGATTCCTTCTACTTAGGCAGGAAGATGCATGAAATTTCAGAATATGTACATCATCAGGATCAGGATATCAACATTGTGTTAAATAAGAAAAATCTGACAATGCTTAATCAGTATGATGAGAGTCAGCAGAAAACTTACCTTGCAGTTGGAAAGGATTCTATGAAATGGAGGTTGGTCTTGAATTCTGATGATGTCCTGAGCAACTTCGTCACGTACTCAGCAGGATGAAAGTTTGCAACTTCTAGAACAACCAAGGGATGATATTCTGACTTCTTGGAGGTGGAAGTGAATGGAGAGTGTATGGCAATAGGAATACAGAAGTTAAGGTAGCTTCTAATAAGTGAATCAGCAGCGGCGTGGATGGCTTTAGTCAAGAACACTTGAGGAAAACAATGGAGTTTGAATGTACGGAATCAATACTAAGATTTTGGTATTTTGTGTTTATAGTTTCCTGGGTTCTTGGAATTTTTGCAGTGGTTCAAAGCTTTCTTTCTCAATTTTCTCGCCTCTTTCACAAATTTTCTGGACCTCTTCTCAGTTGCTAATGGTGTTTTATTTATAGGCAAAGTTTTTATAGTTTGGAGATGTCAAGTGGTGCCAACATCATATGCTAGATGCTAACTTACTGTTAAAGTAAGCTTGAACAAGTGGGGGTTTAATGCATTCAAGTTGGATGGTTAACAGCGCCTCAGCTGGATTTGGCAGCGTGAATTAAGGAAAAGTAGAAATAGCGCATGGGTCTAGAATACTTTTGCACATAAGTTTGTCTTCCCAAGACAATAGGGGTACACGTGGGGAAAATCCATTGGATAAAGACTTCACAAGTGGTCGTGAACATTAAATGGGTTCCCATGTGAAACTCTGCATCCTTGCTTGCCTCTGGATTAGAAGTTCTACTTCAGCATAGCATCTCATCTTCTGATCCTCTTATTTTCTGACTCCAGCATGTTCTGAAGGAGCTTTCAGACCTTCCAGTATACTTACAACATGCTTTGTTACCTTCTTTTATTTAACCTTTGCAAACTCTGACTGAACCTTTGTGAATACTGGCTCAGAAGTTCTGACCAAACTCTGTCTTGAGAATATCCAGAATTTGCTGAGTGTGAACACTGACCCAGAAGTTCTAAAATTGTCATATTTCTTAAACACTTAGAAAAATTTCTAAGTTTTTAGAATTTGATTTTTCAAAAGTAAAATTTGACTTTTGAAATTCTTGATGAAATAAACTTCATATTCCAACATGTCTTGATGAAATATGATTTTTGAGATTTAATTTTGATCCAAAAGTCAAAGTTAGACTTCTCAGTATGCAAATGACCATTTTGCCCTTGTGAATGGTTTGCTTGGAAAAATTGATAATTCAAGGCTTGGAATTAGATGAGAGAAAACTTGAGGATCCAAGGTGATCCCTTGAGAAATGAGAGGGAAAATTTTGGGGTGCAACACTATGCTTATTATAAACATTAGGGGGATGGGGTGTACAAATTTACAAATGGGGATTGCAAGAAATTTAAGTCCTAATTATCTATTACAACCATATTGAATTAATGTACAAGAATTGAAATGTAAAATAGATTGGTTTTATTTTGGTTAAGAGACGAAATAAATTTGCTTAAGAAAATATTTTTAGTCTTTTAGTTTTAAAAGAAATAAAATAAAGTGTGTGAATCTAAAGTATCTTTGGTGTTTTTGATTAATGAAAATAAAGTGATGATAAAAATAAACGAGAGTAAGAGTCAGAATCAACGTATTACTGAAAGGATAGAAATAAGGAGCCAAAGTTCTGACTCAGGTACACTGTAGATCAGAAAGAAAATGTTAGCAGAAATGGGGAAGGCCATAAGTTTTGGATCCGGGTGCACTAAAGTTCTGGGGTTGCTGGGAACAAAGGAAATCCTAGAAGTTCTTATGCAACTGGGAACCTAGAGGTTCTAATGTTATTGGAAGGTCAGAAGTTCTGGTTGTTGAGATGGTTTGGAAGTTCTGATGCAGCTGAAAACCTAGAAGTTCTGGTGTTACTGGCAAGCTAGAAGTTCTGATAGTGGGTACATGAGGCGTCAATGCTGTTGGATGTGAATATTTAGAAGTTCTGGTCCAAGATCACTTTTTTTGACACTCAACTAAAAGGGGGGGGGGGGGGTTTATCTAGAAGTTTTGGTCCAGGATTAAGGTTTGACAAATAATGGAAAAAATTTTGAAGAAACAAACTTAAAAAAGGTGTTTCTGGGCTAGAACCCGGGACCCTTAACACTAATGCCTTAAGCGTTCACTCTCTACCACTGGGGTGGCTATACATCCAGTATTAGAAACAAAAACATAAATATATATTGAAAAGTAAGTTCTGATGATGAACTTCATCTCCTTCTCCACGCCAGCCAGAGCATCTGCAACTTAGTTATTTCTCAACAAAAATGAAAAATGCAAACATAGTAGTTATGACAAATTTCATCATGGTTTCAGAAATATAAAGCATCAGGACTGTAATTATAACAAGCATGAATTTGGCTAATTCTAATTCTGAAACTTAACTTCCTTAAGAAGTTATGATCTAAAATTCTCTCTACTTAGAAAAAATACATGAAATTCATAAATATGTACAGAATCAGAGTCATGATGTCTACATTGTATCTTTGGAAATGCAAGCATAACAATGCCTAAGCAATAAGATAAAAGTCAGAAGAAACTTACCTTACAACTGGAAATTATGCTGTGAATTGGAGCTTGGTTCAGGTTGCTGTGATGTTCTGATTAGCTTCCTCAAGTTCTCAGAAAGCTGAAGTAACTCTTAGCTTGAGCTATGAATGATGGGAAAATTATGGTGCAATCAAGGTGCCAAATTCTGGTTTTTTGAAACAAAGAGTGGTGAATGTTGTTTTACAGTTTGAAAACAGAGGTTGGGAAAGCTTCTATGTGTATTCTAGAAACTGTATGGATGATTTGGTTCAGAAACATACAAGAAAAATTAGAGATTAAATGAAGAAATCAGAAAACTAGTAGGTTTTATGTTTATGTTTGCAATTTCAAGTTCTTGGGAAATTTCAGCAAGGTTTCAAGGCTTTTTCTCAAATCTTCGACCTCTTTAACAGTTGCAAATGCACTTCAATTTATAGGCAAATGATTTAGGAGCTTGGAGAAGTCAAGAGTACAACCATCATGTGTTATGGCGTTGGCTTGTTCTTGAAGCAAGTTTGGACAAGTATGGTTCAAGGCAAAATAAAGTGGTTAGCAGCTTTTAGCCGTGCCTAATCTGAATTTGTAAGCATTATTTATGGAAAAGTACCCTCAGAAGCAAAAGTAAAGCATGGGCCCAACATAAACTTTGTACAAAACTTTACTTTCCAAGGACAACAATGGTACTTCTATGCCACACGTGGGAAAATCATTTGGATAAAGACTCAAAAGTAGGTGTGAGCATTAAATGATGATGAGATTTGTCAAAACAGAAACCTGCAATACGAGATTATGCATCATATCTTAAATTTGGATCAGAAGTTCAACATCAATGTAACTTAGAACAAATATCCAACTTTTGATCTTTAAATCTCTCTGCCCCAGCATGTTCTGAAGGAGTTCTTGGACTTTTCAGAAAGCTTGTAACATGTTTTGCAGACCCTATTTGAATTACTCTTGCAAACTCTGATTGAAACTACATGAAAATTGGCCCAGAAGTTCTAACCAAATTCTGTCTTAGAAACGCCCAGAATTTACTGAGTGCTTCAATTTCATGGAAGTGTCTTAAAGGATTTATAGTTTGAAATCACAACATTTCTAGGAGAAGTTCCGTTCTGCAATGTTTTAGATCTCATTGAGATCTACAACTTTCTGTCAGAAGTTCTTCCTGAATCAGCTTGCATCATGATGAAAATTTGGCCAGAAGTTCTGAACTTATCATCTTTTCTTAACACTTAGAAAAATTTATAAGTGTTTATAATTTTGACTTTTCCAAAGTAACTTTGACTTTTGATTTTTCTTGATGAAACAAACTTCATATTCTAACATGTCTAGATGAAATATGATTCTTAAAACTTGATTTGACCCAAAAAGTCAAAGTTTGACTTTTCAGTGTGCATTTTGACCAATTTTCCCTTGTGCCAATTCCAAACCTAAATTGATGTATCAGTGCTGCAAACTTGAGCCATAGAAGATCTTGTGAGAAAATTATGGAAAAATGAGAAGGCAAATTTTGGGGTACAACAACTGCCCCTGTTCAATCTTCTTAAACCTGAAGAGTTGGATTGGCGAGCTCGCCAGTCGTGACTTGAAGGTGGAAGATGATTGAACACTAAAGTGCCCAGAAATTTGAAATTGATGATGTGGTAGTTGACTGTGCATGGAATGGGCTTAAAAGATGCCATTCAGAGTGACTGGGGAAGGTATCAAGATAAATCTTTTGGTTGAATTTATACTGAAATAGTAGATGCCTTTGGCCTGTTGATTTTTCCTGTAAGGAAAAGGATTAGTTGCATGCAGATATATGCATGACATAATAATGTTCTCAAAATAAATGAGATTATGATGTATGCATTTGTCATGTATGTGCTATGGTTTATGAATATGATGCTTTTATTGCAGTGTACCTTTGTCTAGGAAAAAAAAATACTTGACAACATGCCGGGGACACTTGGGAGGCTGAATCTTGAACCGTTGTAGGAGAGCAGGCGCCTCTTCTACTTGGTTTAGGAAGTTTCTGCTGGGAATTCCTGTTCTTTTGTTTGAAGAGAAACTCCGTTGGGGAATATGGGCTTGTTTAAGAAGACTATGTGGAGAGTGTTGATCTCTGCTTGGGGAAAAGAGTTTAGGAGTTTTGGTTATCCATTGCTCTACTAGGGAATTGTTCTTGGCTGGAGAGCATCAGATGTTAGCTGTTATCTGGTCGAAACCCAGGCTTGGCAGCAATTTATTGAGGATAATGAAGTTGACTGTTATCTGGTTGTGTTCCAGGCTTTACAGCAACTTGCAGGGGAAAATGTAAATTAAACTGTTATCTAGTCGTACTCCAGGCTTTGCAGAGAATTACTTAGGAGAGTGAAGTTAAACTATTCTCTGGTCGGATTCCAGGCTTTGCAGTGACTTACAGGGGAAGATTAAATTAAATGTTATCTGGTCGGATTCCAGGCTTCACAGGATATTACTTGGGAGAGTGAAGTTAGGTTGTTATCTGGTCAGATTCCAAGCTTCGCAGCAACTTACTGAATTTAATTATTATCTAGTCGGATTCCAGTCTTCACAACAAATTTTGAATTTAATTGTCATCTGGTCGGATTCCAGGCTTCACAATAAATTTCTGAGGGAATAAAGTTAATTGCTATCTGGTCGATTTCCAGGCTTCGCAGTAACTTACTGAATTTAATTATTATCTGGTTGGATTCCAGGCTTCACAACAAATTTCTGAGAGAGTGAAGTTAAACTGTTATCTGGTCGGATTCCAAGCTTCACAACAACTTACTGAAGTTAACTGTTATCTGGTCGGTCCAGGATTCGCAGTAACTTACTATTGTACCCCAAAATTTACCCTCTCATTTCTCAAAGAATCACTCTGGACCCTCAGGTTTGCTTCCATCCAATTCCAAGCCTTGAATTGCAAATTTTTCAAGAAAGTCATCCATAAGGACAAAACGGTCATTTGCACACTGAAAAGTCAAACTTTGACTTTTGGATCAAAATTAAGTTTCAAAAATAATATTTCATCAAGGCATGTCGGAATATGAAGTTTGTTTCATCAATAAATTCAAAAGTCAAAACTACTTTGGAAAAGTCAGAATTCTAAATACTTAGAATTTTTTCTAAGTGTTTAAGAAATATGACAAGCTCAGAACTTCTGGCCATATTTTCACCATGATGCAAGCTGATTCTGGAAGAACTTATGATACAATAGTTATATATTTCAATGAGATCTAAAACATTGCATAACATAACTTCTCCTAGAAATGCTGGGATTTCAAGTTATAACTCCTCAAAGACACGTCCTTGAAACTGAAACACTCAGCAAATTCTGGACAGTTCCAAGACAAAGTTTGATTACAACTTCTGAGCCAGTTTTCACAAAGATTCGGTCAAAGTTTGGAAGGGTAATTCAAAGAAGGTTTATAAAGTGTGTTGCAAGCTTCCTGGAAAATCTGAGAGCTCCTTCAGAACATGCTGGAGCAAGGAGATACAAAGATCAGAAGTTGGATGTTCATTCTGAATTATGCTGAAACTGAACCTCTGATCCAGAATTAAGCAATGATGCAGAATCTCACATTGCAGGATTTCTGGTTTGATCAATCTCATCATCATTTAATGCTCACAACCACTTTTGGGTCTTTGTCCAAGGATTTCCCCACGTATGGCATAGAAGTACAAAAGTATGCTGAGCTCATGCTTTGCTTTTGCCTCTGAGTGTACTCTTCCTTAATTCACGCTTACAAATCCAGCTTAGGCATGGCAAAAAGCTACTAACCACCATGTTTGCTTCAAGAACAAGGCAACACCTTAGCATATGAAGGCTATGTTCAACGCTTTGGTCAGAACATCACCAAATCCCAAAACCTTGTTTATATAACCTGCTGCACTTCTACAGCACAGTCCTATAACCAACAACTAATTATGTCTACGCCTGCATCCCATAATTGCACCAAACTGGCATACGAAGACTGTGATCAAAAGGCAATGGAACAGGATGCCAAAAAGGTTCAAATCCCATTTGTTTCCCCCCCCCCCAAAATCACAACAAATCCACCTATAAATAAGTTTCTCCATCACACTTTCAAGGGGCTGGATTTTGGAGAGAGAGAGAGAGAGAGAGAGAGAGAGAGAGAGAGAGAATTATCAAAGAAAGAAAAGGAAACAGTAAAAACCTTCGCAAATCCTAAACAAAACCTTTGTTCTTCCCTTTGAATCAAAGAACATTACCACTGTTCCGTTACTCTCGCTGACACCAGAACATCTGAAGGCAGCAACTCAAAAATGTCAAACACACGTTTCAGATTCAAGGTAAGTCTTTCTGAATTTGCATCTTTTCATTCAGAACATCATTAATATGTAAATATCGCAATTAATGTTGTCCATATCATTGCATAAGTAGAAAAACTGTGGATCAGAACTTCTTGATTAAGGCTAGACTCAGAATTAAGATTAAAACTTCTATAAAATGTTGTGTGTAATCGGTGGATCTGGAACTGACTGTTTAACGCTAGTTCGCGAAATGTCGCGGAAGCAAGAGTCGCCACCGTCTTTTATTTTCTCCAACATGGACAGGACAAAAGCACAACAAAATTCCTTATGAGATAGTTTCTCGGTTCGGGAGGTAGATTTATAGAAAGGGAAGGTGTTAACACCCTTTCTATCCATGGTTATCCATGGGCTCTTAGATACTTGCTCATCGTGTTTTCAAAAGTGTTTGCTTTTCAAGTGTGAGTGGGTTTGAAAAAGTTTCGTCAAAGTTTTCTGAATAACTCTTGTATCAGTCCTCAAGAGTGTTTGAAAAATTGTTTTGAAAGCTTTTTTGAAAGTGTCGGTGTGAAAAGAGTTTTTGATTTGTTTTTTAGAAGAGAGCAAGTATCTATGAGTCATCTACCTACCCTAAGGAATTAGGCTATGTAAATGTCCTTAAGGTAGCGCCATCCCACCATTGAGAGGTAGGTAGCACCACCGTTGGAGGTGTTCGGGTCAATTCGTTTGTAGGGACAGTGTGGTCACCAGAGCAACAGTAGGACACCTTAGAAGCTACCCTTATGCCATTGATCCTTTTTAATTCCGAGGCAACCGTTTCGAGGCAACTGGATCATGTCATGGACATAAGGACTTACTAAAACGTCCTATACTCGACGACCACGTTTCAAAGGTAAGGCAACAGTGAGGCCTACCCTAGAAGTGGTGTGTGAATTTGTGTGTTATTTTCATGTTATGTTTTATCTTGTACATGTATCATGGTGATCTACACTTGTTTTTAATTTAGGCCATACATTCTTTCATGCAATTATAATTTAAAAGTGCGGAAATTTAAAAGCGGAGAGTAAAATCCTACGCTATTACAAGGTGCGGGTCTATACATCGCCAAAATACAAAGACCCATTTGGTAAAAGATGCGAAAAGTAAATAAATTCCTAATTACTATTACATGGCTTGAACAATTACATAATATTCACAAAGAAAAATAAGAATAAGTGCGCGAAAGAATTAAAGTTGCACGTTCGAGGGCGTTGAACCCTTTTGAAATTAAATTGAATTAAAAGTTAATTAATTATTTAATAAAAGGAAAGAAATGTTTTTTATGTTTTTGGTATTTAATGAAAGTAAAGAAAATTGAAAATCAAGAGAAACCCTAATTCTATGTTGTTTTTAATTATTAATGAAAAATATTAAAGTTTAACCTAATTTACTAAATAATTAATGTACATGTTTATTTACAAAAATATTTAGTAATTAATAATGATAATAATGATGAGAAAGTAATTTATTAAAAAAAATGATGAAAAGGTTAAAAACTCTAATTTCTACATATTTTAATTTATTAAGAAAAAGATTAAAGTTTTAAAACCTAATTTACTAAATTAATTATTTGACATTTATTTACAAAAATATTTAATAAATAAATTAATTAACATATTTTAGTTTCTGATATTTTTATTATGAAAATTAATTATTGGTGAATTAAATAAAACAATTAAAACAAAAAAAGAAAAGAAAAGGAAGTTAGAAAATATAATACAAACATTGGGGGTGTCTGGCCCATTTGGGAGGTTTTTTGGAAGCAATCTGGCCCACTGAATCAAAGCCTCTTTTGACTTTCCATGTTTGAGTGCGTGTGGTTGACTAGCGTGTACCATGGACTGCACGTTCTGACTTTCAGATTGGTCTTGAAGCCACTTGTCAGGCCAGCGCATGAGGGTGTATGGTGAAGCCTTGAAGGAATGCTGCATAGAAATATGTTAAGAGAAAAATTATGAAACATGTGGGGGGACCTAGGAATCGAACCCAGGTCCCAGCGTTTACCAAGTGAATGCCTTGACCAAGTGAGCTGTTTGCGCGCGTTTGTAATGTAATAGGTAACAAATAATATAAAACAAAACCAACGTTAATAATATGAAACAAAAAAACGCGCTGAAATTTTGAATGTCCCAACCATGTTATGACACCTCAGCGTCTTCTTCATCTTTCTGCCTGTAATATAAACAAATAGCGGGGGTTTTAAACCCCCACTAAATGAAGCCTGAAAAAATAGCGATTAGAGCATGGACAAATATAAAAAAGGCGCGAGGTATTGGTTTGCTTCGTCTCCGTGTCACGAATTCACCCATACAAGTTTGGTGGTCTGATTTTGCCATATGTGTAAAGCCCCAATTTATAGCTTCTGAAACCCTAGAAAACGTTAATGGCAAATCTCGTTTCAAGCATTGTTAGGATAATTAAATATTACCAATAGCTTCAGAACATCAATATTAGCAAGAATCAACAATTAAAACTCATGAATAATGCATGTAAATTAAAAAACGATTATGGACATGTTCATGAAGAAGACGATTTTGTTCTACCAATTCTTGGAGTCTATGGACCTGTTCTTGATTGCAATCGCCTCCCAGCAATGTCAGGAACGTATTAAGATGCTTTTCAAGCCTTGAATCGTCCTGTAACTATGAGTTCAGTTTCCAAAATTTTGATGAAAAATGCAACTTTGTTCTAGGTTTTCTGAGCAGCTTTTCGTGTGTAATGCATTAGGTTTGAGTTGTGCCTTTGTATCTGAGTGAAATTAGGTCAAAAAACCAAGCCCATAGTCCATGAATTAAAGTTTTGAATATTTGATTTTGTTCATATCTTTTCCAATCCTTTTCCATGCAATTCTTGCCAAATATGGATGATATTGTCCCCTTGAGATGGTGCACGAAATCTCTTGCATATAATGGACATATTTGCTGCACAAAAAAGATTTAAAACCATTGTTTAATATTTTTCTCATAATTAAATTTAATTAAATGAATTAATAAGATTAAAAATTCAATTAATTAATTAAAAATAAGAAAATAAATCCCTTTGAGCTTAATGGGTCGTGCATAGACTTTGGGTAATGATTCATGAAATAAATTGAGGCCCATTAGCATTTTTGAAGCTTTTGAAGCAAAGTTGACTTTTCAAAATTCCCAAAAATTTCCCAACTTCTACAAGGCATATCTTGCTCAATTTTGAAGCTATGATCATGTTGTTGGACATTTTGGAAAGGTCTTGAAGTCCTCTAACCAATGCCTTTGGTCCCATGGCATTTTGATTTACCAATATCATGTTATGGTCTTTGACTTAAAGTGCCTTTTTGTTGACTTTTGAAAATGACCTATAATGTTGAAATTGATAACTTTTTGTGAGAGCATTTCTTGGACTTGAAGTGTGAAGATGAGTTGTAGTAAATGTCATCCTCTTCAAAATGAGCTTTGGATGGAATTTTTATGATAAACCATGAGGAAGTTATGCCCTGGTCAATTTGCAGTTGACTTTTTCAACTGTCCCAAAATAGAAACTTTTGCATCTTGAGACTTTTTGAGCCATACTTTGAGAATCATGATCAAGAATTGATCAAATGATGTTTGTGGCTTCAAAATAAGATGTTGACCAAAAATTTTGACTTTTGACTGTCAAATGACCATTTTGCCCCTGCAGTTGACTGTGAAGCATTTAAGGTTTTTGACTGTGCAATTTGATGCTGTGAGTCTTGAAACCTGGCATATGGATGCTTGACAATGTTTATGGGCACATGGGACTTGATTGGACCCTTGAAAACTTCAATTTCTTTGCAAGAACCAAAACCCTAATTTTGACTGTGTTAGGAGGCAATTGGACTGTGCAACCCTTGAGAGATTTTGAACCTTGATCTTGGCAAATCTTGAAGAATATGGGAGGGAAAATTTTGGGGTACAACAGTTGCCCCTGTTCAATCTTCTTAGACCTGAGGATGTAGATTGGCTGTCGTGCCTTTCGTAATCCAAAGGTGGAAGATGATTGAACACTAGAGTGCCCAGAAATTTGCACTCACATAGTAGAGTGTCAACAGTGTGATGGCGGGAATGGGCCTACAGATGCCATTTGGAGACTGTTGGTATGTGGATGGGCTTATAGATGCCATCTGGAAGTGTGACAGTACCTTGTCGGGAATGGGCTTATAGATGCCATTTGAAGACTGTTGGTATGTGGATGGGCTTACAAATGCCATCTGGAAGTGTGACAGTACCTTGTCGGGAATGGGCTTATAGATGCCATTTGGAGACTGTTGGTATGTGGATGGGCTTACAGATGCCATCTGGGTGTCGATCGCGTAAGAGATTCCTTAGCGAGAACTTGCGTACCTGAGAAAGAAAGATAATTACCTGGCCTGTTACAGGAGTTGATCTTCAAACTCTTTATGTAGATGTGCCCTGGCTAGTTACAGGAATCGAATCTTTAAACTCTTCAGACGTGCCCTGGCGAGATACAGGAATCGAGTCTGGAGAATATAGTCGTCAACAGATACACCCTGGCAAGATACAGGAATCGGATCTTCGAACTCTTCAGACGTGCCCTGGCAGGATACAGGAATCGAGTCTGGAATATAGTCGTCAACAGATACACCCTGGCAAGATACAGGAATCGGATCTTCGAACTTTTCAGACGTGCCCTGGCCGGATACAAGAATCGAGTCTGGTAATGTAGTCGTCAACAGATACACCCTGGCGAGATACAGGAATCGGATCTTCGAACTCTTCAGACGTGCCCTGGCAAGATACAGGAATCGAGTCTGGTAATGTAGTCGTCAACAGATACACCCTGGCAAGATACAGGAATCGGATCTGGAGTTGCGACAGTTGATAGGTAATTTTTGTAAGTTGAAAGAGGGAACTTGTGTAGGGTTGCCTGGTGATGAGCTCGTGTAAAGCTGCATCTTGGAGGAAGGAAACCTGTGTAGGGTTTACTGATAATGAGTCCGTATAAGACTGCATCTGAAATGGAGAAGGAACCTGTGTAGGTTTTACTGATGACGAGTCCGTGTAAAACTGCATCTAGAGCTTAGAAGGAAACCTGTGTAGGGTTTACTGATGACGAGTCCGAGTAAAAACTACGCCTGGAGTTTGAGGAGGGAACCTGTGTGGGGTTACTTTGATGATGAGCCCGTGTAGAACTACATCCTGGAAGAAGTAAAACCTGGGTAGGGTTTCTGATGACGAGTCCGTGTAAAACTGCATTTTTGGAAAGAGAGAACCTGTGTAGGGTTTCTTTGGGATAAGTTCGTGTAAAACTTCTGGAGGAACCGGGGTAAGGTCACTTCGGTGATAAGTCCGTGTAAGACTTCTGGAGGAACCGGGGTAAGGTTACTGCAGGATAAGTTCGTGTAAAACTTTTGGATGAACCGGGGTAAGGTCATCTTGAGATAAGTCCGTGTAAGACTTCCACTGAAATAAAGGAACCGGTGTAGTGTTACTTTGGTGATAAGTCCGTGTAAGACTTCTTCTGAAAATTGAGAAGGAACCGGTGTAGGGTTGCCTGATGATGAGTTCGTGTAAAACTACATCTGAGGTTGAGAAGGAACCGATGTAGGGTTGCCTGTTGATGAGCCCGTGTAAGACTTCTTTTGAAAGAAAAGGAACCGGTGTAGGGTTGCCTGAGGATGATCAAGTAGATAATTGTCCTGTTTGGTTTCAGATATTAACCCACGATCAGTCGTTCACAGAATTTTCCTAGCTTGTTACCGGTGTTGATCTGGAACTGTAAAGGTAGATGGTAATCACCTTTTGATTGGATTTTTCCTGAAAAGGAAAAGTATTAGTTGCATGTAATTTCATGATGCATGAACTGCACGATTTTAAGATGTCCTCGAAAGTAAATGAGGTTTGTGTTGTATGATGCGTATGCATGCTATAATGTATGAAGATGCGATGTTTATGAATGTATGTTTGTCTCGGAAAATAAATCCTTGACGGGTGCCGGGAAGTTAACTCCTGGGATGATGTTGAGGAATAGAGTTCGTTGTTTCCGCTGGGGATGATAGTTGCAAGAATACCGGTAGGAGAAGATGACTCCGTTGGGGAATAAACTTGGCGGATAGATTACTCTGCGGGGAATGCTCTGTGGGGAAAGAGAGGTACTTTGCTGAAGTTGATGATAACTCCGCTGGGGATACCATTGTTGTGTTTTGTTGGAGGTTTTGATGAATTCTGCTGGGGACAGGAAGACTTCGCCGGGGACGCTCTTTCCGTGGCAATTGGCTGAGGATAACCCAGTTATATCCTGGTCGGGAAATAACCTTCTGAATAAAGCCGGGGGCACGTTCGTGCTCTGCAGGTGACAAGCTTCCGGAATCTACTGGGGATAAGCTTCAGGACCTGCTGGGGAGATTGATTCCACTCTCCTGGGGAAACCTTCGGACTGGACTCTCCTGGGGAAATTTTTGAACTGTACTGGGGAAGTGGCTCCGCTGGAGTGTTTGGTAAACCGCCGGGGAACAATCTTAGATCAAGACTGCCGGGGATGCTTGTTAAGAATGTTTGTATACTCCGCTGAGGAATGTTAAGATCTGCTGGGGATACCCAATTTCCTTAAGGCTGACAGTGGACTAACTCTGCTTGGGGAGAGCATCGCTGACTTGCTGGAGATACGGTGCTTTGTTCAGGGCTGATGGGAGACCAACTCTACTTGGGAGAGAATTGTTGAATCTTGGCTCACTCTCTGGGGAACTAAGGTATCTTGGTTACATTCTTCGGCCGAACTTACCTTGGTACCTTGGTTGACAGAGCAACTAGATCGTTTGGACAACCCATTATTGCCCCTGTTTCTGATGTTACCTGTGGAGGTGCTTGATGACTGCCGATTGACAAATCTTCTTCTGGTAGGCAAGTGACGAGATGACGAGACATAGTCGTACGCTGCGATCCCTAACTTTTGCCTGGACCGCCCTTTCGGGTTTTCAGTCCACCAAGATACCCATTTTTGCCCAAGCCTCCTTTTCAGGTTTTCGACTTGCCGGGTGTACAGATTTTTTCATTTTCATCCCTTATTTTTTCCCGAACCCTTTTGGTTCGCTGGGAAGCCCTTATTTTTGCCTAGGTATGTCAACCTAGCAGGTCTTTGATTTTGCATAGTATTTTTTCGACTATGTCCGTGCTCTCAGAATGTAGGGAGATGCCCCTGTTGTTGTGTTGCCATGCGACCAGAAGATGTTTGATCAGGCAAGATTCGTAGTTGGGACTCATGTCCAATGCCCCAGGTGACTCAGATGGAGACTTGCCCCTGGTATTTGGCATTTGAGAGATTCTCTGAATCTTGACTGGACTGCCCCAGATGATGGACAATGATCATGCCGTGCCCCTTGATTGGAAGGGTTTCTTACATTTGAGGTGACCTTTGTATTGAGAAGGTTTTTGTTCATCAGATATTTGTCGTGCAAACTTCTATGCTGTTCAAACAAATAGTCATATGCAAGCAATGTTATATTAAAAATGCAAAGCTTATGTCTGTCTTGAAGTTTTTTGAAAATGCATTTTTTCATAAAAACAAGTGAATTTTTTGTAAACTGTGATGTCAACTCGTTATTTTACCGCAAGCCTTAAGGAGTCAGGATACCTTTTCGTAACAGTATGCTTTCGAACTAACCCATGCTTCGGCTAGGACTTTTGAGGGTTGTAGCGTGGCCTGGTTCGCGGTTTAAAAAACAAAGGATAAAGGATCAAATTTTATTTGTACCCACCCGCTCTTTGTGATGTTCTTCAAACCTAAACTCAGCTGATCGTGCGTTAGACCCTGTTTGAGTCTTTGTCCTGATATTCTGGTGATGGTTCGGATATTGACAGTTTATTTTGAATAGGCAATCATCTCTTTTTTTGTTGTTGAGGGTTTGTATGACCTCTTTCTCTTTCTTTTTTTTTGTTATCCCTGTTTTTTTGCCTGAACTGTTTCTTTTGTGATTACAGTCAGCGGGATGCCCCAGTTTTGTAAGTCTCCTTCATAGGTTTTGACTTAATGGGCTTTTATTTTTTCTTTGAGATAATGACTGCCTGTCTTTATGATTGTTCGGAACCATCACTGTCTTTTGTTTTGTAAGGACTTCTTTGGTGCCATTCATTGCGCACTTGGATCAACTGATAGAACTACCCTGCCCCAGGTTATGATTAAGGGTTTTAATTTTTTTGTGAAAAGAAAAACTCCTACTTCTTTGGCTCGAAGGGGTTGACGAGGGATTATCTTCCTTATAACTCCAGTGTTTAGGAATTGAAACAATGCCTGTACCTCATCAGCAGGGTCTGTTCAAAAGCATACTGTAAAGATCGTGGTATCGTTTTCGTCATCCTCCCTCAAGAGGCTTAGAATTATTAATTGAGAGTTGACATCAAAAAATGAAAGCAATTTTAAGCATAGTAAACATAATTACTTCAAAACAGACAAGTGTAATGCATTAATGAAATAACCAAGTTTGGCATGAAATAAAATGTTTGAACAATCAAAGAAAATTACAATCTGAACATTCGAATGAACAAAAGTTTTTCAATCCTAGCCATGTTTTGGCAAGGGAGCAGTGATCACATTAGGAGTCTCAGAAGGCTCGAATTCGATCTCTTTAGCATCAATCATGTTTTGAATTTTGTATTTCAGCGCCCAACAATCCTCAGTATCGTGCCCCGGGCTATCAGAATGATAAGCACACCTCGCTTCTGGGTTGTAGTTTGGAGAAGAGGTCTCGGGGTTTGCAGGAGGGTTGATCACCGCAATCAGATTCATTTTCAACATGTGCTGCAATGCTTGTGACAATGGCATGTTGATATTAGTGAATTGTCTCTTAGGCTCGTCTGGCCTTCGCTGATTTCCCTTTTGTGGTTGTCGGCGTGACGCAGAACCAGAGATCATGACTGCCCCTGCATGTTGGTCACGACGACTCTTTTGACTGTATGCAACATTAGACTCTTTCTTCCCCATGTAAGGCTTTTTGTGAGTATCAGAAGGTGCGGCCTCTTGAATCTTCCCACTCTTGATACCAGCTTCAATTCTTTCCCCAGTCAAGATCAAATCTGTAAACCCAACAGAAGAATTCCCAATTAAATGGTTGTAGAAAGGCCCAGACAGGGTCCCCAAGAACATATCGACAAGTTCCCGATCAGTCAGAGGTGGTTGTACCCTTCCAGCAAGGTCCCTCCATTTTTGAGCATATTCTTTGAAGCTTTCGCCTGTACCCATAGACATCCCCTGAAGCTGGGTACGCGTGGGAGCAAGATTGGCATTATACTGGTACTTCTTGTAGAATGCGGTGGCCAAGTCCTCCCAGTTGCGGATGTTAGCTCCATTCAGTTGATAGAACCAGTCGAGTTGGGTTCCTGACAGACTGTCCTGAAAGAAGTGAATCCACAAATTCTTGTCAGCCGCGTAGGGCTGGATCCTCCTTACGTAAGATCTGAGATGCAGCTTAGGACAGGATGTCCCGTCGTACTTTGCAAAGGCAGGTGCCTTGAATTTGCGCGGGATTACTACCCCAGAAGACATACCTAGATCTTCGAAGTCCAGGCCGGGCACTTTTTGTATCTCCATGGCACTTAGCCGGTCTTCCAACTGTTTATACCTGTCCTCAGCCGGAGGGTACTGCTCATCATTGTAATCGGTCTCGTTGTCGGAGACCACTGGACTAGGAACCTCCCTTTCTTGGGGACTGTCTTTCCCAACAGACGGGGTAGTCAGCTCAGCTTTATTTAGTGATCCATTCCCAGATTTGCTTCTCGGGTTGAACAACACCGTCCTCTTCTTCTTCTTCTTCGAGAGCAGAGTCTTCAAATCCTGTTGACCTTGGGCTAGACTCTTAATCAACTCCTGGAACTGGGCGTTCTGAGCCTTGAGGGCCTTGATGGATTGCTCAGTAGATGTTTCAGGATTCATGATGAGACTGCTGAAATAAACAGCAAAGAAGGTAAGTGACCTGTAAACAGTGGTACCTGTAATGCCATGATATGTATGATATGCATGCAATGTTTTCAAGGATCTCGCGGGGTAAACAGAGAAATTGGTTAGAATTTTGTAGCTTGATCGAAGGAACTTCATGTTGTTGAGAGTCCTTCTTCAATGGTCAAGGCTCACCATATCAAGTGGGTCATAGCCCCTGACGACTTCGGCTGGAGGAAAATAAATCCCCTTTGCCCCTTGCTAGACACTTTGATTCATCATGACCTGCATCACAAGCCCTTGAGATCCTTGAAATGGGTTAGTCCTTATGTAGGATGCATGCAATGGTATGATGTTATGCTATGCATGGAGTAATGTAGATAAACCCTGTTATGAGTCCAGATTAAGGACTGTAAACAAACCCTGCAAAAAACTCAAGTGTCAGATAACAAGCATGCAAGTAGTCAAGTTAGAAGGCACACAAGTCACACAAGAGAGCCCTTAGAGTTTAGGCCAACATGAAGTTTGAGGTATTACCCTCTTGAAGTTGGTGGGCTCAAACCTGTCCTATCAGAAGTAACCGGGTTCTAAGGGTCCCAATATCATTGGATTACTTTCATTGTTCATCGTTTCAATTTAGCCACTGAACTGGCGACCGAAATATTCCAAGAAAACAACCCTCAATTGAGTGTAGTATCGAGTATCAACCAACCTCGGACTGCACCAAAGTCAGTTATCTCACTACCCTAAAGAGGCCAAGATGGTTCAATTAAGGTTCCTAAGGTCAGTTGATGCTTCACGATACCACGCGGCGGCCCCGTACTCTCCTTGACTGGACTCAAGGGTTACCGGTACATACCAAAGTGCCACATCAACGTAGCAGACTGCTTCAACCATGTCGGTATACCCCGCACAGTTCCCTCACAACCTTGTTGCTACTTTCTAAGAAGGTATCCCCAGATCCGGGTTAGGATCTATAGAACTCCCGAGACAATACCCACAATAATAAAGCAAGCAATTCAGACAATTGAAAACACAAGTGATCTTAGTCCTAAGGTACACCTCACTTTAAAATATTCCCAGCAGAGTCGCCAGTTCTGTGATCAGTGGATCTGGAACTGACTGTTTAACGCTGGTTCGTGAAATGTCGCGGAAGCAAGAGTCGCCACCGTCTTTTATTTTCTCCAACATGGACAGGACAAAAGCACAGCAAAATTCCTTATGAGATAGTTTCTTGGTTCGGGAGGTAGATCTATAGAAAGGGAAGGTGTTAGCACCCTTTCTATCCATGGTTATCCATGGGCTCTTAGATACTTGCTCATCGTGTTTTCAAAAGTGTTTGCTTTTCAAGTGTGAGTGGGTTTGAAAAAGTTTCGTCAAAGTTTTCTGAATAACTCTTGTATCAGTCCTCAAGAGTGTTTGAAAAATTGTTTTGAAAGCTTTTTTGAAAGTGTCGGTGTGAAAAGAGTTTTTGATTTGTTTTTTAGAAGAGAGCAAGTATCTATGAGTCATCTACCTACCCTAAGGAATTAGGCTATGTAAATGTCCTTAAGGTAGCGCCATCCCACCATTGAGAGGTAGGTAGCACCACCGTTGGAGGTGTTCGGGTCAATTCGTTTGTAGGGACAGTGTGGTCACCAGAGCAACAATAGGACACCTTAGAAGCTACCCTTATGCCATTGATCCTTTTTAATTCCGAGGCAACCGTTTCGAGGCAACTGGATCATGTCATGGACATAAGGACTTACTAAAACGTCCTATACTCGACGACCACGTTTCGAAGGTAAGGCAACAGTGAGGCGTACCCTAGAAGTGGTGTGTGAATTTGTGTGTTATTTTCATGTTATGTTTTATCTTGTACATGTATCATGGTGATCTACGCTTGTTTTTAATTTAGGCCATACATTCTTTCATGCAATTATAATTTAAAAGTGCGGAAATTTAAAAGCGGAAAGTAAAATCCTACGCTATTACAAGGCGCGGGTCTATACATCTCCAAAATACAAAGACCCGTTTGGTAAAAGATGCGAAAAGTAAATAAATTCCTAATTACTATTACATGGCTTGAACAATTACATAATATTCACAAAGAAAAAATAAGAATAAGTGCGCGAAAGAATTAAAGTTGCACGTTCGAGGGCGTTGGACCCTTTTGAAATTAAATTGAATTAAAAGTTAATTAATTATTTAATAAAAGGAAAGAAATGTTTTTTATGATTTTGGTATTTAATGAAAGTAAAGAAAATTGAAAATCAAGAGAAACCCTAATTCTAAGTTGTTTTTAATTATTAATGAAAAATATTAAAGTTTAACCTAATTTACTAAATAATTAATGTACATGTTTATTTACAAAAATATTTAGTAATTAATAATGATAATAATGATGAGAAAGTAATTTATTAAAAAAAATGATGAAAAGGTTAAAAACTCTAATTTCTACATATTTTAATTTATTAAGAAAAAGATTAAAGTTTTAAAACCTAATTTACTAAATTAATTATTTGACATTTATTTACAAAAATATTTAATAAATAAATTAATTAACATATTTTAGTTTCTGATATTTTTATTATGAAAATTAATTATTGGTGAATTAAATAAAACAATTAAAACAAAAAAAGAAAAGAAAAGGAAGTTAGAAAATATAATACAAACATTGGGGGTGTCTGGCCCATTTGGGAGGTTTTTTGGAAGCAATCTGGCCCATTGAATCAAAGCCTCTTTTGACTTTCCATGTTTGAGTGCGTGTGGTTGACTAGCGTGTACCATGGATTGCACGTTCTGACCTTCAGATTGGTCTTGAAACCACTTGTCAGGCCAGCGCAATAGGGTGTATGGTGAAGCCTTGAAGGAATGCTGCATAGAAATATGTTAAGAGAAAAATTATGAAACATGTGGGGGGACCTGGGAATCGAACCCAGGTCCCAGCGTTTACCAAGCGAATGCCTTGACCAAGTGAGCTGTTTGCGCGCGTTTGTAATGTAATAGGTAACAAATAATATAAAACAAAACCAACGTTAATAATATGAAACAAAAAAATGCGCTGAAATTTTGAATGTCCCAACCATGTTATGACACCTCAGCGTCTTCTTCATCTTTCTGCCTGTAATATAAACAAATAGCGGGGGTTTTAAACCCCCACTAAATGAAGCCTGAAAAAATAGCGATTAGAGCATGGACAAATATAAAAAAGGCGTGAGGTATTGGTTTGCTTCGTCTTCGTGTCACGAATTCACCCATACAAGTTTGGTGGTCTGATTTTGCCATATGTGTAAAGCCCCAATTTATAGCTTCTGAAACCCTAGAAAACGTTAATGGCAAATCTCGTTTCAAGCATTGTTAGGATAATTAAATATTACCAATAGCTTCAGAACATCAATATTAGCAAGAATCAACAATTAAAACTCATGAATAATGCATGTAAATTAAAAAACAATTATGGACATGTTCATGAAGAAGACGATTCTGTTCTACTAATTCTTGGAGTCTATGGACCTGTTCTTGATTGCAATCGCCTCCCAGCAATGTCAGGAACGTATTAAGATGCTTTTCAAGCCTTGAATCGTCCTGTAACTATGAGTTCAGTTTCCAAAATTTTGATGAAAAATGCAACTTTGTTCTAGGTTTTCTGAGCAGCTTTTCGTGTGTAATGCATTAGGTTTGAGTTGTGCCTTTGTATCTGAGTGAAATTAGGTCAAAAAACCAAGCCCATAGTCCATGAATTAAAGTTTTGAATATTTGATTTTGTTCATATCTTTTCCAATCCTTTTCCATGCAATTCTTGCCAAATATGGATGATATTGTCCCCTTGAGATGGTGCACGGAATCTCTTGCATATAATGGACATATTTGCTGCACAAAAAAGATTTAAAACCATTGTTTAATATTTTTCTCATAATTAAATTTAATTAAATGAATTAATAAGATTAAAAATTCAATTAATTAATTAAAAATAAGAAAATAAATCCCTTTGAACTTAATGGGTCGTGCATAGCCTTTGGGTAATGATTCATGAAAGAAATTGAGGCCCATTAGCATTTTTGAAGCTTTTGAAGCAAAGTTGACTTTTCAAAATTCCCAAAAATTTCCCAACTTCTACAAGGCATATCTTGCTCAATTTTGAAGCTATGATCATGTTGTTGGACATTTTGGAAAGGTCTTGAAGTCCTCTAACCAATGCCTTTGGTCCCATGTCATTTTGATTTACCAATCTCAAGTTATGGTCTTTGACTTAAAGTGCCTTTTTGTTGACTTTTGAAAATGACCTATAATGTTGAAATTGATAACTTTTTGTGAGAGCATTTATTGGACTTGAAGTGTGAAGATGAGTTGTAGTAAATTTCATCCTCTTAAAAATGAGCTTTGTATGGAATTTTTCTGATAAACCATGAGGAAGTTATGCCCTGTTCAATTTGCAGTTGACTTTTTCAACTGTCCCAAAATAGAAACTTTTGCATCTTGAGACTTTTTGAGCCATACTTTGAGAATCATGATCAAGAATTGATCAAATTATGTTTGTGGCTTCAAAATAAGATGTTGACCAAAATTTTTGACTTTTGACTGTCAAATGACCATTTTGCCCCTGCAGTTGACTGTGAAGCATTTAGGGTTTTTGACTGTGCAATTTGATGCTGTGAGTCTTGAAACTTGGCATATGGATGCTTGACAATGTTTATGGGCACATGGGACTTGATTGGACCCTTGAAAACTTCAATTTCTTTGCAAGAACCAAAACCCTAATTTTGACTGTGTTAGGAGGCAATTGGACTGTGCAACCCTTGAGAGATTTTGAACCTTGATCTTGGCAAATCTTGAAGAATATGGGAGGGCAAATTTTGGGGTACAACACTGTGCTTTTATCCTCCTGATTTGCTGTTAAGGCTTGAATAAATTGATGATGTGCTGATCAATATGATGGAAGAGTTGAAATGTAACATAAAACTTCTATTTTTCACTCACCATTTTAACACACAAAATTTCTAGGATTTTCTCACTGTTTAAGCACGCAAAACTTCTAAGTTCTCTTTACCATTTTAACACACAGAACTTCTGATGCTCACTCACTGTTTTAGCACAGCGCATAACTTCCGAGTTCTCCCTACACGTTAAACACACTGAACTTATGATGCTTCCACTCGCTATTTTAACACTCAAAATTTTTGATTTTCCACACAATGACAACGCACTGAATTTATGATGTTCACTCACTATTTTAGCACAATACAGAACTTTTGACTTTTGGCTCACTGTCTGAATACAATCCAGAACCTCTGTTTCCTTTCCCTCTAACGTTTCTTGCAGGACCTCAGAGTGTACCAATCTAGAACTTCTGATTCCACTGACGTTCCTTTCTTAGTCACCACGCGCCTGGCTTCAGAACTTCTGATCCTTGTTGTTTTGCTTGCAGCAGCACGTTGTTTCTATCTTTCATTTATTTTCCTTTTAATCATTTTCAATATCAATTCCCTTTTTCATTAATATAAAAAGGCATACAGATATTTTCTTTTATTAATTAATTTATTTCTTTTTCTTAATTGATTAAGACAAAAAAACATTTTCTAAACAAGTCCTTTTTCTCTCTTGCATTGTACATTTCAATATGGTTGTAATATTTAAATAGGATTTAAATTATTGCAAACCCCCATTTGTAAATATGTACCCCCATCCCTAAAATATTGTAATAGCGTAGGATTTTTATATTTCTGCAATTTAATGCTTTTCCAAATATAAAATGCTAGTAATTAGGATGTGTATGGAAAGATATGAAATCAACAAATAGATCACCCTAATCAAGACTAAAATGCATGCAATCAAACACACTTGCACACTAGCACCCTTAGGGTAATCCCACCTTATTGCCTATCGGAAAAATAATCATGTCCCTCGAACATGGGTGTTTTAGCAAAGACCCATGATAAAAGATCGTAGTCCCTCGATGACCCTCGATGTTGCCTTCGGTAAATGATCTACTCCCTAAAAGACATTTCTAAAACGTTCCATGGGTTGCCTTCTATGACTATACAAACATCCCGCGCCCATCCCTTTACATCCAACGATAGGGCTTCTTACCAAAACAATGGTAAGATAGCAACGTCTAAAGGAGGAAGAAAAGAACACTTAAGACCTTTTGAGTAGGTAGATTCACTCCCAGTTGCTTGCTTGCTCACAACAAAAACATTCTATACACCAACTGTGATACGGTGGCTAGAATTGGGACGTGTTTTCCCTATTTTTTTAAGGAATTTGCTGGTTTGCATTTTGCGTTTTGTGTTCGCAAAATGTCGCTGTAAGCAAGAGTCGCCATCGACTTTTATTTTATCCAACAAGGAAAGGAAAAAAGCACATAAACATTCCTTTTTCGAGATATTTCTGAGTACGGGGGGTAGATTATAGAAAGGGAAGGTATTAGCACCCTTTCTATCCGTAGTTATCTACGGGCTCTTAGGTACTTGCTCATCATTTTCAAAATTGTTTTCTTTGTGTTTGCGTGATTTGAAAAGCTTTTGTTTCGACTTCGATTTAACTCTTGCTTCTGTCTTCAAGAGTGTAATGAAGTGTTTTTGAAAACTTTGTTTGTAAATGAGTGTAAGTGTGAGAAAAATTTGTGTTGGATTGAGCAAGTACTTAAGAACTAATCTACCTACTCGAAAAAAAGAATCATTCTATGCTTGTTTCCTTTAGACAATGCTATCCCATTATTAGTGAGTAGGTAACACCGTCGTTGGAGTTTTGAGGGTCAATTCGAAAGGCACGTACGGTCACTAAAGCAATGTTAGGACATCATAATAGTAACCTTAATGTCTTAGATCAATTTATTCGAGGCAACAATTCCGAGGCAACCATTCCGAGGCAACTTTTCCGAATCGGGACTTTGATCTTTGTTTAGACAAAAGTACGACCACTAAAGCATCCTATACTCAATGATCATTTACCAAAGGTAACCAAGTGGGAGTGTACCCTAGGAGTGCGCATGTGCGAGTGATTCAACTTCAGATTATTTTATCTTTGCACATTTAGGGTGATCCAACTGTTTTAAATTTAGTCATACATTCTTGTCATTCATCCTATTATCATACATCTAATAGTTAATAATTTGCGGAATTTAAAATGCGGAAATTAAACTACGCTATTACAAGGCTTCGGGTATTTACATAGCCAAAAAGAAACCCTTTGAAAGGAAAGTGATAAATAGAAATAAACGTGCTAATTAACTATTACAAACTGTGAGCAGATACAATAATTGGAATAAAAATAATAATAAAGCGCGCGATGACAAATTAGATCGAATGCGAAATTAGGGTTTTGACCCTTCTATCCTAATTAAAAGAGAAAATTATTTTTTGTTGTTTTTAATATTTTTTTAAAGAAAATAATTTAGGTTTTAAAAATAAATGCTAAATTAATTAGTGATTAAATTAATTAATAAAAATAATTACAAGACCTATCTTTGTTTTTTTTTTTGGTTTTTTAGGAAAAAATAAAATATAATTAAGTTAGTAATAAAACCTATTTATTCTAATTAATTTTAATTATTTGCAAAAAAGAAATTAAAGTTACCTAAATTAACAAACCTAATTAAATTAATTAATTTTTTTTAAATAAAAATAAGATCTAGACCTAATTTGTGAAAAATAATATTTTTGTAATTTTTTAATAAAAAGAAAATAATTTTTGGTTAGTAATTAAATTAAATAAGTTAATTAAATGAAATATAAAAAGAAAAAAGGATAAGAGATGGCCCTGAAAAATGGGGGTGTGAAAAGCAATTTCCTGGGCCCAAAACAAAGAAATCCGTTTGACTTTGTGGATCCAGTTTGGCACGCTGACTATGGCTTTTGGTGTTCCTCCAATCATGGCCCTTAGATCTGGCCTCAGGACACTTGTCATGATAGATGGTGAGGGAGCATGGTAGTCTCTTGGCTTGTGCACGCATGTAATTGCCTGAAATAAAATATGAAAAGAACAAATGCTGGAGGCAGGGGTCGAATCCCTGACCTCAAGCCTTCCAATGCCTTAACGCCTTCCTGGCTACCACTGGGCCATCTGTTTTTGTTGTATACAATATGAATATGAAATAATATAACACAAATAAGCGAAATAATCAGATATTAGCGCGAAATTCAAGTGGCCAAATTAGGGGAAGCCACGTCTTCATCTCCCTCCTTGCACCATCGCTAAAAGTTTGGGAACCTATACCTACGGACAACGTCCGTTGCTACAAACCTGGGCATTCTCAAAATCAAATATAAGCAACATAAATAAAAACTAGGACCACCAATCGATTAGTCTGGATCTCCTGAGTGTAATGGTGGCCCTTTCGTGGTCTAATTTAACCTGCACAGAAAACTCCTAAGTTGGAGCTTCAAACCCTAGCCATGGTGAAATTCGCCACAGGTTATATAAATGAAATTAAATGATGCAGAAAGCTTGCATACGTTCCACAGATCAAGAATATGTGACTAATTCATGTTAACAATGCCTCAATCGTGCTAACCGATTTAAAAAATGCAAGGATATCGTGAGGGACTTACAGAGCTTTTTGGGACCAGAAAGGCTTGGTTCTTGATGGCTTTAGCTTGCTGAGACTCCCAGGAATCGATTGGGATCATTCAAAGGTCCTGAAACTGCCTCCAAATGGGATTTCGATCTTGCACTTTTCTTGATTTTTTTTCAAATATTGCTTTGCTTGCTGCGCCTGTTTCTAACCTCTCTTTTAGGTCTGGCTTTGTTCTATATGTATTAGTGAAGGGATTAGGGTTGATAACTGCTCTCAATCTTCCTCCATCAATGATTTAGATCTTTGATTTGATTCACTTTGAAAACTTTCCAAATTGGCCAATTTCAATCCTTTTGTTCACACCATGCCTTGATACGATTTTGAATGACTTGCTAGCTGTAATTGGAACCTGAAACAAGCACATAATCTCTTACTTTCAATATTTTGGATTTTTTTTGATTTTTTTTGATTTAAATTGAATTAATTAAAATAAAAATCAAAATAAATAATAAAAATAAGATATGGACAAGTGGCAAAGGCTAGAGCTCGTGGACTATGTTGCCAACTCAAAACAAGTGAAAACGATTGGGCCCATTTGGCAAAATTTGAAGTTTTAGGGATAGTTGACTTTTGGAAATTTTGCAAAGAAGGTCAACTTCACCAATGCATAACTTCCTCAATTTTGATCCTTTGGAGGTGTTCTTAGACTTTTTATAAATCTTGATATGTCCTATAATCAACGCTTTTAGCCTCATATCAATTTGATATTCCATGCTCATGTATGAAGCTTTGACAAAAAAGTATTTTTGTTGACTTTTCAAAATGACCTATAATGTCCAAATTCATAACTTCTTGTGAGTGCATATTTTGAACTTGGGATCTGAAGATGGATTGTAGGTAATTGAATCCTCTTAAAAATGAGCTTTGGATGGGTCATTTATCATAAAGTATGAGAAAGTTATGCTTGGTAAAAGTTGAGTTGATTTTTCCTACAAAACCCTAATTTAGCAACTTTTGATTCTTGATGAATTATGAGAAATCCTTGATGAATCATGATCAACCCTTGATAAAATGATGAAATAAACTTCAAAATGAAGATGTTGACCAAAAATCTTGAAGTTTGACTGTATGTGGGTCACAGTTGACTTTTTCCCTAAAACAGTCGATTTTCAGGTCTTTGAGCAATTGACTGAGCAAATTTCCTCTGCAAGGCTTGAGACTTGACATGGATGATCTTGAGAACATATTAGGAAAATGTTGAGCATTTTGGATCCCTTGGACTCAAGTATCTTGATGCAACATGAAACCCTAATTTGGGGTAGACTGCCTTAGGAGAGAGCTGGTTTGGCCAACCCTTGGACTACCTTGAGCAACTTGATGATCTTTCTTGAAATATTTTGAGAAATATGGGAGGGAAAATTTTGGGGTACAACACCAACACTCTCACTTTGAAATATTTTCAAAATATAATACTTTGTATGCATTCTTATAAGAGACGAGAATCATTACAAAGACACCTTTTCAAAATCACTTTCAAAAACACATCCCACAAACACTTTTTTTGAAACATTTTCGAAATAAACACTTTGTATGCGTTCTTATAGAAACGAGAATCATTACAAAGTTACATTTTCAAAATACTTTCAAAATCCAAACCATAAGCACATTCAAACAAAAGCAAGTGATCTAGCAAGTAACTGAGAGCCCATGGAAAACCATGGATGGAAAGGGTGCTAATACCTTCCCTTTTCATAATCTACCCCCCTAACTCAAGAAAAAAATCTTTAAAGGTCTTTCCTGTGCCTTTTCACCTTTCCTTATTGGATAAAATAAAATTCAGTGGAGACTCTTGCTATCCGCAACATTTGCGATCAAACGCAAAACAAAAGTCAGTTCTCCCACCGTATCATAGAACTGGCGTCTCTGCTGGGGATAACTCTAAAAGTGGGGTTACCTTAGGGTTAGATCATATTTACTTGCTTTCATTGTTTGAATTGCTTGCTTTACATTATTGGTTCCTTGTTTGGGTTTGTTTTGATCCTCTACCCGGATCTGGGGCACCTTTTTAGGTAAGTAGCAATAGATTATGGAAACTGTGCGAGTATACCGATATGGTCTAAGCAATAGCTACGTTAGTGTGACACATTTGTTGGTACCTGTATCCCTTGTGTTGAAACGAGGAGAATACGGGGCCGCTGAGCGGCGTCATGAAGCACTAACTGACCTTAGAACATTAATTGACCAACTTGGCCATTAGGAAGTAGTGAGATAGCCGACTTTGGTGCAGTCCGAAGTTGGTTTATACTCGATGATACACTCATTGAGACCATACTTTTGGGATATCTCGGCCGCAAGAAAAGATTGATTGAGCTGAGACAATGCCTAAAAGAAAGGTCAGTGATATTGAGATCCCTTAGAACCCGGTTACTATTAACTAGGACAGGTTGATTCAAATAAACTTCAAGAGGGTATTTACCTACAAACTCCATACAAGCCTAAACCTAAGGACTTGTCTGCTTTGTGTGAATATGATTATTTGTATATAAACTTGCTTATTTTGCATACTTGTACATAACATCATGAAATCATACCATAGCATTAAACCATAACATTTCAAGGATCTCAAGGGTTTTTGATGCAGGGTCACATTGAACCAGACATCTATCGTGGGGCAGGAGGATTTATTTTCCTTTAACCAAACACCGTCAAAGATCAAGTACAACAATTTGAGTCAAGGGCTACAACCCACTTGGCATGGTGAGCTTAATGCTCGTGGAAGGACATCCACCGATACAAAGTTCTCCAATCAAAGCTGTTATTCAAAGTCCAACTTCTAATTTTTTTTCTTGTGTTTACTTTGCGAGATCCTTGAAAACATGCATCCACATATCATGCATCATATCATGACAAATTTCTCCCATACAGGTCTCCTTATCTTCCTACTGTTTACTTCAGTAAGATGGATATGGAACAAACGGTGAAAGATCTCCAAGCTCAAAACGCTCAATTCCAACAATTGTTCCTGGCTATGGCTAAGGGGCAAGAGGACCTGAAGGCCCTTCTTCTCAAAGACAAGAAGAAAAATTCCAAGAAGTCAGTAGGCGTCCTGAACTTGAGAAGAAGACCTATAGGACCAGTCAAGGGAGATCTAGATCTTTCAACTCCATCCAACATGGGGGATAGTCATGAAGAAGACAACAGTCTGGAGATTGATGAAGCTGAAGCTGACTACTCTGAGGAACAATCTCCTCCCACTATTGACAAGTACAAACAGCTGGAGGATCGCCTCAGTGCTATGGAGATTTAACATATACCCGGATTGGATTTAGGAGACATGGGTTTGGTTTCTGGAGTGGTCATCCCCCCAAAGTTCAAAATCCATACCTTTGTCTTATACGATGGAGTCTCTTGCCCTAAGATGCACTTAAAGTCTTATGTCCGCAAGATTCAACCATACACAACTGATCCAAAACTTTGGATCCATTTCTTCCAAGAAAGCCTAATAGGGACTCAACTCGAATGGTTCTATCAATTGGAGAGTTCTCGCATCCACACCTGGGAGGATTTAGCTGCTGCTTTCTACAAGAAGTATCAGTACAATGCTGATCTTGCACTAACTCGTGTGCAATTACAGAACATGACCATGGGTTCCAACGAGAGCTTCAAAGGATACGCCCAAAAGTGGAGAGATCTAGCTGGTAGGGTGCATCCCCATTTAACTGATAGGGAGTTGATTGGCATCTTCATGGGAACTTTGACAGGGCCTTTCTTCAAACACCTAATCGAAATCTCCTCAGCCGGGTTCACCGAGCTAATACTGACCGGCGAAAGGGTCGAAGCTGGCATAAAAAGTGGAAAGATCCAAGGAGCTACACCTCCTGATGCTCAGAAAAAGCCATAGAGTGGGAAGAAAGAGTCCAATGCAGTGTCTAGTCAAAAGAGTCGTCATGACCAACACGTGGGGGCAGTCATGATCTCCGGTTCTGCGTTGCACCGACAACAACAAAAGGGAAATCAACGAAGGCTAAACGAGCCCAAAAGACAGTTTACCAACATCAACATGCCGCTGCCTCAAGCGCTACAATACTTGTTGAGGATGAATCTGATTGCATTGAAAGGACCTCATCTAAACCCCAAAACTTCTTCTCCTAACTACAATCCTAATGGAACGTGTGCTTATCATTCTGACAGTCCCGGGCATGTCACTAACGATTGTTGGGTGTTGAAGTACAAGATTCAAAATTTGATTAACGCTAAGGAGATCGAGTTTGACCCTTCGGAGACTCCAAACGTGATCACTGCTCCTATGCCAAATCATTGAAAGCATCTTGTTCATTTTGAATTTTCAATTGTAATTTCTTTTGTTATTCAAACAATTATCTATTAATGTCAAACTTTGTTTCATTAATGCATTGCATATGTTTGTCTTGATTTGATCCACTCATTTTCATTACATTTAAACTATGCTTTTTACTCACTTTATGACATTCAACTCTTGCTAAAAGTTACAAGCCTTTAGATGGAGGATGACGAAAACAATGCCATAATCTCATACAATATGCTTTTGAACAGACCTTGCTGATGATGTACATGCGTTCTTTCAAATCCTAAACACTGGAGTTATAAGGAAGATAATCCCTTGTCAACCCCTTTGAGCCAAAGAAGCAGAAGTTTTCTTTCTTACACAAATTGAAACCTTTAATCAAAACCTGGGGCAGGGTAGTCTCTCAATTGATTCAAACACGCATTTAGCCGCAAGCTCTCATTTCGTAATACAACGAATGACATCAAAAAACATTCCTCTGGAATTAAAAGACAGTGAGGGTTCCCTACCAAATAGGCAGTCATTATCTCTCAAAAAGAAAATCCCACTAAGTCAAAACCTACAAAGGAGACTTAAGAAAAAAAACTGGGGCATCCCGCTGACTGTAATCTCAAAACAAAAACAGTCAGGCAAAAATTAGGGATAACAAATCAAAAGAAAGAGGTCACTATGAATCCTCAACAACATGAAAAAATGTTGCAAGAAATGACTACCTTCTGATAAACTTAACTTGTCTGAACCATCACCAAAACGTTATTCCAGACTCAATTGGAGTTCAAACGCACAATTAACTGAGTTTAGGATTGAAGAACATCACGAAGAGCGGGTGGGTACAAATACATTTTTGAGCCGTCTATCCTCTGTTTCTTAAACAGTGAAGAAAACCATGCTACAACCCTTCAAAATTCCTAATTGAAGCATAAGTTAGTTCGAAAGCATACTGTTATAAAAAGTATCCTGACTCCTGTAAGGCTTTATTCTAAATCCTGAGTTTGAATTTTCTTACAAAATTTCTTTACTTATTAAAACACATTTTCAAAACTTCAAGACAAGCATAAACTTTGCATTATTTGAATATCGTTGTTTGCATATGGCTATTTGTTTGACAACAGAGAAATTCACACAACAAATATCCAATGAACGAAAGCTCTCCCAGTGAACTAAATCACTTCAAGTGGGACGACACTTCCAATAAAAAATCTCCTATCTACAAGGGGGCATGACATGTCACTATCCAGCACACCTGGGGCGATTCAGTCATGATTCCAAGAAACCCCTCAAGAAATACAAAAAAAAAAAGGGCAGGTCTCCATTACTCGGGGCATTGAACACCAATTTCAGCAAAGGGTTACGCACAATCAATTATTTTCCGGAAGTGCCACAAACATTTGCTACTAGGGGCAGCGACAAATCTCCCCAGAATCCTTCTCACAGGAGGTATCCCCATCCAGATTTTCAATCTCTGAAAACTTTTTCCCAACTGAGTCGACTTCGAGAATCCTCGAGGATTTCTGCCAGTGAAGTCGCCGCCTCTCCAACAGACTAAGCAATAGGGTTTATTTCCCCAACAAACGATAGGACGCCCTAGCTTGAGGTGGCCTCTCCGACTACTACAAATCAGAGGACCATAACTCCTCTTCCCCAGTAGACTACTCTACAATCCCTAGCAAGTTACTGTGAAACCTAGACCCGACCAGATATCAGTTCAACTTCGACTCCCCGGTAAGAGCAATGGGAAATCGAGACTCCAGAACTCTTTTCCCCAAGCAAGAATCAACACTCTCCACAGATTTTTCAATATCCCCAGAGGAATTCTCCTCAAACAACAAAACAGGAATCCCCGGTGGAAACATTCTAAGCAAAGTTTAAAGACACACCTACTCTTCAACGACAGTTCGGGATTTAATAACTCCCTGGCACTTGTCAAGGATTTATTTCCCTAGACAAAAATACATTTGTTAACATTTCACACATGATAAGTGCATACATCATAATCTCATTTTTGAGAAAATTATTACATAATGCATCTCATCTACCATGGCATTGCATACGACTTTGCCTTTACCTTTTCAAGAAAAGGTCAACAGATAAAGTTCATCACCTTTTTTGGAGTAGCAATCGTCCAAGATTCCTTCATCATCTTTTGGAGTAGCAATCATCCCAGATCCCTTCACCGTCATTGAAGCAACCCCACCCAGGTTCCTTCTCACTTCTAGATGAAGTTTTACACGGACTCATCATCAAGCAACCCTACACAGGTTCCTCCTTTCCAGATGCAGTTTTATACGAACTCAACATCAAGCAACCCTATACAGGTTCCTCATTTCCATATGCAGTTTTACACGGACTCATCATCAAGCAACCCTACACTGGTTCCTCCTATTTCCAAGATGAAGTTTCACACGGACTCATCATGAAGCAACCCTACACAGGTTTCTCCTATTTCCAAGATGCAGTTTCGCATGGACTCATCATCAGGAAACCCTATACAGGTTCCTCATATTTCCAAGATGCAGTTTCACATGGACTCATCATTGAAGCAACCCTACCCAGGTTCCTTCTCACTTCTAGATGCATTTTTACACAGACTCATCATGACGTAATCCTACCCAGGTTCCTTCTCAGGAAATTCCAGATGAAGTTTTACACATACTCATCATGAAGTAATCCTACCCAGGTTCCTTCTCAGGAAATTCCAGATGAAGTTTTACACGGACTCATCATCAAGCAACCGTACACAGTTCAGATATGCACCACATACGGATTCTATCCTGATACTCATTCAAAGAATATAGTTTGATTCTACAACCCTTGGTTAGAGTTTTGATGATAACAAATACAAAGAATAAATAAATACAAAGAACAAATATGCACCTTAAAAATATGTTTTATGTATGTAGAAGTTCTGAACAAATCAACATCAGAAGATAAGCCATAAGTGCTACACGCTGAAGCAATCAGAACATACACTGAAGATTGATGACCAGAACCTGCGCTTAATCAAAGTAAACTCTGACTCTGAACAAGAACATATCAAACCAAGTCATCAATATTCTGAATCGTTATCAGCAGTAAGGAGAAAATATTCTGAAGCGTTACTGAACATTCAAGACAACATCAATTCCAATGGCTTCCTTCAGACAGGATCTTCTCCAAAAGGAAAGTGTGTTAATGACATTAAACATGCTTTATGATCAACATCATTACACTGCCTATATAAACAAGTCAGCTTTCAAAATGAAGCACGTACGTACACACAACGATTTTGCTAGATCACCACTCACGCATATTCAAGCTGCAAGCAAATTCATTCTTTATTCTAAGCTATAAACCTGTGTAATTTATCACAGTTGTGATAAACCATTTTTGTTAGAAAAACAACAAAACATATTGTTTTATCTTATTGAAAAAGAGATCCTTGAGATTAACCGGATTGTGGTTGTACTCAAGAAGACTTTAACAGTTGTTAAAGTAGCTTTTGTAATCTTGTTGAGATTAGTGGATTAAGACCTCGTTGGAGAGAGGCGAAATCACCTTGACGGGTGGACTGGAGTAGTTTGAGATCAAACGAACCAGGATAAAAATATTGTGTCATTAAGCTGTTTTAGATTCAAGTTTTCAATTCAACCCCCCCTTCTTGTGTTTTTCACATCTTCAATTGGCATCAGAGCGCCTGGTTCCGAGCTTAAACACTTAACCGTGTCAGTACAAGATCCAAGCATCAGAAAAACACTATGGTGGGACCAAGCCAAAACATCAGCAATGGCAACAATAAAGACATGGACAGATTCAGTGGTAAACCTCCAATCTTTGATGGAGAAAACTTTGACTACTGGAAAGACAGAATTCAGAGTTTCTTTCTGGCCCATGATGCTGATCTGTGGGACATGGTGACTGATGGATACACACATCCTGTGGATGGACGTGGTCAGAAGATAGACAGGAAAATGATGTCTGATCAGCAAAAGTGTGAATTCAGAAACCACCACAAGGCCAGAACAATTCTCCTCAGCGCCATCTCATATTCAGAATATGAGAAAATATCAAATAGAGAAACTGCCAAGAATATGTTTGACTCTCTGAGAATGACGCATGAAGGCAACATTCAAGTCAAAGAAACCAAGGCCCTTGCGCTTATTCAGAAGTATGAGGCATTCAAGATGGAAGATAGTGAATCAATAGAAACTATGTTTTCAAGATTTCAAATTCTTGTTGCTGGACTAAAAGTTCTTGACAAAGGGTATTCTACTACTGATCACGTTAAGAAGATCATCAAAAGCTTTCCCAAACAATGGAGGCCAATGGTCACAACACTTAAGCTAGCCAAAGATCTCAACAAAATCTCTCTGGAGGAACTTGTTAGCTCCCTCATAAGTCACGAGATAGAGCTAGAAGAAGACGAACCTCAAAAGCAAGGTAAGCCATTAGCCTTAAAATCTAACAGAAAATATGACTCCAAAGTTTTGCAGGCTGTGGAAGAAAATTCTGATGGATCCTCATCAGAAGAAGATGAACTGTCTCTCCTCTCCAGAAGGGTGAACCAACTGTGGAAGCAGAGACAAAGGAAGTTTAGAAATCCCAGATTAGAGAATCAGAAAGAATCCTCCTCCAGATACAGAAAGTCTGAGTACTCCTCTGGACACCGAAGATCTGAAGGTTCTTTAGGATACATAAAGCCAAACAACAAAGACATCATCTGCTATGAATGTAATGAGCAAGGACACTACAAAAGTGACTGGCCAAAGCTTCGAAAGGAAAAGCCCAAAAAGAAGTTTCTCAAGGAAAAGAAGAAAAGCCTCATGGCTACATGGGATGATTCTGACACATCTAAAGCTGACTCAGAATCAGATGATGAAAGAGAAAACATAACTCTCATGGAAAACGTATCAGAAGACATTGAAGCTTCTGGTTCAGATTCAGAATCAGACACTGGAGAGGTATTCCCTGACTTTACCATAAACTTTACTAAGGCTGAACTTGCTGAAAGCCTAAATGAAATTCTGGAAAGGTATCAGCAGATCAGAGTCAAATTCAGAAACTTGAAAAGGAATCTTGCCTCTGACTCTGAAAAGACTGAGAGTCTCAGATTGCAGAATTCTGAGTTAAGAGAAAAAAATTTCAAAATTAGAAAATCATTTGAAAAACTCTCAGAAGGAAAGAATCTCTGAAACTTCCAGCAATGCTAATGAGATTATCAAAGAGTATGATCACAGCTTTCAGAAGTTTCTAGATAAAAACATAAACAAAAGTAAAATGGCTTCAATGATCTATGGAGTTAGCAGAAATGGCAGAAAAGGGATAGGATATCAAGGTAAGGTACCTACACCAAAAAATGCCATGGACTTAGTTATAAAACGCACACCACTCAATTCACATTTTATATATGGGCACACACATGACATAAAATACACAAGTAGTGATTATTATGTCAAACCAAAATTCAACCAGAATTTTGGTAAAACTAACAAATCATGACCCAAGAAAATGTGGGTACCTAAGGATAAAACCATACATGTGGCAGATATCTTTAGCAGCAAGGCTAAGACACCAATCATGGTACCTGGAATCTGGCTGCTCACGACACATGACGGGAAGAAGGCATATGTTCCAAAGCCTGGAACTTAAGCCTAGAGGCCACATGGGCTTTGGAGGCAATCGGAGAGGAAAGATCATTGGCTCTGGAACAATAGGTAATGGAAATCTTCCCTCTATAAGTAATGTTTTATTAGTTGATGGATTAATGCATAACATGTTATCCATAAGTCAATTAAGTGATAATGGTTATGATATAATCTTCAATCAAAATTCATGCAAAGCTGCTAGTCAGAAATATGGGACTATCCTATTTAATGGAAAGAGGAAAAAAACATTTATAAAATAAAACTTTCTAAACTAAAGAGTCAGAATGTAAAATGTCTACTGTCTGTTAACAACGAGCAATGGATCTGGTACAGAAGATTGGGACATATTAGTATGAGAAGAATATCTCAGATTAACAAACTCAATCTGGTCAGAGGACTTCCTAACTTGAAGTTCAATTCAGATGCTCTGTGTGAAGCATGTCAGAAAGGCAAATTTGCAAAACCTACTTTCAAATCCAAAAATGTTGTTTCCACCTCTAAGCCATTAGAACTTCTGCACATTGACTTATTTGGACCAGCAAAAACTGCTTCAGTCAGTGGCAAGAAGTATGGGTTAGTAATCATAGATGACTATAGCAGATGGACATGGGTAAAGTTCTTAAGACACAAGGACGAGTCACACTTTGTGTTTGTTACCTTCTGCAACCAAGTTCAGAATGAAAAGGATCTTAAATTAGGGTTTGGACTCCAGATAGGATTAGGGTTTGCTCTGCTCAAGACATCTCCTTGCACTATCGACCTGAAATTAGGGTTTGAGTTTGCACAAGGATTTTTGGACTTACAATGCTCAAAGTGACTTTCATACTTCATGTTGGACTCCTAAGATTGCCCATACCAAGTTTCAAGCCTTGAATCAATTTTTTGCCCAGTCAATTGGACAATTGACCTAAAAATCAACTATATTGGGGAAAAAGTCAACTGTGGCCAATTTACAGTCAAACCTCACAATTTTTGATCCACAACAACATTATAGACTCATATGAACCATTTGATCAAATTTGGACCATAACTCCTCAAGAAATTTGATAAGATCATCAAAAGGGCAAAATGGTCATTTTTAGGGTTTTGACTGCAGAAGGACAATTTCTGATTTTTAACCTAGCCAATGGCAAATTGGGTTCAAGCATGGATTCAAGGACTCAATGGCATCATCTTGACCTAATCACAAGGTTCAAAAGATCTCAATTGCATTGGAGTGACAAATAAATTTTCCAGTCAACTGATCAAAAATCAATTGTACACTGAAAAGACAAACTTTGACTTTTTGGTCAAAACCAAGTGCCAAGGGTCATTTTTCATCAAGATGTGTCAAAACATGAAACTTGTTCACCAAGAAACTTAATTTTGAAAATTAGGGTTTAAAATGGAAAATTTTCATAACTTAGAAATTTTCTAAGTTATGAAAATTTCTTATTTTTCCCCAACTTTTCCCAACTTTTTCACCATGATGATATTGGATTCAAAGAAAACTTCCAACATGAAAGTTGCAGTCCTCCACAAAATCTACAACTTTGATTCACAAAGTTTTCCCAAAATATGCTTGGATATCAAGTTATGATTTTGTAAACAAGGGTCCATGAAACTTTTAACTTAGTGAAATTTTGCCCTAGTTTAGGCAGGATTTTGACCTATCTTCATGGAAATTTTTCACATAGTTCCAATTGGAATCTAAAAATTCATTTCAAACATGGGTTGTAGAGCATGTTATAAGATTTCCAAAATGTCCAAGTACTCTCCAAGATCATTTGTGGTTAGGGAGAATCGAAGGATTGAAAATGGCAAAATATCACTTTTGGCCAAGGCATTTTACACCATGCTACAAGTTGCAAATTCTGTCCAAACCATGCTTGTACTTGTTTACAGGTCCTTAAACCCTTCCACACTAAAAAATTGAATGCAAACACAATGGATTAAGGCATTGTTCTGATCAATGAAGCATTATACAAAGGATTAATCCATTTTTGGCAAAAAGGCAACAATGCCATTTACATAAAGCATGCTTTATGTCAAATTGTGTATCTTGAGCCATGGACCTGATTTATTTATGCACACAAAGTACACTAATATCAGGCATTTAGTACCAACTATGTGCAAACCCTAAGCTAGATTGTATAAGCCTTTGCATTGTCAAAATCACCTTTTGCTTCAAAACCAAGTCATTGTGCCAAAAGTCCATATTTTTGCAATCTGATAAAACCAAAGCTTGTGAACATTTGAACCAACTTTAACACATTACACTAAGCTAGAAACACGAGCTAGCAACCTCTCAAACACCCTTGTACACCAAAAACCCCATTTTCTGCCAAAACGGGGCAGGATCTGCAAATCATAAGCCAAATCACAATCCACTCGTGTGTTTTGCTTGCAACTAGTTCTAACACACTCCGTACAACATACCTAAGCTATCCCAACCATTCCCAAGCCACTGTAACTCCATTTACACACTTCACCATTTTTGCTTTGAAGCTTTGCAGGTTGAGTTCTGTAGAGACATCCATGCCATTTCAAAGCAAACTAAGCATTGGGAAAGGTCCAGGGACATTCAAGCAAGCTCACAAGTATCTCAGGCCTCACTCACAACCCCTACATTGCCATACTCGAGCTTGACTGAAACAGGTAAAGTTCAAACTTCTATCTCTCTATTTAGGAATCGTTAGGCTTAGGTTTGTGAATAAAAAATGTAGTCCTCATTGTCCTTGAGCTGTACATATGCATATAATTCATTTATGTTAACTGAGCTAGGAGAATTTGGATGTTGAACTTTCTGAAAAAACTAGGTTAGAAATTAGGGCCAGAGAAATTCTCTCTGGTCTTTGAGAGTTAGATTAAGTTTTTTACATGGTTAGAATCGTGTGATCAAGGTCTATAACTTTCATGTTGCAAGTTTTTGTTTTTAAGCACAAATGCAGGAGATACGAGTTTGAACCATTGGCGTGCGTTTTTCTGTTTCACAAGGTCAGGGACGAAGATGAATGTGGGCTGGGCTTGGTTTGGCTTGCTATTTGCACCCCTTAGCTTGCTGTTTACACCCCCTTGGTCCATTTGATTATTTTTCCATATTTTTCATTCTTTTTTTAGTTTCTGATTTTTATTTATTTTCTCCAAATATTAAAAATCACTAAAAATATTTTCTTAAATTTTCACATTTTATTTAATTATTTTTTATTATTTTTTGGACATAGAAATAATTACTAGAATAATATACTTTTGTTTTCTTAAATAAAAACATGTAAATATTATAAAAAATATTATTTATTTTTATTTTTTTTATTATTTATACACTTAAATAATATTTTCTCATACATTTTTTTTAATATTTTGTATATATTATTTTTATTTTCTTTATACATAAATAAAATGAATAAATAATATAATATACATATATTTTCTTAAAACAAAATTAGGGTTTCCACCCTTAATAAAAATAATCATTTTTATTTTTTCTTATTTTTGAGACATTAAATAATTTATTTTACATACATAAAAATAAATACAAAAAGCATTTTGCATATTTATATTTGTTGCATATTTAAATAATTGTCTTATTTATTTATTTGTACAAATGAATTTAATTTGGTTGTAATAGTTGAATTAGGGTTTTATTTTCTTGCAAATATCCCTCATATTCAAACTTGTACCCCCCTCCCCATATCAATGTTGTAATAGTTGTAGGTTTACTTTTACGTATTTTATTGCTTTCAAATATGCCATGATAGAAAGATTAGGGTTTGTATGCAAGACCAAAATCAAAACAAATAGCTTGACTAATACAAGACAAAAATGCATGAAAAATGACAACACAATGCACACAAGCACCCTTAGGGTTTCATACACTTGTTGCCTTTAAAATGGCCATGGTATGCATGTTAGGTATCTTGGCAAAATCAATCAAAACAAAAGATCATAGTCCCTCGATGACGCTATCTTGGTTGCCTATATAAAATGATCTAGTCCCTCAAAAAACTTGCTAAAGATACTTGGCACTATTGCTATCATGATCATACGATGATCCATGTCTGTCCCGTTTAAATATCCAAACACAAGGTTGTTTACCAAATGCAATGGTAAAACAACAATGTCAAAGGGTTAAAAATGTGTAGAAAAGATCTTTGAGTAGGTAGGTAGATGCTCCTAGTTACTTGATCAAAACTTGCAAACATCCTTGCTATTTTCAAACGCACATCACAACACAATTTCAAAACATTTCCCAAAACAAACTTTCAAACATTGAAACATTTTTCAAAAGACAAACACCTTTGTATACATTCAAACAAAGAATCATTACAAAGGTTTCCTAGACAAATGCCTCTTTTCAAAATACTTTCAAAACCACACACAAAAGCACCATTTCAAACAATTGAAAAGCAAAAGCAAGTGATCTAAAATAAGTAACTAAGATCCCATGGAAAACCATGGATGAAAAGGGTGCTAGCACCTTCCCTTTTCATCATCTACCCCCCGAACCCAAGAAAACATCTCAAAGGTCTTTCCTGTGCTTTTTGACCTTTCCTTTGGATAAATAAAAAGCCGGTGGCGACTCTTGTTAACCGAAACATTTGTGAACACAAACGCAAAACCTCAAGTCAGTTCTCCAACCGCATCACAGAACTGGAGACTCTGCTGGGGAATACTTATATAAAAGTGGGGTTACCTTAGGGTTTATATCACCTTTACATGATTATCTTGCTTGACTTGTATGCTTTACACATTGGTTCTATTGTTTGGGTTTGAATCCTCTACCCGGATTTGGGAAACATTCATAGGTAAATATCAATACATTTTGGAAACTGTGTGGGGTATACCGACATGGTTGAAGCAATAACTATATTAGTGCGACATATTTGTGGGTACTGGTAGCCTTTGAGTTAATCAAAGAGAATACGGGGCCGCTGAGTGATGTCATGAAGCACTAATGGGCTTTTAGAACCTTTACTTGACCAACTTGGCCTTTTTAGGGGTAGTGAGATGACCGGCTTTGGTACAGTCCGAAGTTGGTAGATACTCGATACTACACTCATTGAGGGTTGTTTTCTTGGAATATTTCGGTCGCCAGTAAAGTGGCTAAACTGAAACAATGAAGACAGAAAATAATCCAGTGATATTGAGCTCCTTAGAACCCGGTTACTATTTATAGGACATGTTGAGCCAACTAAACTTCAAGAGGGTACTTACCTATGAAACCCCATGCAAGCCTGAAACTAGGAACTTGTGTGATTTGTTTGTACATATATACTTGTGCATAACATCATAACATCATGAAGCATCATATGCATCCACTAACCATTTCAAGGGTTTAGATCTTCATCTTTGTTCCTGTTTTGTAGGTAATGGAATCACTTCGCAGGAAAACAATCCAAGTCAACCTTGTGAGAATTCATCCTCAACTCAAGGAGCTTGCTTCCAAGATTCCAGAGAATTCTTCATTCACCGAGAGGCATGGTCGTCTTCTCAACTTATTCAACACCAACACTGAGGAAGATATGGTGAAAGTTCTCTTCCAGTTCTTTGACCCCCTACACCACTGCTTCACATTTCTTGATTACCAGCTAGTGCCTACTCTGGAGGAATTTTCTCAACTCCTGAGGATTCCTATTCTCCATCAACTACCCTACAACGGTACGGAAATAGATCCAAAGCCTGAAGATGTTGCTCAAGCCCTACACTTGCAACCATCTGATGTCAAAGGTCATTGGGAAACCAGAAGTGGTGTCAAGGGTTTCTTGTCAAAGTTCCTGTTTAAGAAAGCTCAAGAATGCTTGAGTTCCTTGGACCTACAAGCTTTTGAGGAGATTGTAGCTCTTCTCATCTATGGGTTGGTCTTGTTCCCAAACCCTGACCAACTTATAGATGTGAATGCCGTCAAGATTTTCATGTCCCGGAATCCTGTGCCTACTTTGCTTGGGGATATCCTCCACTCATTTCACACTCGAACAATGAGGAAAAGAGGTGTTCTCATGTTCTGTACTCCTCTTCTAGCAAGGTGGTTTATTTCTCACCTTCCCCAATCAGTCTTGAAGAATGAGCAAGGCTTGAGGTGGTCACAACGATTGATGACTCTTACACATTCATATGTTCATTGGTGTTCTCGATCTAGAGAAAACGTTATCATCATTGACCGTTGTGGGGAATTTTCCTAATGTCCCACTACTTGGCATTAGGGGAGGCATTACCTACAACCCCTGCTTGGCTCTGAGACAGTTTGGGTATGCCCGAAGGGATGGCCCGCATGACATGCTGATTCCAGACTTGGTTTTTGACTTCGACAACGACGATCAAGGACTTCGACAAAGGTTTATCCGAGCTTGGAGAATGCCCAACAAGGTGGACAGTAAGACCTTGGGACACAAGAATTCCACCCCCCTTGAGCCTTACCTCAAGTGAGTACTAACCCGCGCCCAAAGTCTTATGATGCCTTACCCCTACATTCTGCCTATGATCAAAGAGACTGTTATGGAAGGAGAGGTTCCATACACCCTCCTACATCCTGACATGCCAACATCACTTGAAGATTTGCAAAGGAGTTGGATACAGCTCAAGAGAGAGCGCGATACGTTTGAAGCCCAATTCTACGCCAGTGAGAAGAAGGTTCTGGAACTTACTCATCAACTTCACGAAGAGCAGACTCTCAACACCTACATTGCACCAAAAAGGATGCGCAACGTCTTTTTACATTAGAATTTTGTATTATTTTGCCCATGGGGCATTTATGTACTAACAAATTCTATCTTATTAATATGACGTGTGTTCTTTTTGTTTACAACAAATTTGAATTTCTGAATCCTTGAATGCATTACATGAATACATCTCATTCATCATATGCATAAGCAGGTCTTCACACCAGGTTTCCTTATCTCTCTACTGTTTATTTTAGCAAGATGGATATAGACCAGACGGTCAAAGACTTACAAGCGTAGAATTCACAGTTCCAACAATTACTCATGACCTTGGCTAAGGGTCAGGAGGATCTCAAAACCTTGCTGGAAAAGGAAAAGGAGAAAAAGAAAAAGAAGAGGGTTGGTGTGGCTACTCTGGGTCGAAGATTTGAAGGTCAAGCTAGAAGGGTCCTGGATTTCCCCTCAACATCTGATGAAGGGGTAGGAAAGGGTAAAGGAACTGCAATGTAATCTGAGTCTGAGGAAGAAGAAGATGAAGAGGATGAAGATTATTCTGAGCAGCAGTACCCTCCTGCAGATGACAAATACAAGAATCTGGAAGAACGTCTGGCTTCTATGGAGGTACAAAGAGTGCATGGGCTGGACTTTGAAGAGCTAGGGTTGGTATTTGGCATTGTCATTACCCCTAAGTTTAAGGTGCCTATATTTGCTAAGTATGATGGTTTGTCTTGTCCAAAGATGCATCTACGGTCTTACGTCAGAAAAATCCAACCTCATTCTTCTGATAAGGATCTATGGGTTCATTTCTTCCAGGACAGTCTTTCGGGGATGCAGTTAGATTGGTTCTACCAGCTAGAGAGGTTTGATGTGCACAATTTGGAGGATTTGGCTGCTGCCTTCTACAGACAATATCAATATAATGTGAATTTAGCACCAACCCGTACTCAATTAAAGAGTATGGCCATGGTCTCAAATGAAGGGTTCAAAGAGTATGCCCAGAAATGGAGAGACTTGGCGGGACGAGTACAACCACCTCTATCTGAGAGGGAGCTGGTAGATATGTTCTTGGGTACACTGTCAGGCCCCTTTTTCAATCACTTGATTGGAAGTTCGTCTGCGGGGTTCACCGAGTTAATTCTGACTGGTGAAAGAGTTGAAGCCGGAATCAAGAGCGGGAAAATTCAAAAGGATGCATCTGCTTCCGCTGCCATCAAAAATACCTTTCCAGCCAAGAAATAAGTCTCATCTGTCTACTCCCAAAGAAGTCAAGGAAGAGTTGAGCGCTGGCCAGCGGTGGGGGCCGTAATGATTCAGAAGACTGCAGCTGATCAGCCTAGAAACAATCAACCCAGAACCAACCAAGCAAGGGTGGAAAGGCCTGCACGGCAATTCACCTGGATCAACATGACACCTGCTCAGGTTCTCCCTCATTTGTTGAAGTTAAACCTTGGAAGTTTGAAAGAGGCACCGAAGAATCCAAATACATCTTCCCCTTACTACCATTCAAATGCAAAATGTGCTTATCATTCAGACAGCCTGGGGCACGACACCAACAATTGTTGGGCCCTCAAAAATAAGAATCAGGATTTAATAGATGCTAAAGAAGTTGAATTCGACGCCCCTGAAAAGCCTAATGTGATCTCTGCTCCAATGCCAAAACATGGTCACAATGTCCATGTTGTTGAAGAAGATCTTTTTGTTGCTGCTGTTGATGATTTGATGACTCCGCTACCAATAATCAAGTTGAATTTGCTGAAGGCTGGGATTTTCCCAGGTTGTAAAGAAGATTGCTGCCTTTGTTCATCCATACCAACCGACTGTCCGTTGTTGAAGTTAGGCATCCAGCGCCTAATGGATAATCAAGAAATCCTTTTTGAAAAGACTCCTGTTACACTGACTTCTGTCAATGATGTTTCTATAATTACCATATCCTCCAATCTTTCAAAGGTCTCCAAAAGACCTGTTAAGATTACATCCGATCCGAAGATTGTACCTTTGAAGATAACCATGTCGGAGCCTATCCCGTACAAGTCCAACAAATCAATACCGTGGAACTATGGGGGAGAGATCTTCTAGCACGGTGTTAAACAAATTGATTCGACTGAGGAGAGTTCTGATGAAGAGACTTCCGACATTGGATACATTGCCGGAACGAGTAAAATCACCCGCAGTGGAAGAATTTTCTCTCCGGAGATTGCGCCTCCAAAGGCAATCTTCGGACCCTCAGCCGCTCCTAAGGTTACTCTTGCACCGATCAACATATCTGCGAGAACTCCAGTTATTGAAGAAGTTGTGACCCCCTGAAGTTGTCCCCTCTGCTGCTGCTGATGATAGAGGGAAACAGATCCAAGAAGAGCCTGTCAGGACGAGGGCTCAACCGTTGATCATCCCTAAAACCTCTCAAAAAGAAATGGAAGAGATTTTGAAAATAATCAAGAAAAGCGATTATATGTTGTGGAGAAACTGGGGAAAACCCCCTCAAAAATCTCTATGCTGGCCTTGCTGCTTTGTTCAGAGGCTCATGCCAAAGCCTTGATCAAATTCTTGAAGACGACCCATGTTCCCCAGGAAACCTCCGCGGACCAGTTCCGGGAATGTGTAGCTAGCCTAACAACAGACAATGGTCTAGGATTCTCTGACGCTGGTCTTACAATCAAAGGGAGAAAACATAATGATGCTTTGCATGTCTCGGTAGAATACAGAGGGACTACTCTGGCACATGTTCTGGTAGACACTGGTTCATCGCTGAATGTCTTACCAAAAAAGGCATTGGATAGGCTAGATTGTGAAGGTCTAACTTTGAAGCCCAGCAACATCATTGTCAGAGCCTTTGATGGTTCTAAACGGATGGTCCACGGGGAGGTGGACATCCCGATTAAGGTGGGAACTGAAACCTTCAACTCCATATTCTATGTCATGGACATCCGTCCCTTCTATTCTTGCTTATTGGGAAGACCCTGAATTCATCATGCTGGAGCCTTTACTTCTACTCTGCATCAGAAGCTCAAGTACCCTGTCCAGGGGAAAATTGTGACAGTTCACGGTGAAGAGGAATACATGATAAGCCATCTTAATTCTTTCCGCTATGTGGAATTGGATGGTGAATTCATCGAAACCCCCTTTCAGCATTTTGAAGAGGTAGCTCAGGAGATTGCAGCAACCAAGACAGTGCTTTATGTACCCATGATTACCCGACCTCCGCCTCGGATGTCGTCACTCAAAGATGCAAAGGCTGTGATTGAAGAAGGAGGAAGTACAATCTGGGGGCAACTGCCCGATTTTCCTTTCAAGTCTGATAAGTTCGGCTTGGGTTTCACTGCTTCTGCTTAAAAGGCTGTGTGTCACTCCCAGACTGGAGGGCCACCAGTGAAGATCACCCATCATGGAGTCAATGCTTTGGAGGATGGAGAAGAGGAGAGAAACCTTGAAGACTGGATTTTCCCCACTGTGGAAGGAGGACTATGCAATTGGGAGGCAAAGGATTTTGTTCCCATTACTTTCATCAATCAGTAATTTATCTTTCAAACATTTCTGTTGGTTTTTAATGATTCTTAAACAATTCGCACACTTTTAACCTTGTGCCTTACCCGAGGCATATAGGTCCATTTGTAAGGGTTTGATTTTTCATCTTCATATGCCATTTTAATGAATCATGGACGTTTTCATATATAAACTTTTGTGTTCATTGTCTTTTTTTTTACATTTTATTTGTTTAAAGGTGGCTATCCCTTACACACACCCACACTTACAAATGCAGGTACCTTTCCATTCTGGATTTCATGGGTAACAATTATGCTATGGCCTTCAGTGACTCTGAAGATCTGGTCTACCATGCCGAATACGAAGGTGATGAAGACTGTGAAGTGCCTGGAGAATTGGTTAGACTGCTACAACAGGAAGAAAGGGCTATTCTACCTCACAAGGAGTTGTTAGAGACAATCAACTTGGGAACAGAGGAAGACAAAAAAGAAATTAGGGTGGGTGCCAACCTAGAGCCAAGTGTCAAGGAATGCTTAGTTCAGCTGTTGAGTGAATATGTTGAGATCTTTTCCTGGTCCTATGAAGACATGCCGGGACTTGATACAAATATTGTGGTTCACCGTCTCCCTACAAGAGAAGACTGTCCACCAGTTAAACAGAAAGTTTGCCGCATGAGGCCCGACATGTCTGAAAAGATCAAAGCTGAAGTGATGAAGCAGTTCAATGCTGGCTTTCTGGCTGTTACTTCCTATCCATAATGGGTTGCTAACATTGTGCCCGTGCCTAAGAAGGACGAAAAAGTCAGAATGTGCATGGATTACAGAGACTTAAACAGGGCTATCCCTAAAGATGACTTTCCACTATCGCACATTGACATCTTGGTTGACAATACAGCTCAACACAAGGTATTTTCTTTCATGGATGGATTTTCAGGTTACAACCAGATCAAAATGGCCCCTGAAGACATGGAAAAAACTACTTTTGTTACACAGTGGAACATGTTCTGCTATAAAGTGATGCCATTCGGACTGAAGAATGCCGGGGAAACCTATCAACGCGCCATGGTAGCTTTGTTTCATGATATTATACATCATGAGATAGACGTTTACGTAGACGACATGATAGCCTGTTCACAAACAGAAGAAGAACACCTCGACCATATGCAAAAGTTGTTTGTCAGGTTGAAAGAGTACAAGCTCAGACTGAACCCTAAGAAGTGCACTTTCGGAGTCAGGTCCAGTAAACTCTTGGGTTTCATAGTCAGCAACAAAGGCATCGAGGTTGATCCTGCCAAAGTCAAAGCTATACAAGAAATGCCTGCCCCTCGCACTGAGAAGGAGGTCAGAGGTTTCTTGGGACGCCTAAACTACATTGCAAGGTTCATTTCTCACCTAATATCTACCTGTGAACCAATCTTCAAGTTGTTGAAGAAAGATCAGGTGTTTAAATGGAATGATGACTATCAAGTTATTTTCGATAGAATCAAGGAGTATTTGCTAGAACCTCCTATCTTGATGCCACCCGTCAAAGGAAGGCCGCTAATCATGTATCTTAATGTCCTAGAGAATTCAATGGGGCGCGTACTGGGCCAACATGACGAGTCTGGACGAAAAGAGCATGCCATTTATTACCTTAGCAAAAAGTTTACCGACTGTGAAACCCGATACTCACTACTCGAGAAAACTTGCTGCGCTTTGGTATGGGCTACTCGCCGGCTAAGGCAGTATATGTTGACTCGTACCACTTTGCTGATTTCTAAGATGGATCCGATCAAGTACATCTTTGAGAAGCCTGCTTTATCTGGAAGAATAGCAAAGTGGAAGATGATCCTCACAGAGTATGATATACAGTACACGACCCAAAAAGCTATAAAGGGGAGTCTGTTAGCCGATCATCTGGCCCATCAAGCTGTCGAAGATTACCAATCCATGAGGTTCGACTTCCCCGATGAGGATATCATGACCTTGGACAACATTGAAGAGAACAGACCGTATGACGGACCTGAACAAGGATCCCGATGGACCCTGTACTTTGATGGTGCTTCTAATGCACTTGGCAACAGTATCGGCGCGGTACTTATCTCTCCAGAAGGTTGCCATACACCTTTCACTGCCAGACTCTGCTTCAGCTGCACCAACAATATGGCCGAATATGAAGCTTGTATCTTTGGTCTCAAGGCTGCTATTGACTTGGGAATCAAATCTTTGATTGTATTTGGGGACTCAGCTATGGTTATCAGTCAAATCAAAGGAGAGTGGGATACTAAACTTCCAAACCTCATCCCTTACAAAGAACATGTCCTGACATTGTTATTACATTTCGAGCAGATCACCTTCGAGCATTTCCCGCGAGAAGAGAATCAGCTAGCAGATGCTCTAGCTACAATGTCATCCATGTTTAAACTTAACTGGGATAATGAGGCTCCCCAAATCACCGTTGAACGGATGGACAAACCTGCACACTGTCACGAGATTAATACCGAGGAAGTAGTGGACCGACCATGGTTTCATGATGTCAAAAGGTATCTCGAGACACAAGAATACCCTGAAGGAGCTTCAGTCAACAATAAAAAGTTCTTGAGGAGATTCTCTGCCAAGTTCTTCTTGAGCAATGGTATCATATACAAGCGCAATCATGATTGCATTCTGCTCCGTTATGTGTACAAAGTTGAAGCTGAGCATATTATGGATGAACTGCACAATGGTACCTTTGGCACCCATTCAAGCAGACATACGATGGCTAAGAAGATTCTGCGGGCAGGCTATTATTGGTCTACCAAGGAAGCTGACTGTCATCAACATTCCCGTACTTGCCACAAATGTCAAATCTATGCCGACAAGGTACATATACCTCCAGTGCCTCTCAATGTCTTAACAGCTCCTTGGCCATTCGCTATGTGGGGAATCAACATGATTGGAGAGATCAAGGCTACATCATCCAATGGACACCGCTTCATCCTGGTGGCCATTGATTACTTTACCAAATGGGTCGAAGCAGCTTCCTTCGCATCCGTTACAAAGAATGTTGTTGCCCGCTTCATCAAGCAGAACCTCATTTGCTGGTATGGTATCCCCGACAGGATTATCACTGATAACGGTACAAACCTTAACAATACTATGATCACCGCCTTGTGCGAACAGTTCCAGATTCAATATCACAATTCATCTCCCTATCGGCCAAAGATGAACGGTGTTGTCGATGCTGCGAACAAAAATATCAAGAAGATCATACAAAAGATGACAGTTACCTACAAGGACTGACATGTGATGTTACCGTTTGCTCTGCATGGGTACCGTACCACGACGCGCACTTCAACTGGGGCAACACCCTATTCTTTGGTATACGGCATGGAAGCTGTTTTGCCTATTGAGGTTCAGATTCCCTCCTTGAGAATCATGAAAGATGCTGGTTTGAGTGAAGACGATTGGATTCAGACCCGGCTTGATCAATTTAAATTGATTGACGAGAAGCGACTTACTGCTGTTTGTCATGGCCAGGCGTATCAAAAACGAATGATCAAGGCATTCAACAAGAAAGTCAGGCGCCAGGTATATCAAGTCGGGGACCTTGTAATCAAGTGGATCATCTTGCCGCAAAGTGATCCCAAGGGCAAATGGACTCCTACCTACGAAGGACCGTTTGTGATCAAAAACATCTTTTCTGGTGGGGCAATGATCCTGACCACCATGGACGGCGACAACCTTCCGCACCCTGCGAACGTAGACATAGTCAAAAGATACTACGCATAAACGACCCGACAAGTTGAAAACCCGAAAGGGTGACTTGGGCAAAAATGGGCATCCCGGTGAATCGAAAACCCGAAAGGGCGGTTCAGGCAAAAATTAGGGATAAATAAAAAAATCTGTACACCCGGCAAGTTGAAAACCCGAAAGGGCGACTTGGGAAAAAAAGGGTTTCCCGGTGGATCGAAAACCCGAAAGGACGGTCCAGGCAAAAGTTAGGGAATTAAAGCGTATGACTATGTCTCGTCGGATCACTTTAAGGACAATCTCTTCACAAACAAGCTCTAGGTTTCTGATCAATCCAATCATCGTCGGACGAAGCAACGAATGGACAAGATACCCAGAGTTACGAAGGCTATAACAGAATGGGAATCCCATGGAATATTTACACATAAACATCTTTCTTTGTATAAATTTTTCTCAATTGTTATGACAACATTCTCTTACTGGGATGTATGTCTCCTTTGTACAAAATACTTACACAAAGTTAATACAAAGATACTTCAAAATGCAGAAAACTATTTGTCTTTTTTCCTTTTTATACTTTTGTTTTATTTGAAAACGTCCAATGATTTTATTAAATGAGCATATGCATTTGAATATAATCACTGTTTACAAATAAACGAAATGTGAAAGAATAACTACTGACAGGTTGAAAGGATAGGAAAACATCTTTCGGCTATTCCAAGAGAAATCCCCCGCAGTACATCATCTGGATCCCCAGCGGAGCTAAACCTTGAAATACATATCCCCAGCGGAATCAAATTTCAAAATCCTCACCAGAGTCAAAACTACAAACTCCCAATCCCCATCAGAGTTATAATTTCAAATCCTTAATCCACCATCAGAGTTAAACCTCCAAGCTTCCAATCCTCAGCGGAGCAAAACTTTGGGTCATAAATCCCCAGCAAAGATGAAACCTTCTTCCCCAACGGAGTCAAGTTTCCAGCTACCAATCCACAACAGAAACCATCCAGTTTCTCCAGATTCCCCAGCAAGTTGTCTTAAAATCTGAGAATCAACCAGATAACAGTTAACTTTTATCCCCAACCTCCGGATGATTCCCCAGTAGATTGGCATACAACCCAAACTCTTGAACTTTTTTCCAAACAGGAATAAGCTTTTTCCCCCAGAGTCTTGAACTTACCCTCCAGCAGGATAGCTTACTCTCCAGCAGTATAGCTACTCCCCCACAGAGTTTTTACTCCCCAACAGAATGAAGATTCTCATTCTTAGCTCCCCAAGTTTGAAGTCCCCAAGGATTCAAATTCCCCTAGCAGATTGGAGGTTCTCGTTCTTGTTCCCCCAGTGAAGTTGCCAGAGTTTTCACCACTCCCAGCATGAATTTGTCAGAACTTTAAATCCCCTGCCGGTCAAAGATTCTCATTCTCACTTTTCTAGTGAATCCCCCAAGATTTCAATTTCCCCAGGAGATCGAAGTTCCTCATTCTTAATTCCTCGCTGAATCCATCAAAGTCTTCCTTATTCTTCAAGCAGATCAAGGTTTTATTTCATCTAATCCCCAGTAGAGGTCATCAGAGTTTCCTTATTCCCCGGCCGAGTAAGGATTCCCATGATGTAATCTCCAGCCATAGTTCTCTGGATTCCCCAAGCAGGTTTCTCAAGCAGACTTGAAGGATCCCTATATCCCCAGGAAAGTCATGAAGAATTCTCACATCCCCACAGAAGTTGTCAAGGTTTTTGATAATCCCCACAAGTTGCCAAGGATTTTCTATCCCCAACAGTGGTCCAAGGATTTCTCATCCTCAACAATCGAGGATTTTCTATCTCCAACGACGGTCAAGGATTTCTCATCCCCGACAGCAGTCAAGGATTTTATTATCTCCAGCTATCAAGGATTTATGTTCCTCAGCAAGACAGCGAATCAGCTTACATACGCATACATTACATTCATATATCATAAACATTGATAAAGAATATTTTATTGCATCATACATTTCATGCAACATAACTTTGTGTTTCAGCTAACATTTTACCCTTTCCAGGATAAGATTAAAAGTTATCTTTAACAAATATTCAAAGATTTCAGATACAGTACGGATACACTCCAGACACGAAAGTCATTCTGTTACTCATTCAGATCTCTTATTCAGATACAATTTGGATACACCCCAGACACGGAGGTCATTCTATTACTCATTCAGAATTTCAAGTCAAGATACAGTACAGATACGCTCCAGACATGGATGCCATTCTGTCGCTCATTCAGACTTCAACAATCAGATACATATTAGATACGCTCCAGACACGGAAGCCATTCTATTTCTCATTCAGATTCAACTATCAACTTCAAGTTCAGATACACTCCAGACACGAAAGTCATTATGTCACTTATTCAGATCCCAGTTACAGTTCAGATACACTCCAGACACGGAAGTCATTCTTCTACTCATATAGATCTCAACTTCAGATACAGTCCAGATACGCTCCAAACACGGAGGCCATTTTGTCACTCATTCTGACTTTTTCCCCAGCCCAGAGATGCTCCAGACACGGATGTCATTTTGTCGCTTATTCAGATTTCAGATTCAGATACAATACGGATACACTCCAGACACGACAGTCATTCTGTTATTCATTCAAATTCAAATACAGTAACAACTCAGATATGCTCCAGACACGGACGCCATTCCCATGCTCATACATATCTAATCTCCACATACAACTCAGATACGTTCCAGACACGGATACCATTCTGATATTCATTCTCCTGATTTTCAATAAACACTCTTGGATGGCATCTTTAAGCCCATCTCCGACAATATTCTGTCACCTTTCTAAATGGCATCTTTAAGCCCATTCCCTCAACTACATTTTTGACGAGTGCAAATTTACAGGCACTCCAGTGTCCAATCATCTTTTACCTTCGAGTCACAAATGGAAAACTCGCCAATCTAACTATTCAGGTTCAAGAAGATTGAACAGGGGAAGCTGTTTTACCCCAAAATTTTCCCTCTCATTTTATCAAGATTTCCCCTTACAAGACTCTTTGGACTCCAGATAGGATTAGGGTTTGCTCTGCTTAAGACATCTCCTTGCACTGTCGACCTGAAATTAGGGTTTGAGTTTGCACAAGGATTTTTGGACTTCCAATGCTCAAAGTGACTTTCATACTTCATGTTGGACTCCTAATATTTCCCATACCAAGTTTCAAGCCTTGAATCAAATTTTTGCCCAGTCAATTGGACAATTGACCTAAAAATCAACTATATTGGGGGAAAAGTCAACTGTGGCCAATTTACAGTCAAACCTCATAATTTTTGATCCACAACAACATTATAGACTCATATGAACCATTTGATCAAATTTGGACCACAACTCCTCAAGAAATTTGATCAGATCATCAAAAGGGCAAAATGGTCATTTTTAGGGTTTTGACTGCAGAAGGGAAATTTCTGATTTTTAACCTAGCCAATGGCAAATTGGATTCAAGCATGGATTCAAGGACTCAATGGAATAATCTTGACATAATCACAAGTTTCAAAAGATCTCAATTGCATTGGAGTGACAGATGAATTTTCCAATCAACTGATCAAAAATCAACTATACACTGAAAAGTTAAACTTTGACTTTTTGGTCAAAACCAAGTGCTAAGGGTCATTTTTCATCAAGATGTGTCAAAACATGAAACTTGTTCACCAAGAAACCTAATTTTGAAAATTAGGGTTTAAAATGGAAAATTTTCATAACTTAGAAGAAATTTTCTAAGTTATGAAAATTTCTTATTTTTTCCCAAATTATCCCAACTTTTTCACCATGATTCAATTGGATTCAAAGAAAACTTCCAACATGAAAGTTGTAGTCCTCCACAAAATATACAACTTTTATTCACAAAGTTTTCCCAAAAGATGCTTGGATCTCAAGTTATGATTTTGTGAACAAGGGTCCATGAAACTTTTAACTTAGTGAAAATTTGCCCTAGTTTAGGTAGGATTTTGACCTATCTTCATGGAACTTTTTCACATAGTTACAATTGGAATCTCAAAATTCATTTCAAAGATTGATTGTAGAGCATGTTACAAGCTTTCCAAAATGTCCAAGAACTCTCCAAGATCATTTGTAGTTAGGGAGAATCGAAGGATTGAAAATGGAAAAATATCACTTTTGGCCAAGGCATTTTACACCATGCTACAAGTTGCAAATTCTGTCCAAATCTTGCTTGTACTTGTTTACAGGTCCTTAAACCCTTCCACACTCAAAAATTGAATGCAAACACAATGGATTAAGGCATTGTTCTGATCAATGAAGCATTATACAAAGGATTAATCCATTTTTGGCAAAAAGGCAACAAAGCCATTTACATAAAGCATGCTTTATGTCAAATTGTGTATCTTGAGCCATGGACCTGATTTCTTTATGCACACAAAGTTCACTAATATCAGGCATTTAGTACCAACTATGTGCAGACCCTAAGCTAGATTGTACAAGCCTTTGCATTGTCAAAATCACCTTTTGCTTCAAAACCAAGTCATTTTGCCAAAAGTCCATATTTTTGCAATCTGATGAAACCAAAGCTTGTGAACATTTGAACCAACTTTAACACATTACACTAAGCCAGAAACACGAGCTAGCAACCTCTCAAACACCCTTGTACACCAAAAACCCCATTTTCTTCCAAAACATGGCAGGATCTGCAAATCATAAGCCAAATCACAATCCACTCGTGCATTTTGCTTGCAACCAGTTCCAACACACTCCATACAACATACCTAAGCTATCCCAACCATTCCCAAGCCACTGTAACTCCATTTACACACTTCACAATTTTTGATTTGAAGCTTTGCAGGTTGAGTTCTGTAGAGACATCCAAGCCATTTCAAAGCAAACTAAGCATTGGGAAAGGTCCAGGGAACATCAAGCAAGCTCACAAGTATCTCAGGCCTCACTCACAACCCCTACATTGACAAACTCGAGCCTGACTGAAACAGGTAAAGTTCAAACTTCTATCTCTCTATTTAGGAATCATTAGGCTTAGGTTTGTGAATAAAAAATGTAGTCATCATTGTCCTTGAGTTGTACATATGCATAGAATTCATTTATGTTAAATGAGCTAGGAGAATTTGGATGTTGAACTTTCTGAAAAAACTAGGTTAGAAATTAGGGCCAAAGAAATTCTCTCTGGTCTTTGAAAGTTAGATTAAGTTTTTTACATGGTTAGAATCGTGTGATCAAGCTCTATAACTTTCATGTTGCAAGTTTTTGTTTTTAAGCAAAAATGCAGGAGATACGAGTTTGAACCATTGGCGCGTGTTTTTCTGTTTCACAAGGTCAGGGACGAAGATGAATGTGGGCTGGGCTTGGTTTGGCTTGCTATTTGCACCCCTTAGTTTGTTGTTTACACCCCCTTGGCCCATTTGATTATTTTTCCATATTTTTCATTCTTTTTTTTAGTTTCTGATTTTTATTTATTTTCTCCAAATATTAAAAATCACTAAAAATATTTTCTTAAATTTTCACATTTTATTTTATTATTTTTTATTATTTATACACTTAAATAATATTTTCTCATACATTTTTATTTTTTTTTAATATTTTGTATATATTATTTTTATTTTCTTTATACATAAATAAAATGAATAAATAATATAATATACATATATTTTCTTAAAACAAAATTAGGGTTTCCACCCTTAATAAAAATAATCATTTTTATTTTTTCTTATTTTTGAGACATTAAATAATTTATTTTTACATACATAAAAATAAATACAAAAAGCATTTTGCATATTTATATTTGTTGCATATTTAAATAATTGTCTTATTTATTTATTTATTTGTACAAATGAATTCAATTTGGTTGTAATAGTTGAATTAGGGTTTTATTTTCTTGCATATATCCCTCATATTCAAACTTGTACCCCCTCCCCATATCAATGTTGTAATAGTTGTAGATTTACTTTTACGCATTTTATTGCTTTCAAATATGCCATGATAGAAAGATTAGGGTTTGTATGCAAGACCAAAATCAAAACAAATAGCTTGACTAATACAAGACAAAAATGCATGAAAAATGACAACACAATGCACACAAGCACCCGTAGGGTTTCATACACTTGTTGCCTTTAAAATGGCCATGGTATGCATGCTAGGTATCTTGGCAAAATCAATCAAAACAAAAGATCATAGTCCCTCGATGACGCTATCTTGGTTGCCTATACAAAATGATCTAGTCCCTCAAAAAACTTGCTAAAGATGCTTGGCACTATTGCTATCATGATCATACGATGATCCATGCCTGTCCCGTTTAAACATCCAAACACAAGGTTGTTTACCAAATGCAATGGTAAAACAACAATGTCAAAGGGTTAAAAATGTGTAGAAAAGATCTTTGAGTAGGTAGGTAGATGCTCCTAGTTACTTGATCAAAACTTGCAAACATCCTTGCTATTTTCAAACGCACATCACAACACAATTTCAAAACATTTCCCAAAACAAACTTTCAAACATTGAAACATTTTTCAAAAGACAAACACCTTTGTATACATTCAAACAAATAATCATTACAAAGGTTGCCTAGACAAATGCCTCTTTTCAAAATACTTTCAAAACCACACACAAAATCACCATTTCAAACAATTGAAAAGCAAAAGCAAGTGATCTAAAATAAGTAACTAAGAGCCCATGGAAAACCATGGATGAAAAGGGTGCTAGCACTTCCCTTTTCATCATCTACCCCCCGAACCCAAGAAAACATCTCAAAGGTCTTTCCTGTGCTTTTTGACCTTTCCTTTGGATAAATAAAAAGTCGGTGGCGACTCTTGTTAACCAAAACATTTGCGAACACAAACGGAAAACCTCAAGTCAGTTCTCCCACCGCATCACAACAAGGTTATAGTCAGCAAGAGGGGATAGACTATACAAAAACCTTTGCTCCAGTCACCAGGTTAGAATCTATCAGACTCTTAATATTATTTGTTGTTAATAAAGGCATCACTCTGTATCAGATGGATGTCAAAAGTGCATTCTTAAATGGCTATATAGATGAAGAGGTATATGTGCACCAACCCCCTGGTTTTGAGAGTTCCAAAAATCCAAAATATGTTTTCAAACTAAAGAAGTCACTCTATGGTCTGAAACAAGCTCCCAGAGCTTGGTATGAAAGACTAAGTAACTTCCAGTTAGAAAAGGAATTCACCAGAGGGAAAGTGGACACAACCTTGTTCTGTAAGACAGTTAAGAATGACATGTTAGTTTGTCAAATTTATGTTGATGACATTATATTTGGATCCACTAAACCCTCTCTGGGAAGAGAATTTGCTAAATGTATGCAGGTAGAGTTTGAGATGAGCCTAATGAGGAAATTCAAATTCTTTCTAGGCATTCAGATAAATGAAACTCCGGAAGGAACTTACATTCATCAGAGCAAATATGTCAGAGAACTTTTGAAGAAATTTGATCTCTCAGAATGTAAGCCCTCAAAGATTCCAATGCATCCCATATGCATTCTGGAAAAGGAAGTGGTAAGTAAAAAGGTAGAACAGAAGGTCTACAGAGGTATGATTGGTTCTCTTCTCTATTTGAAGGCTTCAAGGCCTGACATTCTATTCAGTGTTTGCATTTGTGCTAGATTCCAATCAGATCCTAGAGAATCTCACTTAACAACAGTTAAGCGAATTTTCAAGTATTTGAAAGGTACTGCTAATCTGGGTTTGTTTTATAGAAAATCAAGTGATTACAGCTTAGTAGGATACTGTGATGCTGACTTTGCTGGAGACAGAATAGAACGTAAAAGCACTTCTGGAAGCTGCCAATTTCTGGGAGAAAATCTGATCTCATGGTCCAGCAAAAGACAATCCACAATAGCATTATCAACAACAGAAGCTGAATACATAGCAGATGCTGGATGCAGTATGCAAATGCTCTAAATGAAAAGTCAACATGAAGACTTCAATATATTTGAGAGTAACATTCATATCCTCTGTGACAATACTTCTGATATTTGTCTCAGTAAAAATCCTATTTTGCATTCTAGGGCTAAGCATATAGAAATAAAACATCATTTTATTAGGGACTATATTCAGAAAGGGATTCTTAACTTAAAATCCATTGACACAGACCATCAATGGGCTGATGTCTTTACAAAACCTCTTTCTGAAGATAGGTTTAACTTCATTCTGAAACATCTTAGCATGAAGCTCTGCCCAGGATAAATTGTTTTATTTACATATCTTAACCTTCAGAACTTAGTTATTTTCTGTGAACTACTGATCAACCTGCCTTCAGAGTTTTAGAAGTACAGATTGCATCAGAATATATCCATGAAGATCTGAACGTTTCATTTCAAGGATAGAAGTGTGCTATTCACGTAAGCAAACAATTGTCATCCATTCATCAGCTACCTTCTGAGGCTGAACACGCGTTCACTTTTCTGAAAGGTCAAAAGCGCTGATTGGGTTCATTGAGACACACGTCATGGGTAACCATTCCAATATCTTTCTGAATCCCCTAAAATCAGCTGTCATTAATGCTTATAATCATGACTAATTGTTTCTTTCTCTTACTGTTTATGCTTTCAAGAAAATCTATTTAAACTCAAGTTTCACTCTTTACATTCTTTCACTTTTACTCTCTCAATACCTTCTATTGTTTTCAGTTCGTACTTTCAAAAACCCTTTCATCTTTCTCAAAATTCTTGTGTAAACATGGCTTCTTCAAGCGTCCAAAACACCAGTACTCAGGAAACTTCTTCTATGGAACAATACGAAGAACCATACAGAACGCTGCTCACTCCCTTTGACAATCTGGAAGTTCTTTCAGAACTGATTGTTGACTTTGAAAGCCTTCAAGAAAACGGCTTCAATCTGTATGAAGATGTCAATGCTCAAGGTTGGAACAAATATTTTGACCGTCTTCTAGGGCCAACGTTTCCAATTCTTGTCAAAGAATTCTAGATACATGCTTCCTCCTCAAACCATCAAGTTACCTCGTATGTCATGGGGAAGAATATTGTCATTACAGAAGACCTAATTTCAAGACTTATCGGTTACAACGGTGGAGGGGTCAGATGTATTGACATGGCTGAAAGATGTTCTGATGTTGCTTCTATTGCAAGGGAAATATTTACTCTGGGTCTACCCTCCAGCAAGATTAGGGATCTGAAGGATCATCACAGAATTTGGGCTAAAATAATTCTGGGATGCATCAACCACAGGAAGCCAACTAGCTCTCCGGATTATATAAACATTGATCAATAGTTTCTGATCTACTTTATCTCCAAGAAAACTAAGGTAAACCTCCCTCACTTGATATTTAATCATCTGAGGACCAGTGTAAAGGAAACAAGAGAAGATGAGCGTACCAAAAGGGACTGGATACCCTTGGGAAGACTCATATCAGATATTCTGATAGAGAATAGGCTGATAGAGCATTTGACTGAAGCACAGGAAATCAGCTCACTAGAAGCAACTGTTGGGAAACCTCTGAACGCAAAAAATATGAAAAAGATGAAAATCATTGAGAACATCAAGAAGGAACCCAACGTTACTTATTTTGTAACCATCACTTCCAGAAGAATTCCTCTGGATGATTTTCCTCTTTTCTCTGAGATTGACTCCAAGCCTGAGATAATTGTCAAATACATGGATGCGTGTAAGGTAGATGGCACTGCACCAGAAATAAATATCCACGACTTGCATCAGGCTGCTCCAGAAGTTGTTTTGAAGAAGACCAAGTAAAGGAAGGCGGCAACAGAAGGATCATCCCAAAGGACTCCAAAAGCTGCTAAAAAGAAAGGTAATCCTTCCTCTGTTACTATTTTAGAATCAATAACTATATCAACATATGAAACCTTAACTACCCAATCAGAACATCCAACTCCACAAACTTTTGATGACTTTAACATAGGGTTTGATCCATCAGAAACTCTAAGTCTAAGAAAAACTCACTCCCTTCCTATCAATCCAAATCCTGAACAAACTCAACCAGAACTTGCCAAAGTTCTGTTTGACATTGACTCTTTTGACCAAGACATTTCAGCTCCCACACCATAAAATCCAAATCCTCAAATCCTTGATAATCCAAACTCCGAAACTCCAATAGATGTTCCATAACAAGATATTCCTCATCCACCATCACCTCAACCTGAACAACCAGAAGCTCAAACTTATGAGAATCAACCATCTGAAACCCATGAACCAAAACCTCACAATGTTTCATCCAACCAATCTGAAGAACCTACTTCAGATTCAGATACAATACCAATCCCAGGAATCACTGAACCACTTTCCATTCACATGCCTCTCACCATCCTGGACATTCCACAAATTCCTTCTTCTCTGGAATCCACACCAACAAATTCCCCAACCATTCCAATCATCATACCCGACTCTCCCACTCCTTCACCCAAGAGCAATCCAACTGACAACGTAAGACTTGTCATTGATCCAATTGCATTGGAAAGACTAGTTGCTATATATCACAAAACTGCCATTCCCAAACCAAAACCAACTGAAACCACACCAAATGTTGGTACTAGTTTGTTGATGTTTGAAACAGGAATACATGAATGGATAACCTCCTTGAAGCATGCTAGTCTAGAGATGATTAATCCTGCTGCTTCTGATTATCTATGGACAAGTTTCAGAAACTGGCTAAGTTCTGAAACACTAAAGCTAAAAGAACAGAGCTATGAACAGGTTCAACGGAATTTCAGTGCTATGCTAAAGGTTTTTGAAGACCAAGTTCTGAGCCATCTTCTCAAGGAGGAGATTCTCCCTCTGGATAATTCTCCCTGGTCAGAACATCGTCCCTCAGATGAAGTTCAACTAGAATCAGAAGGTCTCTCCCTGACCGCTGCTCCAGAAGAGATGATCTTAGCAGAGGAATTGGTTCAATATGATCAAGTTGCAGAATGCTCTAAGAAGCGTCCAGATACTGAAGAATCTCCAGCTCCTTCCTATGTCAGGCAAACTCTGGAAGAATTGAAGAGAGAAAATGCTGTTATCCAGGAAAGGTTGGATAAGTAGGAGGACACAAACAAAGAAATCAAGAGCATTTTAGGAAAACAAGAAGAAACTAACACCCAGATCAAAGGCTTGCTGGAAGCTTTGTTCACACGCCCTCCTCCTCCCTCTTAGATTCTTTTCTGTTTTAAAATCTGTTCTGGACTACTTATCATTATTTCTTGCTTTTTAATATAAATCAACTATTTTGGCTCTGATTATATTGCCTTTTTGATAACTGACAAAAAGGGGGAGAAAGTAAAATATTTTCAATAACGGTTTACTGAGACAGAAGTCTCAAACATTCTGGACTACTTAACCTCTATCTTCTGAAAAGCTTGAACAAGTACAAACTCTGATGAAATACGCAGTTAAACTCTGATGCTCAAAGACTCAGGGAACTTAATGGAAGTAATCAACTCAGGGGGAGTTTTTCTTCTTAATTCTAAACTTTTTATTCTTTATTTTTTAATTGAAAAATCTGGTTTTTGTCATCATCAAAAAGGGGGAGATTGTTAGAACATAGTTTGATTCTACAACCCTTGGTTAGAGTTTTGATGATAACAAATACAAAGAATAAATAAATACAAAGAACAAATATGCAACTTAAAAATATGTTTTATGTATGCAGAAGTTCTGATCAAATCAGCATCAGAAGATAAGCCATAAGTGCTACACGCTGAAGCAATCAGAACATATGTTGAAGATTGATGACCAAAACCTGCGTTTAATCAAAGTAAACTCTGACTCTGAACAAGAACATATCAAACCAAGTCATCAATATTCTGAAGCGTCATCAGCAGTAAGGAGAAAAGATTCTGAAGCGTTATTGAACATTCAAGACAACATCAATTCCAACGGCTTCCTTCAGACAAGATCTTCTCCAAAAGGAAAGTGTGTTAATGGAATTAAACATGCTTTATGATCAACGTCATTACACTCCCTATATAAACAAGTCAGCTTTCAAAATGAAGCACGTACGTACACACAACTATTTTGCTAGATCACCACTTACGCATATTTAAGCTGTAAGCAAATTCATTCTTTATTCTAAGCTATAAACCTGTGTAATTTATCACAGTTGTGATAAACCGTTTTTGTTAGAAAAACAAAAACACATATTGTTTTATCTTATTGAAAAAGAGATCCTTGAGATTAACCGGATTGTGGTTGTACTCAAGAAGACTTTAACAGTTTTAAAGTAGCTTTTGTAATCTTGTTGAGATTAGTGGATTAAGACCTCGTTGGAGAGAGGCGAAATCACCTTGACGGGTGGACTGGAGTAGTTTGAGATCAAACGAACCAGGATAAAAATATTGTGTCATTAAGCTGTTTTAGATTCAAGCTTTCAATTCAACCCCCCTTCTTGTGTTTTTCACATCTTCAAAATACATTCAAGATACGAATGTCATTCTGTCACTCAAATACAGTCCAAATACAATCACCTCTGAATGGTATCTATAAGCCCATCTCCAACAACTGTCCATCATTTCTCCAAATGGAATCTTTAAGCCCATTCCTTATACAATCAACTACAACATCATCGAGTGCAAATTTCTGGGCACTATAGTGTTCAATCATCTTCCACCTTCAATTCACGAATGGTAGGTTCGCCAAATCTAACTCTTCAGGTGTAAGAAGATTGAACAGGGGCAGCTATTGTACCCCAAAATTTTCCCTCTCATTTCTCAAAGAATCACTCTAGACCCTCAGGTTTGCTTCCATCCAATTCCAAGCCTTGAATTGCAATTTTTTTCAAGAAAGTCACCCATAAGGGCAAAATGGTCATTTGCACACTGAAAAGTCAAACTTTGACTTTTGGATCAAAATCAAGTTTCAAAAATCATATTTCATCAAGGCATGTTGGAATATGAAGTTTGTTTCATCAAGAAATTCAAAAGTCAAAACTACTTTGGAAAAGTAAGAATTCTAAATACTTCGAATTTTTTCTAAGTGTTTAAGAATATGACAAGCTAAGAACTTCTGGCCAGATTTTCACCATGATGCAAGCTGATTCTGGAAGAACTTCTGATACAATAGTTATAGATTTCAATGAGATCTAAAACATTGCAAAACAAAACTTCTCCTAGAAATGTTGGGATTTCAAGTTATAACTCCTCAAAGACACGTCCTTGAAACTGAAACACTCAGCAAATTCTGGACAGTTCCAAGACAGAGTTTGATTACAACTTTTGAGCCAGTTTTCACAAAGATTCGGTCAGAGTTTGCAAGGGTAATTCAAAGAAGGTTTACAAAGCGTGTTGCAAGCTTACATGGAGTTGATAGGTAAGTACCCCTCTTAAAGTTTAGTTGGCTTAACCTGTCCTAGAAAGTAACCGGGTTCTAGAGGATCTCAATATCACTGACCTTTCTTTCAGGCATTGTCTCAGCATAATCAATCTTTTCTTGCGGCCGAGATATCCCAAAAGTCCAATCTCAATGAGTGTAGTATCGAGTATCAACCAATTTTCAGCTTTCTACTGAAACCGGCTTCCTAATGGCCAAGTTGTTTAATTAATGTTTTAAGGTTGGTTAGTGCTTCATGACGCCGCTCAGCAGCCCCATATTCTCCTCGATTCAACACAAGGGATACCAGTACTAAAAAATGTGTCACACTAACATAGTTATTGCTTCAACCATATCGGTATATGCCATACAGTTTCCACAATCTATTGCTACTTACCTAAAAAGTGTCCCAGATCCGGGTAGAGGATCAAAGAAAGCCCAAACAAGGAACCAAAATGTAAAGCAAACAAGTCAAACAAAGAAAAGTAAGTAAAGGTGATCTAGCCGTAAGGTAACCCCACTTTTAAACTCTTATTTCCCAGCAGAGTCGCCAGTTTTGTAATACGGTGGGAGAAATGACTTGGGATGTTTTGCGTTTGATCGCAATTGTCGCGAATAGCAAGAGTCGCCACCGAATTTTCTTTTATCCAATAAAGGAAAGGGTGAAAATAACAGGAAAGACCTTTTGAGATTTATTTTCTTGAGTTTGGGGGGTAGATTATGAAAAGGGAAGGTGTTAGCATCCTTTTCATCCATAGTTATCTATGGGTTCTTAGTTGCTTGCTAGATAATTTGCTTGTGTTTGAAAGTGTGCTTTGTGGTGGGTTTTGAAAGTATTTTTGAAAAGCGCCTTCCTTTAGGAAAACTTTGTAATGGTTCTTGTCTCTATAAGAACGTATACAAAGTGTTGGACTTTTGAAAATATTTCATGTTTTAGAAGTGTTTGGTGTGTGTTTAAAAGGATGTTTGTTTTGAAAATGAGCAAGCAACTAAGAACGTTTCTACCTACTCAAGAGTCTTTATTCTTTTCCTCCTCCTTTAAATGTTGCTATCTTACCATTGACTGGTAAGAAGATTTATCTTTGGTGTAAAGGGACGGGCGTGGGTCCTCGTATGGATATGATAGCAATGTTGTGAGATATCTTAGCATTTCTCTTGAGGGACTAAGATCATTTTAAAGGCAACATTTGAAGCGTCATCGAGGGTCTATGATCTTGTATTTTGATTGTTTTTGCTAAGACATCTCACATGCATAACATGACCATTTTTTAGACAACAAGTGGAGGTAACCCTATGGGTGCATGTGTGAATAGTGTGTTTGATTTTGCATGCATTTAGTCTTTGATTAGAGGTTGTCTACTTGTTGATTTTATCTTGCCATACAAATCCTAATTACTAGCATTTATATGAAAGCCATAAATTACGGAAAGTAAATATCCTATGCTTATTACAAACATTAGGGGGATGGGGTGTACAAATTTACAAATGGGGATTGCAAGAAATTAAAGTCCTAATTATCTATTACAACCATATTGAAGTAATGTACAAGAATTGAAATGTAAAATAGATTGGTTTTGTTTTGGTTAAGAGAAGAAATAAATTTGCTTAAGAAAATATTTTTAGTCTTTTAGTTTTAAAAGAAATAAAATAAAGCGTGTGAATCTAAAATATTTTTGGTGTTTTTGATTAATGAAAATAAAGTGATGATAAAAATAAGTGAGAGTAAGAGTCAGAATCAGCGTGTTGCTGAAAGGATAGAAATAAGGAGCTGAAGTTTTGACTCTGGTGCGCTGCAGATCAGAAAGAAAATGTTAGCAGAAATGGGGAAGGCCAGAAGTTCTGGATCCAGGTGCACTAAAGTTCTGGGGTTGCTGGGAACAAGGAAACCCTAGAAGTTCTGATGCAACTGGGAACCTAGAGGTTCTAATGTTATTGGAAGGTCAGAAGTTTTGGTTATTGAGAGGGTCTGGAAGTTCTGATGCAGCTGGAAACCTAGAAATTTTGGTGTTACTGGTAAGCTAGAAGTTCTGATAGTGGGTACGTGAGGTGTCAATGTTGTTGGATGTGAATATTTAGAAGTTCTGGTCCAAGATCACTGTTTTGACACTCAACTAAAAGAGGGGGGGGGGGGGGGGGGGGGGTTATCTAGAAGTTCTGGTCCAGGATCAAGGTTTGACAAATAATGGAAAAAAATGTCAAGAAACAAACTTGAAAAAGGTGTTTCTGGGGCTAGAACCCGGGACCCTTAACACTAATTCCTTAAGCGTTCACTCTCTACCGTTGGGGTGGCTATACATCCGGTATTAGAAACAAAAACATAAACATATATTACAAAGTAAGTTTTGATGATGAACTTCATCTCCTTCTCCACGCCAGCCAGAGCATCTGCAACTTAGTTATTTCTCAACAAAAATGAAAAATGCAAACATAGCAGATATGGAAAATTTCATCATGGTTTCATAAATATAAAGCATCAGAACTGTAAATATAGCAAACATGAATTTGGCTAATTCTAATTCTGAAACCTAACTTCCTCAAGAAGTTTTGATATGAAATTCTCTCTACTTAGGCAAAATACATGAAATTCATAAATATGTACAGAATCAGAGTCATGATGTCTACATTGTATCTTTGAAAATGCAAGCCTAACAATGCCTAAGCAATGAGATAAAAGTCAGAAGAAACTTACCTTACAGCTGGAAATTGTTTTGTGAATTAGAGCTTGTTTCAGGTTATTGTGATGTTCTGATCAGCTTCCTCAAGTTCTCAGAAAGCTGAAGCAACTCTTAGCTTGAGCTATGAATGATGGGAAAATTCTAGTGCAGTTAAGGTGCCAAATTCTGGTTTTTTGAAACAGAGAGTGGTGAATGCTGTTTTATAGTTTGAAAACAGAGGTTGGGAAAGCTTCTATGTGTATTCTAGAAACTGTATGGATGGTTTGGTTCAAAAACACACAAGAAAAATTAGAGTTTGAATGCAGAAATCAGAAAACTAGCAGGTTTTGTGTTCATGTTTGCAGTTTCAAGTTCTTGGGAAATTTCAGCAAGGTTTCAAGGCTTTTTTCTCAAATCTTCGACCTCTTTAACAGTTGCAAATGCAGTTCAATTTATAGGCAAAGAATTTAGGAGCTTGGGGAAGTCAAGAGTACAACCATCATGTGTTATGGCGTTGATTTGTTCTTGAAGCAAGTTAGGACAAGTATGGTTCAAGGCAAAATAGAGTGGTTAGCAGCTTTTAGCTGTGCCTAATCTGAATTTGTAAGCATGATTTATGGAAAAGTACCTTCAGAAGAAAAAGTAAAGCATGGGCCTAACATAAACTTTGTACAAAAGTTTACTTTCCAAGGACATCAATGGTACTTCTATGTCACACGTGGGAAAATCCTTTGGATAAAGACTCAAAATTAGTTGTGAGCATTAAATGATGATGAGATTTGTCAAAACAGAAAACCTGCAATACAAGATTATGCATCATAACTTAAATTTGGATCAGAAGTTCAACATCAACGTAACCTAGAACAAATATCCAACTTCTGATCTTTGAATCTCCCTGCTCCAGCATGTTTTGAAGGAGTTCTCAGACTTTTCAGAAAGCTTGTAACATGTTTTGCAGACCCTCTTTGAATTACTCTTGAAAACTCTGATTGAAACTACATGAAAACTGGCCCAGAAGTTCTAACCAAATTCTATCTTGGAAACGTCCAGAATTTACTGAGTGCTTCAGTTTCATGGACGTGTCTTCAAGGATTTATAGTTTGAAATTCCAACATTTCTATGATAAGTTCTGTTCTGCAATGTTTTAGATCTCATTGAGATCTACAACTTTCGTGTCAGAAGTTCTGTTCTGCAATGTTTTAGATCTCATTGAGATCTACAACTTTCGTGTCAGAAGTTCTTCCTGAATCAGCTTGCATCATGATGAAAATCTGGCCAGAAGTTCTGAACTTATCATCTTTTCTTAACACAGAAAATTTCTAAGTGTTTAGAATTTTGACTTTTCCAAAGCAACTTTGACTTTTGATTTTTCTTGAAGAAACAAACTTCATATTCTAACATGTCTAGATGAAATATGATTCTTGAAACTTGATTTGACCCAAAAAGTCAAAGTTTGACTTTTCAGTGTGCATTTTGACTATTTTGCCCTTGTGCCAATTCCAAACCTAAATTGATGTATCAGTGCTGCAAACTTGAGCCATAGAAGATCTTGTGAGAAAATTCTTGAGAAATGATAGGGAAAATTTTAGGGTACAACACTAACCATGTTTACAAACTAAAATGTGCTTTATATGGTCTCAAACAAGCCCCTAGGGCTTGGTATGAACGCCTTATCAAGTTTTTGTTAGAACAAGGATTCTCAAGAGGAAAGGTTGATACAACTCTTTTCATTAAACACCAAGGAAAACATTCAATTTTAGTACAAGTTTATGTAGATGATATCATATTTGATTCTACTAATACATCTTTGGTCAAGGAGTTTTCTAAGTTGATGCAGGGAGAATTTGAAATTAGTATGATGGGTGAATTAAAGTACTTCCTTAGGCTTCAAATTAATCAAATAGAGGAAGATACTTTTGTGAGTCAAACTAAGTATTGTCAAGAATTATTAAAGCACTTCAATATGGAAAAATCAAAGGTTATTGACACTCCAATTCCTACCGCAGTTAATCTTGATTGTGATGAACATGGTAAGCCAGTTGATGTAAAAAGGTATAGAGGTATGATCGGTTCCCTTCTTTACCTTACCGCTTCTCGTTCTGACATTATATTTAGTGTATGTATGTATTCTAGGTATCAATCATACCCCAAGGAGTCACATTTAAAAGCCGTGAAGCGCATACTTAGGTATCTTTGTGGTACGACTAAGTATGGGTTATGGTTCTCTAAGGGTAGTGATTGCTCTTTGATTGGTTTTTCCGATTCCGACTTTGTCGGTTACAAGTTGGACAGGAAAAGTATTAGTGGTACGTGTCATTTCTTTTCAAATTTCTAAGTAAGTTAGAATAGCAAGAAACAAGCTTATGTTGCTTTGTTAACTGCCGAGGCGGAATATGTCGCAGCCGGTAATTGTTGTGCCCAAATTTTATGGCTCATACAACAATTACTTGATTTTGATGTCAAACTCGATCATATTCCGATCTTTTGTGACAACACTAGTGCCATAAACCTAACCAAAAACCCGATTTTACATTCATACAACAAACATATTGAGATTAGACATCACTTCCTTAGGGATCATGTAGATAAAGGCGACGTTGTATTTGAGCATGTTGATAGCACAAATTAATTTGCAGATATCTTTACAAAACCTCTTGTGACCGAGCCTTTATTCCACATTCATAGGGAACTTGGTGTTCTCGATATTTTGGATAGGATGCAACTACATTAGTTGCATTACTCTTATTTATACTTGTACTCTCACGAATTATCTACACTCTTGTATAAAGTTACTTGTGAGGTAAAATTATCATCCCGCATCATATAGGTAATATCCTTCTAACTCTAACTCTATTCTTGATAACTCAATTAGAAAATTTTTAATTCCTTGTGATAAGTTCTTTTCAATCTTTGTGATGTTTGATCTATGCTTAGGTAGTTATTTATGTTTTCATGAACTTTAGCTAGTATTCGTTGTTTAATTATTTTTGAATTATGACTTACTTTGTGTTTGTCTTCCTTTAAACACCGGTTTGTAACTATGCTATATGATTGGTGTCTATTTATTTTCTATGCCTTTCTCTAACATCTCTTTATGTGATTGTTTGTTAGAGTTATTGATTTCCAAAGTAGATAATGATCTAACCTTACTTATATTGATTATTGTTACTTTAACATGTTGCTTTGACTCTTTTTGATGTTGTCAAACAGGGAGAAGCATGTGGAGGTCAAGAACAGATGATATGAAAGCCAATATGAAACGAAAGGATGCACAAAGATAGGGGGAGAAATCTCCAAGATTAGCATTCTGATACATGGTGCTAAGGACAAGTTTTTCCATCATCAAAAAGGGGGAGTATGTGAGGACAAGATTTCAATGATGTCAAAACTATGTTGGAAATGTTGCTAGATGATATGGTGGACAAAGTAGCATTAAAAGTATTCATGAATTGGTATTTTTGAAAATTTATATGCTATGAGTCGACTCAAAGAAAGCTCAGGTCGACACATGATTAAAAGTTTCTCCTTTGAGAAGTCTCGGGTTTGCTCACGTCGACTATATGGTCGACTCATCCTGGAAGCAATGTTTAGGAACTATGCATCAACGCATATCCCTGGAGCGGTCGACGCATGGATCTTGTACTCTGTCATGTGGCACCTTCGGGAATGCTCAGGTCGAGTCACCCTTCTACATAGGTCGACGCATGGATCGTGAACACTATCATATGGAACTTTCAGGAATGCTCAGGTCGAGTCACCCTTTTTGCATAGGTCGAAACATGTCTTGTATACACTGTCATATGACACTTACGGGAATTCTCAAGTCGAGTCCCCTCTTGCATAGGTCGACCGTTTGCTCGTAAAAACTGTTTTTTAGTCTGTTAGTTTGGTCTTGACCTTAGAATATATATATATATATATATATATATATATATATATATATATATATATATATATATATATACACTTGTTTGGTTATTTCATTTGGTTTTAACAAGAAAAGTGAAATAGATACACAAGGTACTCATCATCTTCAACCTCTCGCTCATCCATTGACAACTACACATAATAATTTTTGTTGATCAAGGTGCGGAGCGTGTGTTGAGAACGTCTGAAGTAGAGATTGAGATCTTGTTCAGGTTGAGTAATTTTGGGTTTTTCTTGAATAAAATCTGAGAATTTTGTTCTTCGAGATCATTGGAATTTGGGGGGTTTTGACAATTCTTTGCTTCATCAAATTCAATCGTGCTTAAGGGATTGAGGAACTGTGGGTTCGCTCAACAAGGTAGCTACAATCAGAGGATTTTGAAGGAAGAATTGGGGTCATCATCTTGCGATAAAAATCAGCCGAGCAGAGGGTTTGAAAAACGGTTTGGGTTCTCAACAAGGTAGCTACAACTGGAGTTTTATCGAATATTAGTGACATGCTTGATTCAAATCGAATCAAGGGAAGAGAAGAGCTTAGTTTTCAATTCAACATATTGGGTTTGAATTGTGGTGACTATTTTCTATCTCTTGTATAAACTTTGAAATCATAATAGCAACTATCCTAATTCTAAATTCTAGAATTAGGGGCAGACGTACCCCACGCGAGGACGACATGGGGAACTGTCTTAACAAATCGTGTGTCGTTTTTCTTTCTCGCTCTTTACTGTTTATTTATAATAATCTGAAAATTTGCTCATGTGGTTCCAATTGTCCTGATTTGTAGCGCTATAGAACTGTTACTAAAAACTATAGTAATCACTTTGATTGCTATAATTGATTTCAACGCTACAAATTAACGTAGATTGAACTTGGTGTAATTAAGCACACCAAGTGTTCGATAAAAGTCCAAAAATGCAAATTTGTGTATTTTCTTCTCAACATTTAATTGGAAGTAATTGACAATAGTTAAAGAGTATAAGTGATCTATTATAATTGAGTTAAGTGTTAATAATTCTCATTGATTCATTCCATTCGGTTTTTCGCATATCCGATCTTTTCAATGGAGGATCGTTTTAGACGAGTGTATCCGGATAACTTTCATTGTGCTTCAAGTTTTTCTTAAAAACTGATTTTAAAAATCACGATATCTATTCAACCCTCCTTCTAAATACGTCTTATCGTCTAACAATGTTCAATTCTATATGTCTCATGTTCTATTCTATAGTTCAAAAGTTAAGTGAAATATATAAGTATATTTATTTGATTATTTTATTTCTTAATTAGAATTTCTTTATGATATTTTATAATTTGTAATCAAATGGTTTCATATTTGATTTTAAAATTTTTGTGATTTGTTTTATACTGATTGTCTTTATTATGATTTTTTAAAAAAATCTTTCCTTTTATGTAGTAATATTTCTCTATTATAATTATTTTGTTCTTTGTTTTTTTTTAATTGACAATTTCAGACGATCCTTATTAAATATTGTAATATTTTTATGTATAAGAATAAAAGAATTGTAGAATGATTGAGAAATAGATATATAATAAATGTAATTTTGTCGACGAGTATTTGTGGCCTTCACATGCTGTTCATAATCCAGGATTTTTATTTTATTTTTTCATCTAAATAATGAAATAAATAAATTCAGTGTCTGACTTAAATTTTAAAATAAAATATAGTAAACAATAATAGGAAATAGTAAAATTATATTTCAAGAAATAATTATCAAATTTATTAATTTTTCTTATATTAATTATTATTAAAAACTATCACACTAATAATCTTATGTTTTTTTTAATAAAAAATAGACAAAATACTCATTTTGGTCCTTTTTTTTTGTGTTAAAATGGTCTCTTAAGTTTCAAAACGCAACTACGTTAGTCCTTCCGTTAATTGGCCTTCAACGTCCATTTATTTGCGTGAGGTGGCAAGTGAGTTGTCAGTTTTTTTCTTTTTCTTTATATGCAGATAGCGTATTTGACAGTGGTTCAAAATCTCATTCAAAAAATTTTGTTAACGTTCTCCTTCCCAAAAATTGTTGTACTTTCTTCATCTTCTTCCCTTTCTCCATGAATACAAAGCATTCATCTTCCCCAACGAAGCTCTGTCAATCAGAAAGTGTTGGGTCAGGTGTATACAGTAGCTCGCAGATTGCACCACTTTGCCATTGCAGAGACAAAGATGTTCTATGTAGGGAAACGACTGAGAAGAATTATAGAAGGAAACTTTGGGGTTGTCACAATTACAAGGTAAGCCCTAATTTTGGTTTGGGTATGTTAGAAGATGTAAACAGAGTTTGAGCAGCTTGTGAAATTTGTAGGGCTCCTTGCAAAGAGGATGTGGCTTCTTCCATTGGTTTCACGAGGAATTGGCAGAAGACATAAACCAAGTCGTGAGTAATATATTGGAAAGCATAGCAAAGGAATTAGATGAAACCAAGAATCAGTACGAAAAATTGAGGTTTAGAAATGAAGAATTAGGGGATGCTGTGTTAGAATTTCAAATTAAACTCAACAAGATGTTGAAGTGGAAAAAAACATTGAAGATTCTGTGTTTTGTAGTGTTATGTGTATTTTTCGTTAAGTTGTATTAGAAGTAGGAGTATATAGCAGTTTATGTGTAATTTTATCTGTTTGAGAAATTAATGTGCAAGCTTATGTGTAATTTTAACATATGTTATCAATTTAATAAAAATTATTTTGTTTGGCATATCATTAATCAAAGCAGATCAGTTTGGTATATTGTTAATTGTAACAACATAATTTTGGGCATATTTTGTCAGTAAATGAACACAACATATTAGTTAAACTGAAAATAGGTAGTTGGCATGTTACATAAGTATGTTCCAAAATACTGACATGTTACATAGACATTTTTCAAAAGTTTGACAGAATGAAATGTTCCAAAAGGTGGACAGAATGACACGTTACATAGACATGTTCAAAAATACATAAACCCTAAAATGATAACTAGATGGTCCTCTTTAAAGTGCTTCTCTCGGTTGGAGTAGATCGCCTGGTGGTTGGACTAGTTGCATTCCTGGATGTTGAGAGTTTTGTTGTTGGTCCAGGGGGTACAAAGGGCCTTCTCACACCTAGTTTTTGTAGATTTCCAATTCCTCTAGCTTTCTCCTTTGTGCGTTGCCCTGGTAACGACTTTCCATGTGAAGATTGAGTTGCATTCATGTAACCCTATGCAACTGATACTTATGTTGATGCAACCTGACTTGCAGTGGTTTGAGATGCAGAAACTTTTATCGTCTCAATCTGAGTTGTATTGGTCCCAACGTGACTTGCATTGAGTTGCCTTACGGAGCCTTGTGTTGCGTTGCCTTGCCTTTGCTTGAGTTAGATTGCTTTGTGTTGCATTTCTGTGTGTTGCCTTGTCTTGCCATTCCTTTCCTTGAGTTGGATTGCTTTGTGTTGCATTGCCTTGTGTTGCCTTGCCTTGCCTTGAGCTGTAGTGGTTTGAGATGCATTGCCTTGTGTAGCATTGGCTTGACTTGCATTGCCTTGAGCTGCAGTGGTTTGAGATGCAATGCCTTGAGTTGCATTGATTTTGCAGGTTTTCTTGTTATGTCCAGTTTTATTGCACAAAGAACACTTTACAATAAAACCAGTTCTTTTCAATTTTATGTCAGTGTCATCAATCTCCCTTTTCTCAAGGTTTCTCTTTTTCTTTGGTCTACCAGGCATCTTTTTAAACTTAGGTGGCTGCACATCAGGATATGGAGTTTTGGCCTACAGATTGGATCCATTCACAGGATAAAGCACAGACCTATATAATACCTTGTACCTAGATACCCTATAATAATCTGGAATGTAATCATCAACTTTAAAATTCCTACTCTTTATGGCTGACATGACATGGACACATGAAAGTCATGTGAGTTCCCACCTTCTACAGGAGCACAAGTAATCCTTCAAGTTCATAGTGAATGTTTCAGCTGGGTTTTCGACATGTCTTACTTCAAACATATGCTCATATGACATTCTGCAATTAACATTTAACAGTCTGCAATTAACATTTAACAGTCTGCAATTAACATTTAGCAATTAACATTTAACAGTCTACAATTAACATTTAACAATTAACAGTTAACAACAATTGACCATATCTGACAAGCCATAAATTTGTGTAGGAACTTGTTATGTCCATCTTCTTTCTAATGTTGGGCAAAATATCATTACCAGATATATCTTGGAACCTCATTCTATTTTTTGTCCATCTCCCCATCATGTAAATTCTGATCTCCTCTAGCATTGTTACTAGTGGTTTAGCCCTAGCTTCAACAATAACACTATTAAATGCCTCTGACATATTGTTCAGTACATCATCACACTTATAGGTAGTCTTAAAATATTATCTAGACCAATATCTTGGTGGAGTCTTCATCATATGGAGATATTCCTCTCCACTAATTATTCTCATTGCCCTCATCTCTCTTTCCCAAGCCTGTGAGTATGTAGATTTAGCAGTCTTCCAGATAAGATCCTTGAATGTTTTTCCAGGATACTTCTTCTTGAAATTTTTATACAGATGCCTAACACAAAATCAATGTTCAACATTAGGCAGCAACTCTTCCATTGCAGGTAAAAGTCCCTGTAAAATAGATTCATAACTAATGGTGAATTATCAAGAAAACAATAATATAAATGTAAAGATTCAGTGAAGTATTTAGTGTACCTTCTGTTGGTCTGAAATGAAAGTGTATGAGTGACACTCTTGTCCACCCCCTATATCATCAATCAGTAGCTTCAAAAACCATGTTCAACTATCTCTATTTTCACCTTCAACAACCGCAAGTGCTATGGGAAGCATTTGATCATTAGGATCCATTCCTATAGCTTCCAGAATTTCACCTCCACAAAGCCCCTTCAAAAAACAACCATCCAATCCTATCACATGCCTACATAATTTGAAACTTTCCTTGCATCATTCATAGCATATGTAAAGCCTTTTAAAAACGGGTCTTTGATCATCAGCACCTTCTAGAGCAGGTTCTACATTCATCTTAATTGTTAACCCTGGATTGGCTCTTAGCAGTTCATGACAATAGTCATATATCCTAGTGTAATCATCCAAAAAGGAACCATGAACCCTATTCCTTGCAGCCACTCTTGCTCTTATTGTTTTAGTCTTATTTACACCTACATTCCACTTCCTCAATGCCTTTTCTTTAATATCCTGGACCTTCAACCTAAGGTTGTTTTTCAATACATTCAGAATCCTCTTGCTCAACCACTTTGTGCTTAACATCCTCACATTATACTCCTTGCTGCAGTTATGATTATCAATTAGTTTCCTTATTTTCCAGGTTTCCTCATTTAATAACTTGGCAAAATAAACCTCCCACTCACAACCTTCCTTACATCTCACCCTCACCCTTTTCTTGTCATTTTTTATGATCTTGAGGGCTCTTCCATTTTGAACAGCATATGAGGCAACATCTTCCTTAATATCATCCTTTGAAGTAAAATACATTCCTAATTCCCATTTGTAATTGGCCATATCTTTTATCTCTTTGAAAATTGGGTATTTATTCCTTTTAACCCCACTACTGTCATCACTGTCACAACCACTTTGAAGATCCTCACTGCCATTGTCACTCCCCTTATATTCCTCTGTAACTTTGCTTCACTTTCCTTTTCTTTTTTCCTTTTGATATTTCATTACTGTCATACAAAGTCAGGTCTGCAATTTCATTTTCATCAATGTCCACATAACCATCAGATTCATCTTCAAAGGCTACTTCTAGGGCACTATCATACTGGTAACTCTCATCCTCACTGTCATCAAAATTGGATTCATCGTGCACCTGACCATCAGTATTTGGCTCCACTTCAACATTTGTTGCTTCCACCCATATATTTACATCATTCAATCCAACATTACTTTGTTCCACAACAACACTTGGATCATTCAATCTGTCATTAACTTCATCCACACCAATAACAGTCTCCTTTAACTTTCCATCAATGTCATCATGCAGCTTACTAAGGAACTCCTCCATCTCATCTACAATATTCTCAGGCTCCTCAACAGGACCATCAAAAAACTCACGTTGATACAAACTATTTTAAATGTAAACATGAACAACATGCAGCATCCTATATAGGTCTGCAATTTCTAGGGCACCTTTATCATCAACTAGTTCATTCATCCTAAATTGTGGGTCTTCGTAATACATTTTCTCTACATTGTCCGTGTAACCTAAGTCTTTTAATACACCAACTAACTCAAAGTAACTCCACCTATCAACATCTACTAACAATTCAGATACGAGACCTCCTTCATAGATACTAAGCTCTTGATCAACAAACTCACCACTGTGGTGGATTACGAGTTTCAGAAATTCATCCATTAAACCTAAATCCCAGAAACCCCATAAAAAATATTCAGAATCCCATTTCAAATATCCAGAAACGAAGACAAAACAAGATTAACATACTTGGAATCACCTACGAAATCACCTTCGCAAACCTCTTCCTCTTTCCTTTGACTTTCGTTTTGGGAAAACAGAACATGCATATGCTATCTTCAGCTTTAGGAGATTTTCTATCCTTATTCTCTGCCACGTTGCCTCCAACAAATCACTTCAAGCATGACAACTTCCACCTGGAGTCTGTTTTTTGAATTTCACTAACATTTTACTAACGGAAGGACTAACGTGGTTGCGTTTTGAAACTTAAGGAACCATTTTGATAAAAAAAAAGATAAGGAACCAAAATAAACATTTTGCCTAAAATATATCTCATATAAGATGTTATTACCATTATTTCCAATGACTCACCTTTATGTGCGTTTAAAATATTAATGAAATTATTAAGTCAATCAAATATATTTAAGATTTAATTTAAAATATTGTTACTAATAACAAATATATCATATATATTTGATATAATAGTACAAATAATCACTAGAAAAATTAACAAATATATATAATATATTTTTGCCATATTCTTTTCCAACTTATTAAAAGTATCAAAATATTTTTTACATTGATAGTATTTAACAGTGTTTGATAAATTTTTCGTATCCCTATCGAGTGGCAGAGAAGGACACAAAAGAGAAAGTGTTTGATAAATTTGTCCAATTGTTTAAAAGTTAGAGATCAATATACCATTCTTTGAAGCACTCGAGAAAATGCCTTTGTATCAGAAATTCATGAAGGATGTAGTATCAAAGAAGAGATTAACATGAGATGGATCGTTAACCTATTAATTTCTATCTTCAAATCAATCACCATCTCTAGTTTACTCACAGCCCTGTCATATAGCTCCAGATGCTCATTTGTAGCAATGGCTTCAATAATCTTCTTCGCACCAGTGGTTGTTGTAAAGTTAGATGAGCCATCGAATGTTGTATCAATAAGTTGCTTTGTCTTCATTCGAAGGTCATTTACAAGCATTTACATTTTCTCCATTTGACCCATATTGTGAGTGGGACAGGCTACTAATAACCTCTTGAACCTCTTATAAGAATCACCTAGAGACTTTCCTTCCTTGTGCTTAAAATTAAAAATATCATATCTTTTGCGAATATAAACAGAAGAAGGAAAGTACTCATCAAGTAAAGTCTTCTCCATCTATTCCCAAGTGGTGATACTTCCAGCAGGCAATGAGTAAAACCACTCTTCAGCATCTTCAGACAGCGTGAATAGGAACATCCTTAATTTCTTGTCTTCTTCAGAGTACCCCTTAATCTTCAAAGTAGTACTCATGGTGAGGAATCTCAACAAATGCTTATCGGCATCTTCATTGATATTTCCGGTGAAATATTTGTTCTCGAGATGGAGGATGGTTGAAGGATGCAGTTGAAAATTTGCAACATTGACTGGTTGATTCACAAAAGTCAACTGATCTGCTGCAGCATTTTCTCCTCCGTAATCCCTAAGAAGTCTCTCAGGCGGTGGTGGGTCTTCAGCCATTGGTTTTTCCTTTTCATGCTCTGAACCTTAATGATCTGATGAACCTTCTGATTCCTGCTTAACTAATCAAGCTTGTCTGTACCTTGCATGAAAAGTTATTTCAATTTTTGCGTCAAAAAAAAATTCAGCGAGGGCTTTCCTCGCATGCAAAGGTTAGGAAAAATCAGTAATAACAAAAATATAAAAATTATAGAAAATAAATTTTAGTTGTAGTGCAACAAAATTTTAATTGAACTCTAATTACACCCAATACTAAGGCATTCTGGAGCAACGGTGCCAACAACTTGATAGGAAAAAAAGCAAGTGTACTATTTTTGTCCCTTATAATAATAGGAAAATCCCCCAAATGTCGATCTCAAGGACTACGTACAATTATTGAGTTCAATTCACGTTCAATTAAACAAAAACTTAATTGGGGTCTTAGTTTAGGAATTGTCACTTAACAGAAATTAAAAATAAGCAAAAATATAAATATGATTTTTCACATATATGATGAACATGCTAGGGTGTAGTGCGTAATTTTTCCTATAACGACCTTGAATCATGATTTCTTCAACAAGTTCATAATATTCAACTACCAACCCTTTAGATCATTTTCCCCTAAGTCCTTAGTGAGAAAACCTTTAACCATACATCCTAAATCTAAGTCCTTAGAGATATTTGATGGAGTCAAGCCTTAATATTATCAAGAGTGATTTGGTAACTACAGGGTATCCCTAGTCCTAGGTGATATCTACTATAGCCTAATGGTACAAAAACCTTAACAACCGCAGCCCGACTGGTTGTTAACCGTAAATCAATCCTAATTGGTCCGATCAGGAAAGCATGAAAACGTTGCATGATTAAATTGAATAGAGAAGACTATTGTATTAAAGAAATTCGGGAATTAAAATCATTTACAGAGTCAAATCAGGGACACCCCTTAGCAATGGGGGGGGGGGGGGGGGTTAGCTACTCATATTGTTCAAAATAATCACAAGATAAAGATTAGACATTACAAGTAATTGGATAACTTCGAATCTTCAATTGCTTCTGCTCATGAGAATCTTCCTCTCCAAGAACCTTGATCTCCCCAATCTTCAGTCGTGTAAACTATTCTTCGCTCTGGAAAAAGTCCCCCAATTCCTCTTTCAAACTTGGATAAATGGTGAATAATTCATTTGTCACGATCGGAAATGCCCAAAATGCCCCTATGGGTCCCAAATCATAAAAAATCATAAAAATACTCAAAATCAACGTCCTGGCCAACACGGGCCGTGTCACCTGACACTGGCACCTGTGTTGGCCTCTGTCCATTGCTCCAACAAAATGTCTTTCTCAGACCTTCTGACACGGGCACCAGTGTCATCCTCTGCCTTCTTCTCCCAAACTGCAATTGTGCATCCTCTCTTGACACGACCGTGTCAGGTGACACAAGTGGCCGCGTCAGGCACCCTGTAGCTTAGTTTTTGAGACATCCTCCGAAACTCCGATTTGAACTTTTCGCACTAATTTTCCTAGTTTTATTCCTCTGAGCCTGAAAACAACCAAATACCCAACAAACGTATAAAACATAGAAAAATGAAATAAAACACTTGACAAAATAAAGAAACTATAACTAAAATTAACTGTAAATAAAGGTGGAAAAACCACTGATCAACATCTCACTTTGATCACATTGTCGTAGCTATTCAAGAATCCAACAAACTTGAAGTGATAAAACTGGAAGATTTGGTTTGTTCGTTGGAAGCACATGAGATTAGGATTGTCGAAAGGAAATAAGTTCAAGACTCGATACAAGCATTGTGGGCCCAGTCATGGAAAAAGAATGGTGGTTGCAAAAAAATCAAAGGCAAATTTGACAACACTCAGAGTAAGAAGTCTTGGTCGAATCCCCACAAGAATAAGGTCGATGACAATGTTTCTGAATCCTTGGAAAGAGGAGAAGGAAATTCCTATCAGAAAGACAAAGAAAAGAAAAAAAAGGTGTGTAATGCTATAACTGTGAAAAATGGAGTCACTTGGCCAAACATTATTGGTACAGAAAAGACAAAGTACCGACAAAAAGTCAAGGATGAATGAACAACCCTTACACGCCAAGATTTAGATGTTTACGAAAATAACGTGGTTATGGCTGCATTAGCAGATGACCATGTCAAATCCATGATATGGTTCCTCGATTCTAGATGCTCGAATTACATGACTGTTCGAAAAGAGTGGTTAGTATATTTTGATAAGTCGAAGAAGATCAAGGTTAAACTTGCTGATAATAGCTCGTTGCAAGGAGAAGGTAAAAACAACATTGCTATTAAAAGGAGTAATGAAGTTAAAGCCTTGATCAAATATGTAATTTATGTACCTAGAATGAAGTGCAATTTACTAAGTGTTGGATAACTAGTCGAGAAAGATTTCTCAGTCATCATTAAAGATTAAGCTTTATAATTGTTAAACACCTAGAACAATTTGGTCTTAAAATCTCTGTTGTTGAAGAACATGAAATTTAAGACCTTAATCAGTTCGATTGAGGTACAATGTTTGAAAATAGTTGTCGATCACAAGGAAAGTTTGTTGTGGCATTTGAGGTTTGGTCACTTGAACTTTCGATCACTTAATCAACTGATTACTCAAGATATGGTAATTGACATACCAAGTTTTGAGATGCCCGTCAAACTCTATGAAGGTTGTTTAGTTAGAAATCAATCAAGAAATTATTTCGTTTCAACCATACCAATGAGATCCTCTTGCATACTCGAAGTTGTACATTCATATGTATGTGGCCCGTTCGAAGAGAAAAACATCGGTGGAAAAATGTATTTTGTTTCATTTGTCAATGAGTGTAGTCGAAATCTATGAATCTACGTGATCAAGCGAAAAGACAAATATTTGAAATATTTAAGAGATTCAAGATACTTGTCAAAAACCAGAGTGAGAAGAAGATTAAAGTTGTGCGAGTAGATGGAGGTGGAGAATACACATCCAAGATGTTTGAAGATTTATGTGCAGAACATGGTTTCGATCATGATGTAACTTCTCCTTATACGTCTCAAAATAATGGAATTGCAAAAAGAAGAAACATGATCATATTGGATATGGCGAGATGCATGCTGAAGAGGAAGAATTTTCCAAAATCCTTATGGGGATAAGCTCTTTCGACTGCAGTTTATATTCTAAACAGGTGCCCTACCAAGAAATCGAAGAAAAAGGTACCTGAAGAAGTGTGGGGTGGAAAACAACCATCAATGAGTAATCTAAAGGTATTTTAGATCTATGTGCTACAATCATGTTCCTGACGGAAGAAGAAGGAATCTTGAAGGAATGAGTGAACCTATGATTATGGTAGGATATCAAAAAACGGGTGTGCATAGGCTTTTCAATTCAATTAATGAGAAAATTGTGATAAGTCAAGACATTGTAATTGATTAAACTTTATCCTATGGTTGGAATAATAATGATACAGTTAACAAGCCATTGATGATCTATGGTTTTGACAAAGAAACTGATGAAGTCAAAGTTGAAGAAATTGTTGATATTCCAGTCGAAGTTGAAGCAGTTGCTGATATTACCGACACAGTCGAAGTCGAAGAGGGTGTGGCTAGCACAAGCCAAAGAACTCAAAGAACTAGAGTTCATCATATAAGACTTCAAGATTATGAAGTGACTGTTGATGATGAAGTAACACCAGAAGGAGAATTAGTTCAGTTTTCTTTACTTGCAGGTGTTGAACCAATCAACTATAGAGTGTTTAAAGAATAAATAATAGAAGTTGTGATATAGTGGGAGAACTGACTTGAAGGTTTTGCGTTTTATCACAAATGTTGCGGTTAGCAAGAGTCGCCAATGACTTTTATTTTATCCAAAAGGAAATGTGAAAAAGCACAGGAAAGACCTTTGAGATTATTTCTTGAGTTCGGGGGGTAGATTATGAAAAGGGAAGTTATTAGTACCCTTTTCATCCATGGTTTTCTATGGGCTCTTAGTTACTTGCTAGATCACTTGCTTTTGTTTGAAATTGTGCTTTGTAAGGTTTTTGAAAGTATTTTGTAAAGAGGCCATTGTTTAGGAAAACGTTGTAATGATTCTCGTTCGTATGAATGTATACAAAGTGTTTGATCTTTTGAAAATGTTTTGTAAGATATTTGAAAGTGTTGGTGTTTGTTTTGAAAATAGCAAGGATGTTTTGTTTGAAATTGAGCAAGTAATTAGGAGCATTCTACCTACTCAAAATTCTTTTATGTTCATTTTCTTTTTCCTTTGACATTGTTATCTTACCATTGATTTGGCAAGTAACCCTATCTTTGGATGTAAATGAGACGGACGTGGGTCATTGTATAACCATGATTAGAAAAGTTGCAAGGTATCTTAGCATTCCTTTTTTAGGGACTAAGATCATTTGAAAGGCAACTTAGATAGCGTCATCGAGGGACTATGATCTTATATTTTGCTTTGTTTTTGCTAAGATACCTCACATGCGTAATATGGCCAATTTGTAAAGGCAACCAAGTGGATTTACCCTAGGGGTGCTTGCGTGCAAGTGTATTGTTTTCATGCTTGATTTTGTCTTGAATTAGGGTTTTCTAAGTATTGGTTTTAGTCTTTCCATACAAATCCTAATTACTAGCATGTTATATATAAAGCAATAAATTGCAGAATTTAAAGTTACTACGCTATTACAATATTTGTGGGAGGGGGGTGTTCAAATTGTAAATGGGGATTGCAAGAATATAAACCTAATTAATCTATTACAACCAAATTGAATTTGTATAAATGTACAAGAATTAAAAAGAATATCATGTACAAAAATGTGAAATGTAAAGTAAATAGATATTTGTTTGGATTTTTTAGGAAAAGGAAAATTGTTTTAACCTAATTAATTAAGGGGAAAATAATTAATTAACATAATAAAAAGTAAACCCTAAATTTATTAAGAAAAGATTTTTAAACAAAACCCTAAATCTATTAAGTAAAAATAAAAGAAATTAAGTTTTATAAGAAAAGTATTTTTGGTATTTTTGTCTTGAAAATAAATTATAGTATTATAAAATATTTTTGTCCTTTTTAATACTAAAATAATATATTTTAATTGGTGTAAAAGAAAATAACTAATAACCTAGTGTTAATTAAATTTACAAGATAATAAGTAAAAATAAAAAAAGAATGATTAATAAAATAATTTTTGTGTGAGAAATATAAATAAACTAACTTAAATTATAAATATACTATTTTTGTATTTTTTTAATGATTTTTTAGTATTAGGAAAAATATTTAAGAAAATAAATGAAATAAAAATAAGAAAATAAAATAAACTGGGTCAGGGGCGCAAATATGAAACAGGGGGTTAGCTAGCAAAAACAAAATATTAAAACAAGCCCAAAGAGGCCCAGCGCCCTACAAAAAAAAGTCAGAAAATGTAAAACATGTAAGAAACACAAAGGGGTACTGTGATACGGTGGGAGAACTGACTTGAGTTTTTTGCGTTTGTATTCGCAAATGTTTCGGTTGAGCAAGAGTCGCCACCGACTTTTTATTTTATCCTAAGGAAAGGTTTAAAAAGCACAGCAAAAACCTTTGAGATGTTTTCTTGGGTTCGGGGAGTAGATTATATAAAGGGAAGGTATTAGCACCCTTTCTATCCATGGTTATCCATGGGCTCTTAGTTACTTCCTTAGATCACTTGCTTTGCATTTTCAATTGTTTGAAATGGTGCTTTGTGTGTGTGTTTGAAAAGATGTTTTGAAAAAGAGGCCATCGTTGTGGCAACCTTTGTAATGATTCTTGTTTGAATGTATACAAAGGTGTTTGTCTTTTTGAAAGGTTTTCAATATTTTGAAAGTTGTTTTGAAATTGTGTTGTGGAGTGTGTTTTGAAAAATAGCAAGGATGTTTTGCAAGATTTTTTGATCAAGTAACTAAGAGTTGTCTACCCTATTTTACTCAAATATCTTTCTTATGTTTTTAACCCTTTTAACAGTGTTGCTTCACCATTGCTTTTGGTGAACAACCTTGTGTTAGGATGTAAACAGGACGGGCGCGGGTCATCGTATAGACCATGATAGCAATGTTGCAAAGTATCTTAGTATTTCTTTTGAGGGACTAAGATCATTTTTGTAAGGCAACTTTGGATAGCGTCATCGAGGGACTATGATCTTTTGATTTTGTTTGTTTTACCAAGATACTTTGCATGCGTAACATGGCCCATTTTTTAAGGCAACAAGTGGATGTAACCCTAGGGGTGTTAGTGTGCAAGTGTGTTTTATTGCATACAAGAGTTTATCTTTGAATTAGGATTTTCTATTTCATTGATTTTATCTTGCCATACACACCCTAATTACTAGCAATAAAAAGCAGAAATATAAAATCCTACGCTATTACAACAATTAGGGAGTGGGGATACACATTTGTACATGGGGTGGTTCAACGAGAAAAATAGACAAGAAAAGAAAATAACAAAAACAAGATAGAGAGAAAGAGAGAGGGAGCCAGCGCGCTGCTGAGAGGTCATCAGAACTTCTGACTCAGGCCTACTGCCAGCTGATCAACCTTTTGGTTAAACTGTATGAGTCAGAACTTCTGACTCTGGCACCTGCAAAACAGAAACCTGTTAGTGGGAAGATCAGAAGTTCTGATTCCCCTGCGCTGCAAGACAAAAGTTTGTTAGTGGGGAAATCAGAAGTTCTGATCCTGCTGGAAATACAATAATTCTCAGAAGTTCTGATATTATTGACAGCAAAACAGGCTTCAGATGTGCTAACGTCAAAGTCAGCACTTGGCTTCTCCCTGTGTTGATCAGAACATCTGCAATTTTGTTATTTTTCCACAAAACAGAAAACATGTTTGAAATGGCTCCAGCAAATGTCAAAGTATTTCAGAGGACAGAACCAACCAGGTCACAGGCAGGTTCTATGCTGGCTCAAAATGTTCTGAGATAAACGTTCTGAGGTATGAGAATCCTCAGAACACAAATAGCAGCAACATGATATTTACATTATGTTTATTTGAGCATGAAAAGCTGATGATGCTTAGCAGCGTGATGAAGGTCAGCAGGTGCTTACCTGGCTGTTGGAAAAGTTTGTGGATGAGCTAGCTTTTGGCTCTGATGGTGTTCTGGACAGGTTCTTTTTGAAAAGGGTAGATGAAGGTGTATGCGTATATATGGTCAGAAGTTGAAAGGATGTTCTTTAGTCACAAAGAAAACTGGGTATTTGATGAAGCTTGAAGGTAAGAAATTCAAAGTTATGAAACACTTGAGATTTTGGCAGAGTTTCACAGCACTTTCTTACTAAAGATCTTTGTTTCTCTTCTAGCAAATTTTCTGTTTTTTGGACGCCCTTTTTCAGTGGACAATGGTTCTCTATTTATAGGCAAAGCTCTTGTGGATTTCTTGAACATTAAAGGCGCCAACAGAGGTTGAATTGTTCTTTGAAAGAAATTCCTGGGAAGTTGTGATAACAGATAGCCTTTCAGCCTAGGCTGGAACAACAGGCGTGGATTGGGGTGAAGTGACCTCTTAGGTGGACGGTGGCGCGTAGACCCATGCCAGAACCTGCATAAAGGTGTTTACCAAGCCACACGTGAAGGGACTACTTGGATGAATGTCCAGGAGTGGTTGGGAGCATTAATGAGCATTAAATGGTGATGAGACTTATCAATACCAACATTCTGGTAATAGGAGGAAAACTTGAACCAGCAGTTCTGCTTTACCAAAAACAAACGTAAACCATGCTCTGGTCTTGGCCTCCTGTTGTCTTAGCAAATTCTGGGGATTCTCCTGACTTTCTGACACGTTCCTTGGATTTGCTTCTGGAAATCCTGGGCTTAGAGATTCTATATCAGTGTAACACCCACTCTTCTGACCTTTTCATCTTCTGATTTCAGCATGTTCTGAAGGAGCCTTCAGACTTCCTTGTTTCCTCTGCATTTCTTTAGCAAATTTTGGCTGAACTTGCGTAACTGCTGAAAGAGTCATGTTCTGTCTGAGGCTTACGTGTTGAACCACGTTTGCAACTTCTGACTGAGTTAATGTAGCTGCTGAAGAGCCAACTTCTGATTGTGTTGAGCCAAGCTTGCAACTTCTGACCGTTTCTATCTGGAGTTTGGTCCAGAAGTTCTGAAGCGCTATTTTCTCCTTAAATACCCATTTTTAGAGAAAAATTCCAAATGTTTAGAATTTAATTTTTCTCCAGATAAAAGCGTTGCCTTTAGAGCTTGTGTGATCATTTTGCTTTTTTCAATGGTTTGCTTGGGCAAAATGGACAATTCAGGACTTGGATTTGTTTCAGAGGGACTCTGAGAATCCAAGATGATTTCCTGAAGAAAGAGAGGGCAAATTTTGGGGTACAACAGTTGCCCCTGTTCAATCTTCTTGCACCTGAAGAGTTAGATTGGCAGGCTTTCCTTTCGCATCTCGAAGGTAAAAGGAGATTGGACACTAGAGTGCCCTTAAATTTTCACTCGTCAAAACAATGGATGCAGGAATGGGCTTAGAGATGCCATTTGGAAATGGGCTTAAAGATGCCATCTGGAGGGGTGACAGAATCTTGTCGGGGATGGGCTTAAAGATGCCATCTGGAATGTTCGTTGAACTGCAATGTGACTGGTCAGAAGAAGGAGGATCAAAATGGTATCCGTGTCTGGAATGCATTTGAACTGTATCTGGAGACTGAGTTTGTATGAGCAAAAGAATGGCCTCCGTGTATGAGGCATATCTGAGCTGTAATTGTGCTTGAAGGTAGAATGAATATCAGAATGACTGCCGTGTCTGGAGTGTATCTGTATTGTATCCGGGTAATAGATAAATATCTGTATGGAGCAACTGCGTGCTGGGGATAAATTCCGAATGAGTGACAGAATGGCAACCGTGTCTGGAGCGTATCTGGACTGTATCTGAAGTTGAGATTTTGTATGAGTTAGCAGAATGACTTCCGTGTCTGGAGTGTATCTGAAACTGTAACTTGGAGTTGAATGAATGACAGAATGACTTCCGTGGCGAACGCACTGGGGAGAATCAAGCTGTTATGGTAAGGGTCAGAATGGTATCCGTGCTTGGAATGCATTGAACCTTGAGGTGGATAAGCGAACCTGAGTGAGAGATAGAATGGCTGTCGTGTCTGGAGCGTATCTAGTCTGTATCTGATTGTTGTAGTCTGAATGAGTAGTAGAATGACCGCCGTGTCTGGGGTGTATCTGTACTGTATCTGACTTGAAATTCTGAATGAGTAATAGAATGACCGCCGTGTCTGGGGTGTATCCATACTGTATCTGATTTGAAATTCTGAATGAGTAATAGAATGACCGCCGTGTCTGGGGTGTATCCATACTGTATCTGAATAATTGTTAATGATAGCCTTTTAATCTTATCCTGAAAAGGATGAAATGTTAGCTATAACACAAAGTTATGTTGCATGATATGTATGATGCAATATATGTTATATCAATGTTTATGATATGAATGTAAATGAATGCGCATGTAGGCTGAAGAGCTGTCTTGCTGAGGATAGATGAATCCTGGATGGCTGGAGATAAAAGAATCTTGACTGCTGCCAGGGAAAGTGAATCCTTGACTGCTGCAGGGGATTGCAAGAATTTTGATCGCTGAGGATGAGACATCCTTGTTGACTATTGCTGGAGAATCAGGATCTTGGGTGGTATACCAATCTGCTGAGGATTCCTGTCTTGAGGAGATCTTTACTGGGGAACATCTGAATATCCTGTGAGGAACTGAGAATGAGAGTCTTCACTCTGCTTGGGGAATGCAAGATCTTCAATTGTTGAGGGATCTTAGGACTACTGCGGGGAATGAGAATTTCTGGTGATCTCTACTGGGGAGTTCAGAACCTGACAGACTTATGCTGGAGAGACATGTCTGAGAATCTTCAGTTTGGTGGGAAGTATCTCCGTGGGGAGAAGGTTCATTAGTCTGGTTCCGCTGGGGATTGATAGTTGGAATGTTTAGCTCCACTGAGGATTGGATTTTCAGATTCTTAAGGTTCCACTGGGGATACTGAAACTTTGAGGGGGATTGAGCTCTGGAAGGCCCTCTGGCTGGGGAAATCAGTTTTGAGAAAGCTCCTGTTCTGCTGAGGATCCTAAAGTTTAACTCTGTTTGGGGAATTGGAAGGCTCTCCGGCTGGGGAATTTGGAGTTTAACTCTGCTGAGGATTCCTTCTGAAAGGGCATCGAGATACCTATTTGTACCTTCAACCTATCAGTAATCATCTTTCTTGATTTGTAAGGAAAATGATTATGTTCAAATGCATATGCCTATTTAACAAAACATTAGACGTTTCTCAAAATAAAACATAAGTGCAATAAGAAAAGGAAGACAAAGCAAATTTCTGTATTTGGAAAAGTATTTGTATTAACTTTCTATGAGTATATTTGTACAAAGGAGACAGCCATCCTAGTAAGAGGATGTCGTCGTAAAAAATTGAAAGATTTATACAAAAGAAAGATGGCTATGTGAAACGATTCCATGGGATCCCCATTCTGCTATAGCCTTCACAACTCTGAATATCTGTTCATTCAATGCTTCGTCTGTCGGTGACTGGATTGATCGGAAGCTTGGAGCTGGTTGATGAGAAGATTGTCCTTAGAGTGATCCGACGAGACATAGTCATACGCTTTAATTCCCTAACTTTTACATGGATCGCCCTTTCGGGTTTTCGATCCACCGGGAAACCCCTTTTTGCCCAGGCCGCCCTTTCGGGTTTTCGACTTGCCAGGTGTACAAATTTTTTTTGTTTTATCCCTAATTTTTGCCTGAACCGCCCTTTCGGGTTTTCGGTTCATCGGGATGCCCATTTTTGCCCAAGTCGCCCTTTCGGGTTTTCAAATTGTCGGGTTATTTTATGCGTAGTATCTTTTGACTATGTCTGCATTCGCAGGGTGCGGCAAATCGTCGCCATCCATGGTGGTCAGAATCATTGCACCACCAGAGAAAATGCTTTTGATCACAAATGGTCCTTCGTAAGTAGGAGTCCATTTGCCCCTGGGATCACTTTGCGGCAAGATGATCCGCTTGATTACGAGATCTCCGACTTGGTATACTTGAAGTCTGACTTTCTTGTTGAAAGCCTTGATCATCTGTTTTTGATACGTCTGACCATGGCAGACAGCAGTGAGTCGCTTCTCGTCGATCAAATTGAGCTGATCAAGTCGGGTCTGAATCCCATCGTCTTCATTTAAACCCGCGTCCTTCATAATCCTTAAGGAAGGGATATGAACTTCCATGGGTAGGACAGCTACCATGCCATATACCAAAGAAAATGGGGTTTCCCCGGTTGAAGTACGTGCCGTGGTACAGTATCCGTGCAGAGCAAACAGTAACATCTCATGCCAGTCCTTGTAGGTGACTGTCATTTTCTGAATGATCTTCTTAATGTTTTTGTTCGCAGCTTCAACAGCACCGTTCATCTTCGGTCGATAGGGAGATGAATTGTGATGATAAATCTTGAACTATTCACATAGAGCGGTGATCATAGTATTGTTCAGATTTGTACCGTTGTCTGTGATGATCCTGTCGGAAACACCATACCGGCATATGAGGTTTTGCTTGATGAAGCGGGCAACCACATTTTTAGTAACAAAGGCGAAGGAAGTTGCTTCGACCCATTTGGTGAAATAGTCAATGGCAACCAGGATGAAGCGATGTCCGTTGGATGCCGTGGGCTTGATCTCTCCAATCATGTCAATGCCCCACATTGCAAATGGCCAAGGAGCTGTCAGAACATTGAGAGGGACAGGAGGAATATGAATCTTGTCAGCATAGACTTGACATTTGTGGCAAGTACGGGAATGTTGATGGCAGTCAGCTTCCATGGTAGACCAATAATAGCCTGCCCGTAGGATCTTCTTAGCCATTGTATGCCCGCTCAAGTGGGTGCCAAATGTACCACTGTGTACCTCAGTCATGATTAAATCTGCTTCAGCTTTATCCTCACATCGGAGTAAAACACAATCATGGCTGCATTTATAGAGGATGTCGTTGCTCAGGAAGAACTTGGCAGCAAATTTTCTTAGGAACTTTTTGTCATTTACGGAAGCTCCTTCGGGATATTCTCTGGTTTGGAGATACCTTTTGATTTCGTGAAACCAGGGTTGTTCCACTACTTCTTCAGTGTTAATCTCATGATAATGCGCAGGTTCATCCATTCGCTCGATGGTGATTTGGGGAGTCTCGCTATCCCAGTTGAGTTTAAACATGGAAGACATCGTGGCCAGAGCATCTGCTAGCTGATTCTCTTCTCGCGGGAAATGCTCGAAGGTGATTTTCTCGAAATGAGGCAACAATGTTAGGACATGTTCTTTGTATGGGATAAGACTATGATGTTTAGTATCCCACTCTCCTTTGATTTGACTGATAACCAAAGCCGAGTCCCCAAATACAATCAAAGATTTGATCCCCAAGTCTATAGCAGCCTTGAGACCAAAAATGCAAGCTTCATATTCAACCATGTTGTTGGTACAGCTGAAGCAAAGTTGTGCCGTGAAAGGTGTATGGAAACCTTCCGGGGAAATGAGTACCGCACCGATACCGTTTCCAAGTGCATTTGAAGCACCATCAAAGTATAGGGTCCATCGGGATCCATTTTCAGGTCCGTCATACGGTCTGTTACCTTCAATGTTGTCCAAGTTCATGATGCCCTCGTCAGGGAAGTAGAATCTCATGGATTGATAATCTTCGATAGCTTGATGAGCTAGATGGTCAGCTAGTACACTCCCTTTTATAGCTTTTTGGGTGGTGTACTGGATGTCATACTCAGTTAGGATCATTTGCCATCTAGCGATTCTTCCAGATAGAGCAGGCTTCTCGAAGATATACTTGATAGGATCCATTTTGGAAATCAACAGAGTGGTATGAGTCAGCATATACTGCCTTAGTCGGCGAGCAACCCATACCAAAGCGCAGCAAGTTTTCTTGAGCAGTGAGTAGCGAGTCTCACAGTCGGTAAACTTTTTGCTAAGGTAATAAATGGAATGCTCTTTTCGACCAGACTCGTCATGCTGGCCCAAAACACACCCCATTGAGTTGTCCAAGACGGTTAGATACATGATCAACGGTCTTCCCTCGACGGGTGGCATCAGAATAGGAGGTTCTAGCAAATACTCCTTGATCTTATCAAAAGCAGCTTGGCAATCGTCGTTCCATTCGACTACCTGATCTTTCTTTAATAGTTTGAAGATTGGCTCACAGGTAGAAGTCAGATGAGAGATGAATCTGGCAATATAGTTCAAGCGCCCCAAGAACCCTCTAACCTCCTTTTCAGTACGGGGGGCAGGCATTTCTTGTATAGCTTTTACTTTTGCTGGATCGACCTCAATGCCTTTATTGCTGACAATAAATCCTATAAGTTTACCAGACCTAACTCCAAAAGTACACTTACTCGGATTCAGCCTGAGTTTGTATTCTTTCAACCTGGAAAACAGCTTCTGCAAATGCTCAAGGTGATCCTCCTCTGTTTGTGATCGAGCTATCATGTCGTCTACGTAAACTTCGATCTCATGATGTATCATATCATGAAATAAAGCTACCATGGCGCGCTAATAAGTTGCCCCTGCGTTCTTCAGTCCAAACGACATCACCTTGTAGCAGAAGGTACCCCATTGTGTAACAAAGGTTGTTTTCTCCATGTCCTCGGGGGCCATTTTGATCTGATTGTAACCTGAGAATCCATCCATGAAGGAAAACACCTTGTGGTGAGATGTATTGTTGATCAAAACGTCGATATGCGGTAGCGGAAAAGCATCTTTAGGGCTGGCCCTACTCAAATCCGGGTAGTCCACACACATTCTGACCTTGCCATCTTTTTTAGGTACTGGCACAATGTTAGCAATCCATTGTGGATAGGATGTAACAGCCAGAAAGCCAGCGTCGAATTGCTTCATTATTTCTGCTTTAATCTTCTCAGACATGTCGGGCCTCATTCGACGGACTTTTTGCTTGATGGGTGGACAATCCTCTCTTGTAGGGAGACGGTGAACCACAATATCTGTGTCTAAACCCGACATGTCTTCATAAGACCAGGCGAAGATTTCGATGTATTCATTTAACAGCTGTATCAAGCGCTCCTTGACACTTGGTTCCAGATTGGCACCCACTTGTATTTCCTTCCGGTCTTCCTCTGTTCCTAAGTTGACAGTTTCCAACAACTCTTCGTGAGGCGAGATGGTCCTTTCTTCTTGTTGTAGAAGTCTGGCTAGTTCCCCTGGTACTTCACAACCTTCGTCATCTTCATACTCAACCTGATTGACCAGGTCTTCAGAGTTATTGAAGGACATAGCAGAATAGTCACCCATAGAATCCGGAGTGGATGGGTACCTGCATTTGCGAGTGTGGGTGTGTGTAAGGGATAACCATCCTTAAACAAACAAAAATGCAAAAGGAAAGAAAAATGAACATAGCAGTTTATCAATGAAAAACGTACAATGAATCATTAAACATGGCATATGAATATGAAGATAATAAAAACCCTTACAAATGGACCTACATGCCCCGGGCAAGGCATGAGGTGAAAAAGTAACATGCAGATTGTTCAAAAGTAATTATTACAGACCACAGGAAATGTTTGACAGATGATTACTGATTAATAAAAGTAATGGGGACAAAGTCCTTTGCCTCCCAGTTGCGTAGTCCTCCTTCGATGGTTGGGAAGATCCAGTCTTCAATGTTGGCCTCTTCGTCTTCACCTTCCAAAGCATTGATTCCAAAAGGAGAAATCTTGATGGGCCTTCTTTCAACTTTTGAGCGGCGCATAGCTTTCTGCCCTGCAGTAGTGAATCCCAAACCAAACTTGTCTCTTTTGTGAGGAATATCAGGCAACTGCCCCCATGTTGAGCTCTTCCCTTCCTTCATCGCAGCCTTTGCGTCTTTTAAAGATGCCATCCTGGCCACCTTCTTAGGCTCCTCAGCTACTGCCTTTGCTACTGCAACTTTGTGAGTAATTTCCTCGAAGTGCTGGAATGGTGTTTCAATGAATTCTCCCTCCACCTCTACATACCGAAAGGAGTTCAGGTGGCTGATCATATATTCTTCTTCACCATGCACGGTTATGATTTTTCCGTTGACAGGGTATTTCAGCATTTGATGTAAGGAGGAGGTGACCGCACCAGCATTATGTATCCATGGTCTCCCCAACAAGAAAGAGTATGACGGACGGATGTCCATCACATAGAAAGTTGAGGAGAACACTTATGTGCCTACTTTAATGGGAATGTCTACCTCCCCATGTACCATTCTCTTTGACCCGTCAAATGCCCTTACAATGATATTACTTGGCCTCAATTCCAAGCCTTCACAGTCCAATCGGTCGAGAGCCTTCTTAGGCAGCACGTTCAGAGAAGAACCCGTGTCGACTAAAACATGGGCCAGAGTAGTTCCTTGGCATTCTACTGACACATGTAATGCGTCATTGTGCTTTCTTCCTTTTGGGGCCAGGTCAGCATCCGAGAAACCTAGGCCGTTGTCCGCGGTAAGGCTGGCTACACAATCTTGGAATTGATCGGCCGAGGTTTCCTGGGGCACATGGGCTGTCTTCAGAAATTTTATCAATGCTTTGGCGTGCGCCTCTGAACAAAGCAGTAATGCTAACATGGAGATCTTCGAGGGGGTTTGCCCCAGTTGCTCTACCACGTCATAATCACTCTTCTTAATTATTTTCAGAATCTCCTCCATCTCGTTCTTAGAGGTTTCAGGGATGACCAAAGGTTGAGCCCTCATCCTAACGAGCTCATCTTGGATCCCTTTCCCCTTATCAGCAGAAGTAGGAGGGACAACAACAGGAATAACAGCATCTTCAATCAACGGGGTTTTTGCGGAAGGTTTTATCGGTGCAGGAGTAACTTTGGCAGCAGCTGAGGGTCCAAAGATTGCCTTTGGGGGGGAAATCTCTGGAGAAAATACTCTCCCACTTCGGGTGATCTTGCTTGTACCGGCAATGTTTCCAATACTGGTATCTTCTTTATCAGAGCCTTCCTCGGTTATCTCAACTTGTTTAACACCATGGTAATAGATTTCTCCACCGTAATTTCATGGTATTGACTTGTCAGAACTGTAGGGGATAGGCCCAGGCATGGTTATTTTCAAGGGAACAATCTTTGTAGAGAATGTAATCTTAACAGGCTTTTTGACGGCCTTGGAAAGATTGGTGGAAATGGTGATTATTGAAACATCTTCGATAGGGGTTGGAATAGCAGGAATATTTTCAAACAGAATTTGGTGACTGTCCATCAGGCCTTGGATGCCTTTCCTCAGCAATGGACAGTTGATTGGTAGAGAGCAACAACAGTGGCAATCTTCTTTGCATCCTGGGAAAATCCCAGCTTTCAACAGATTTAACTTGATCGTTAACAGTGGAGTCATCAGATCATCAACACCAGAAACATACAGATCTTCTTCGATAGCATGGACGTTTCGACCATGCTTCGGCATCGGAGCAGATATTACATTTGGCTTCTCTGGAGCATCGAATTTAACCTCTTTTGCATCTATCAAGTCTTGAATTTTATTCTTTAACGCCCAACAATTGTTGGTGTCATGTCCGGCGCTATCAGAATTGTAGGCACACTTAGCATTCAGATTTTAAGCTGGTGAGGTTGTATTCACATTTCTCGGCGCTTCCTTGATATTTGTGAGATTCAGCTTCAACAAGTGTGGAAGAACTTGTGCGGGCGTCATATTGATCCGGGTGAACTGCCGTTGTGGCCGCTCTCCCCATTGCTGATTTTGTCTGGACTGATTGCCACGAGGCTGATCATTTGATGAATTTTGGATCATCACGGCCCCCATAGTCGGCCGGCGCTCAGTTCTTCCCGCTCTTTTCTGAGAATAAATCACAGCTTCTTCTTTCTTAGTCGGAAATGATTTCTTAACAGTTGTAGATGCAGAGGCATCCTTTTGGATCTTCCCATTCTTTATACCGGTCTCCACCCGTTCGCCAGTTAGAATTAATTCAGTAAACCCTGCAGAAGAGCTCCCGATTAAGTGGTTGAAGAACGGGCTAGATAGGGTTCCCAGGAACATGTCAACTAGTTCTCTATCAGAAAGAGGTGGTTGCACTCTTCCGTCCAGGTCGCGCCATTTTTGGGCGTATTCCTTGAATCCTTCACTTGAGACCATTCCCATACTATGTAGCTGAGTACGGGTTGGCGCTAAGTCAGAGTTATATTGATATTGGCGATAAAAGGCAGCGGCCAAATCCTCCCAACTATGTATCTCCGACCTCTCAAGCTTGTAAAACCAGTCTAGCTGTGCACCAGACAGGCTATCTTGAAAGAAGTGTACCCAAAGGTTTCTGTCGGATGTGTGAGGTTGAATTCTTCGGACGTACGACTTTAAGTGCATCTTCGGGCAAGACAGCCCGTCATACCTTGCAAAAATTGGCACCTTAAACTTTGGAGGGATCACAATTCCAGCAACTAATCCCAAATCTTCGAAATCCAACCCAGGAACCTTTTGCAGCTCCATAGCTGCCAGCCTATCCTCTAGGTTTTTGTACTTGTCGTCTGCGGGCGGGTATTGTTGCTCAGAGTAGTCTTCATCTTCTTCAGCCTCTTCCTCTTCAGCTTCGGATTCAGAAGGTACCGCAACCCCTTTTCCTTTACTGGTTTCCTCTTCAGATGCGGAGGGAAATTCAAGAACTCTTCTGGCTTCACCCTCAAACCTTCTTCCCAGGGTAGCTACCCCCACTCTTTTCTTCTTCTTTTTCACTTTCTCTTGCTCTTTGTTCCCAAGCAGTGCTTTTAGATCCTCCTGACCCTTAGCCAAGGTCATTAGGAGATGTTGAAACTGTGAGTTTTGAGCCTGTAGATCTTTGACCGTCTGTTCGAGATCCATCTTACTGAAATAAACAGCAGAAAGATAAGGAAACCTGGTGTGGAGACCTGCTTATGCATATGATGAATGATATGTTTATTCATGTAATGCATTCAAGGATTTAGAAATTCAAAATTGTTGCAAACAAAAAGAACACACGTCATATTAATAAGAAGAAATTTTGTCAGTACATAAATGCCCCATGGGCCAAATATTACAAAAACTCCTCAAGGTAAAAAGACGTTGTGCATCCTCTTTGGTGCGATGTAGGTGTTGAGGGTCTCTTCCTCATGGAGTCGGCGGGTGAGCTCCAAAACCTTCTTCTCGCTGGCGTAGAAGCTGGCTTCAAAAGTATTACGCTCCTCCTTGGGTTGGATCCAACTCTTCTGCATCTCCTCCCATGATGTTGGCATGTCAGGATATAGGATGGTGTAGGGAACCTCTCTTTCCTTAACGGGCTCTTTAATCAAAGGGAGAATATGAGGGTAAGGCATCATTAGACTCTGGGCTCGGGTTCGTACCCACTTGAGATAAGGCTCAAGAGGGATGGAGTTCTTGTGCCCCAGTGTCTTGCTATCTACCTTTTTAGGCATCCTCCAAGCTCTGATGAATCTTTGGCGAAGTCCTTGCGCATCGTTGTCGAAGTCAAAAACCAGGTCAGGAATCAGCATGTCATGAGGGTCGTCCCTCCGTGCATATCCAAATTGTCTCAAAGCTAGGCAAGGGTTGTAGGTAATGCCTCCTCTAATGCCAAGTAATGGAACATTAGGAAACTCCCCACAACGATCAATGATGATGAAATTTTCTCTGGACCGAGAACACCAATGTACATCAGAGTGTGTGAGGGTCATCAACTGTTGTGACCACCTTAAGCCTTGGTCATTCTTCAAAACAGATTGTGGCAGGTGAGAAATAAACCACCTTGCAAGGAGAGGAGTACATCACATGAGAACACCTCTCTTCCTCATTGTTCGTGTGTAAAATGAGTGGAGGATATCCCCAAGCAATGTTGGTATGGGATTCTTGGATAAGAAGATCTTGACGGTGTTGACATCTATAAGCTGGTCAGGATTTGGGAACAAGACCAACCCATAAATGAGGAGTGCCACAATTTCTTCAAAGGCTTGTAGATCCAATGAATTCTAACACTCTTGTGCCTTCTCAAACAAGAATTTTGCCAAGAAGCCTTTGACACCGCTTCTAGTTTCCCAATGCCCCTTGATGTCAGACGGTTGCAAGTGTAGCGCTCGAGCAACATCTTCAGGCTTTGGTTCTTTTTCTGTACCGTTGTAGGGTAGTTGATTAAGAATAGGAATTCTCAGGAGTTGAGAAAATTCCTCCAAAGTGGGCACCAATTGGTAGTCGGGGAATGTGAAACAGTGGTGAAGGGGGTCAAAGAACTGGAACAACACTTTCACCATGTCCTCTTCAATGTTGGTGTTGACTAGGCTGAGCAGTCTACCATGTCTTTCACTGAAGGGAGAGCTTTCTGGAATTCTGGATGTGAGCTCGTTGAGTTGAGGAGGGATTCTCACAAGGTTGACTTGGATAGTTTTCCTGCGAAGAATTTCCATGACCTACAAAACAAGAACAAAGATGAAGATCTAAACCCTTGAAATGGTTAGTGGATGCATATGATGCTTTATGATGTTCATGATGTATGCACAAACATATGTACAAGCAATTCACACAAGATCCTAGTTTCGGGCTTGCATGGGGTTTCATAGGTAAGTACCCTCTTGAGTGTAGTTGGCTTAAAAAACCTGTCCTATTAATAGTAACCGGGTTCTAAGGAGCTCAATATCATTGGATTGTTTTCCATGTTCATTGTTTTGGTTTAGCCACTTAACTAGCGACCAAAATATTCCAAGAAAACAACCCTCAATGAGTGTAGTATCGAGTATCTACCAACTTCGGACTGCACCAAAGTCGGTCATATCACTACCCCTAATAAAAGGCCAAGATGGTCAAGTAAGGTTCTAGGTCATTAGTGCTTAGTGACATCACTCAGCGGCCCCGTACTCTCCTTGATTGAACTCAAGGGTTACCGGTACTCACAAATATGTCGCACTAATATAGCTATTGCTTCAACCGTGTCGGTATACCCCGCACAGTTTCCACAACGTATTGCTATCTATGAATGTTTCCCCAAATCCGGGTGTAGGATTTCAAGCCCAAACAAGGGAACCAAAATGTAAAGCAATCAAAGCAAACAATTAGTCATGCAAAAGGGTGATCTAAGCCCTAAGGTTACTCCACTTTCAAATAAATCCCCAGCAGAGTCGCCAGTTCTGTGATACGGTGGGAGAACTGACTTGAGTTTTTTGCGTTTGTATTTGCAAATGTTTCGGTTGAGCAAGAGTCGCCACCGACTTTTTATTTTATCCTAAGGAAAGGTTTAAAAAGCACAGCAAAAACCTTTGAGATGTTTTCTTGGGTTTGGGGAGTAGATTATAGAAAGGGAAGGTATTAGCACCCTTTCTATCCATGGTTATCCATGGGCTCTTAGTTACTTGCTTAGATCACTTGCTTTGCATTTTCAATTGTTTGAAATGGTGCTTTGTGTGTGTGTTTGAAAAGATGTTTTGAAAAAGAGGCCATCATTGTGGCAACCTTTGTAATGATTCTTGTTTGAATGTATACAAAGGTGTTTGTCTTTTTGAAAGGTTTTCAATATTTTGAAAGTTGTTTTGAAATTGTGTTGTGGAGTGTGTTTTGAAAAATAGCAAGGATGTTTTGCAAGATTTTTTGATCAAGTAACTAAGAGTTGTCTACCCTATTTTACTCAAAGATCTTTCTTATGTTTTTAACCCTTTTAACAGTGTTGCTTCACCATTGCATTTGGTGAACAACCTTGTGTTAGGATGTAAACAGGACGGGCGCGGGTCATTGTATAGACCATGATAGCAATGTTGCAAAGTATCTTAGTATTTCTTTTGAGGGACTAAGATCATTTTTGTAAGGCAACTTTGGATAGCGTCATCGAGGGACTATGATCTTTTGATTTTGTTTGTTTTACCAAGATACTTTGCATGCGTAACATGGCCCATTTTTGAAGGCAACAAGTGGATGTAACCCTAGGGGTGTTAGTGTGCAAGTGTGTTTTATTTCATACAAGAGTTTATCATTGAATTAGGATTTTCTATTTCATTGATTTTATCTTGCCATACACACCCTAATTACTAGCAATAAAAAGCAGAAATATAAAATCCTACGCTATTACAACAATTAGGGAGTGGGGATACACATTTGTACATGGGGTGGTTCAACGAGAAAAATAGACAAGAAAAGAAAATAACGAAAACAAGATAGAGAGAAAGAGAGAGGGAGCCAGCGCGCTGCTGAGAGGTCATCAGAAGTTCTGAATCAGGCTTGCTGCCAGCTGATCAACCTTTTGGTTAAACTGTATGAGTCAGAACTTCTGACTCTGGCACCTGCAAAACAGAAACCTGTTAGTGGGAAGATAAGAAGTTCTGATTCCCCTGCGCTGTAAGACAAAAGTTTGTTAGTGGGGAAATCAGAAGTTCTGATCCTGCTGGAAATACAATAATTCTCAGAAGTTCTGATATTATTGACAGCAAAATAGGCTTCAGATGTGCTAACGTCAAAGTCAGCACTTGGCTTCTCCCTGTGCTGATCAGAACATCTGCAATTTTGTTATTTTTCCACAAAACAGAAAACATGTTTGAAATGGCTCCAGCAAATGTCAAAGTATTTCAGAGGACAGAACCAACCAGGTCACAGGCAGGTTCTATGCTGGCTCAAAACGTTCTGAGATAAACATTCTGAGGTATGAGAATCCTCAGAACACAAACAGCAGCAACATGATATTTACATTATATTTATTTGAGCATGCAAAGCTGATGATGCTTAGCAGCGTGATGAAGGTCAGCAGGTGCTTACCTGGCTGTTGGAAAAGTTTGTGGATGAGCTAGCTTTTGGCTCTGATGGTGTTCTGGATAGGTTCTTTTTGAAAAGGGTAGATGAAGGTGTATGCGTATATATGGTCAGAAGTTGAAAGGGTGTTCTTTAGTCACAAAGAAAACTGGGTATTTGATGAAGCTTGAAGGTAAGAAATTCAAAGTTATGAAACACTGGAGATTTTGGCAGAGTTTCACAGCACTTTCTTACTAAAGATCTCTGTTTCTCTTCTAGCAATTTTTCTGTTTTTTGGCCGCCCTTTTTCAGTGGACAATGGTTATCTATTTATAGGCAAAGCTCTTATGGATTTCTTGAACATTAAAGGCGCCAACAGAGGTTGAATTGTTCTTTGAAAGAAATTCTTGGGAAGTTGTGATAACAGATAGCCTTTCAGCCTAGGCTGGAACATCAAGCGTGGATTGGGGTGTAGTGACCTCTTAGGTGGACGGTGGCGCATAGACCCATGCCAGAACCTGCATAAAGGCGTTTACCAAGCCACACGTGAAGGGACTACTTGGATGAATGTTCAGGAGTGGTTGGGAGCATTAATGAGCATTAAATGGTGATGAAACTTATCAATACCAACATTCTGGTAATAGGAGGAAAACTTGAACCAACAGTTCTGCTTTACCAAAAACAAACGTAAACCATGCTCTGGTCTTGGCCTCCTGTTGTCTTAGCAAATTCTGGGGATTCTCCTGACTTTCTGACACGTTCCTTGGATTTGCTTCTGGAAATCCTGGGCTTAGAGATTATGTATCAGTGTAACACCCACTCTTCTGACCTTTTCATCTTCTGATTTCAGCATGTTCTGAAGGAGCCTTCAGACTTCCTTGTTTCCTCTGCATTTCTTTAGCAAATTTTGGCTGAACTTGCGTAACTGCTGAAAGAGTCATGTTCTGTCTGAGGCTTACGTGTTGAACCACGTTTACAACTTCTGACTGAGTTAATGTAGCTGCTGAAGAGCCAACTTCTGATTGCGTTGAGCCAAGCTTGCAACTTCTGACCATTTCTGTCTGGAGTTTGGTCCAGAAGTTCTGAAGCGCTATTTTCTCCTTAAACACCCATTTTTAGAGAAAAATTCCAAATGTTTAGAATTTAATTTTTCTCCAGATAAAAGCGTTGCCTTTAGAGCTTGTGTGATCATTTTTCTTTTGTCAATGGTTTGCTTGGGCAAAATGGACAATTCAGGACTTGGATTTGTTTCAGAGGGACTCTGAGAATCCAAGATGATTTCCTGAATAGAGAGAGGGCAAATTTTGGGGTACAACAGGTACCATTGGGGCTCGAACCCAGGTCCTAAAGGTTACAGGTGCGCGCTTCTACCACTGGGGTGGCTATACATCCGTTAACATAAGAAAATCAATGAATATATGATACAAAATGCGCCCTGATTACTTCATCTTCAACCTCCAGCCAGACCAACTGTAACTTGTTCATTTCTCATCAAAAATGAAAACTGTAAACATGAAACTTGTAGCAAATTTCCTCACGGTTTCAAAAATGTAAAGCATTAAAACTATAGATCAAATATGAGCATGAATTTTATTGGCCCTAATCAGCACCCTAAAAATCTCATAAACTTCAACCTTAAAATTCTCTAAGCTCAAGCAAAATCAATGAAAACTATGGACATGGTTAACTTTAGGGCAATGATATCTACATGTTTTGTTCACAAATAAATCATTGATGATGCCTATATAAGAAGTTCCAAAGTTAGAAAACTTACCTTGCAAGAGGGTATCAGGTTTGAAGTTTGAGAAACTTTCAAGGAGTTCTAATGGTTGGGTTAGCTTCCTCAAGTTCCCAGGAAGCTAATGGAATGCTTAGCTTGAGCTGAAAGGGCCCGAGGAGTTCTGGAGAAGTCCAAGTGCAAAGCTCTGTCTTTGAAAATGGAGGATGGTGTTAATGGTGTTACATTTCTGTAACAGGGTATGGGATCAACTCTAAATGATGTTTAGAAGCTTTAGAAACCAAAAGGCTTGAAAACGCACGAGGGAGTTATGAGTTTCAAGTTTTTGGTCAGTTTATGTGAAAATGGAGGTATGGAATGTGATTCTGAGTTCTAGCTGTTTTCAGGGCATGAGACTTCGTGTCCTTGATGCAAATAGTTTGTGTATCTATAACCAAAAGGATTGGAGTGCATTGGCAAGTCAAAAGTACAAGTTCTTAGCTTTTGGCTAGGTTACTTGATTTTGAAGAAAAGAGGGAAACCAAGTTTCAATGTGAGGTACAAGCATGGGCTGATTGATTGTAAGTTTCTAAACCAATTCTCATGTATTTTAAGACATGTATGATCATAAGAGAATAAGTGTAAGGCTCAAGAACAAGTTTTGTGCAAAAAGTCACTTTATCAAAATCGCAATGTAACCTTTCTTCCAAAAATGGATATAAAGCATGTCCATGCATTGAATGCTTAAGATGAAACCTCTAACAGATGCCCAAGCCATTAATTATGGAGTGACTAACAAGTTTGAGGCCTTCAAAGTAGATTTTATGCAACATAGTTTGAATTTTGAATTTGGTTCATCACAAAATGACTTGTAATTCAAGTGATAAAACCCTAACTTCATCTCTTCGATTCTACCTACTCAAGAATGATCTCAAGGAGTTCTTGGACATTTTAGAAAGCTTGAAATGTTCTCTACAACCCATCTTTGAGTTTCTTTTGAATATTGCCCTTGGAACTATATGAAAAAGTGCCATGAAGTTGGGTCAAAATCCTGACCAAATTAGGGCAAAATTTCACTAAGTGTTTTGTTTCATGACCATATGTTCATAAAATTATAACTTGATATCCAAGCACTTTTGGAAGGAGTTGTGTAAAGCAAAGTTTCTCTTGAATCATCTTTCATCATGGTGAAAAATTTGTTCAAAGTTGTGAAAAAACATGAAATTTCCAACACATAGAAAAATTTCTAAGTTTAGAAATTTTGACTTTTCAAAATGAAATCTTGACTTTTTGATTTTCTTGATAAATAAGTTTCATATTTTGAAATGTTTTGATGAATTATGATCTTTGGCATTTTATTTTGACCAAAAAGTCAAAGTTTGACTTTTCAGTATACAGTTGACTTTTGATCAGTTGACTGAAAATTCATTTGTCAATCCTTTGAACTTGAGCAATGTTTTGAGCCATGTCATTAGGTCAAAATGATGCAATTGGACTCTTGAGATCATGCCTTAAACTAATTGATCATTTTCTAGGTCAAAAAAATCAAAAATTGCCCCTTCCCAATCAGAACCCTAATTTTGACCATTTTGCCCTTTTGGAGATTTGATCAAATTTCTTGAGGAGTTATGGTCGAAACATGATCAAATGATATATCTGAGTTTAAAATGTTGATGTGGATCAAAAATTATGAAGTTTGACTGTAAATTGGCCATGGTTGACTTTTTCCCCAATACAGCTGATTTTTAGGTCAACTGCTCAATTGACTGAGCAAAAGTGTGATCCAAAGCTAGAAAATTGACATGAGTGATCTTGAGGTTGAGGGTCCATAAGGATCCAAGAAAGTCATATGGGGCATTGGAAGTTCAAAAATCCTTGTGCAAACTCAAACCCTAATTTTGGTCATCAGTGCTTAAGGAGGTGTCTTGAGCTGATCAAACCTAGTGCAGTCTTGAGCCCAATGAGATCTTCTGATAAAATTCTTCATAAGTGAGAGGCAAAATTTTGGGGTACAACAGCTTCCCATGTTCAATCTTCTTAAGCCTGAAGAGTTAGATTGGCGAGTTTTGTCATTCGTGACTCGAAGGTCGAAGATGATTGGACACTAGAGTGCCCAGAAATTTGCACTCGGTGGTGTGATGGTAGAGGGAATGGGATTAAAGATGCCATTTGGAGGGATGATAGAAAGTTGTTGGAGATGGGCTTGTAGATTCCATCCAAAAGTGATTGCTGAATATGAAAGAGAATCTGAATGAGTATCAGAATAGCGTCCGTGTCTGGAGTATATCTGAACTGTATCTGAAAGCTGAATCTGAATGAGTATCAGAATGGCATCCGTGTCTGGAGCATATCTGAACTGTATCTGAGAGCTGAATCTGAATGAGTATCAGAATGGCATCCGTGTCTGGAGCGTATCTGAACTGTATCTGAGAGCTGAATCTGAATGAGTATCATAATGGCATCCGTGTCTGGAGCGTATCTGAACTGTATCTGAAAACTGAATCTGAATGAGTATCAAAATGGCATCCGTGTCTGGAGCGTATCTGAACTGTATCTGAAAGCTGAATCTAAATGAGTATCAGAATGGCATCCGTGTATGGAGCGTATCTGAACTGTATCTGGAAGTTGAATCCTGAATGAGTATCAGAATAGCGTCCGTGTTTGGAGCGTATCTGAACTGTATCTGGAGAGTGGATTCTGAATGAGTATCAGAATGGCGTCTGTATCTGGAGCATATCTGAAATGTATCTGAGAAACCTCTGAACATTGTCAATGGTAACTATTTGATTAGCCTTATCCTGAAAAGGGTAAAATGTTAGCTAATATGCAATGTCATGTTGTATGAAATTCAAGGTATAATGCATTCGTGTTATGGATGCAATGTATGCGTATGTAAGCTAATATGCTGCACTATTGTTGGATTGGGGAAAGTAAATCCCTAACTACTGTTGAGGATATGGAGTGTAAGTCTTCATGTTGTGAAGTTGAAGTGTTGATAAATTTACGTTTAGAGAAATAAACTCTGTTGTAAGGGAAATGTTGTGTGCTGCTTGTAAAAACCTGTTGGAGAAACCTGAGAAATTGGATGACCTCTATTGGAGATTGATAACTGGAAGTTCGTTCCACTGGGGATTAAACTGCACACTGCAGGGGATTTTATGGAATAGCTCAAAGATATTTCCCTATATCTTAAAGCCATCAGTGATTATCTTTTTACTTTATTTATTTGTAAACAGTAATTATATTCAAATGCATATATTCAACAATAAATCATTGGACGTTTTTGTAAACAAAACACAAGAGTAAAGAAAAACATATAGTTTTGCACTTTCAAAGGGATATCTTTGTATTGACTTTGAGTAAGTATTTTTGTACAATGATACAAACATTCTAGTAAGAGAATGCAATTGTAAAAAATTAAAATTTTGATACAAAGAAAAGATATCTATGTGCAATAATCCCATGGGGTTCCCATTCTTCTATAGCCTTTGTGTCTCGGAGCATCTTGTTTGTTTGTTGCCTTGTTCGAAGCTGATTGGATTAATCAGAACCTCTGAGTTTGTCAGGTTGTCCGTAAGGTGATCTGACAAGACATAGTTGTACGCTTTAATTCCCTAACTTTTGCCTGGACTGCCCTTTTGGGTTTTCAATCCACCGGGATACCCTTTTTTGCCCAAGCCGCCCTTTCGAGTTTTCAGCTTGTCGGGTGTACAATTTTTTTTGTTTTATCCCTAATTTTTTCACGAACCTCTTTGGTTCACCAGGATGCCCTTATTTTGCCTAGGTGTGTCAACCTAGCGGGTCTCTTATGCGTAGTATCTTTTGACTATGTCTGCGTTCGCAGGTGCGGCAGGTCGTTGCTGTGATACTGTGGCAGAACCGGACTGTTTTAGGAAAATGCTTGTTTGTGTTTTGCGTTTGTGTTTGCAAAATGTCGCGGTAAGCAAGAGTCACTACCGACTTTTATTTTATCCAACTGGAAAGGAAAAAAACACAGAAAAATTCCTTTTTCGAGATTTTGAGTACGGGGGGTAGATTATAGAAAGAGAAGGTATTAGCACCCTTTCTATCCGTGGTTTTCCACGGGATCTTAGGTACTTGCTCATCTTTTAAAAATTGCTTGTGTGTGTTTGTTTTGAAAAGTTTTATTTTACTTCGTTTTAACCCTTGCTTCTGTCTTCAAGAGTGTTACGAAGTGTTTTTGAAAACTTTGTTTGAAAAAAAAGTGTAAGTGTGAAAGTTTGATTTTGAGCAAGTACCTACTAGCATCTACCTACTCGAAAAAGGATTGTTTCTATTCTCGTTTCCTTTAGACAACACTATCCTACTATTAAGGAGTAAGTAGCACCGTCGTTGGATTTGTAAGGGTCAATTTGAAAAGGGATGTACGATCACTAAAGAAATGTTAGGACGTCTTAGTAATAACCCTAATGTCTTAAGATCATATTTGAGGCAACATTTCCGAGGAAACATTTCCAAACGGGACATTTGATCTTTGTTTAGACAAGAGAGCGACCACTAAAACACCCTATACTTAATGATCATTTAACGAAGACAACCGAAGTAAGAGTATACCCTAGGAGTGCGCATGTGCGAGTATTTTGATTTCAAGTTATTATCTTTGCACATTTAGGGTTTGCTAACCATTTTAAAATTAACATACATTCTTGTCATGCAATCCTATTATTATACATCTAACAGTTAATATTTGCGAAAATTAAAATGCGAGAAATAAAACTACGCTATTACAAGGCTTCGGGGAGAGGGATTAATTACATAGCCAAAAAACCCGTAAAACGATAAATAAAAGAAAAAGTCCTAATTAAACTATTACATCCCATGAGCAGTTACATCAATATTGTAAAAAATAAATAAACGCGCGCGATGAAACGAGAATGAGAGAAAATTAGGGTTTTGACCCCGTCTAAACCTAATTAAAAGAAAAATCATTTTTTGGTTGTTTTTGATTATTTTAAGAAAGAATAAGGTTTTAAATTAAATAAATACAAACCTAATTTCTAATTAAGAAAAATAATTAATTTTGACCTATTTTTGTATTTTTGTTATTATGAGAAAATAGAAAATAAAAATTAAATTAAACAAAAACCCTAATTTTCTAATTGATTTTAATTTATTTACAAAACAAATTAAAGTTACCCTAAAATTAAATTACACTAATTGAATTAATTTTTGATAAAAAATAAAAACTTAAATCTAATTTGATGAAAATAATTTTTATGAGTTTTTTATAAAAAAGAATCAATTTTTATGTTAGAAAATAATCAAAATAATCGAATAAAAGAAAATATAAAAAGAAAAGAAAGAGAGAAATTGGGCCTGGTGTCAAAATAGAAAGGGAGGTGCCAATCTGATTTCTGGCCCAATAAGCCTTGGTCCAAGGTTGACCTTCATGATCCAATGTTGCACGTTTGACCAAGCCTATGGTAGACCCTCAGTATATGGCTCTTGGATCAAGCTTGTTGGAGATCTGGTGGTTGAATTTTGAGGCTTATGGTAAGCTCCATGCCTGTGCACATGCCTGATCACACAAGGAAAAATATTATGAAATAATATGGGGGACCTGGGATTCGAACCCAGGTCCTATGGCCTTTTCCACACACCTCCTTACCAACTCTACTAGCGCACTTGTTTGTACAATAGATAGAAATAAGGATTATATTGAAAAACGCAACACATTAACTTTCCAGTGCACGGATTTTTGAATGGGAGAACCAGGGCACACCACGCCATCATCTCCTACCTCCCTCCGTTGCTAAAATTCTGATGACTTTTACCTACGGACAAAAAGCGTAGGTACAACCCCTGCATATTTCCAGAATTTCATATAAGCTCAATAAATGAAAACTAATGGTGTAGATCAACTCGTCTTGACCTCGTGAACACCATATTACTCTTCTTTTGGGCCAATTTTTCCCGCATAAGAAAACCCTAAAATGGACCAAGAAAACCTAACAATGGTGGATCTCTGTATGGTTAGCAAGAATGAAATTAATCATTACCAATAGCTTGCAAATGCTTCACTGAACAAGAATATATAAAGAACTCATGCTACAAATGCCAAAATAATGAGATTCGATTTCAAAAAGGGAGGGATGTCGTGAAGCGCTTATAATGAGTTTTTGTGCATGAAAATGCTTGCTAAGGATTGGTATGGACTCCTTGAACACCCAGGAAACGAATGAGATAACTTGGAAGGCTTGAGAATGCCTGGAACTATGAAATTAGATTGCACTTTTTTCTTGATTTTTTGAAAGTTCTTCTTCACTCTACACGCCTCCAACCCTTATGCATTTGGTCTGAGTTTGTCCTATATATGTCCTTGAGTGAATTAGGTTTACAAACTTGCTCCAAATCTTTGTAATTATGAAGATTGAAACATGATTTGATTCTTATTCAAATCTTTCTAAAACAAGCCAAAAACCAATATTTTTGTGTACAAACATGCCTTGCACGATTTGATTCCCTTGCTAGCTGTATAAGAGACCTGAAATATGCACAAAATCTCAAGGTTTAAATGATTTTGATATTTTCATGATTTTATTTTGATTTAATTTGATTTAATTGAAATAAAAATCAAAATAAATGGCGAAAATAAAATAAAGGCAAGTGGGAAGGATCATGGGTCGTGGACCAAGTTACAAACTCAAAAAAAGTACAAAAAGTTGGGCCCATTTGACAAAAATTGCAATTTGAGGCACTTTTGACTTTTGCCAATTTTGCAAAAAGGGTCAACTTCACCAATGCATAACTTCTTCAATTTTGACTCTATGAAGGTGTTCTTGGACTTTTTAGAAAGCTTGAGGTGTCCTCTAAGCAACCTTTTTAGTCTCATCTCAATTTATTCTTCCATGTTCATGTATGAAGCTTTGACAAAAAAGGTGTTTTTGTTGACTTTTCAAAATGACCTATAATGTCCAAATTCATAACTTCTTGTGAGTGCATATTTTGAACTTGGGAGATGAAGATGAATTGTATGGAATTTCATCCTATTAAAAATTAGCTTTGGATGGGTCATTTCTAATAAAGTATGAGAAAGTTATGCTTGGTCAAAGTTGAGTTGAATTTTCCTGCAAAACCCTAATTTAGCAACTTTTGGGTTTTGATGAATTGTGAGCAATCCTTGAGAAATCATGATCAACCTTTGATCAAATGATGAATAATACTTAAAAATGAGGATGTTGACCAAAAATCTTGAAGTTTGACTGTATGTGGGCCTCAGTTGACTTTTGCCCTAACATAGTCGATTTTCAGGCCTTTGAGCAATTGACTGAGCAAACTTTCTCTGCAAGGCTTGAAACTTGACATGGATGATCTTGAGAACATATTAGGACAGTGGTTAGAATTTTGGATCCCTTTGAATCAAGTATCTTGATGCAACATGAAACCCTAATTTGAGGTAGACTGCCTTTGGAGAGAGTTTGTCTGATGAACCCTTGGACTTCCTTGAGCAATTTGAGGACCTCACTTGAAATGTATTGAGAAATATGGGAGGGAAAATTTTGGGGTACAACAGTCGCCATCCATGGTGGTCAAGATCATTGCTCCACCAGAGAATATGTTTTTGATTACAAATGGTCCTTCGTATGTAGGAATCCACTTGGCCCTGGGATCACCTTGCGGCAGTATGATATGTTTGATCACCAGATCCCCGACTTGATACACTTGGCGTCTGACCTTTTTGTTGAAAGCCTTGATCATCTGTTTTTGATACATTTGACCATGACAGACATCAGTAAGCCTTTTCTCATCAATCAAGTTTAGTTGATCAAGTCGAGTCTGGATCCAATCTTCTTCATTCAGCCCTGCATCTTTCATAATTATTAGAGAGGGGATCTAGAATTCAATAAGCAAGACAGCCTCTATGCCGTATACCAGAGAGTAGGGTGTTGCCCCGGTTGATGTGCGAGTTATGGTACGATACACGTGGAGAGCGAATGGTAGCATCTCATGCCAGTCTTTGTATGTGACTGTCATTTTCTGTATGATCTTTTTAATGTTCTTATTTGCAGCTTTGATAGCACCATTCATCTTCGGTCGGTAAGGGGAAGAATTTTGATGTTGGATCTTGAATTGCTCGCACAGGGCGGTGATCATAGTATTGTTCAGGTTCGTACCATTTTTTGTGATGAACCTCTCAAGGATACCATACCGACAGATGAGATTATGCTTAATGAATCGGGCTTCAACATTCTTGGTAACGGAAGCGAAAGAGGTTGCCTCTACCCACTTTGTAAAATAATCAATGGCCACTAAGATGAAGCAATGTCCATTAGAGGCTGTTGGCTTGATTTCCCCAATCATATCGATGCCCCACATAGCAAAGGGTCAAGGAGCCATCAAGACATTCATAGGAACCGGAGGTACGTGCACCTTGTCAGCATAAATCTGACACTTGTGGCAGGTTCGAGAGTGTTGATAGCAGTCTGCTTCCATGGTAGACCAGTAATAGCCTGTCTGTAGGATTTTCTTTGCCATCGTATGCCCACTGGAATGGGTGCCAAAAGTGCCATCATGTAGATCAGCCATGATCTTTTCAGCTTCAAACTTATCTATGCAACAAAGTAACACCGAGTCATGGTTGCGTTTGTAGAGAATGCCATTACTAAGGAAGAATTTAGCAGAGAATCTCCTTAAGAACTTCTTATCATTGACTGAAGCTCCTTCTAGATATTCTTGGGCCTCGAGATACCTCTTGACTTCGTGAAACCAAGGTTGGTCCACTACTTCTTCAGTATTAATCTTGTGACAGTGAGTTGGTTCCTCCATTCGTTCAATGGTGATCTGGGGAGCCTCGTTATCCCATTTAAGTTTAAACATAGATGACAGTGTGGCTAGTGCGTCTGCTAGCTGATTTTCTTCTCGCAGGAAATGATCGAAGGTAATCTTCTCAAAATGTGGGAGCAATGTCAAAACATGTTCTTTGTAGGGGATAAGGTTAGGGTGTTTGGTGTCCTATTCCCCTTTGATCTGGATGATAACCAAAGCTGAATCTCCGAATACATTTAAGGATTTGATCCCCAAATCTATGGCAGCTTTGAGACCAAAAATGCAAGCTTCGTATTCCGCCATGTTATTTGTACAATTAACAAAGAGTCTTGCAGTAAAGGGAGTATGACATTCTTAAGGAGATATGAGTATAACACTAATACCATTTCCGAGTGCGTTAGATGCTCCATCAAAAACCAGGGTCCATCGGGATCCTTGTTCAGGTCCGTCATATGGTCTGAATTCTTCACAGTTGTTTACCATCATGATGTCTTCATCTGGGAATTTGAACTTCATGGACTGGTAATCTTCCACAGCTTGGTGAGAAAGGTGATCAACTAGTACACTTCCCTTTATTGCTTTTTCGGTAGTATATTGTATGTCATATTCTGTCAGGATCATCTGCCATCTCGCTATTCTCCCAGAGAGGGCAAGCTTCTCAAAGATGTATTTTATTGGATCCATTTTAGATATCAATAAGGTAGTATGGGTCAGCATATACTGTATTAGCCGGCGAGCAGCCCATGCTAGAGCGCAGCAAGTTTTCTCGAGCTGTGAATATCTTGTTTCACATTCGGTAAACTTTTTGCTCAGGTAGTAAATAGCATGCTCTTTTCGGCCAGACTCGTCATGCTGCCCCAGCACACACCCCATTGAATTTTCCAAAACAGTTAGATACATGATCAATGATCTTCCCTCAACTGGTGGCATCAAAACAAGAGGATCTTGCAGGTACTCTTTGATCTTGTCGAAAGCAGTTCTACACTCATCATTCCATTTGACTACTTGATCTTTCTTCAGCAATTTGAAGATTGGTTCACAAGTAGCTGTTAGGTGAGAAATGAATCTGGCAATGTAGTTTAAGCATCCCAAAAATCCTCTGACTTCCTTCTCGGTACGAGGAGCAGGCATTTCTTATATTGCTTTCACCTTGGCAGGATCTACTTCAATACCCTTATTGCTGACGACAAAGCCTAGGAGTTTACCAGACCTCACTCCAAACGTGCATTTATTTGGGTTCAACCTCAGCTTGTATTTCTTTAGCCTCACAAACAGTTTCTGTAAGTGATCAAGATGCTCTTCTTCTGTTTGAGATCTAGCTATCATGTCGTCCATATAGACTTCTATTTCGTGATGTATCATGTCGTAAAATAGAGCTACCATGGCATGTTGATAGGTTGCCCCAGCATTCTTCAGTTCGAATGGCATAACCTTGTAGCAAAATGTGCCCCATTGTGTGATAAAGGTTGTTTTCTCTATGTCTTCAAGTGCCATTTTGATTTGGTTGTAGCCTGAGAAACCGTCCATGAAGGAAAACACTTTATGTTATGTCATATTGTCAACTAGAACATTAATGTGGGGTAGTGGGAAATCATGTTTAGGGCTCGCCCGATTCAAATCTCTTTAGTCCATGCACATTCGTACTTTGCCGTCCTTTTTGGGCACGGGAACAACATTGGCAACCCATTGCGGATATGAGGTGACGACCAAGAATCCAGCATTGAATTGTTTCATGACTTCTGCCTTAATCTTCTCCGACATGTCTGGTCGCATGCGACGGACCATTTGTTTCACTGGTGGACAATCTTCTTTTGTTGGTAGACGATGCACCACAATATTTGCATCAAGTCCTGGCATGTCTTCATACGACCAGGAAAAGACCTCAACATACTTGTGTAGCAACTGAATCAGACGTTCTTTGATACTGGGCTCCAGATTGGCACCTACCTTGACTTCTCTTTTGTCTTCTTCAGTACCTAGGTTGATTGTGTCCACTGGTTCCTCGTGGGGATGAATGGTCCTCTCTTCTTGTTGCAGTAACCTGGAGAGTTCCCATGGTACTTCACAATCTTCCTCACCTTCGTCTTCGGCTTGGTAGATTAGATTTTCAGAGTCACAAAAAGCCATAGCAGAACCGTTACCCATGGGATCCCGAATGGATGTAGACATGCATTGTGAGTGTGAGTGTGTGTAAGAGTATAACTATCTTTGAAAGAAATGAAAATGTAAAAAGAAAAACAATGAGCACAAAGTTTGTATGCAAAAACGTCCATGATTCATTGATGTCATATGGAAATTAGATGATAACCCTTACAAATGGACCATTGTGCCTCGGGTAAGACAGAAGGTTTTAAGAGTCTGAATTGTTTTAATATTACTGATCCAACAAAATGTAAAGATAAATTACTGTGGGATAAACGTGATCGGAACGAAATCTCTAGCCTCCCAGTTACTGAGCCCTCTATTGACATTTGGGAAAATCCAATCCTCCAAGTTGTAGTTGTCTTCATCATCCTCTACTGCGCTGACTTGGTGGTTTCTGATCTTCAAGGGTGGTCCTCCGGCACGAGCGTGGCGTACAACTTTCTGGGCACCTAAAGTGAAACCCAGGCCAAATTTGTTAGATTTGTATGGGATATATGGGAGTTGTCCCCAAATAGTGCACCCACCTTCTTCTATCACTGCCTTGGCATCCTTCGAAGACGACATCTTGAGTGGCAGCCTTGTGATCTTGGGAATTTGAGACACAACCTTGGTTACTGCCACAGTTTGCGGGACTTCTTCGAAGTGTTGGAATGATGTTTCAATAAATTCACCATCTAGTTCCACATATCTGAAGGAATTTAGATGGCTGACCATATACTCTTCTTCTCCATGAACAATGATAATCTTCCCTTGAATTGGATATTTCAGCATTTGATGCAACGTAGAAGTAACAGCGCCAGCATTGTGAATCAATGGTTGGCCTAGCAAGCGGGAATATGAAGGGCGAATATCCATTACATAAAAAGTTGAGTCAAATTTTTGGGTCCCAACCTTTATGGGGATGTCCACTTTCCCACGCACCATCCTTTTTGAGCCATCAAAGGCCCTCACTACTATGTTGCTTGGTTTCAATGTTAATCCCTCACAATCAAGCCTATCAGGAGTCTCTTTAGGTAACACATTTAGAGACGAACCAGTGTCCACCAAAACATGAGCCAAGTTCATGCCCCTGCATTCCACTGATACATGCAATGCCTCATTATGCTTCCTCTCTCTTGGAGTTAAATCAGCATCCAAAAAACCTAAGCCATTATCTGCAGTCAAGCTGGCTACGCAGTCTTGGAACTGATCGGCAGATGTTTCTTGGGGTACATGGGCAGTTTTAAGGGATTTTACCAAGGCTTTTGCATGAGCCTCAGAACATAGTAATAAAGCCAGCATGGAAATTTTTGATGGAGTTTTCCCCAGTTGGTCGACTACATTGTATTCGCTTCTTTTTATGATCTTTAGAATTTCCTCCATCTCTTTCCGGGAGGTCTCAGGGATAGCCACTGATTGTGCCTTCGTCCTGACAGACTCAACCAGAACACCTTTTCCTTGAGTCTCGGTTAACTCGGCAGCAGGAATGTCAGTAGGGGTGATAATAGGGATTGTAACAGCTTTGTCAACAGGAGTATTAGCAGAGATGATTGTAGGACTGGAAATAACCTTTGGAGGAGAAACAACAACAGGAATGATTACGGGTCCAGAAACTGCTTTTGGGGGAGCAATTTCTGGAGAGAATATCCTTCCACTTCGGGTAATCTTTCTAGTCCCTACAATATTATTGATATCAGAGTCAACCTTCTCAGAACTTAAATCTTCAGCAGCTGGCCAATCTTGCTTAATACCGTGGTAGTAGACATCCCCTTCATAATTCCATGGTACGATTTTGTTTGACAAATACGGGATTGGTCTAGGAATTGTAATTATAAAAGGAGCTACTTTAGGAACTGATGTAATTCTAACGGGTCTTTGGGTGGAGACCTGGGAAGAATTGTCGGAAATGGTCACGGTGGAAACATCTTTATAAGAAATAGTTGGAATAGAAGTCTTCTCGAATAAAATTTCCTTGTTATCTATTAGGAAATGAACGCCTGCTTTTAACAAAGGGCAGCTGGTTGGTGAGGACAAACAGAAATGACAGCTTTCATCACAGCCTGGGAAAACACCGGCATTCAACAAATTCTCTTTGATAGTCAGGAGTGGCGTCACAAGTTCATCAACTGAAGTAACAAACATATCTTCCTCAACGGTGTTAGCATCACAACCGTGCTTGGACATGGGGGTAGTAATGACATTAGGCTTTTCCGGTGCGTCGAATTCAATCTATTTGGCTTCAAGGAGGTCTTGTACTTTGTTCTTTAGAGCCCAACAGTTGTTAGTGTCATGGCCATGACTCTCAGAATGGTATGCACAACGAGCATTAGGATGATAGTGAGGAGAGGTTGTGTTAGGATTCTTTGGAGCTTCTTTAAGAGTAACTAGATTAGACCTTAACAAATTTGGCAATACTTGAGATAATGTCATATTAATTCGGGTGAATTGTCTGACTGGTCTTTCCATTCTTGGTTGGTTGTTTCTTTGCTGATCAGGCGCATGTTAAGGAATCATGACAGCCCCCACCATTGGACGGCGTTAAGTCCTATCTTGATTTCTTTGAGGGTATACAACAACCACCTCCTTCCTTCTAATGAATGGTTTCCTTACAGCAGCAGAGGATGCATCTTTATGAATCTTCCCATTCTTTATCTCGGCTTCTACCGTTTCTCCGGTCAAAATCAATTCAGTAAAACCTGCCGATGAACTCCCAATTAAGTGATTAAAGAAAGGTCCAGACAAAGTGCCCAAGAACATATCCACTAATTCTCTTTCAAATAGAGGAGGCTGGACTCTTCCTGCCAAGTCCCTCAATTTTTGTGCGTAGTCTTTGAAGCCCTCACTTGAAACCATGGCCATAATCTGGAGTTGAGTATGGGTAGGTGCAAGATCAGCGTTGTATTGGTATTGATTGTAAAAGGCAGCAGCGAGATCTTCCCAGTTGTGAACATTTGCTCTTTCTAACTGATAAAACCAATCAAGTTGAGTTCCAGAAAGACTGTCTTGGAAGAAGTGTACCCATAAATCCTTGTCAGTGGTATGGGGCTGGATTTTCCTCACATAGGACCGAAGATGCATTTTGGGGCATGAAACTCCATCATATTTGGAGAATACCGGTGCTTTGAATTTTGGAGGAATGACAATCCCCGATACTAATCCCAACTCCTCAAAGTCCAATCCAGGCACTATTTGGACTTCCATTGCACTTAACCATTCTTCTAGATGCTTATACTTGTCGTCGGCTGGAGGGTATTGTTCTTCAGAATAGTCTTCTTCTTCCTCTTCCTCTTCTGACTCTGACTGGACAACTGTTTCTTTTCCCTTCCCATCTTGATTGTCTTTCTCACTGGATGTCGTTGAAAAGTCTAAGGCCCTTCTTGTTTGCCCTTGGAATATTCTTCCCATGTTTAGAACTCCGATTATTTTATTTTTCTTCTTTTTCTCTTCCACCAGAAAAGTCTTCAACTCCTCTTGTCCTTTGGCTAGAGTTCAGAACATTTGTTGAAACTGTGCATTCTAAGCTTGGAGGACCTTCACCGTTTGCTTAAGATCCATCTTACTGAAATAAATAGTAGAAAGATGAGGAGACTTATTGCAAGAAACCTGCTTATGTTATAATGAATGGAAAATGCGTATGCAATGATTTCAAGGATTTTAAAGATTCAAATTTGTTTTAGACAAAAAGGAAATACACGTTATATTAATAAATTAAAGCTTGAGTACATCAATGCCTCTTTGGTAAAAATAATACAAAAAACTCTAAGATAAAAAGGTAGTACGCATCCTCTTTGGTACAATGTAGGCATTCCGAGTCTGCTCCTCATGAAGTTGCTTAGTGAGTTCCAAAACCTTCTTCTCACTTGCGTAGAATTGGGCTTCGAAAGCATCTCGCTCCCCCTTGGAACATCTCAGGATATAGGGATGTCAGGATGTAGGATAGTGTATGGAACATCTCCTTCTATGACAGGCTCAACGATTACCGGGAGAATGGAGGGATAATGCATCATAAGACTCTGAGCACGAGTTCGTACCCATTTGAGGTAAGGCTCAAGAGGGATGGAATTCTTATGCCCCAATGTCTTGCTATATACCTTGTTCAACATCCTCCAAGATCGGATAAATCTCTGGCGAAGACCTTGATCGTCGTTCTCGTAGTCAAATACCAAACCTTGAATCAGCATCTCATGAGGGCCATCCCTTCGGGTGTAACCAAACTGTCTTAAGGATAAGCAGGGGTTGTAGGTGATACCTCCCCTAATTCCAAGTAAAGGGACATTAGGAAATTCTCCATAATGGTCGAAAATAGTAACATTCTCTTGGGATCGGGAACACCAATGAATGTCTGAATGATTGAGCATCATCAACCTTTGTGACCACCTTGAACCTTGCTCGTTTTTTAATACAGATTAGAAAAGATGCGAAATAAAACATCTTGCCAAGAGAGGAGTGCAACACATAAGGACACCTCTTTTCCTCATAGTTCGAGTGTGAAAAGAATGCAGAATGTCCCCTAGCAAAGTAGGCACCGGGTTACGGGATATAAAGATTTTGACGGCGTTCACATCCATGAGTTGGTCAGGATTTGGGAACAAAACCATCCCATATATGAGGAGAGCCACAATTTCCTCAAAGGCTTGCAAATCCAAGGAATTCCAATAGTTTAGGGCTTTCTCAAACAAGAAATTTGCTAGGAAACCTTTGACACCACTCCTTGTTTCCCAATTAGTTATGACATCAGATGACTGCAAGTATAGAGCTTGAGCAATCTCTTCTAGCTTTAGGTCTCTTTCCGTACCGTTGAAAGGTAGTTGATTGAGAATGGGAATCCTCATGAGTTGGGAGAATTCTTCCAAAGTTGGCATAAGTTGATAATCGGGAAATGTGAAGCAATGGTGTAAAGGATCAAAGAACGGAAAGAGCACCTTCATCATGTCTTCATAAGTGTTGGAGGTGACCAAGTTGAGTAGGCGACCATGTCTCTCGGTGAATGGAGAGTTTTCAGGAATCCTTGATGCTAGCTCCTTAAGTTGAAGAGGGATCCTTACAAGATTGACTTGAATAGTTTTCTTGCGAATAGAATCCATGTACTACAAAACAGAACAAAGATGAATCCCAAAATCCTTGAAATGGTTAGTGAATGAATAAGATGTGTTGTACCCCAAAATTTTCCCTCTCATTTCATCAATATTTTCTCACCACAAGACCCTTGGAGCTCAAGATCAAGTTAGGGTTTGCTCTGCTCAAGACTCCTCCTTGCACTGTTGACCCAAATTAGGGTTTGAGTTTGCATAAAGATGTTTTGACCTAAAATGCCCAAAGTGACTTTCATGCTTCATATTTGGACTCACAAGTTTATCCATACCAAGTTTCAAGCCTTGATTCCAATCTTTGCCCAGTCAATTGGACAGTTGACCTTGAAATCAGCTGTATTGGGGAAAAAGTCAACTGTGGCCAATTGACAGTCAAACTTCATGAAATTTTACCCACATCAACATAATGAACCCATATGAACCATTTGGCCAAGTTTGGATCACAATTCCACAAGAAATTTGATCAGATCACCAAAAGGGCAAAATGGTCATTTTTAGGGTTTTGACTGCACAAAGACAATTTTTGACTGTTTGACCTAACCAATGGCAAACCAAGCTTACATATGGACTCAAGGACTCAATGTAATTGTCTTGACCCATTCCACAAGTTCAAAAGATCTCAAATGCACAGGATTGACAGATGAATTTTCCAGTCAACTGATCAAAATTTGACTGTACACTGAAAAGTCAAACTTTGACTTTTTGGTCAAAATCAAGTGCCAAGATTCATTTTTCATCAAGACATGTCAAATTATGAAACTTGTTCATCAAGAAATCCAAATTTGCAAATTAGGGTTTAAAATGAGAAAATTTCATAACTTAGAATTTTTCTAAGTTATGAAACTTCCTTATTTTTTCCTAACTTTGTCCCATTTTTTCACCAAGATACAAATGGATTCAAACAAAACTCAAAACATGAAAGTTGTAGTACATTGCAAAATCTACAACTTTGATTCACAAAGTTTTCTCAAAGGAATCTTGTAGCTCAAGTTATGAGTTTTTGAACAAGGGTGCAAAACATTCTTAACTTAGAAAAATTTTGACCTATTCTAGGCAGGATTTTTGACCAACTTCATGGCCATTTTTCACATGCTTCCACTTGGAATTTAAATTTGCATTACAAAGATGGATTGTAGTACACATTCCAAGCTTTCCAAATTGTCCAAGAACTTCTCAAACACCCTTGTGGTTAGGGAGAATCGAATTGGCAAAGTTGGGCAAAAGTCACTTTTGTTCATAACCAAATGCATTTTCATAACATTGGCATTTTTCAAGTTAGCTTGTACAAGCTAGATTACAGGCCTCTAATCCTCTTCACACTCAATAATTAAATGCCAAACCATTGTGTTCAAGCATTATTTTATTCATTTGGTCATTACATGCAAGATTAATCTTTAAATGGAAAAAGCATATTTGCCATTTTTGAAAAGGTGCACTTTATGTCAAATTCAAAATCCAAGAAGTACAAGCAAAATCTTTGAGGCACAAGTTTGTAGACAAATCCCACTGATCAAGAGAGAGTGTTGCAGCATGCTTGAGGGACCTGTGTTGGCCTATAACCCAACTTGACTATCCTTGCTTACCTTAGAAGAAACTTGGCAAAAAGAGATCAAACTCTCACTTCCTGAAAAGAGAAGCTCAAGCAAACTTTGTAGACACTTTTCATACACCAAAACAAGCCAAAAGCACAACTCATCCACCCCTAAGACCTGCTCATACTCATAATCCTTGTTTTGTTGCAAAACAGGGCAAGTTCTGACTCTTAACCTCCATAACCATATCCATTCGTGCGTTTTTGCTCATGCCTGTCCAAACACATTCTATATCATCCGCACAAACTATCCCAAGCCCTAAACACAGACTGTAACACCCCTAACCAAGTTTGCCATTTTCACTTTTCAGCTGTGCAGGTTGACTTCCATAGCTCGATACAGGTAGATTCAATGCAAGCTAGGTGTTGGAGAAGGTTCCTTGGACCTCAGGCAAGTTGTACAAATCCTCAAACACCATTGAAGTTGGCCATATTACTCTGTTCAAGTCAAGATGAAACAGGTAAAAATGTGAACTTCTATCTCTCTATCCAGGCATGATTAGGCTTAAGTTTGTGAAGAAAACATGTTCTACTCATAGCCCTGAAACCATCCATGTATTTACTTTTCATTTATATTATGCGTGCTGTGAGAATTTTGGCCATGAACATTGGAAAAAACTTAGGTCAGAAATTAGGGATGAAGAAATTCTCCCTCATTTCTGAGAGTTAGGTCAAGATTTTTATATGTATGAATTCGTCTCTTCATGCTCTACATTGTTTATGTTATGAGTTTTTGTTAAAAGTCAAAGAATCAGGAATTTGAATGAAGCATAGAGGGCGCGCGTTTTTGAGACAGAATGGCTGGAGGTTGAAGAAGGTGGACTTGGGCTGGGCCTGAGTTGTTCTTGTTGCTTGCACCCTCTTTTTCCATTTACACCCCCCTGGCCCATTGTGTGATATTTTATTCATTTTTTCTTTTTTCTTTTTGATTCTGACTTATTATTTTTTGCTCAAATATAAAAAATATTAAAAATATTTTTCCACCCATTTTTGCATTTTTATTTGGAATTTATTTGTTTTATTTGAACTTATACATGTAAAATAAATATAAATACCTTTTTATTTAAAACATTAAAAATAACACAAAAATATATTTTCAGCCATTATTTTTATTTACCTTTTGAAAACATTTTCTAAAAAAATATACTTTTTGTAAGTAATTAATATTTTTATTTTTGTACATATTTAGTATATTTATATATATATATAATATAAATACTTGTACATTTATTAGAATATTTAGGATAAAATATGAAAATAATACATTTTTTTATTTTATTAATATATGACATTAAAAAATACTTTTTTTACAATATACTTCTTTTTTTATTTTTTGCATAAGTTAATATATAAATATTGTATATAATTAATAAATAATTGCTATTTATTCAAAATTAGGGTTTTGCCCTAAAACCATAAAATATCAAAAATTAACCTTTTTATTTTTTGTTTATATTTTACATTGAAAAATACTTTTACATACATAAAAAAACATTTTTGTGCATAATACATTTTGCATATTTATTGTATTTATTTAATTATTGTACAATTAAATAGTTTGTATATTCAATTTGGATGTAATAGTTTTAGATTTAATTTCTTGCTAAATATCCCCCATTCAAACACTTGTACCCCCATCCCCATAATTATGTTGTAATAATTTAGGACTTTAAATTTCCGCATTTTAAAGCTTTCAAATTATGCCATGATAGACCTAGGGTTTGCATGCAAAATCAAATAACTAATAGCTTGACCTAATACAAAGACAAAAATGCATGAAAATGGACAACACAATGCACACTTGCACCCTTAGGGTTACTCCACTTGTTGCCTTCAAAAATGGGCCATGTTGCATGTTGAGTGTCTTTGGCAAAACAAAAACAAATCAAACGATCATAGTCCCTCGATGACGCTTTCTCAAGTTGCCTAAAAATGATCAAGTCCCTTAAAGGAAAAATTGCCAAAGACACTTGGCACTATTGCATTCATGGTCTAAACGATGACCCGTGCCCGTCCCGTTAACATCCTAACACAAGATTGTCCACCAAATACAATGGTGGAACAATACTTTTAAAAGGGTTAAAACATAGGAAAGATCTTTGAGTAAATTTAGGGGTAGACAAACTCTTTGTTACTTGATCAAACTTGCAAAACAAAACCTTGCCTAATTTCAAAACACTCCACAACACAACTTTCAAAACAACTTTCAAAACCTTGAAACATCTTTTCAAAAAGACAAAACACCTTTTGTAAAACATTCGAGTAAAGAATTATTACAAGGGTTGCCTAGACAAGGCATCTCTTTCAAAACATTTTCAAAACCGCACACACAAAGCACCATTTCAAACAATTGAAAGCACCATTTCAAACAATTGAAAATGAAAGGCAAGTAATCTAAGCAAGTAACTAAGAGCCCATGGATAACCATGGATAGAAAGGGTGCTAATACCTTCCCTTTCTATAATCTACTCCCCGAACCCAAGAAAACATCTCAAAGGTTTTTGCTGTGCTTTTTAACCTTTCCTTAGGATAAAATAAAAAATCGGTGGCGACTCTTGCTAAACCGAAACATTTGCGAAAATAAACGCAAACCTCAAGTCAGTTCTCCCACCGTATCACAGAACTGGCGACTCTGCTGGGGAAAAAATTAAAAGTGGAGTAACCTTAGGGCTTATATCACCCTTTTGCATGACTAATTGTTTGCTTTGATTGCTTTATATTTTGGTTCTCTTGTTTGGGCTTGAAATCCTACACCCGGATTTGGGAAACATTCATAGATAGCAATACGTTGTGGAAACTGTGCGGGGTATAACGACACGGTTGAAGCAATAGCTATATTAGTGCGACATATTTGTGAGTACCGGTAACCCTTGAGTTCAATCAAGGAGAGTACGGGGCCGATGAGTGATGTCACTAAGCACTAATGACCTAGAACCTTACTTGACCATCTTGGCCTTTTATTAGGGGTAGTGAGATGACCGGCTTTGGTGCAGTCCGAAGTTGGTAGATACTCGATACTACACTCATTGAGGGTTGTTTTCTTGGAATATTTTGGTCGCTAGTTAAGTGGCTAAACCAAAACAATGAACATGGAAAACAATCCAATGATATTGAGCTCCTTAGAACCCGGTTACTATTTATAGGACAGGTTTTTAAGCCAACTTCACTCAAGAGGGTACTTACCTATGAAACCCCATGCAAGCCTGAAACTAGGGTTTTTGTGTGACTTGCTTGTACATATGTTTGTGCATACATCATGAACATCATAAAGCATCATATGCATCCACTAACCATTTCAAGGGTTTGGATCTTCATCTTTGTTCTTGTTTTGTAGGTCATGGAAATTCTTAGCAGGAAAACTATCCAAGTCAACCTTGTGAGAATCCCTTCTCAACTCAAGGAGCTTACATCCAGAATTCCAGAAAGCTCTCTCTTCAGTGGAAGACATGGTAGACTGCTCAGCCTAGTCAACACCAACATTGAAGAAGACATGGTGAAAGTGTTGTTCCAGTTCTTTGACCCCCTTCACCACTGTTTCACATTCCGCGACTACCAGTTGGTGCCTACTTTGGAGGAATTTTCTCAACTCCTGAGAATTCCTATTATTAATCAGCTACCCTACAACGGTACGGAAAAAGAACCAAAGCCTGAATATGTTGCTCAAGCACTACACTTGCAACCATCTGGCATCAAGGGGAATTGGGAAACTAGAAGTGGTGTCAAAGGCTTCTTGGCAAAATTCTTGTTTGAGAAGGCACAAGAGTGTTGGAATTCTTTGGATCTGCAAGCCTTTGAAGAGATTGTGGCACTCCTCATTTATGGGTTGGTCTTGTTCCCAAATCCTGACCAACTTATAGATGTCAATGCTGTCAAGATTTTCCTATCCAGGAATCCCATACCTACATTGCTTGGGGACATCCTCCACTCATTTTACACACGAACAATGAGAAAGAGAGGTGTTCTCATGTGTTGTACTCCTCTCCTTGCAAGGTGGTTTATTTCTCACCTTCCACAATTTGTTTTAAAGAATGAGCAAGGCTTAAGGTGGTCACAACGGTTGATGACCCTCACACATTCTGATGTACATTGGTGTTCTCGGTCCAGAGAAAATGTCATCATCGTCGATCGTTGTGGTGAGTTCCCTAATGTTCCATTACTTGGCATTAGAGGGGTAATTACCTACAACCCTTGTCTAGCTTTGAGACAATTTAGATATGCTCGGAGGGATGGCCCTCATGACATGCTGGTTCCTGACCTAGTTTTTGACTTCGACAACGATGCGCAAGGACTTCGCCAAAGATTCATCAGAGCTTGGAGGATGCCTAACAAGGTAGATAGCAAGACACTGGGGCACAAGAACTCCATCCCTCTTGAGCCTTATCTCAAGTGGGTAAGAACCCGAGCCCAGAGTCTTATAATGCCTTACCCTCATGTTCTCCCTTTGATTAAAGAGCTTGTTAAGGAAGGAGAGGTTCCCTACACCATCCTACATCCTGGCATGTCAACATCATGGGAGGAGATGCAGAAGAGTTGGATCCAACTCAAGGATGAACGGAATACTTTTGAAGCCAACTTCTACGCCAGTGAGAAGAAGGTTTTGGAACTTACCCGCCGACTTCACGAGGAGGAGACCCTCAACACTTACATCGCACCAAAGAGGATGCGTAACGTCATTTTGCCTTAAGAAGTTTTTGTAATATTTGGCCCATGGGGCATTTATGTACTGACAAAATTTCTTCTTATTAATATGACGTGTGTTCTTTTTGTTTGCAACAAATTTTGAATTTCTAAATACTTGAATGCATTGCATGAATAAACATATCATTCATCATATGCATAAACAGGTCTCCACACCAGGTTTCCTTATCTTTCTGCTGTTTATTTCAGTAAGATGGATCTCGAACAGACGGTCAAAGATCTGCAGTCACAAAACTCACAGTTTCAACAGCTCCTAATGACCTTGGCAAAGGGTCAGGAGGATCTAAAAGCACTGCTTGGGAACAAAGAGCAAGAAAAAGTGAAAAAGAAGAAGAAAAGAGTCGGGGTAGCTACACTGGGAAGAAGGTTTGAGAATGAAGCTAGAAGAGTTCTTGAATTCCCCTCCGCATCTGATGAGGGAACCAGTAAGGGAAAAGGAGCTGCATTACCCTCTGAGTCTGAGGCTGAAGAGGAAGAGGTTGAGGAAGATGAAGACTACTCAGAGCAGAAATACCCTCCAGCGGACGACAAATACAAAAACCTGGAGGATAGACTGGCAGCTATGGAGCTGCAAAGGGTTCTTGGGTTAGATTTTGAAGAATTGGGGTTGATTGCTGGGATTGTGATCCCTCCATAGTTCAAAGTGCCAATTTTTGCAAAATATGACGGGATGTCTTGCCCGAAAATGCACCTAAGGTCATATGTCAGAAGAATTCAACCTCATACATCCGACAGAAATCTTTGGGTACACTTCTTTCAGGACAACTTGTCAGGTACGCAGCTAGACTGGTTTTACCAGCTTGAGAGGTCAGAAGTACATAACTGGGAAGATTTGGCAGCTGCCTTTTATCGCCAGTATCAATATAACACTGACTTGGCACCAACCCGTACTCAGCTACAGAGTATGGGAATGGCCTCAAATGAGGGATTCAAAGAATACGTCCAGAAATGGTGCGACTTGGCCGGAAGAGTGCAGCCACCTCTTTCAGATAGGGAACTAGTTGATATGTTCTTGGGGACCCTATATGGCCCGTTCTTCAACCATTTGATCGGGAGCTCTTCCGCAGAGTTTACTGAATTGATTCTGATTGGCGAACGGGTGGAAGCTGGTATTAAGAATGGAAAGATTCAAAGGGATGCCTCTGCCTCTACAACTGCTAAGAAATCATTTCCGGCCAAGAAGGAGGCAGCTGTTATATACTCTTAGAAAAGATCGGGAAGAACTGAGCACCGGCCGACTATGGGGGCCGTGATGATCCAGAGCTCATCAAATGATCAGCCTCGTAACAATCAGTCCAGACCAAATCAGCAACGGGTGGAGCGGCCACAACGGCAGTTCACCCGCATCAATATGACGCCCACACAAGTTCTTCCCCATTTGTTGAAGCTAAATCTCACCACTATCAAAGAGGCACCAAAAAATGTGAACACATCTTCCCCACATTATCATCCTAATGCTAAATGTGCCTATCATTCTGACAGCATTGGGCATGACACCAACGATTGTTGGGCGCTTAAGCATAAAATTCAAGACTTGATAGATGCAAAAGAGGTTGAGTTTGATGCTCCAGAGAAACCAAACGTAATATCCGCTCCAATGCCGAAGCATGGTCGCAATGTCCATGCTATTGAAGAAGATCTGTATGTTTCTGCTGTTGATGATCTGATGACTCCACTGTTGACAATCAAGTTGAATCTGTTGAAGGCTGGGATTTTCCCAGGATGTAAAGAAGACTGCTACTGTTGTTCCTCCCTCCCAATCGACTGTCCATTGCTGAAGATAGGCATCCAAGGCCTAATGGACAGTCAACAAATTCTTTTCGAAAAGATTCCTGCTACTCCAACCCCTATCAAAGATGTTTCAATAATCACCATTTCCACCAATCTTTCCAAGGTCCCTAAAAAGCCTGTTAAGATTACATCCGCTACGAAGTTTGTTCCTCTGAAAATAACCATGCCTGGGCCTGTCCCCTACATTTCTGACAAATCAATACCATGGAATTATGGTGGAGAAATTTACTACCATGGTGTTAAACAAGTTGTGATAACTGAAGAAAGCTCTGACGAAGAAGATGCTGACATTGGAAACATTGCCGGTACGAGCAAGATTACCCAAAGTGGGAGAATATTTTCTCCAGAGATTGCCCCTCCAAAGGCAATCTTTGGACCCTCAGCTGCTGCCAAAGTTACTCCTTTACCGATAAAACTTTCCGCAAGAATTCCGTTGATTAAAGAAGTTGTTACTCCTGTGGTTGTTCCTCCTACTTCTGCTGATAAGGGGAAAGGGATCCAAGATGAGCTCGTCAGGACGAGGGCTCAACCATTGGTCATCCCCGAAACCTCTAAGAAAGAAATGGAGGAGATTCTGAAAATAATTAAGAAGAGTGATTATGATGTGGTAGAGCAACTGGGGCAAACCCCCTCGAAATCTTCATGTTAGCTTTGCTGCTTTGTTCGGAGGCTCATGCCAAAGCTTTGATAAGGTTTTTAAAGACGGCCCATGTACCCCAGGAAACCTCAGCCGATCAATTCCAAGATTGTGTAGCCAGCCTTACTGCAGACAATGGCCTGGGTTTCTCTGATGCTGACCTGACTCCGAAAGGAAGAAAGCACAATGACGCATTGCATGTGTCAGTCGAATGCCGAGGAACTACTCTTGCCCATGTTTTGGTCGACACTGGTTCTTCTCTGAACATGCTGCCTAAGAAAGCTCTGGATCGATTGGATTGTGAAGGCTTGGAGTTGAAACCAAGTAATATCATTGTCAGGGCCTTTGACGGGTCTAAAAGAATGGTGCATGGGGAGGTCGACATTCCCATCAAGGTGGGCACTGAAGTATTCCACTCAACTTTCTATGTGATGGACATCCGTCCGTCATACTCTTGCTTACTAGGGAGACCATGGATACATAATGATGGCGCAGTCACTTCCTCCCTACATCAAATGCTGAAATACCCTGTCAAAGGAAAAATCATAATTGTACACGGTGAGGAGGAATATATGATCAGCCACCTGAACTCCTTTCGATATGTAGAGGTGGAGGGTGAATTCATTGAAACACCGTTCCAACACTTCGAGGAAAGTACTCCCGAAGTTGCAGTAGCAAAGGCAGTAGCTGAGGAGCCCAAGCAGATGGCCAGGATGGCATCTCTGAAAGATGCACAGGCTGTAATGAAGGAGGGGAAGAGCTCAACACGGGGTCAGTTACCTGACTTTTCCCACAAAACAGACAAGTTTGGGTTGGGATTTACCGCTGTGGGGCAAAAAGCTATGCGTCGCTCAAAAATTGAAAGAACACCCATCAAGATTTCTCCTCATGGGATCAATGCTTTGGAAGACGAAGACGAAGAGGGTAACATTGAAGACTGGATCTTCCCAACCATCGAAGGGGGACTACACAACTGGGAGGCAAAAGACTTCGTCCCCATTACTTTCATTAATCAGTAACTTATCTTTCAAACATTTCCTGTTGGTCTGTAATAATTACTTTTAAACAATCTGCACACTACTTTTTCACCTCATGCCTTGCCCGGGGTATGTAGGTCCATTTGTAAGGGTTTTGATTCTCTTCATATCCATATTCCATGTTTAATGATTCATTGGACGTTTGTCATTTATAAACTGCTGCGTTCATTCTCTTTCCTTTTGCATTTTTGTTTGTTTAAGGATGGCTATCCCTTACACACACCCACACTCACAAATGCAGGTACCCATCCACTCTGGATTCTATGGGTGACTATTCTGCTATGTCCTTCAATAACTCTGAAGATTTGGTCAATCAGGCTGAGTGCGAAGACGACGAAGATTGTGAAGTACCAGGAGAGCTAGCCAGACTTCTACAACAAGAAGAGAGGGCCATCTTGCCTCACGAAGAGTTGTTGGAAACTGTCAACTTAGGAACGGAGGAAGACCGGAAGGAAGTACAAGTGGGTGCCAATCTGGAACCAAGTGTCAAGGAGCGTTTGATACAGTTGTTGAATGAATACGTTGAAATCTTCGCCTGGTCTTATGAAGACATGTCGGGTTTAGACACAGATATCATGGTTCACCGTCTCCCTACAAGAGAGGACTGTCCACCGATCAAGCAAAAAGTCCGCCGAATGAGGCCCGACATGTCTGAGAAGATTAAAGCAGAAGTAATGAAGCAATTCAACGCTGGCTTTCTGGCTGTTACATCCTATCTACAATGGGTTGGTAACATCATGCCAGTACCTAAAAAAGACGGCAAGGTCAGAATGTGTGTGGACTACAGGGATTTGAACAGGGCTAGCCCCAAAGATGATTTTCCGCTACCACATATCGACATTTTGATTGACAACACAGCTCAGCATAAAGTATTTTCCTTCATGGATGGATTCTCGGGCTACAACCAGATCAAAATGGCCCCCGAGGACATGGAGAAAACAACCTTTGTTACGCAATGGGGTACCTTCTGCTACAAGGTGATGCCGTTCGGACTGAAGAACGCAGGGGAAACTTATCAGCGCGCCATGGTGGCTTTGTTTCATGATATGATACATCATGAGATCGAAGTTTACGTAGACGACATGATAGCTCGATCACAAACGAAAGAGGAACACCTTGAGCATTTGCAAAAGTTGTTTGCCAGGTTGAAAGAATACAAACTCAGGCTGAATCCAAGTAAATGTACTTTTGGAGTTAGGTTTGGTAAACTTCTAGGGTTTATTGTCAACAACAAGGGCATTGAGGTCGATCCAGCAAAAGTGAAAGCTATACAAGAGATGCCTGCCCCCTGTACTGAAAAGGAGGTTTGAGGGTTCTTGGGGCGCTTGAACTATATTTCCAGATTCATCTCTCATCTGACGTCTACCTGTGAGCCAATTTTCAAATTATTGAAGAAAGATCAGGTAGTCGAATGGAACAAAGATTGCCAAGATGCTTTTGATAAGATCAAGGAGTATTTGCTAGAACCTCCTATTCTGATGCCACTCGTCGAAGGAAGACCGCTGATCATGTATCTGACCGTTTTGGACAACTCAATGGGGTGCATATTGGGCCAGCATGACGAGTCTGGTCGAAAAGAGCATGCCATTTATTACCTTAGCAAAAAGTTTACCGACTGTGAGACTCGCTACTCACTGCTCGAGAAAACTTGATGCACTTTGGTATGGGCTGCTTGCCGACTAAGGCAGTATATGCTGACTCATACCACTTTGTTGATCTCTAAAATGGATCCCATCAAGTATATCTTCGAGAAGCCTGCTTTATCTGGAAGAATCACTAGATGGCAGATGATCCTGACTGAGTATGACATCCAGTATACTACCCAAAAAGATATAAAAGGGAGTGTACTAGCTGACCATCTAGCTCATCAAGCTATCGAAGATTATCAGTCCATGAGATTCGACTTCCCGGACGAGGACATCATGAATTTGGACAACATTAAAGGTAACGAACCGTATGACAGACCTGAAACAGGATCCCGATGGACCCTGTACTTTGATGGTGCTTCAAATGCACTTGGAAACGGTATCGGTGCAGTACTCATTTCCCCGGAAGGTTGCCATACACCTTCCACGGCCCGACTTTGCTTCAGCTGCACCAACAACATGGCTGAATATGAAGCCTGCATTTTTGGTCTCAAGGCTGTTATAGACCTGGGGATCAAATCTATGATCGTATTTGGGGACTCGGCTTTGGTTATCAGTCAAATCAAAGGAGAGTGGGATACCAAGCATCCTAATCTTATCCCATATAAAGAACATGTCCTGACATTGTTGCCTCATTTCGAGCAAATCACCTTCGAGCATTTCCCGCGAGAAGAGAATCAGCTAGCAGATACTCTGGCAACGATGTCTTCCATGTTTAAACTCAACTGGGATAACGAGGCTCCCCAAATCACCATCGAGCGAATGGATGAACCTGCGCATTTTCATGAGATTAATACTGAAGAAGTAGTGGAGCAGCCCTGGTTTCACGAAATCAAAAGGTATCTCCAGACTAGAGAATATCCCGAAGGAGCTTCTGTAAATGACAAAAAGTTCCTAAGGAAATTTGCTGCCAAGTTCTTCCTGAGCAATGGCATCCTCTATAAACGCAGCCATGATTGTGTTTTACTCCGATGTGTAGACAAAGCTGAGGCAGAGTTGATCATGACTGAGATACACAGCGGTACATTTGGCACCCACTTGAGCAGGCATACGATGGCTAAGAAGATCCTAAGGGCAGGCTATTACTGGTCTACCATGGAAGCTGATTGCCATCAACATTCTCGTACTTGCCACAAATGTCAAGTCTACGCTGACAAGATTCATATTCCTTCTGTTCCTCTCAACATTCTGACAGCTCCTTGGCCATTCGCAATGTGGGGCATTGACATGATTGGAGAGATCAAGCCCACAGCGTCCAATGGACATCGCTTCATCCTGGTTGCTATTGACTATTTCACCAAATGGGTCGAAGAAGCTTCTTTTGCCTCCATCACAAAAAATGTGGTTGCCCGCTTCATCAAGCAAATTCTCATATGCCGGTATGGTGTACCCGACAGGATCATCACAGACAACGGTACAAATCTTAATAATACTATGATCACCGCTCTATGCAAACAGTTCAAGATTTATCATCACAATTCATCTCCCTATCGGCCGAAGATGAACGGTGTTGTTGAAGCTGCAAACAAAAACATTAAGAAGATCATTCAGAAAATGACAGTCACCTACAAAGACTGGCATGAGATGTTACCGTTTGCTCTGCACGGATACCGTACCACAGGACGTACTTCAACAGGTGCAACCCCATTTTCTTTAGTATATGGCATGGAAGTCATCCTACCCATGGAAGTTCAGATTCCTTCTTTAAGGATTATGAAGGACGCTGGTTTGAACGAATACGATTGGATTCAGACCCGACTTGATCAACTCAACTTGATCGACGAGAAGCGACTCGCTGCTGTTTTCCATGGTCAAACGTATCAAAAATGGATGATCAAGGCTTTCAACAAGAAAGTCAGACGTCAAGTATATCAAGTCGGAGATCTCGTAATCAAGCAGATTATCTTACCGCAAAGTGATCCCAGGGGCAAATGGACTCCTACTTACGAAGGACCATTTGTGATCAAGAGCATATTTTCTGGTGGTGCAATGATTCTGACCACCATGGACGGCGACGATTTGCCACACCCTGCGAACGCAGACATAGTCAAAAGATACTACGCATGAAATAAACCGGCAAGTTGAAAATAGGGATGGCAACGGGGCGGGTCGGGGGCGGGTTTAGCTAACCCCGCACCCGCAACTCCAGTAATAGACCCGCCCCCGCCCCCAAACCCGCCGGGGGATGGAAATTCACCCCCAGACCCGCCCCCAATGGAGAACGGGTCACCCGCACCGGCACCCGCCCCCACCCGCGAAAACTGTTTTTTTTAAATAAAAAAATATCTATTTTTTTCACAAATTTCCTGGACAGCATTAACAAATAAAAGTAACATAAAAATAATTAAAACAAGGTTATTAGTGTTATACCATCCGTGCATGTAACATAAAAATAATTAAAACAAGGTTATTAGTGTTATACCATCCGTGCATGTAACATAAAAATAATTAAAACAAGGTTATTATAGTAATTGGATTATTCGGGGCGGGGCGGGTGCGGGTGCGGGCGGGTCTCAGTGTCTTACCGCCCCCGCACCCGCACCCGTAGTTAGAAACCGGGTTTTACCCGCCCCCGCACCCGTACCCGTTTTAGTCGGGTTTTCCCCGTTAATTACGGGGCGGGTCCGGGCGGGGCCCAGCGGGTCTGGGTTTTTTTGCCATGCCTAGTTGAAAACCCGAAAGGGCGACTTGGGAAAAAATGGGCATCCTGGTGAACCGAAAACCCGAAAGGGCGGTTCAGGCAAAAATTAGGGATAAAACAAAAAAATTTGTACACCCGGCAAGTTGAAAACCCGAAAGGGCGGCTTGGGCAAAAAAGGGTTTCCCGTTGGATCGAAAACCCGAAAGGGCGATTCAGGCAAAAGTCAGGGAATTAAAGCGTATGACTATGTCTCGTCGGATCACTTTAATGACAGTCTATTCATCAATCAGCTCCAAGCTTCTGATCAATCCAGTCATCGGCGGATGAAGCATTGAATGGACAGATATTCAGAGTTGGGAAGGCTATAGCAGAATGGAATCCCATGGAATGGTTTCACATAGCCATCTTTCTTTTGTATAAATTTTTCAATTTTTACGACGACATTCTCTTACTAGGATGCCTGTCTCCTTTGCACAAAGATACTCATAGAAAGTTAATACAAATACTTTTCCAAATACAGAAATTCGCTTTGTCTTCCTTTTGCTTTTCTACACTTATGTTTTATTTGAGAAACGTCCAATGTTTTGTTAAATAGGCATATGCATTTGAACATAATCATTTCCTTACAAATCAAGAAAGATGATTACTGATAAGTTGAAGGTACGGATAGATATCTTGATGCCCTTTCAGAAGGAATCCCTAGCAGAATTAAACTCCAATTTCCTCAACGAAGTCAAAATCCAGGACTTAATTCCCCAAACAGAGTTAAACTTCAGGATCCTCAGTAGAACAAAAGCTTTCTCAAAACTGATTTCCCTAGCCAGAGAGCCTTCCAGAACTCAATTCCCCTCAGAGTTAAGTTTCAGTATCCCCATTGGAGCCTTAAAAATCTGAAAATCCTATCCCCAGTTGAAGTTAAAACTACAAATCCCCAACGGAGGTAAAACATCCAACTATCAATCTCCAGCGGAACCAGACTAGTGAACCTTCTCCCCACAGAGATACTTCCCGCCAGACTGAAGATTCTCAGTTTTACTTCTCCAGCATAAGTCTACCAGGTTCTGAACTCCCCAGTAGAGATCATCAGAATTCTCATTCCCTACAAGTCACCAAGGAGTTCCAATCCCCAGCAGTGGTCCTAAGATCCCTCAACAATTTAATATCTTGTTCCCCAAGCAGTCAGTAGTCAACAAGGATGTCTCATCCTCAAGGATCAAAAATTCTTGCAATCCCCTGTAGCAGTCAAGGACTCACTTTCCCTGGCAGCAGTCAAGATTCTATTATCTCCGGCTATCCAGGATTCATCTATCCTCAGCAAGACAGCTCATCAGCTTACGTGCGCATTCATTACATTCATATCATAAATATTGATATAACATATATTGCATCATACATTTCATGCAACATAACTTGGTGTTTAGCTAACCTTTTGTCCCTTTCAGGATAAGAATAAAAGGCTATCATTAACAATTATTTAGATACAGTTATACACGGACTCATCATCAGTCAACCCTACACCGGTTCCTTATCCAATTTCAAGACCTCTGAAAACAGTTTACGGATTCTCCAAACACGGATGTTAATCTATCGCTTGTTCAGACTTAACTTTTGAAAACAGTTTACGGACGCTTCCCAACATGGATGCTGCTCTATTGCTTATTCAACTTCAAGACTTCTGAAAACAGTTTACGGGTTCTCCAGACACGGATGTTAACCTATCGCTTGTTCAGATTCTTCAACCTTTGAAAACAGTTTACGGATTCTCCAAACACGGATGTTAATCTATCGCTTGTTCAGACTCAACTTTTGAAAACAGTTTACGGACGCTTCCCAACATGGATGCTGCTCTATTGCTTATTCAACTTCAAGACTTCTGAAAACAGTTTACGGGTTCTCCAGACACAGATGTTAACCTATCGCTTGTTCAGATTCTTCAACATTTGAAAACAGTTTACGGATTCTCCAAACACGGATGTTAATCTATCGCTTGTTCAGACTCAACTTTTGAAAACAGTTTACGGACACTTCCCAACATGGATGCTGCTCTATTGCTTATTCAACTTCAAGACTTCTGAAAACAGTTTATGGGTTCTCCAGACACGGATGTTGACTTATCGCTTGTTCAAATTCTTCAACTTCTGAAAACAGTTTACGGATTCTCCAAACATGGATGTCGATCTATTGCTTGTTCAGACCCCCCCAATTCAGAGATATTCCAAAACAGGGACACCTTTCTGATACTCATTCCAGATGGCATCCTCAACCCCATCTCCAAATGGCATCTTTAAGCCCATTTCCGCGTCCGTGTTTCGACGAGTGCAAATTTAAGGGCACTCTAGTGTCCAATCTCCTTTTACCTTTGAGACGCGAAAGGCAAACTTGCCTATCTAACTCTTCAGGTGCAAGAAGATTGAACAGGGGCAACTGTTGTACCCTAAAATTTGCCCTCTCATTTCATCAATATTTTCTCACCACAAGACCCTTGGAGCTCAAGATCAAGTTAGGGTTTGCTCTGCTCAAGACTTCTCCTTGCACTGTTGACTCAAATTAGGGTTTGAGTTTGCATAAAGATGTTTTGACCTAAAATTCCTAAAGTGACTTTCATGCTTCATATTTGGACTCACAAGTTTATCCATACCAAGTTTCAAGCCTTGATTCCAATATTTGCCCAGTCAATTGGACAGTTGACCTAGAAATCAACTGTATTGGGGAAAAAGTCAATTGTGGCCAATTGACAGTCAAACTTCATGAAATTTGACCCACATCAACATAATGAACCCATATGAACCATTTGGCCAAGTTTGGATCACAATTCCACAAGAAATTTGATCAGATCACCAAAAGGGCAAAATGGTCATTTTTAGGGTTTTGACTGCACAAAGACAATTTTTGACTGTTTGACCTAACCAATGGCAAACCAAGCTCACATATGGACTCAAGGAATCAATGGCATTGTCTTGACCCATTCCACAAGTTCAAAAGATCTTAAATGCACAGGATTGACAGATGAATTTTCCAGTCAAGTGATCAAAATTTGATTGTACACTGAAAAGTCAAACTTTGACTTTTTGGTCAAAATCAAGTGCCAAGATTCATTTTTCATCAAGACATGTCAAATTATGAAACTTGTTCATCAAGAAATCCAAATTTGCAAATTAGGGTTTAAAATGAGAAAATTTCATAACTTAGAATTTTTCTAAGTTATGAAACTTCCTTATTTTTTCCTAACTCTGTCCCATTTTTTCACCAAGATGAAAATGGATTCAAACAAAACTCAAAACATGAAAGTTGTACTACATTTCAAAATCTACAACTTTGATTCACAAAGTTTTCTCAAAGGAAGCTTGTAGCTCAAGTTATGAGTTTTTGAACAAGGGTGCAAAACATTCTTAACTTAGAAAACTTTTGACCTATTCTAGGAAGGATTTTTGACCAACTTCATGGCCATTTTTCATATTCTTTCACTTGGAATTTCAATTTGCATTACAAAGATGGATTGTAGTACATATTCCAAGCTTTCCAAATTGTCCAAGAACTTCTCAAACACCCTTGTGGTTAGGGAGAATCGAATTGGCAAAGTTGGGCAAAAGTCACTTTTGTTCATAACGAAATGCATGTTCATAACATTGGCATTTTTCAAGTCAGCTTGTACAAACTAGATTACAGGCCTCTAATCCTCTTCACACTCAATAATTAAATGCCAAACCATTGTGTTCAAGCATTATTTTGTTCATTTGGTCATTACATGCAAGATTAATCTTTAAATGGAAAAAGCATATTTGCCATTTTTGAAAAGGTGCACTTTATGTCAAATTCAAAATCCAAGAAGTACAAGCAAAATCTTTGAGGCACAAGTTTGTAGACAAATCCCACTGATCAAGAGAGAGTGCTGCAGCATGCTTGAGGGACCTGTGTTGGCCTATAACCCGACTTGACTATCCTTGCTAACCTTAGAAGAAACTTGGCAAAAAGAGATCAAACTCTCACTTCCTGAAAAGAGAAGCTCAAGCAAACTTTGTAGACACTTTTCATACACCAAAACAAGCCAAAAGCACAGCTCATCCACCCCTAAGACCTGCTCATACTCAGAATCCTTGTTTTGTTGCAAAACAGAGCAAGTTCTGCAACTTGACCTCCATAACCATATCCATTTGTGCGTTTTTGCTCAAGCCTGTCCAAACACATTCTATATCATCCACACAAACTATCCCAAGCCCTAAACACAGACTGTAACACCCCTAACCAAGTTTGCCATTTTCACTTTTCAGCTGTGCAGGTTGACTTCCATAGCTCAATACAGGTAGATTCAAAGCAAGCTAGGTGTTGGAGAAGGTTCCTTGGACCTCAGGCAAGCTGTACAAATCCTCAAACACCATTGAAGTTGGCCATATTACTCTGTTCAAGTCAAGCTAAAACAGGTAAAAATGTGAACTTCTATCTCTCTATCCAGGCATGATTAGGCTTAGGTTTATGAAGAAAACATGTTCTACTCATAGCCCTGAAACCATCCATGTATTTACTTTTCATTTATATTATGCGTGCTGTGAGAATTTTGGCCATGAACATTGGAAAAAATTTAGGTCAGAAATTGGGGATGAAGAAATTCTCCCTCATTTCTGAGAGTTAGGTCAAGATTTTTATATGTATGAATTCGTCTCTTCATGCTCTACATTGTTTATGTTATGAGTTTTTGTTAAAAGTCAATGAATCAGGAATTTGAATGAAGTATAGAGGGCGCGCGTTTTTGAGACAGAATGGCTGGAGGTTGAAGAAGGTGGACTTGGGCTGGGCCTGAGTTGTTCTTGCTGCTTGCACCCTCTTTTTCCATTTACACCCCCCTGGCACATTGTGTGATATTTTATTCATTTTTGATTTTTTCTTTTTGATTCTGACTTATTATTTTTTGCTCAAATATAAAAAATATTAAAAATATTTTTCCACCCATTTTTGCATTTTTATTTGGAATTTATTTGTTTTATTTGAACTTATACATGTAAAATAAATATAAATACCTTTTTATTTAAAACATTAAAAATAACACAAAAATATATTTTCAGCCATTATTTTTATTTACCTTTTGAAAACATTTTCTAAAAAAATATACTTTTTGTAAGTAATTAATATTTTTATTTTTGTACATATTTAGTATATTTAAATATATATATAATATAAATACTTGTACATTTATTAGAATATTTAGGATAAAATATGAAAATAATACATTTTTTTATTTTATTAATATATGACATTAAAAAATACTTTTTTTACAATATACTTCTTTTTTTATTTTTTGCATAAGTTAATATATAAATATTGTATATAATTAATAAATAATTGCTATTTATTCAAAATTAGGGTTTTGCCCTAAAACCATAAAATATCAAAAATTAACCTTTTTATTTTTTGTTTATATTTTACATTGAAAAATACTTTTACATACATAAAAAAACATTTTTGTGCATAATACATTTTGCATATTTATTGTATTTATTTAATTATTGTACAATTAAATAGTTTGTATATTCAATTTGGATGTAATAGTTTTAGATTTAATTTCTTGCTAAATATCCCCCATTCAAACACTTGTACCCTCATCCCCATAATTATGTTGTAATAATTTAGGACTTTAAATTTCCGCATTTTAAAGCTTTCAAATTATGCCATGATAGACCTAGGGTTTGCATGAAAAATCAAATAACTAATAGCTTGACCTAATACAAAGACAAAAATGCATGAAAATGGACAACACAACGCACACTTGCACCCTTAGGGTTACTCCACTTGTTGCCTTCAAAAATGGGCCATGTTGCATGTTGAGTGTCTTTGGCAAAACAAAAACAAATCAAACGATCATAGTCCCTCGATGACGCTTTCTCAAGTTGCCTAAAAATGATCAAGTCCCTTAAAGGAAAAATTGCCAAAGACACTTGGCACTATTGCATTCATGGTCTAAACGATGACCCGTGCCCGTCCCGTTAACATCCTAACACAAGATTGTCCACCAAATACAATGGTGGAACAATACTGTTAAAAGGGTTAAAACATAGGAAAGATCTTTGAGTAAATTTAGGGGTAGACAAACTCTTAGTTACTTGATCAAACTTGCAAAACAAAACCTTGCCTAATTTCAAAACACTCCACAACACAACTTTCAAAACAACTTTCAAAACCTTGAAACATCTTTTCAAAAAGACAAAACACCTTTTGTAAAACATTCGAGTAAAGAATTGTTACAAGGGTTTCCTAGACAAGGCGTCTTTTTCAAAACATTTTCAAAACCGCACACACAAAGCACCATTTCAAACAATTGAAAGCACCATTTCAAACAATTGAAAATGCAAGGCAAGTGGTCTAAGCAAGTAACTAAGAGCCCATGGATAACCTTGGATAAAAAGGGTGCTAATACCTTCCCTTTCTATAATATACTCCCCGAACCCAAGAAATCATCTCAAAGGTTTTTGCTGTGCTTTTTAACCTTTCCTTAGGATAAAATAAAAAGTCAGTGGCGACTCTTGCTAAACCGAAACATTTACGAAAATAAACGCAAACCTCAAGTCAGTTCTCCCACCGTATCACAAGATGTTATGATGTTCATGATGTTATGTATAAGTATGTATACACAAACAAAGTAAACAAATCCTTAGGTTTAGGCTTGCACGGGGTTTCATAGGTAAGTACCCTCTTGAAGTTTAGTTGGCTCAAACCTGTCCTAGCAATAGTAACCGGGTTCTAAGGAGCTCAATATCACTGGTTTGTTTCCTTGAACATTGTCTCAGCACAAGCCTCTTTAATGGCGACCGAGATATCTCAAAAAACCAAACCTCAATGAGTGTAGTATCGAGTATCTACCAACTTCAGACTGCACCAAAGTCGGTCATCTCACTACATCCTAAAGGGCAAGTTGGTCAAGTGAAGGTTCTAAAAGTTCATTAGTGCTTCATGACATCACTCATCGGCCCCGTATTCTCCTTGATTAACTCAAGGGCTACCGGTATCCACAAATATGTCGCACTAACGTAGCTACTGCTTAGACCATGTCGGTATACCCCTCACAGTTTCCAAACTGTATTTCTACTTACCTATAAGGTATCCCAAATCCGGGTAGAGGATTCAAACCCAAACAAAGAACCATAATGTAAAGCATACAAGTCAAACAATGAAAGCAAGTAAATTTGATCTAAACCTAAGGTAACCTAACTTTTTTAAATTTCCCAGCAGAGTCGCCAGTTCTGTGATACGGTGGGAGAACTGACTTGAAGGTTTTGCATTTTATCGCAAATGTTGCAGTTAGCAAGAGTCGCCATCGACTTTTATTTTATCCAAAAGGAAAGGTGAAAAAGCACAGGAAAGACCTTTGAGATTATTTCTTGAGTTCATGGGGTAGATTATGAAAAGGGAAGGTATTATCACCCTTTTCATCTATGGTTTTCCATGGGCTCTTAGTTACTTGCTAGATCACTTGCTTTTGTTTAAAATTGTGTTTTGTGTGGTTTTTGAAAGTATTTTCTAAAGAGGCCATTGTTTAGGCAAACTTTATAATGATTCTCGTTCGGAAGAATGTATGCAAAGTGTTTGATCTTTTGAAAATGTTTTGTAAGATATTTGAAAGTGTTGGTGTTTGTTTTGAAAATAGCAAGGATGTTTTGTTTGAAATTGAGAAATTAATTAGGAGCATTCTACCTACTCAAAAGTCTTACATGTTCATTTTCTTTTTCCTTTGACATTGTTATTTTACCATTGATTTGGAAAGTAACCTTATCTTTGGATGTAAACGGGACGGACGTGGATCATCGTATAACCATGATTAGCAATGTTGGAAGGTATCTTAGCATTCCTTTTTTAGGGACTAAGATCATTTGAAAGGCAACTTAGATAGCATCATCGAGGGACTATGATCTTATATTTTGCTTTGTTTTTGCTAAGATACCTCACATGCGTAATATGGCCAATTTGTAAAGGCAACCAAGTGGATTTACCCTAGGGGTGCTTGTGTGCAAGTGTATTGTTTTCATGCTTGATTTTGTCTTGAATTAGGGTTTTCTAAGTATTTGTTTTAGTCTTTCCATACAAACCCTAATTACTAGCATGTTATATATAAAGCGATAAATTGCGGAATTTAAAGTTACTACGCTATTACAATATTTGTGGGAGAGGGTGCACAAATTGTAAATGGGGATTGCAAGAATATAAACCTAATTAATCTATTACAACCAAATTGAATTTGTATAAATGTACAAGAATTTAAATGAATATAATGTACAAAATGAATAAATGTACAAAAATGTGAAATGTAAAGTAAATGGATATTTGTTTGGATTTTTTAGGAAAAGGGAAATTATTTTAACCTAATTAATTAAGGGGAAAAATAATTAATTAATATAAAAAGAAGTAAACCCTAAATTTATTAAGAAAATATTTTTAAACAAAACCCTAAATCTATTAATTAAAAATAAAAGAAATCAAGTTTTATAAGAAAAGTATTTTTGGTATTTTTGTCTTGAAAATAAATTATAGTATTATAAAATATTTTTGGCCTTTTTAATATTAGAATAATATATTTTAATTGGTGTAAAAGAAAATAACTAATAACCTAGTTCTAATTAAATTTACAAGATAATAAGTAAAAATAAATAAAGTATGATTAATTAAATAATTTTTGTGTGAGAAAAATAAATAAACTAAGTTAAAATATAAATCTACTATTTTTGTATTTTTTATAATTTTTTAGTATTAGGAAAAATATTTAAGAAAATAAATGAAATAAAAATAAGAAAATAAAATAAACTGGGTCAGGGGTGTAAATATGAAACATGGGGTTAGCTAGCAAAAACAAAAAAATAAAACAAGCCCAAAGAGGCCCAGCGCCCTGCAAAAAAAAGTCAGAAAATGTGAAACATGTAAAAAACACAAAGGGCTACCACTGAGGCTCGAACCCATGTCCCAAAGGTTACAGGCGCGTGCTTCTACCATTGGGGTGGCTATACATCCATTAACATAAGCAAATCAATAAATATATGATACAAAACGCGCCCTGATTACTTCATCTTCAACCTCCAGCCAGACCAACTGTAACTTGTTCATTTCTCATCAAAAATGAAAACTGTAAACATGAAACTTGTAGCAAATTTCCTCACGGTTTCAAAAATGTAAAGCATTAAAACTATAGATCAAAGATAAACATGAATTTTATTGGCCCTAATCTGAACCCTAAAAATCTCAGAAACTTCAACCTTAAAATTCTCTAAGCTCAAACAAATTCAATGGAAACTATGGACATGGTTAGCTTTAGGGCAATGATATCTACATGTTTTGTTCATAAATAAATCATTGATGATGCCTATATGAGAAGTTCTAAAGTTAGAAAACTTACCTTACAAGAGGGTATCGGGTTTGAAGTTTGAGCAGCTTTCAAGGAGTTCCAATGGTTGGGTTAGCTTCCTCAAGTTCCCAGGAAGCTAATGGAATGCTTACCTTGAGCTGAAAGGGCCTGAGGAGTTCTGGAGAAGTCCAAGTGCAAAGCTCTATTTTTGAAAATGGAGGATGGAGTTAATGGTGTTACAGTTCTGTAACAGGGTGTGGGATCAACTCTAAATGATGTTTAGAAGCTTTAGAAACCAAAAGGCTTGAAAACGCACGAGGGAGTTATGAGTTTCAAGTTTTTGGTCAGTTTATGGGAAAATGGAGGTATGGAATATGATTCTGAGTTCTAACTATTTTCATGGCATGAGCCTTAGTGTCCTTGATGCAAATAGTTTGTGTATTTATAAGCAAAAGGATTGGAGTGCATTGGCAAGTCAGAAGTACAAGTTCTTTGCTTTTGGCTAGGTTACTTGATTTTGAATAAAAAAGGGAAACCAAGTTTTAATGTGAGGTACAAGCATGGGCTGAGTGATTGTAAGTTTCTAAACCATTTATCATGTATTGTAAGACATGTATGATCAAAAGAGAACAATTGCAAGGCTCAAGAACAAGTTTTGTGCAAAAAGTCACTTTATCAAAATGGCAATGTAACATTTCTTCCAAAAATCGATATAAAGCATGTCCATGCATTGAATGCTTGAGATGAGACCTCTAACAGTTGTGCAAGACAAATTATGAAGTGCCTAACAAGTTTGAGGCCTGCAAAGTAGAGTTTATTCAGCATAGTTTGAATTTTGAATTTGGTTCATCACAAAATGACTTGTAATTCAAGTGATAAAACCCTAACTTCATCTCTTCGATTCTCCCTACTCAAGAATGATCTCAAGGAGTTATTAGACATTTTGGAAAGTTTGAAATATGCTATACAACCCATATTAGAATTGATTTTGAATATTACCCTTGAAACTATATGAAAAAGTGCCATCAAGTTAGGTCAAAATCCTGACCAAATTAGGGCAAAATTTCACTAAGTGTTTTGTTTCATGACTAAATGTTCATAAAATTATAACTTGAGATATAAGCACTTTTGGAAGGAGTTGTGTAAAGAAAATTTGTATATTTAATGGAGATATAAAACTTTCATGTTGGAAGTTTCTCTTGAATCATCTTGCATCATGGTGAAATTTCTTTTCAAAGTTATGAAAAAACATGAAATTTCCAACACTTAGAAATATTTCTAAGTTTAGAAATTTTGACTTTTCAAAATGAAATCTTGACTTTTTGATTTTCTTGATGAATAAGTTTCATATTTTGACATGTTTTGATGAATTATGATCTTTGGCATTTGATTTTGACCAAAAAGTCAAAGTTTGACTTTTCAGTATACAGTTGACTTTTGATTAGTTGACTGAAAATTCATCTATCAATCCTTTGAACTTGAGCAATGTTTTGAGCCATGTCATTAGGTCAAAATGATGCAATTGAACTCTTGAGATCATGCCTTAAACCAATTTATCGTTTGCAACGTCAAAAAAATCAAAAATTGCCCTTTCTCAGTCAAAACCCTAAGTTTGACCATTTTGCCCTTTTGGAGATTTGATCAAATTTCTTGAGGAGTTGTGGTCCAAACTTGATCAAATGGTATATATGAGTTTAAAATGTTGATGTGGATCAAAAGTTATGAAGTTTGACTGTAAATTGGCCATGGTTGACTTTTCCCCCAATACAGTTGATATTTAGGTCAACTGCTCAATTGACTGAGCAAAAGTGTGATCTAAAGCTTGAAACTTGACATGAGTGATCTTGAGGGTCCATAATGATCCATGAAAGTAATATGGGGCATTGGAAGTTCAAAAATCCATTTGCAAACTCAAACCCTAATTTTGGTCATCAGTGCTTAAGGAGGTGTCTTGAGCTGATCAAACCTAGTTCAGTCTTGAGCCCAAGGAGATCTTGTGAGCAAATTCTTTATAAGTGAGAGGGAAAATTTTGGGGTACAACAGAAGTCAACTATGGTCGAAGAGTTGCATGTAATTGAAAGAAAAAACACATGGGAGTGAATCGAATTGTCAGCATATACAAAGGCTATCAAAGTGAAGTAAGTGTCCAAGTTAAAGCAAAATGTTGATGGGTCGATAGCAAGAAATAAGGAGATATTGGTAGCTCAAGGATTTCTACAGAGAGTATGACTAGAATAATCTGAAGTATTTGATCCAGTAGAAAGACTAGAGACTGTTCGCCTAGTGGTAGCCTTCACATGCAAGCAAGGCTGGTCAACGTTTCACTTAAATGTGAAATCAACATTTCTGAATGTTCCTTTAGACGAAGAGGTCTATGTCACATAACCTCAAGGGTTTATGATTCAAAAGGAAGTGAGTAAGGTGTATAAGTTGCACAAAGCGCTTTATGGCTTCAAGCAGACACCTAGCACATGGAACAAGAATATCAACTCATACTTAGTCGAATTAGGATTCGTCAAATGCAAATCTGAGTATGGTGTCTATGTTAAGATTGTGGTACAAAATATAACGATCATCTGCTTATATGTCAATGACTTGCTGGTAATTGGAAATAGCTAGGAGAACTTGTCGAAGTTCAAAGAGTGGATGATGAGGAAATTAGAAATATCGGATCTGGGAAAATTGTCTTATTTCCTAGGCATATAATTTCAAATTTCAAAGCAAGGTATGGTATCTTATCAAAGGAAGTATGTCAAAGAGATACTCAAGAGATTCAGGATAGATGATTTGACTCTGGAACCTTCGCATGTCTAACCAAATTTGAAGATGGAGAAGCATGGAGAGGAAGACAAAGTTGATGATACTTTGTTTAGACAAATTATGGGATCTTTAAGGTATATGTGCAATAGTAGACCTGATATAGGTTTCATAGTCAGATTAATAAACATCTACATGAGTGAACCAATGGTGTCTCACATGAAGGTTGCAAGAAGAATCTTGAGATACTTATAAGGATTGATAAACTGTGGAATTCTATTTCGACGTGATTCTGAAAGCAAAGAAGCTAATGTAACTTGTTTTTCAAATGTTGAGTGGTGCGGAGATAAGGAAGATCGAAGAAGCACAACTGGTTATTTCTTTCAAGTATTTCGTGCCCCAATCTCATGGTGCTCGAGAAAGCAACATGTGGTGGCGTTGTCATCGTGTAAGGCTGAATATATAATAGGATACTATGATCCATGTAAATCAATTTAGATCAGATCTGGGTTGGAAGATATTGAGGTTGAAGTGAAGAAACCTCTAGTGCTGCATATCGACAACAAGTAAGTCTTAAATCTTGCAAGAAATCCAGTTTTGCATGGAAGGAGTAAGCATATCGAAGTTAGATTTCACTTCCTAAGGTAAATGGTAAATCGATGTGAACTTGAAATATGGCATTGCTTAAGTGAAGCACAGTTGGCTGACATTTTCACCAAAGTATTGAAGATCGACAGATTCTTGAATTTGAGAAAGAAATTAAGAAAAGTTCATATCGACTATGACTAGCGTAGGTTCGAAAACTTGGATTATATGGGATGTGTTGAGATATTATATATAATCCAAGTTATGTAATCCAAGCCCAATCCCAATTAGGGTTTTTTATACTACTTAGTATACAAGTTAGTTGTATATAAATAGACTAGTATGTAATCCAGTTTGTAACAATTCAATTTAATTAAAAAAAATACTTATTTCCTTATTATCTCTTTCTCCCCTCACTAAGGTGCCTCACGCACTGACAGTCAGGACAAATCCTAAACATATTGTTGTACCCCAAAATTTGCCCTCCCATATCAAGAATTTTCTCACAAGATCTCATTTGGCTCAAGACTGCACTAGAGTTTGATCAGCTCAAGACACCTCCTTATGCACTGATGATCAAAATTAGGGTTTGAGTTTGCACAAGTATTTTTGAACTATCAATGCTTCATATTACTTTCATGGATCATTATGTACCCCCAAGATTACACATGTCAAGTTTCAAGCCTTGGATCACACTTTTGATCAGTCAATTGAACAGTTGACCTAAAAATCAGTTGTATTGGGGGAAAAGTCAACCATAACTAATTTACAGTCAAACTTCATAATTGTTTATCCACATCAACATTTTAGACTCATATATATCATTTGATCAAGTTTGGACCACAATTCCTCAAGAAATTTGATCAAAACTCCAAAAGGGCAAAATGGTCAAAATCAGGGTTTTGACTAGGAAAGGGTGTGATCGGTGGATCTGGAACTGACTGTTTAACGCTGGTTCGCGAAATGTCGCGGAAGCAAGAGTCGCCACCGTCTTTTATTTTCTCCAAATGGAAAGGACAAAAGCACAGAAAAATTCCTTATAGAGATTGCTCTCGGTTCGGGAGGTAGGTTATAGAAAGGGAAGGTGTTAGCACCCTTTCTATCCATGGTTATCCATGGGCTCTTAGATACTTGCTCATTTGTGTTTTCAAAAATGGTTTGTTTGCTTTTCAACTGTGGGTTTTAAAAAAGTTTCTTTTGAAAATTTCAGTTCGACTCTTGTGTCAGAGTGTTTGAAAAAATTGCTTTTGAAAGCTTTTTGAAAGGTGTCGATGTGAAAAGAATTTTGTTTGTTTTTGAAGAGAGCAAGTATCTACGAGAACCTACCTACCCTAAGGAATTCGTCTGTGTAAATGTCCTTTAAAGTAGTGCCATCCCACCATTGAGAGGTAGGTAGCACCACCGTTGGAGGTGTTCGAGTCAATTCGAGATTCGGGACATGGTGATCACCAGAGCAATAGGAAGACACCTTAGAAGCTACCCTCATGCCAGGTTCCCGGATCATGAGGACTTACTAAGACATCCTCTACTCGACGATCACCTTTCGAGGCAAGGCAACAGTGAGGCGTACCCTAGGGGTGGTGTGTGCGATTCGTGTGTCGTTTTCATTTGTATTTGTCTTGTCATGTTAAAATGATCTACGCTTGATTTTATTTAAGGCCATTCATTCTTGCATGCTTGGTTTAACAGTTAAAAAATATTCGCGGAAGAAGTAAATCTAAAACTATTACAAATGGCGCGGGTCCACATCGCCAAAATTAAACCGGACCCGATTTGACGGAAAATAAATAAATTAAAAGCGCAAGAAGTAATTACAAGGCTTCGGGAGAGGTACATAATTATAAAAATAAATATGCGAAATAAAGGGATTATCAAAACGAGGGCGTTGGACCCTTTTGCAAAAATATTAAAATTAATGAGGAATCAAAATTAAAAAAATTAAAAGAAAATGTTTTTGGTATTTAATAGAAAAAGAATTAATTAAAACTAAAATAAAAGGCAAACCCTAATTCTAGTTGTTTTTAAATTTGTTATGAAATATTTAAATTTGACCTAATTTAAACCTAAGTTTTTTTTTTTATGTACAATTTTAATTATAGAAAATAAATAAAACATTATTAGGAGAAAGAAAAAAAATTAGAAGGAATAAAATTTATTAAACCTAATTCTACATTTTTTAGATTTTTTTATTTAAAAGGAATTAAAATTAAAACCCTAATTTAACTAAATTCAATTATATACAATTATTTACAAGAAAATATTAAAATAAAATATTTATTATATTTTTTGCCTTTTCTGTTTTTTATGATATTTTTTTTTATATTTTGTAAACATAATTAATTAAATTAAAATAATAAAGAAAATAACATAATAATAAAATATAAGAAAAATTAGAAAATTGCAAACCAGGGGGGGTGGAAGTCCCAAATTGGAGGTTAAGTTTGTGAAATTCTGGCCCAACAAGCTTCAGGTCCATTGACTTTTTTGAGTAGCGTGCACATGCGTTGACCATGGTATATGATGTACCTTCAATCTCAGCCTTTGGTTTAATTCTGATGGACGCGTGGAAGGAGAGATTCTTGAGGTGTATGGTGCGTCTTGGCCTTGGGCGCTGCATGGGAATGGTTAATGAAAAATAACATGAGAAATTATACAGACCTGGGATTCGAACCCAAGTCACGTGTGTTACCAGCACCATCGCCTGCCACTAGACCAACTCAACGCGTTTGATTAATAAATAAACAATAAATATCATAAAAGAAAAGTAAATGGTTAGTGGTTCAACGCGCGAAATATTCAAACGTGCCAATCAGCGTGTGACACGGCTTCATCTTCTTCATCATCCCTGTAACATAAAACACATAGGCAACGGTTTTAGACGCGTTCCATTAGGTGGCTTTAGAGTAAATAGCGAATAGCGCTATAGGGTTCATAAATTGGGCGCGATAGATGATTCTTCTTCGTCTCCATGCACTGAGTTGAATGGTGTAACTCATGTGTTCCAATTTTTCCTTGTCTTGAAATCCCCAAATTCACATCCTGCAAACCCTAGAAAATAAACATGGCAAAATCGCGCATAGCATAGAAAAAAGCAATTGAATATATTGGTTAGCTTCAGAACTTCGTAATGAACATGAATCCATGAATAAATTTCACAAATAATGCATGGAATGGGATATGCGATTATGAAATTTGTTTGATGCAGTTCCGGTTCATAGTACCAACTCTTGGGGTTTGAATGGACGTTTTTGATTGGAATGCGTTCAGGAACCTCCCAGGAAGCTAAAGGACTAGTTTTTATGCCTTGAATTGCCCTGTAACAATGATTTCAGAATTGGGTTTCTTTGGAGAAATTTCAAGTTTGTCAATGGCTTATGAGCGCAGCTTTTTGTGTATTAGCATTAGGTTTTCACTCAGGCTTATGTACTGAATAGATTAGGTTAACAAAATTGATCCAAATATCTTTCATTCATGGATTTGGAGATTTGATTTTTCACCATTATGTTTTCAATCTTTTCCATGTGCTCTTGTATCAATTATGCTCAAATCAAATCAAATCTTCCTATTTTTGAATGTGCACGAAATATTGAGGGCAAAACATGCATGAAAAGATTTATTAGGTCAAGTTATATATTTTTCACATATTTAAATGATTTAAATGAATTAATATAAATAATAATTCAAATAAATAAATAAAAAATGAGAAAATACTTCCCTTTGGGCCAAGTGGTCGTGCACATGCTTGGAATGATGAATCATGGAAGAAAAATAGGCCCATTAGCAATTTTAAGTCATTTGCATCAATGTTGACTTTTCAAAATATCCAAAAATTTCCCAACTTCCACAAGGCATAACTTGCTCAATTTTTAAGCTTTTCTCATGTTCTTGGACATTTTGGAAAGGTATTTGAGTCCTCTAACCAATTTCTTTGGTCCCATGTCATTTTGATTTACCAATCACAAGTTATGGCCTTTGACTTAAAGTCCCTTTTTGTTGACTTTTGAAAATGACCTATAATGTTGAAATTGATAACTTTTTGTGAGAGCATTTCTTGGACATGAAGTATGAAGATGAGTTGTAGGCAATGTCTTTCTCTTCAAAATGAGCTTTGGATGGAATTTTTATGATAATCCATGTGAAAGTTATGCCCTGGTCAATTTCAGTTGACTTTTTCAGTTGTCCAAATAAGGAAACTTTTGCATCTTGATGATTTTCTGAGCCAAATTTTGAGAATCATGATCAAGCATTGATCAAATGATGTTTGTGGCTTAAAAATGATATGTTGACCAAAAATTTGAACTTTTGACTGCCAAATGACCATTTTGCCCCTACAGTTGACTGTAGTGCAATTAGGGTTTTTGACTGTGCAATTTTGAGCTAAATGCCTTGAAACTTGATATGAGGATGCTTGACCATATTTGTAGGCATGTGCGACTTGATTGGGCCTTTGAAAACTTCATTTCCTTGATCAAAACACAAGCCCTAGTTTTGACTGTATAGGAGACCTTTGCACTGTGCAACCTCTGGGGAATTTTGTGACTTGGCTTGGCAATTTCTTGAAGAATATGGGAGGGCAAATTTTGGGGTACAACAGTTGCCCCTGTTCAATCTTCTTAGACCTGAGGATGCAGATTGGCTGACGTGCCTTTCGTAATCCGAAGGTGGAAGATGATTGAACACTAGAGTGCCCAGAAATTTGCGCTCACATGTTAGCAATGTGATGGGGGAATGGGCTTATAGATGCCATTTGGAGATTGCTGGATAGGATGATGGGCTTATAGATTCCATCTGGATGTTGATCGCGTAGGAGATTCCTTAGCGAGAACCTGCATACCTGCAAAAGAAATGATGAGTACCTGACACGTTGCAGGAGATGATTTTTTAGATACTTGGTACGGATGTGTCCCGACTGGTTACAGGAGCTGAGTCTGGAGCTTCAAGCGGCGATGAATGAACCAGGGATGGTTACTGCCTTAGCATGAATGGTAAGAGAACCTTGGGTGATTTTAACTTCAACAACGCTCGTTGAGAAAAATCTTGGGTGTCTTCTACTGGGACAAGAATCAGGGAGATCTTAGGGTCGATCTGACTGAACCAGAGAAGGCCTTTGACTGGATAAGAATCAGGAAAATCTTAGAGTCGATTTAACTGAACCGGACAAGGTCTTGAAATATCTTCAACTGGATAAGAATCAGGGAGATCTTAGGGTCGATCTGACTGAACTAGAGAAGGCCTTTGACTGGATAAGCATCAGGAAAATCTTAGGGTCGATTTAACTGAACCGGACAAGGTCTTGGAATATCTTCAACTGGATAAGCATCAGGGAGATCTTAGGGTCGATCTGACTGAACCAGAGAAGGCCTTTGACTGGATAAGCATCAGGAAAATCTTAGGGTCGATTTAACTGAACCGGACAAGGTCTTGAAATATCTTCAACTGGATAAGCATCAGGGAGATCTTAGGGTCGATCTGACTGAACCAGAGAAGGCCTTTGACTGGATAAGCATCAGGAAAATCTTAGGGTCGATTTAACTGAACCGGTCTAGGTCTTGAAATATCTTCAACTGGATAAGCATCAGGGAGATCTTAGGGTCAATCTGACTGAACCAGAGAAGGCCTTTGACTGGATAAGCATCAGGAAAATCTTAGGGTCGATTTAACTGAACCGGTCTAGGTATTGAAATGTCTGAGAACTCAATTGGATCTTTCCTGAAAGGTAAAGGTCAGTCATATGCAATGCATGATATGGATCAAGCAATGATGTTCTCAACATAAATGAGACTCGTATGATATGATGCGTCTATGCATGCTATAATGATGTATATGATGTTTTATGTATGTTTTATGTATGTTTTTGTCTAGGAAAGTGGATCCTTGACGGGTGCCGGGAAGTCGTATCCTGGGCTGATGTTGAAGAATAGATTTTGCTTCCGCTGGGGATGATAAGAATACCGGTAGGAGAGGATGACTCCGTTGCGGAATAAACTTGGCAAATGGAGGATTCTGCGGGGAGAAAAGATACTCTAGCGACCATGCTGGGAAGCAATACTCTGTGGGGAGAGAGATGCCTTGCTGAGTGTTGATAATAATTTGCTGAGGATACCCTTGTTGTATTGGAAGTATGAATAGACTTCGCTGGGGATAAGAAGGCTTCGTCGACGACGCTCTTTCCGTGGCTTTTGGCTGAGGATAACCCAGTTATATCCTGTTAAGGAAATAACTCTTTAAATCAAGCCGGACGACGCGTTCGTGTTCTGCGAGGGGATAAGCTTCCAGAATTTACTGGGGATAAGCTTACTGCTTGGGGAGATGAATTCCAATTTTCCCGGGGAGCTAGATCGGACTCTTCTGGGGAGTTTTGAACTGCGGGGGAAGTGATCCCTTTGAATGTTGAAACTCCGCCGGGGAACAATCTTTAGGCCAAGACTGCCGGGGATGCTTGTTAAGAATATATGCTGCTGGGGAAGTATTGAGATCTACGGGTGGATACCCAATCTCTTTGAGATTTGATAATTTTGCTTGGAGAGGAACGTACTGTTTTGCTGAACCACTCTCTGGGGAAATTAAGGTATCTGGTTATGTTCTTTAGCCGAACCTTCCTTGGTACCTTGGAGGATAGAACAATTGGATTGTTTAGACAACTCTTTTATTGCCCCTGTTTCTAGTGTCACCTGCAATTAATTCCTTTGTTTCGTATGCAAATATTTATGAGTTAGCAAATTATTGTCAATGCATATATCACAAATTGAACCTTGGACGTTCTTCGCAAACCAAAACAGAAAAAAATACAATTGGCACGTTTAACTGAAAATATATTTGTATTGATTTTGAATGGCCTGTGAATAGGCGTTTTGTATACAAGAGGCTGACGTCCTAGTAAGAGAACGCCGCCGAACAAGAGAATTTATACAGATTTTGTACAAAAGAAAATAAAACAGCTGTGTGAAATATGAATGATCCACTGGGTTTCAACTCTGTTATTGCCTTTATAACTCCGAGCGTCTCATCACTTGATGACCTTGGTTGAAGGTGAAGCTGACTGATCGATGCCGTCTGAACTTGATGTAGATACCGGATTCTGGATGCAACATGATCCAATGAGACATAGTATTACGCTTTTATCCCTAATTTTTGCCTGGACCGCCCTTTCGGGTTTTCAGTCCACCGGGATACCCATTTTTGCCCAAGCCGCCTTTTCAGGTTTTCGACTTGCCGGGTGTACAGATTTTTTCCATTTTCATCCCTTCATTTTGCCCGAACCCTTTTGGTTCGACGGGAAGCCCTAATTTTTGCCTAGGCATGTCAGCCTAGCGGGTCTTTTTTCATGCGTAGTATCTTTTTACTATGTCTTCATTGGCGGGGTGAGGAAGGTCGTCACCATCCATATTGGTCAATATCATGGCTCCTCCTGAGAACACATGCTTAACCACAAATGGCCCTTCGTACGTAGGGGTCCATTTGCCCCTTGGATCACTCTGAGGAAGGATGATTCGCTTGATTACCAGATCCCCAACTTGATATTCCTGTGGTCTGACCTTTTTGTTAAATGCCCTGATCATTCGTTTCTGATACGTCTGACCGTGGCAGATAGCAGCAAGTCTCTTTTCATCAATGAGGTTGAGCTGGTCAAGTCGTGTCTGGATCCAATCATCTTCGTTCAGATTTGCATCCTTCATTATCCGGAGAGAGGGAATCTGCACTTCGATCGGCAAGACTGCCTCCATGCCATAAACCAGAGAGAAAGGAGTTGCCCCGGTTGACGTCCTAGCTGAGGTACGGTATCCATGTAGAGCGAACGGTAACATCTCGTGCCAGTCTTTATAAGTCACTGTCATCTTCTGCACGATCTTTTTGATGTTCTTATTTGCTGCTTCTACAGCCCCATTCATCTTCGGCCTGTAAGGAGAAGAATTGTGGTGCTGTATCTTGAACTGTTCGCAGAGCTCCGCGATCATCTTGTTGTTCAGATTGGTACCGTTGTCTGTAATAATCCGCTCAGGGACGCCGTACCGACAGATCAGATTGTGTCGAATAAACCGTGCTACAACAGTCTTGGTTACTGTAGCATAGGATGCTGCTTCAACCCACTTCGTAAAATAATCAATCGCTACCAGGATGAAGCGATGCCCATTGGATGCCGTAGGTTTAATCTCGCCAATCATTTCTATGCCCCACATTGCAAATGGCCAAGGCACAGTCAGAACATTCAGGGGTACCGGAGGAACATGCACCTTGTCTGCATAAATATGGCATTTATGGCATGTCCTGGAATGTTGGTAACAATCAGCTTCCATTGTGGACCAATAATATCCTGCCCGTAGGATCTCCTTAGCCATAGTGTGCCCACTGGAATGCGTACCAAAGGTCCCTTCATGCAGCTCCTCCATGATTCTTTCTGCTTCAATCTTATCCACACAACGCAGTAAGGTTGAATCATGGTTTCGCTTATACAAGATGCCGTTGCTAAGGAAGAACTTGGCTGCGAACCTCCTCAGGAATTTCTTATCATTGACAGATGCACCTTCAGGGTATTCTTGAGCTTCCAGATATCTCTTCACTTCGTGGTACCAAGGCTTCTCAGTTACCAATTCAGTCTCGAGATCACAACAGTATGCCGGTTCGTCCAGTTTCCAGATGATGATCCGGGGAGCCTCATTATCCCATTTGATCTTGAACATTGAAGACATTGTAGCTAACGCGTCCGCTAACTGATTCTCTTCTCTTGGAAAGTGCTCAAAGGTTATCTCTGTGAAGTGGGGAATCAGGGTCAACACGCATTCTCTGTAAGGAATCAGGTTTGGATGTTTCGTATCCCACTCTCCTTTGATCTGATTGATCACAAGAGCGGAATCTCCGAAGACACTTAGGAATTTGATTCTTAGGTCAATCGCAGCTTGGAGACCCATGATGCACGCCTCATACTCCGTCATGTTGTTGGTACAGTTGAAACATAGTCGGGCAGTGAGTGGAGTATGAGTACCTTGAGGTGATATGATAATGGCGCCGATACCGTTACCCAAAGCATTGGAGGCCCCGTCAAAGTGCATAGACCATCGGGATCCTGGCTCAGGTCCTTCATCCGGTCCAGGTACTTCACAATCAGTCACTATCATGATGCTTTCATCCAGGAATTCGAAGTTCATGGACTGATAGTCATCTACAGCTTGATGCGCCAGGTGGTCTGCCAATACACTTCCCTTGATGGCTTTCTGGGTTGTATATTGAATGTCATATTTCGTCAAGATCATTTGCCATCTTGCTATTCTCCCAGACAGAGCAGGCTTTTCGAATATGTACTTTATAGGATCCATCTTTGAGATCAACAAAGTAGTGTGAGTCAGCATATACTGTCTCAGCCGGCGAGCAGCCCATACCAAAGCGCAGCAAGTTTTCTCGAGCAGCGAGTATCGGGTCTCACAGTCGGTAAACGTTTTGCTGAGGTAATAAATGGCATGCTCTTTTCGGCCAGACTCGTCATGCTGCCCCAGCACACACCCCATTGAATTGTCGAGTACTGTCAGGTATAGTATCAGAGGTCTCCCTTCAACCGGTGGCATAAGGATAGGTGGTTCTTGGAGATACTCTTTGATTTTGTCAAAAGCGGCCTGACATTCATCGTTCCAACGTACTACCTGATCTTTCTTCAGCAGCTTGAAGATTGGCTCACAAGTAGCAGTCAGATGTGAGATGAAGCGGGCGATGTAATTCAAGCGTCCTAAAAAGCCTCTGACTTCCTTCTCTGTCTTAGGAACTGGCATCTCTTGAATAGCTTTGACCTTGGCAGGGTCCAATTGAATACCTTTATCACTGACCACGAAGCCTAGTAACTTTCCCGATCTTACCTCGAAGGTGCACTTGTTCGGGTTCAATCTCAGTTTGTACAGTTTCAACCGGTCAAACAACTTATGTAGATGATCTAGGTGCTCTTCCTCAGTTTGGGACCTTGCGATCATGTCGTCAACATACACCTATATCTCATGATGGATCATGTCATGAAATAAGGCAACCATGGCACGTTGGTAGGTTGCCCCAGCGTTCTTCAATCCGAACGGCATGACCTTGTAACAGAAGGTGCCCCACTGAGTAACAAATGTAGTCTTTTCCATGTCTTCGGGTGCCATCTTAATCTGATTGTAACCTGAAAAGCCATCCATGAAAGAGAATACCTTGTGCTGAGCTGTGTTATCAACAAGGACATCAATGTGAGGTAAGGGGAAGTCATCCTTGGGGCTGGCCCTGTTCAGATCCCTATAGTCAACACACATTCTGACCTTACCGTCCTTCTTAGGTACCGGAACCACGTTAGCAACCCATTGAGGATAAGAGGTCACTGCAAGGAACCCGGCATCAAACTGTTTCATGACCTCAGCTTTAATCTTCTCGGACATCTCTGGACGCATCCGACGGACCTTTTGCTTAACTGGGGGGCAATCTTCCCTAGTTGGCAAGTGATGGACCACAATATCGGTATCCAGCCCGGGCATGTCTTTGTAGGACCAGGCAAAGATCTCCATATAATCATGCAGCATCTTGGTTAACCGTTGCTTCACGTTGAGCTCTAGGTTGGCACCAATCTTTACCTCTTTCCTGTCTTCCTCAGTACCCAAGTTTATGGTTTCCACTGGCTCTTCATGGGGTTGAATTGCCCTCTCTTCCTGAAGCAACAGTCTTGCAAGCTCTCCAGGCACTTCGCAATCATCTTCACCCTCGTCTTCGGCTAAGTTGATCGGATTTTCGAAGTCATAATTGGCAGTAGCAGAGTTGTTATCAGTAAGATCCAGAGTGGATTGAAACCTGTATGAGTGAGTGTGTGTGTAAATACAGCTGTTTTGAAAATTATGTAAAGGAAAAGAAAGACAGAAAAGGAACACAATATTTGCAATGCGAAAAATACGTCCAGGATTTTCATTCATGATATATGAAATGACAGTTTGTATGCCCTCACAAACAGAACCACGGTGCCTCGGGTAAGACACCGGGCCATAGAGTTTATTATTGTTTATTACAGATACCAAAAACATAGGAATTCATTACTTAGTAACAAGAGAAACAGATAAGTTGTCTTTTGCGCTCCAATTGTTAGATCCGCCGTCGGTTGCCGGGTAGATCCAGCTATCAAACTCAGCATCGTCCACTTCGTCTTCGTCCCCAATAGCATTCACTCCATGAGCAGGTAGGGGAGCTGTTACCACATTAGGCTTGTCAGATGCCTCGAACTGTACCTCCTTGGCGTCAATAAGGTCCTGCAGCTTGTTCTTTAACGCCCAACAGTCATCGGTAGAGTGCCCCGGACTATCTGAATGGTAAGCACAACGAGCATTCGGGTTGTACTTGGGAGATGCAGTATTTGGAAACTTCGGCGCCTCCCAGACAGTCACTAAATTGGTTGAGAGCAACTGTGGCAGGATCTGCGATAAAGTCATGTTTAAGCGGGTGAATTCTCTCCGGGGTCTTTCAACCTTCTGAGGATTATTTGGCCGGGGAGCGGCAGCAGGCTTAGCAATCATTACCGCACTGACAGATTGGCGGTGCTCATATCTCTCTGATTTCCTGGAACCATATACGGCACTAGACTCCTTCTTGAAGGGTTTCTTCTCAGAACTAGATGATGCACCCTTCGGAATTTTTCCAGACTTTAACCCAGCTTCAATCCTCTCTCCAGTCAGAATCAAATCAGTGAACCCAGCAGAAGAATTCCCAATGAGATGGTTGAAAATGGCCCAGATAGGGTACCCAAGAACATGTCTACCAGCTCCCGATCAGTCAATGGTGGCTGCACCCTGCCAGCCAGGTCTCTCCACTTCTGAGCGTACTCCTTAAAACCTTCGCCTGCACCTAACGACATACCCTGGAGTTGGGTACGTGTGGGGGCAAGGTCGGCATTGTATTGATACTGCTTATAGAAAGCAGTAGCCAACTCCTCCCAGTTACGAACTTTGGTCCCATCCAGCTGATAGAACCATTCGAGATGAGTCCCTGAAAGACTTTCCTGGAAGAAGTGGATCCACAAATTCTTATCCGCAGAGTACGGCTGAATTTTCCGAACATAGGACCTTAGATGCAGCTTGGGACAAGACGCCCCGTCATACTTAGAGAAGGAGGGTACTTTGAACTTGTGAGGGATGATCACACCAGTTGACAAACCCATATCTCCGAAATCCAGCCCAGGTACTTGTTGCACCTCCATAGCCTTCAACCTGTCCTCCAGTTGCTTGTATCTGTCGTCTGCAGGAGGATACTGCTCTTCATCAAAATCTGTCTCGTTGTCGGAGACTACCGGACTAGGAACCCTTGCTTCTGCTTGAGTAGAATTCTTGTCAACAGAAGAACCAGCCTCTTCCTGTTGCAGAGTATTGTTAAACCTTCGGCCCGAGTTGAACAGAACAGTTCTTCTCTTCTTCTTCTTCTCCTTCTTCAGGAGCATAGCCTTCAGTTCTTCTTGGCCTTGAGCCAGACCCTTGATTAATTCTTGAAACTGCGCATTCTGCGCCTGAAGAGCCTTGATGGAGGTCTCAGTTGATGAAGAATCGGTATTCATGATGCTGAAATAAACAGCGAAGAATTGTAAGCAACCTGAAAAGGGGAAAAACCTGTTATGCACATGATGTATGAAATGCGTATGCAATGCATTCAAGGGTTCGAAAGTTCAAATTTGTTGTAGACAAAAAGGAACACACGTTATCATTAAGGAAATCATTGTTTAATACATCAAGGCCTCATGGGCAAAAGTACAAAAATCAAATCAATCCCAAAATACACTGCACATCCTCTTCGGAGCTATGTAGGTGTTGAGATTCCTCTCCTCATGCAACAGACGGGTGAGCTCCAAGACCTTCTTTTCACTGGCATGCAGACTAGTCTCAAGAGAATTCCTTTCCTCCTTAAGCTGGATCCAGCTCTTCTGCATCTCTTCCCAGGATGTGGGCATATCAGGGTGCTGAATAGTGTAGGACACTTCTCCTTCCAAGACTGGTTCTTTGATCACTGGGAGCATATGAGGATAAGGCATTACTAACTTCTGGGAGCGGGTGCGCACCCACTTGAGATAAGGCTCCAAAGGGATGGAGTTCATGTGCCCCAGTGTCTTGCTGTCTATCCTATTGGGCATCCTCCAAGCTCTGATAAATCTCTGGCGAAGTCCTTGAGTATCGTTGTTGAAGTCAAAAACTATGTCAGGAATTAACATGTCATGAGGACCATCCCTCCGAGCATAGCCAAACTGTCTCCAAGCCAAGCATGGGCTATAAGTAATACCTCCTCTGATTCCAAGTAAAGGAACATTAGGGTATTCCCCGCAACGATCAATGATAGTGACATCTTCTCTGGACCTAGGGCACCAATGAATATCTGCATGTGTAAGAGTCATCAACCGTTGTGACCATCTCAAACCCCGCTCATTCTTCAGGACTGATTGTGGAAGGTGCGAAATAAACCACCTTCCCAGGAGAGGAGTGCAACACATAAGGACACCTCTTTTTCTCATGGTTCGAGTGTAACATGAGTGAAGGATGTCCCCCAGCAATGTAGGTATAGGATTCCTGGACATAAAGATCTGAACAGCACTGATATCAATAAGCTGATCTGGGTTAGGGAACAACACCAAACCATAGACAAGGAGGGCCACAACCTCTTCAAAAGCTTGCAAGTCAAGGGAGTTCCAACATTCATGGGCCTTTTCAAACAGGAACCTGGCTAAGAACCCTTTGATACCACTTCTAACTTCCCAATGTCCCTTGAGGTCAGATGACTGTAGGTGCAAGGCTTTAGCAATCTCTTCCAGCTTAGGTTCCTTTTCTGTACCGTTGAAGGGTAGCTGATCAAGGATAGGGATCTTCAGGAGCCGGGAGAACTCCTCCAATGTAGGTACCAACTGATAGTCCAAGAAGGTAAAACAGTGATGCAGAGAATCGAAGAACTGGAACAGGACCTTTATCATATCTTCCTCAATGTTGGTGTTGACCAAGCTGATGAGGCTTCCATGCCTCTCACTGAATGAAGAGTTCTCGGGAATCCTGGATATAAGCTCCTTAAGCTGAGGAGGGATCCTTACAAGACTGATTTGAATTGTCTTTCTACGAACAGTTTCCATGTCCTACAAAACAAGAACAAAGATGAAAATTCGAACCCCTGAAATGGTTAGTCAATGCATATGATGCTGGAGGATGTCATGATGCTATGATTAAATACACCACAGACATTTACAAAGACAAACATGTAAGGCACACAAGGCACACAAGACAAACCCTTAAGGTTTAAGGCCAGCATGGGGTCTGGGTAGTACCCTCTTGAAGTTGGTGGGCTCAACCTGTCCTAATCAAAGTAACCGGGTTCTAAGGTTCCCAATATCACGGGATTGCTTTCATTGTTCATCGTTTCGATTTAGCCACTGAACTGGTGATCGCACTAAATCGCACTATGTTTCTGACTCAAATATCACATGTTTTCCTTAGTTTTTATTGTCATTTTCTCGTATTATGTTCCTTTTTCCTTTGTTTTCAGGATTCTTGTCATTTCAGAGCCTTCTGTGAAGAAACGAGCCAAAACGCCAAGAAATTAGGGTTTTTCAAGATATTCTGCACTTATGGCGTTCAGCACCGCGCTGGCTACAGGAAACGCGATGACGTGGCCCACTTTCACCCAGAGATCAACTGCCACGTTCCCATGATGTGGCGGTTCCAGGCACCGCGCCCGCGGCCACCCTCACCGCGCCCGCGGCCTTCACAAAAAGGTTCCCGCTCAAAAGAAGTTAAGGGGCATGCTGGTCCTTACGCACCTCAAAGTTCCTCTATAAATAGCTTTTGATTCTCATTCTTTAGTTTCATCCAAGCTTAGTACAATCTTAAGCCATATACTATCAGTTTCTGTAAAGTGATAATCTCTTCACATCGGGGAGTTATTGCGGTGTAGATTGAGTTGTAATCGAGTCTTGGAGCACTTTGGTTGAAGTTCATCATACCAGCCTTACTTTTCCGTAGATTTGTATCAGATTCAAGTCTCCGACCGGAGCAAGGTTCTAATTTATTGCATTTCTTTATTTAATTGCTCTTATCATAGTCTACACGTTTTATAGACTTTAAATGCTCTTACCATAGTCTACACGTTTTATAGACTTTAAATGTTCTTACCATAGTCTACACGTTTTATAGACTTTAAATGCTCTTACCATAGTCTACACGTTTTATAGACTTTAAATGCTCTTACCATAGTCTACACGTTTTATAGACTTTAAATGCTCTTACCATAGTCTACATGTTTTATAGACTCGCACTTATTATGTCTGGCTAAACTATAAAGGTTAGGATGTAATGATTGTCATCGTGGTTGTGTTCCAATTATCATGCTAGTGAAAATACTCTGGGGATGTTTTGCTTCTAACTTAAGTCAATTGTGTTTTAATGTTTATTGGGTAAGATCGAAAGCCGTCCAAACTAATGATATGACTTGATTATTATTTAACCAAACAAAAAGAGCGAGAGTCGTTGATTGGTTAAATAGGAATCATTGACCTTTTTAGAAAACGATTTTGAAACTATTTTCGGACGCGTTTGTAGGTTTGAAATCTGACTCTTGGTCAAAAAGCCAAAAGTCTCTTTAAGTTAATCTTTCCGAGTAAGATCACTTTTCTGTTAAGTCAAAACTATCAATTTCTTAAAAATAGGTTTACCTCTTTAACGCGGAAGGCACCCTTTATATGTGACAATAAAGGAATTTAATTTAAAGAGTAAACTCGGTTCTTAGTAGTCAAAAGCTACAAGTTCCCGTTAAACTGATTCTTTGCTATCAATAGAAAACACTGCCCCATAAGTAGGTTCATCTACGCATGACCGGACCAATATCTGATTACATGATTTACATTCCAACCTGTCTTTTAAACTGTTATTTACCTCGCTCATTTACTTTGTGCACTGCACTCACATCAATATCCTTATTCGCCTTAGATAAGCACCTTAGCAATAGAGTTGATAGATTGACAATTGGTCTCTGTGGTTCGATAATCTTATATATTACTTCGATAGGCTGTACACTTGCAGTACTACATTTAGGCTATACGTTACAGAATAAACACCCATCAAGTTTTTGGCGCCGTTGCCGGGGACCAACTTCGTCAAATTTCGTACCCTATTGTTATCCCGTTTAGACTAAGGCTATTCTAGCCGGTAGATGCGTAGAAATCGTAGCACCGGCAACCTAATAGATCCTTTAGTAGAACCTGAACGTTACGCTCGTGCCCGTCTTTTTATTCGCAAGATAAGAAGAGCTATGGCAGAAGATCGTAACCAAAGACCGCTCAAGGAATTCGCCCAACCATCTAACGAGGAACCTAGTTCTAGTATAGTAAACCCTGCTATAACTACCAACAACTTTGAACTAAAGCCCTTGTTACTACAATTAGTACAACAAAACCAATTCGCTGGTCTCGCTACCGAGAACCCGAATCAACATTTAAAGGTATTTATCCAGTTAGCTGACACCCTTAAGGCAAATGGAGCCACGCCCGAAGCTATCCGATTAAGACTATTTCCTTTTTCCCTTAGAGGTAAAGCTCACGACTGGTTAGACGCCCTTCCAACTAACTCAATAACAACTTGGGAAGACCTTAGGAGAGCTTTTCTTGCGAGGTATTTTCCACCAAGCAAGACCGCTGTTCTTAGGAACCTGATCACCTGTTTCACCCAAAACCAAGGCGAATCACTTTTTGATGCCTGGGAGAGATATAAAGAACTTTTAAGAGCCTGTCCGCACTATGGCCTAGAGCAATGGTTAATCATACATACCTTCTATAATGGACTCCATTACAACACAAAGATGTCCATAGACGCTGCCGCTGGCGGAGCGTTGATGAACAAACCTTACCCTGACGCTTATGCCCTAATAGAGGACATGGCCCAAAACCACGCCCAATGGGGATTAGAACGAGCGACAGTAGAGAAAAAGGAGAGCCATGGAGGAAAGCATGAGGTAAGTTGCATGGACATGATTAATGCCAAGATGGACGCCCTAGCCTTGAGAGTCGAGAACATGTCTCAAAACCCAACCACAGTAGCAGCAATCCAATCGGAGTGCGAACTCTGTGGAACTCAAGGACATCAAACCGTTGACTGTAACCTTTTGAACGAATCAAGCTCAGACCAAGTTAACTATACTCAAGGGAACCCTTTCTCGAATACCTACAATCCTGGATGGAGGAACCACCCGAATTTCTCTTACAAAAACAACAACCCTATCCAAAATCCGGGACCTTCGAGACCTCAAGGATTCCAAACGCAAAAACAAAACCAACCTATGCAAATAGTACCCCCAAGACCAAACCTTAAAGAAACCATAGACACCTTTATTCAAGCTCAAACCCAGCAAAATAAGGAGTTTATGAACCAACACATTCACACGAACGAACTAGTTACTCAACTAGCAACCAAGTTTGACCAGATAATAACCCACACCAAAATGCTTGAGACTCAGATTTCCCAAGTAGCACAAAACACCTCTGTACAAGTTGCACCTGGAGGACAATTCCCTGGACAAACTCAACCAAATCCAAAAGGCCAAGCAAATTCTATCACACTAAGAAGTGGAACTGCTTATGAAGGGCCTAGAAATCCTAACTTAAGCACATCAGAAAAACCTATGGAAGATGCTACGCCCAAAGACCAGGTGGAGGAACCAGAGAAACCAGGAAAGCAATCAAAACCAGAAGTAGAGAAAAACACTCAACAACCTTATAAACCACCTATTCCATTCCCACAGAGGCTGAAAAACACCAAAGTAGAAAACCAGTACCAAAAGTTTATTAAGGTAATAGAGAAACTCCATGTTGAGATTCCTTTTACTGAAGCTATAACCCAGATACCATCATATGCTAAGTTTTTTTAAAGATATTTTGACCAATAAACGGCGACTCGATGATCCCAAGCCTTTAGAATGTCATTTTATATCCGAAAATAAACTCGCCAAGAAAGATAAAAACCCTGGAAGTTTTTCTATCCCTTGCATCCTAGGTAACCATATGATAGACAAAGCATTTTTAGACCTAGGAGCAAGTGTAAGTCTGATGCCTCTGGCCGTCTGTAAAAGGTTAAAATTAGGAGAACTTCAATCTACTAAGATGTCCTTACAACTAGCTGATAGATCTGTCAAATATCCCATGGGTATTTTAGAAGACATACCTGTCAAGATTGGTCAGTTGTACATTCCGACCGACTTCGTCGTAATGGATATCAAAGAAGATGAAGACATCCCAATCCTCTTAGGAAGACCCTTCCTATCGACCGCCGGAGCTATAATAGATGTTAAGAAAGGGAAACTGACTTTCGAGGTAGGAGATGAAAAGATTGAGTTCATTTTATCAAAATTTCTAATGGCACCAGTGATAGGAGATGCGTGCTATGCCATCGACATCATTGATGAATGTGTAAATGAGCTCGAACAAAACGAATTCTTAACCAAATTACCATCAACCCCTATTTTAGAGGATGACGGATTTGAGAGTATCGAACCGTACATTGACGACAACCTTTTCGAATGTTTAGCTCTTACCCATGACCTTATGCCACGTACTGAGAAAACCACTATAGAACTTAAGGAACTACCCAAGAATCTAAGATATGAGTTTTTGGATGAGGAGATGAATAGACCTGTTATAATTAGCGCCACTCTAAACCAAATAGAAACAAATCAACTATTAGATACCTTGCGAAAATATCCCTCAGCTTTAGGGTATAAAGTTTCAGATTTAAGAGGTATAAGCCCATCCGTATGCATGCATCGGATTATGCTAGAAAAAGATTCGAAACCCTCAAGAGAACATCAAAGAAGAATAAACCCTATCATGAGTGATGTAGTCAAGAAAGAAGTTCTTAAGTTATTAGAAGCTGGTATCATATACCAAATTTCGGATAGTGAATGGGTAAGCCCAGTCCATGTGGTACCCAAGAAAGGAGGTATCACTGTTCTGAAAAATGAGAAAGGTGAGCATGTGGCAAAACGAACAGAAGGAGGATGGCGAATGTGTATAGATTACAGAAGGTTGAATAAGGCAACAAGAAAAGACCATTTCCCTCTCCCATTTATAGATCAGATGCTTGAACGTCTAGCAAGACACTCATGTTTCTGCTATCTTGATGGATATTCGGGATTTTTCCAAATCCCTATTCACCCAGAGGACCAAGAAAAAACCACATTTACCTGCCCTTATGGAACATTCGCTTATAGACGAATGCCCTTTGGACTCTGTAATGCACCTGCCACTTTCCAACGTTGTATGATGTCAATTTTCGCAGACTACCTAGATGGAATTATGGAAGTATTTATGGACGATTTTTCAGTGTGTGGGTTTGATTTCAAAAACTGCCTCTCGAACTTGGAGAAAATCTTAAAAAGATGTGTGGAAGTAAACCTTGTGTTGAATTGGGAAAAGTGCCACTTTATGGTAAGTGAAGGGATAGTCTTGGGACACATTATTTCTGAAAGAGGTATAGAAGTCGATAAGGCCAAGATAGAAGTTATAGAAAACTTAAACCCACCTAAGACCGTTAGGGAAATAAGAAGTTTCCTAGGACATGCCGGGTTCTACCGACGTTTCATCAAGAATTTTTCCGCAATAACTAAACCTTTAACTAACTTATTGATGAAGGATGTCGAGTTTGAATTCGACCAAAAATGTCTTGAGGCCTTTGAAGTTTTAAAGCAAGATCTTATTTCAGCACCTATCATAAGACCACCTGATTGGACACAACCCTTTGAAATCATGTGCGATGCTAGTGATTTCGCTGTAGGAGCTGTACTAGGGCAAAGAAAAGACAAAAAACTGCATGCAATTTACTACGCTAGTAGAACACTAGACGCTGCCCAGCTAAATTATACAACCACAGAAAAAGAATTGCTAGCCGTAGTTTTTTCTATTGATAAATTTCGATCTTATTTGGTGGGAGCAAAAATAATAGTATACACAGATCATGCAGCAATCCGGTACTTGTTGAGTAAGAAAGATGCTAAGCCTAGATTGCTAAGATGGGTACTTTTACTCCAAGAATTTGACTTGGATATTAAGGATAAAAAAGGAGCTGAAAACTTAGTAGCTGATCATCTCTCTAGGTTAGAACACCTTAAGCCTGAACTTATACCTATAGACGATCACTCTACTTATGAAAGATTAATAGCTGGGATAAACTCAACTGAAGAAGAGACCTATGAGGAAATCTCAACCATGAACAACATACCATGGTACGCAGATATTGTAAATTATCTAGCCGCTGATATCATACCCCCTGACTTAAGCTACCAACAGAAGAAGAAGTTTTTTAGAGATGTTAAACACTTCTTTTGGGATGAACCCCTCCTATTCAAAAGAGGAATAGATAATATATTCCGACGATGTGTGCCGGAGGAAGAAGTAGGCAATGTCATTAAACATTGTCATGCTTCACCTTATGGTGGACATGCAAGCACGTCTAAAACATGCGCCAAAATATTTCAAGCAGGTTTTTATTGGCCTACTGTATGGCGCGATGTCCACACTTACATTACAAAATGTGACCGATGCCAACGCACTGGGAACATCTCAAGACGTGATGAAATGCCTTTAAGAAACATCCAAGAAGTGGAAATATTTGATGTCTGGGGTATTGATTTCATGGGACCTTTTCCTTCCTCAATGGGTAACAAGTATATCCTAGTAGCTGTCGATTATGTCTCAAAATGGATCGAAGCTGTCGCATCACCCACAAACGATACCAAGGTAGTTATCAAACTGTTTAAGAATATTATTTTCCCTAGGTTTGGAACCCCGAGGTTAGTCATAAGTGATGGAGGATCGCATTTTATATCTAAGATATTTGACAAGCTTCTAAGCAAATACGGAGTAAAACATAGAGTAGCATCACCATATCACCCGCAAACCAGTGGCCAAGTAGAGGTATCGAATAGGGAGATTAAGCAGATCCTAGAAAAAACCGTATCACTATCCAGAAAAGACTGGTCTGGAAAACTTAAAGACGCCTTATGGGCTTATAGAACGGCTTATAAAACCCCTATTGGAACAACTCCTTATCAATTGGTTTATGGAAAGTCCTGTCATTTACCCTTCGAATTAGAACATAGAGCCTATTGGGCCATTAAATCCTTGAATCTAGATTACCTGAAAGCCGGAGAAAAACGTATCCTGGACATTCACAAGCTAGAAGAGCTTCGCTTGAATGCCTATGAGAATGCCATCATATATAAGGAAAGAACCAAGATGTGGCATGATAAAAAAATCATCAAGAAAGATTTCAACATTGGTGATCCTGTTCTCCTATTTAACTCAAGGTTACGACTTTTTCCTGGTAAGCTTCGTTCAAGATGGACAGGTCCATTTGAAGTGTCAAAAGTTCTAAAGTCTGGAGCAGTAGAAATCAAAAACAATTCATGTGCTCCATTTGTGGTAAATGGACAAAGACTGAAGCTCTACAAAGGAGGCGATTTGCCTGTTGACTACTCTAGTCATATTCTTATAGACCCACCAATACCCACATAAAGTAAGATCTAATCGTCAAGCTAAACGACGTTAAACAAGCGCTGCATGGGAGGCAACCCATGGTTTATTCTTCATTTTATTTTATTTTTATTTTAGTAATTTATATATTTTATCTGGACTAATTTCTTGTGTTTATATTTTCAGGATGCATTACCCCGATGGTATGGTTGTGATTTTCAGAGATGAAGCACAAAAGGCCCGATTTGCTACCTTATCTGCTAGACCTATGGTACCCACTAGGTACCCCGATCAGAGCTGCATGGAGGCACTCGGGATTGAGCCAAGTATTCGGTATCTATGCAACCAACTTAGCTGGGATTCTTATGCTGATGATGTCCACAAAACTTACAGGAACCTTACTCTGGAGTTTCTTAGCTCTATGGACTATAACCCACGAGTGGGTGAAGGAGATGAGCGAGGACGCCTGAGTTTCAGATTGTTTGGCACCGAGTATACCCTGACCACCAAAGAATTTGGGGATTTGCTTGGTTTCCAAACTGGACCGACCGCTATAACTGAGTTCCCATTGAGTTGCTACATGGACAGAGACATTGATAAATTTTGGCAGGACATTACTGATAGAGCCAGTCTTGACCCCTCTACCCAGCTGTCCCGGAAGATCCATAACCCGGCCTTCCGATACTTCGAGATGATCCTATGCCACACTTTCTTTGGGAGGAGTTACTGTGACCACTTGGTCACCGCTGAGGAGATCCTTTTCCTATACTGTGCTAGTCAGTCCAGACCTATAGCTAGTGGAGGTTTCCTGATAGAGAGCCTCGAGCAGACTGCTCGATCCGCTGTAGGGCTCATTCATTCCGGAGGGAATGTGACACAGATAGCTTCTGCTTTGGGTTTAGATAGTATGATAGCACAGCTGACCCCATACTGTGGATATACTTTTCTGGATTTAGACTTTTGCATGGATCGTGGATTCATGAGGAGGGCCTCTTTCCACCCATATCGGTACAGATTGCTTATCAATGACCAGACAGTTTACACCTTCACCATGCCAGACCCTCAGATGACTTGTGTTTCCAACTCTGCTAATTGGAACTATTCTGTAGAAGGTTGGGGTGAGATATCAGAGTACACTCCAGAATACACTCCTGCCTCCGAAGATCTCACTCCAGAATACACTCCTGCTTCCGAAGATCCCACTCAGGACTACACTCCTGCCTCCGAGGACTCCGCTCCAGATCACACATCCCGACCCGAGGTTACACACACTACTGTTCTTACTAATAACCTCAGCTTGCAGGAACCTGATATTCGCACTCTATTGACTGCTATGCGCACTGAGATAACCACTCTCCGCAATGAGGTGGCTGACCTTCATTTGCAGTTGGAAGTGAATGATGTTACCTTTGCTGGTGAGTTAGATGAATTAGCTCACGAGGTGGCAGAGATTCGACGCCAGCTGACTGAGCTGCGTGGCCCAGGCACTCCTGCAGAGCATCCTACCGGTTGGCAATAGATCTGTATTGTTCACAAGATATCTAGTTTCAGTATTATTCGTATTATGCTGATTTACTTTTCAGACTCATTTTTATTTTGCATTCTCTGTTTCCTGCGTTGTTAATATTTATTTTGATGACCCAATGTCCGTACCTATATCTATATATATATATATATATATATATATATATATATATATATATATATATATATATATATATATATATATATATATATGCATATGTTTTATTTATTTACTAATGTTTTTGTTTTTTTAGGTCACCATAGTTTTAATATAAAAATAAAATAAATATACATGTGTATATGTATTCACGTACATATATGCACATTTATAAGAAAAATAGGTACACCTCCAGAAATTGAAGATAATGGCGAGGAAGAAAAAGCCCAATGGAAAGAAAGCCAGGCCAGCCCAACTGACCTCGACCTCACCGCGCCCGCGGTAGGCCCTGCCGCGCCCGCGGTGACGCAACGGTCACCTAACGGCTAGTAGCTCGTTTTTCCCCCCATTTTACCACTTTTTCCATTCCCAATCCCATTTTATTCCATTTTTAACCCACTTTATTACCCATACCAACCCACTACATTTATTTCCATTATTTTCATCATAAATATTTACAACCACCATTTTCTTTCTTCCCTTCCTATAAATACCCCCCACTATTTCATTTTCTTCCTCACACCTTCATTACTTCTACATCCCATTCTTTCTCTCTTTTCATTCACAAGAAAATCCTATGGAATATCACGGTTACATTTTACGTGGTGGTCAAGCCGGAGAAAGGCAACTAAAGCGGCTTGAAAAATTGCTGACAACACCAATACACTCTACCAGGTATATCGATGAAAACTGTCTATATTCATTAGGTATATACCATAGTGTATTCTTCCTTCTAGATAAAATAGGTATGCATGATATTTTTGCTACTCAAGCACCAACCTACCCTAGGCTGACGTTCGAGTTTTTAAGTTCTTTAATTTATAACGTCTCCCCTAACACTGCTAGCACCGTAGGTGGAGTCAAATTTAGAATGTTTAATGTCGAATATGATTACTCCACTGACGGTCTAGCCGCCATGTTAGGATTGCCTTATGGGGATGGTGCCATTTGTGAAGCACCTTTAGACACGGATTGGGCATTTGAAGCATTTTGGGCCAGAATTACTAAACAAAATGCAACATCTTTTGATGGCCTTCTTGCTTCTCACATCCACAATCCTGCCCTTCGTGTCTTTAGATTTCTTTTAGCATCCACCATCTTTGCTCGGGAAAACCCAAACAAGGTGAATGCTAAAGAATTAATTATCATGCAGAGCTGCCTCACAAACACCAAAGTTAATCCCGTCCCATTCATGATTGCCCACATGCACCATGTTTTAAGAAAAGGTGGGCCGATTTCCTTTGGTGGACTGATTACCACTATTGCCCGTGCCATAGGATTGGATACGGAACTCGCCACCCTAGAACCACTTCCTCCTCGGATTGCAAATCTTAAATTTTTCAGGGATATGCGTTTATGCAAGACGAGGAAGGATGGTGGTTACTTCCTAATGGTTGGAGGTGCTGCTGTACCCAGTGTTGTTATGCCTTGCACCCGTCGTACTGATATTAGATTTGAGCGTAACTGGACCTACGATCTTAACGCTCCTGCTTTTATTGGTCCGTTGCCCCCAAATCTACCTTTAAATGAGGGTAACAACACTGATGATGAGTACGATTTCCAAACAGAGGAACCACCCCATTTTTCACCACCACACACGACACCTTCTACCTCTAACCCACATGCAGGTACAGCTCCTAGTTTCCATGTCACTGAGGACATGTGGCGTGAGCATATGGCCCGAGAGGCCCAGAGGGACACCCTCCTTGCTACCTTGCAGCAACAGGCGGCCGACAACATGGCCTTCATGCAAGCGTCCCAAGAACAAAATGCTAGCTCTCTGCGCACTATTATGGAAAGTCAGCTGGCTTTCCAGAGAGAACAGCACCTACACCAGACCACATACGCTCGTCACTTCCAATTGATGGAGGCAACCCAAGGCACCCTCATTGGTCGGACCCAAGAGCTACAAGCGGCAAATGCCGCCTTGTCAGAGAGACTGGAGCAGCTTGTTTTGGACCAAGATAGCCGCCGTCGCAGCCGTAGCCGCCGTTCCGGTCGTACCAACCAGGATGGTGAAGGTCCTAGTGGCCCCCACTAGTGTTTTCAGGTACCTCCTCCTACCTTATTTTGGAACATTGAGGACAATGTCTGATTTAAGTGTGGGAGGAGCATTTATCGCTTTTATTTCCCATTTTTCGCTTTTATTTTCCATTTTTCCTGCTTTTATTTCCCTTCCGCATTTTCCCTTTTTTATTCGTAGTTAATAAAATGCATGTGATAGGCGAGTCTTTCTGCGTAGTGTACCCTTTCATTTCCCCCACCTTTTAGCCTTACAAAATTTTTATTTTTCAAAGATTTATGGTTGTTTTTAAGGATTTGGGCTATGAGACAGGTCCTAGATAGGGTCTGTTTCTCGGACACTCACTTTTTGAAAAATTTGTTATCATTTTTACACCATAAGCCTTTTTGAATATTTAGATTAGATCCTTTCTCCCCAATATGCTATGATTTTGAATAAAACTGTACAAATAGGTCTTCGAGTAGTTTATCTTAGCAGTCAGCTCCGGCCTAAGCATGCTCTAAGTGTGGGATCGATGAATATAAGTGGATGATCTCTATTTTGCCTTAAAAGTTATAAAATAAAGTGTGAATGCGACTACGAGTTGGGTAATCCTCACAAAGATTACTCAACTCAAGAAAGTTGTAAGCACTAACAAAAACAAAGAAAAAATATATATAAGGCATATCTGTTGTAGTTGGTTCAGAGGTATCTGGTGCTGAACTTGGTAGGGCGGACTACGGTCCGATCCCCCGCAACTGCAAATGGGTAAAATAAAAAGGGATTAAACCAACTCTTGTACCAGAATCCCATCACTTGAGATCAGAGTCACTAACCGGTCACTACACCATGAGTATGTACGGATAACGGGCTTAATGTGATTGCGCCTGAATGAAAAAGGACCTCGCACAAAAAGAAGTCTTAGCATAGTAAGGATATTAGGATCGATCTGTATACTTATGAGGTTTATGTACGCATTTATGCGAGTAGTGTAATTACGATACCTTTGATTCAGATTGTCAGTGCCTGACAACACACCCTTACTCGGACTTAGAAGCCCTCTTTGCCCAAAACCTGTATACACCATAATTTTCTTTCATCTACTTTTAAGAGTTGTTGCTTGAGGACAAGCAAAGGTCTAAGCGTGGGAGGATTTGATCGCACTAAATCGCACTATGTTTCTGACTCAAATATCACATGTTTTCCTTAGTTTTTATTGTCATTTTCTCGTATTATGTTCCTTTTTCCTTTGTTTTCAGGATTCTTGTCATTTCAGAGCCTTCTGTGAAGAAACGAGCCAAAACGCCAAGAAATTAGGGTTTTTCAAGATATTCTGCACTTATGGCGTTCAGCACCGCGCTGGCTACAGGAAACGCGATGACGTGGCCCACTTTCACCCAGAGATCAACTGCCACGTTCCCATGATGTGGCGGTTCCAGGCACCGCGCCCGCGGCCACCCTCACCGCGCCCGCGGCCTTCACAAAAAGGTTCCCGCTCAAAAGAAGTTAAGGGGCATGCTGGTCCTTACGCACCTCAAAGTTCCTCTATAAATAGCTTTCGATTCTCATTCTTTAGTTTCATCCAAGCTTAGTACAATCTTAAGCCATATACTATCAGTTTCTGTAAAGTGATAATCTCTTCACATCGGGGAGTTATTGCGGTGTAGATTGAGTTGTAATCGAGTCTTGGAGCACTTTGGTTGAAGTTCATCATACCAGCCTTACTTTTCCGTAGATTTGTATCAGATTCAAGTCTCCGACCGGAGCAAGGTTCTAATTTATTGCATTTCTTTATTTAATTGCTCTTATCATAGTCTACACGTTTTATAGACTTTAAATGCTCTTACCATAGTCTACACGTTTTATAGACTTTAAATGCTCTTACCATAGTCTACACGTTTTATAGACTTTAAATGCTCTTACCATAGTCTACACGTTTTATAGACTTTAAATGCTCTTACCATAGTCTACACGTTTTATAGACTTTAAATGCTCTTACCATAGTCTACATGTTTTATAGACTCGCACTTATTATGTCTGGCTAAACTATAAAGGTTAGGATGTAATGATTGTCATCGTGGTTGTGTTCCAATTATCATGCTAGTGAAAATACTCTGGGGATGTTTTGCTTCTAACTTAAGTCAATTGTGTTTTAATGTTTATTGGGTAAGATCGAAAGCCGTCCAAACTAATGATACGACTTGATTATTATTTAACCAAACAAAAAGAGCGAGAGCCGTTGATTGGTTAAATAGGAATCATTGACCTTTTTAGAAAACGATTTTGAAACTATTTTCGGACGCGTTTGTAGGTTTGAAATCTGACTCTTGGTCAAAAAGCCAAAAGTCTCTTTAAGTTAATCTTTCCGAGTAAGATCACTTTTCTGTTAAGTCAAAACTATCAATTTCTTAAAAATAGGTTTACCTCTTTAACGCGGAAGGCACCCTTTATATGTGACAATAAAGGAATTTAATTTAAAGAGTAAACTCGGTTCTTAGTAGTCAAAAGCTACAAGTTCCCGTTAAACTGATTCTTTGCTATCAATAGAAAACACTGCCCCATAAGTAGGTTCATCTACGCATGACCGGACCAATATCTGATTACATGATTTATATTCCAACCTGTCTTTTAAACTGTTATTTACCTCGCTCATTTACTTTGTGCACTGCACTCACATCAATATCCTTATTCGCCTTAGATAAGCACCTTAGCAATAGAGTTGATAGATTGACAATTGGTCTCTGTGGTTCGATAATCTTATATATTACTTCGATAGGCTGTACACTTGCAGTACTACATTTAGGCTATACGTTACAGAATAAACACCCATCAACTGGCGACCGAAATATTCCAGGAAAGCAACCCTCAATTGAGTGTAGTATCGAGTATCAACCAACCTCGGACTGTACCAAAGTCAGTTATCTCACTACCCTAAAGAGGCCAAGATAGTTCAATTAAGGTTCCTAAGGTCTGTTGATGCTTCACGACACCACGCGGAGGCCCCGTACTCTCCTTGACTGAACTCAAGGGTTACCGGTACACACCAAAGTGCCACATCAACGTAGCAGACTGTTTCAACCATGTCGGTATACCCCGCACAGTTCCCTCACAGCCTTGTTGCTACTTTCTAAGAAGGTATCCCCCAGATCCGGGTTAGGATCTATAGAACTCCCAAGACAGTCCCACAATAATAAAGCAAGCAAAGAAAACAATTGAAAACACAGTTATGAACTAACCCTAAGGTACACCTCACTTTAAGTTTAAATCCCCAGCAGAGTCGCCAGTTCTGTGATCGGTGGATCTGGAACTGACTGTTTAACGCTGGTTCGCGAAATGTCGCGGAAGCAAGAGTCGCCACCGTCTTTTATTTTCTCCAAATGGAAAGGACAAAAGCACAGAAAAATTCCTTATAGAGATTGCTCTCGGTTCGGGAGGTAGGTTATAGAAAGGGAAGGTGTTAGCACCCTTTCTATCCATGGTTATCCATGGGCTCTTAGATACTTGCTCATTTGTGTTTTCAAAAATGGTTTGTTTGCTTTTCAACTGTGGGTTTTAAAAAAGTTTCTTTTGAAAATTTCAGTTCGACTCTTGTGTCAGAGTGTTTGAAAAAATTGCTTTTGAAAGCTTTTTGAAAGGTGTCGGTGTGAAAAGAATTTTGTTTGTTTTTGAAGAGAGCAAGTATCTACGAGAACCTACCTACCCTAAGGAATTCGTCTGTGTAAATGTCCTTTAAAGTAGTGCCATCCCACCATTGAGAGGTAGGTAGCACCACCGTTGGAGGTGTTCGAGTCAATTCGAGATTCGGGACATGGTGATCACCAGAGCAATAGGAAGACACCTTAGAAGCTACCCTCATGCCAGGTTCCCAGATCATGAGGACTTACTAAGACATCCTCTACTCGACGATCACATTTCGAGGCAAGGCAACAGTGAGGCGTACCCTAGGGGTGGTGTGTGCAATTCGTGTGTTGTTTTCATTTGTATTTGTCTTGTCATGTTAAAGTGATCTACGCTTGATTTTATTTAAGGCCATTCATTCTTGCATGCTTGGTTTAACAGTTAAAAAATATTCGCGGAAGAAGTAAATCTAAACCTATTACAAATGGCGCGGGTCCACATCGCCAAAATTAAATCGGACCCGATTTGACGGAAAATAAATAAATTAAAAGCGCAAGAAGTAATTACAAGGCTTCGGGAGAGGTACATAATTATAAAAATAAATATGCGAAATAAAGGGATTATCAAAACGAGGGCGTTGGACCCTTTTGCAAAAATATTAAAATTAATGAGGAATCAAAATTAAAAAAATTAAAAGAAAATGTTTTTGGTATTTAATAGAAAAAGAATTAATTAAAACTAAAATAAAAGGCAAACCCTAATTCTAGTTGTTTTTAAATTTGTTATGAAATATTGAAATTTGACCTAATTTAAACCTAAGTTTTTTTTTTTATGTACAATTTTAATTATAGAAAATAAATAAAACATTATTAGGAGAAAGAAAAAAAATTAGAAGGAATAAAATTTATTAAACCTAATTCTACATTTTTTAGATTTTTTTATTTAAAAGGAATTAAAATTAAAACCCTAATTTAACTAAATTAAATTATATACAATTATTTACAAGAAAATATTAAAATAAAATATTTATTATATTTTTTGCCTTTTCTGTTTTTTATGATGTTTTTTTTTTATATTTTGTAAACATAATTAATTAAATTAAAATAATAAAGAAAATAACATAATAATAAAATATAAGAAAAATTAGAAAATTGCAAACCAGGGGGGGTGGAAGTCCCAAATTAGAGGTTAAGTTTGTGAAATTCTGGCCCAACAAGCTTCAGGTCCATTGACTTTTTTGAGTAGCGTGCACATGCGTTGACCATGGTATATGATGTACCTTCAATCTCAGCCTTTGGTTTAATTCTGATGGACGCGTGGAAGAAGAGATTCTTGAGGTGTATGGTGCGTCTTGGCCTTGGGCGCTGCATGGGAATGGTTAATGAAAAATAACATGAGAAATTATACAGACCTGGGATTCGAACCCAGGTCACGTGTCTTACCAGCACCATCGCCTGCCACTAGACCAACTCAACGCGTTTGATTAATAAATAAACAATAAATATCATAAAAGAAAAGTAAATGGTTAGTGGTTCAACGCGCGAAATATTCAAACGTGCCAATCAGCGTGTGACACGGCTTCATCTTCTTCATCATCCCTGTAACATAAAACACATAGGCAACGGTTTTAGACGCGTTCTATTAGGTGGCTTTAGAGTAAATAGCGAATAGCGCTATAGGGTTCATAAATTGGGCGCGATAGGTGATTCTTCTTCGTCTCCATGCGCTGAGTTGAATGGTGTAACTCATGTGTTCCAATTTTTCCTTGTCTTGAAATCCCCAAATTCACATCCTGCAAACCCTAGAAAATAAACATGGCAAAATCGCGCATAGCATAGAAAAAAGCAATTGAATATATTGGTTAGCTTCAGAACTTCGTAATGAACATGAATCCATGAATAAATTTCACAAATAATGCATGGAATGGGATATGCGATTATGAAATTTGTTTGATGCAGTTCCGGTTCATAGTACCAACTCTTGGGGTTTGAATGGACGTTTTTGATTGGAATGCGTTCAGGAACCTCCCAGGAAGCTAAAGGACTAGTTTTTATGCCTTGAATTGCCCTGTAACAATGATTTCAGAATTGGGTTTCTTTGGAGAAATTTCAAGTTTGTCAATGGCTTATGAGCGCAGCTTTTTGTGTATTAGCATTAGGTTTTCACTCAGGCTTATGTACTGAATAGATTAGGTTAACAAAATTGATCCAAATATCTTTCATTCATGGATTTGGAGATTTGATTTTTCACCATTATGTTTTCAATCTTTTCCATGTGCTCTTGTATCAATTATGCTCAAATCAAATCAAATCTTCCTATTTTTGAATGTGCACGAAATATTGAGGGCAAAACATGCATGAAAAGATTTATTAGGTCAAGTTATATATTTTTCACATATTTAAATGATTTAAATGAATTAATATAAATAATAATTCAAATAAATAAATAAAAAATGAGAAAATACTTCCCTTTGGGCCAAGTGGTCGTGCACATGCTTGGAATAATGAATCATGGAAGAAAAATAGGCCCATTAGCAATTTTAAGTCATTTGCATCAATGTTGACTTTTCAAAATATCCAAAAATTTCCCAACTTCCACAAGGCATAACTTGCTCAATTTTTAAGCTTTTCTCATGTTCTTGGACATTTTGGAAAGGTCTTTGAGTCCTCTAACCAATGTATTTGGTCCCATGTCATTTTGATTTACCAATCTCAAGTTATGGCCTTTGACTTAAAGTCCCTTTTTGTTGACTTTTGAAAATGACCTATAATGTTGAAATTGATAACTTTTTGTGAGAGCATTTCTTGGACTTGAAGTATGAAGATGAGTTGTAGGCAATGTCTTTCTCTTCAAAATGAGCTTTGGATGGAATTTTTCTGATAATCCATGTGAAAGTTATGCCCTGGTCAATTTCAGTTGACTTTTTCAGCTGTCCAAATAAGGAAACTTTTGCATCTTGATGATTTTCTGAGCCAAATTTTGAGAATCATGATCAAGCATTGATCAAATGATGTTTGTGGCTTCAAAATGATATGTTGACCAAAAATTTGAACTTTTGACTGCCAAATGACCATTTTGCCCCTACAGTTGACTATAGTGCAATTAGGGTTTTTGACTGTGCAATTTTGAGCTAAATGCCTTGAAACTTGATATGAGGATGCTTGACCATATTTTTAGGCATGTGAGACTTGATTGGGCCTTTGAAAACTTCATTTCCTTGATCAAAACACAAGCCCTAGTTTTGACTGTATAGGAGACCTTTGCACTGTGCAACCTCTGGGGAATTTTGTGACTTGGCTTGGCAATTTCTTAAAGAATATGGGAGGGCAAATTTTGGGGTACAACAAAGGGCAATTTCTGATTATTGACCTAGCAAATGGTCAATTGGTTTAAGGTATGATCTCAAGAGTCCAATTGCATCATTTTGAACTAATGACATGATTCAAAACATTGCAAATCCTTTGGATTGACAGATAAATTTTGCAATCAACTGATCAAAAGTCAACTGTATACTGAAAAGTCAAACTTTGACTTTTTGGTCAAATTCAAGTGCCAAAGATCACAATTCATCAAAACATGTCAAAATAGGAAACTTATTCATCAATAAATCAAGAAATCAAGATTTCATTTTAAAAAGTCAAAATTTCTAAACTTAGAAATTTTTTCTGTTAAAAATTTCTTATTTTTTCATAACTTTGAGAAATTTTTTCATTATGATACAAGATGATTCAAAGGAAACTTCAAACATGAAAGTTGTAGATCTATATGAAATATACAAGTTTGCTTCACAGAACTTCTTCCAAAAGTGCTTGGATCTCAAGTTATAATTTTGTGAATACATGCTCATGAATTAAAAAAGACTTAGTGAAATTTTGCCCTAGTTAGGTAGATTTTTGACCTAACTTCATGGAAATTTTTCTTATAGTTCTAAGCGTAATATTCAAAAGCAATTCAAATATTGGTTTTAGAGCACATTGTAAGCTTTCCAAAATGTCAAGGAATTACTTGAGATCATTCTTGAGCAAGGAGAATCGAAGGCAAGAAGTTAGGGTTTTCAAACTTGAATTACAAGCCATTTTGTGAAGAACACTTGATCCAATCTTCAAGCATGCTGTACAAATCTTGCTTTGTAGGTTTCAAACTTGCTAATCACTCAATAATTTAATATTTACATAACTGATAGAGCCATTTTCCAAACATTTGAGCCATTATCCAAGTTGCATTTCCATTTTGGGAAGAAAGTCACCACTTCCATTTTGGAAAAGTGACTTTAATCACAATGTCAACTCTTCTTGAGCCCATACATTGTTGTTTCTGACTCAAAAACATTTAAAAGCAAGAAGAAACATATCTACATCCTGCTAACCACCCTACAAATACTTGTACTTCACATTGAAACCATGTTTGTCAACTTTGCTTCAAAATCAAGTAACCAAGCCATAACATGTTATTTCAATTTCTGAGTTGTTTCAAGCCTCAAAACCTTTTGCCTATAAGTACATACACTATTTGCATGCTAACACACGATTCCAAGCATCCTAAAACTCTCCAAAACACCATTGTTGTACAAAAACTTCCCAACTTGACAGTTTTGAGCAAAAACTCATGATCTTTATTTCCACTCGTGCGTTTTGAAAACCAATCATTCAAACACCTTCTATACATCATACCAAAGTAATCCAGACCCCTATTTCAAGACTGTAACTCCTCCATCACTATCCACCATTTTAAAAAAATCAAGCTTGCAGGTTGACTTGAGTAGAGAGATTCATGGACTTTCAAGGCAAAGTAGGAGTTGGAATACACTCAAGGAAGTCCAGGCAAGCTAAACAGATCCTCAGCTCATCTCAAAAGTTGCCCAAACTCCATTCATGACTCCAGCTGCAAGAGGTAAGTTTTCAAACTTCCATCTCTTCATACAGGCATCATTTGTTTCTAATTTGTGAAGATAAAATGTAGATATCATTTCTCTAAAACTGACCATGTTCATAGTTCCCATTTATATTGACTGTGTATAGAGAATTTTGGATTTGAAATTTCTGAGAAAATTAGGTTTTAATTTAGGGCCAGCAAATTTAATCTTCATCTTTGACTTTTAGCTTACATAAGTTATATGGTTAGATTCGTGAGGAAAAGTAGCACAACTTTCATGTTTTCATTTTCCATTTTTGTTAAGAAATGAATGAGATACAGGTGGTCCGGCTGGCTGAAGGTTGAAGACGAAGTACAGGCCATGGAAACGTTTTACCTTATGTATTTATCCTTTCATTTAAGTTAACGGATGTACAGTCACCCCAGTGGTAAGGCAGCGCGCGTTATTGATAGAGGTCGTGGGTTCGAACCTCAGCGCTGCCTTTTGCAAATGTTTTTACATTTTCTATTTTTTTTTTGTTCCTTCCACCGCATGGGCCTCCCCCATCCTGGGCCTGGCTTTTTTCTAACCTTTCCCCCCTGCTTCATATTTGCACCCTGGCCCAATTTATTTATTTTTTTATTTATTTTATTTTTATTTTTCTTAAATATTTATTTTCTAAAATACTAAAAATCATAAAAACACAAAAACAATTGATAATTTTATATTTTGACTTTATTTTATTTTTTTCTATAAACAAAAAAATATTTTATTTACTATACTTTATTTATTTTTATTAACTAAATCTTATAGACTTAATTAATAATTATATTATTTATTTTTTCTTCATACCATTTAAAAATATATTATATTTTTAATGCTATAAATATTTTCAAGATAAAAAAATGCTAAAAAAAAATACTTTCCTTAACTTATTTTCTTTTGATTAATTAATAGAATTAGGGTTTTCTTTTAAAATCTTTTTCTTAATAAATTCAAACTTAATTAATTATGTTCTTTATTTAAATTAGGTTAAGACAAAAAATCTTTCTTTATGAAAATCAAACAAAATTCATTTTCTTTACATTTTTCATCCTTATACATCATTCATCATTATACTTTGTATTTATGTAATTCTTGTACAAATTCAATTTGGTTGTAATAGATTAATTAAGTTTATATTCTTGCAATCCCCATTTACCAATTGTACACCCCTCCCCACAAATGTTGTAATAGCGTAGTAACTTTAAATTTCGCAATTTATCGCTTTTACATAACATGCTAGTAATTAGGGTTTGTATGGAAAGAATAAAATCAATCAAGTTGAAAACCCTAGTTCAATACAAAATCAAGCATGAAAATAATACACTTGCACACAAGCACCCCTAGAGTTATCCCACTTGGTTGCCTTATACAAAATGGCCATATTACGCATGTAAGGTATCTTATCAAAAACAAACAAATACAAGATCATAGTCCCTCGATGACGCTATCTAAGTTGCCTTACAAATGATCTTAGTCCCTCAAAAAGATTGCTAAGATACCTTACAACATTGCTAATCATGTTTATACGATGACCCACACCCGTCCCGTTAACATCCAAAGATAGGGTTGCTTACCAAATCAATGGTAAGACAACAATGTCAAAGGAAAATAAAATGAACAAGAAAGACATTTGAGTAGGTAGATTCTCCTAATTACTTGCTCCATTTCAAACAATACATCCTTGCTATTTTTAAAAGCAAACACTTACACTTTCAAAACATCTTACAAAACTTGAAAACATTTTCAAAAGATCAAACATCTTCGTATCCATTCTTACGAACAAGAATCATTACAAAGATTGCCTAAACAATGGCCTCTTTACAAAATACTTTTAAAAACCACACAAAGCACCATTTCAAACAAAAGCAAGTGATCTAGCAAGTAACTAAGAGCCCATGGAAAACCATGGATGAAAAGGGTGCTAATACCTTACCTTTTCATAATCTACCCCTCGAACTCAAGAAACAATCTCAAAGGTCTTTCCTGTGCTTTTTCACCTTTCCTTTTTGGATAAAAGAAAAGTCGGTGGCGACTCTTGCTAACCGCAACATTTTTGATCAAACGCAAAAAAGTCAGTTCTCCCACCGTATCACAGAACTGGCGACTCTGTTGGGGAATATTCTAAAAGTGGGGTTACCTTAGGGATAAATCACATTTACTTGCTTATATTGTTTGACTTGTATGTTTTAAATTATGGTTCTTTGTTTGGGTTTGAATCCTCTACCCAGATTTGGGATACATTATAGGTAAGTAGCAATACATTGTGGAAACTGTGCAGGGTATGCCGACATGGTCTAAGCAATAGCTACGTTAGTGCGACATATTTGTGGGTACCGGTAGCCTTTGAGTTAATCAAAGAGAATACGGGGCCGCTAAGTGATGTCATAAAGCACTAATGAACTTTTAGAACCTTTACTTGACCAACTTGGCCTTTAGGATGTAGTGAGATGACCGACTTTGGTGCAGTCCGAAGTTGGTAGATACTCGATACTGTACTCATTGAGGTTTGATTTCTTGGGATATTTCGGCCGCCATTAAAGAGGCTTGTGCTGAAACAACGACCAAGGAAACAAACCTGTGATATTGAGCTCCTTAGAACCCAGTTACTATTACTAGGACAGGTTTGAGCCAACTAAACTTCAAAAGGGTACTTACCTATAAAACTCCATGCAAGCCTAAAACTAAGGATTTGTTTGCTTTGTTTGTATATGCATACTTGTACATAACATCATGAACATCATAACATCTTATTCATTCACTAACCATTTCATGGATTTTGGGATTCATCTTTGTTCTTATTTTGTAGGATATGGATTCACTTCGCATGAAAACTATTCAAGTCAACCTTGTGAGGATCCCTCCACAACTTAAGGAGCTAGCTTCAAGGATTCCTGAAAACTCTCTATTTACCGAGAGACATGGTCGCCTACTCAACTTGGTCACATCCAACACAGATGAGGATATGATAAAGGTGCTTTTTCAGTTCTTTGATCCTTTACACCATTGCTTCACATTTCCTGACTATCAACTTGTGCCCATTTTAGAAGAATTCTCCCAACTCTTGAGGATTCCCATTCTCAATCAACTACCTTTCAGAGGTACGGAAAGAGACCCAAAGCCAGAAGAGATTTCTCAAGCTCTACACTTGCACTCATCTGATATCACAACTCATTGGGAAACAAGGAGTGGTGTCAAAGGTTTCTTAGCAAAGTTCCTGTTTGAGAAAGCCCAAAGCTGTTGGAATTCCTTTGACTTGTAAGCCTTTGAGGAAATTGTGGCTCTCCTCATCTATGGGATGGTTTTGTTTCCAAATCTTGACTAACTCATAGATGTCAGCACCGTCAAAATCTTCATATCCCACAACCTGGTACCTACATTGCTAGGGTATATCCTACACTCTTTTCACACTCGCACAATAAGGAAAAGAGGTGTACTCATGTGTTGCACTCCTCTCTTGGCAAGATGGTTTATTTCACATCTTCCCCAATCTGTATTAAAAAATGAGCAAGGTTCAAGGTGGTCACAAAGGTTGATGACGCTCAAACATTCAGACATTCATTGGTGCTCCCGATCCAAAGAGAATGTTATCATTGTCGACCGTTGTGGAGAGTTCCCTAATGTCCCTTTACTTGAAATTAGGGGAGGTATCACCTACAACCCATGCTTAGCCTTAAGACAGTTTGGTTACGCCCGAAGGGATGGCCCACACGTGATGTTGATTCAAGGTTTGGTATTTGACTACGACAACGATGATTAAGGTCTTCGCTGGAGATTTATCCGAGCTTGGAGGATGTTAAATAAGGTGGATAGAAAGACTTTGGGGCATAAAAATTCCACCCCTCTTGAGCCTTACCTCAAATGGGTACGAACTCGTGCTCATATTCTTATGATGCCTTACCCTCCATTCTCTCGGTAACCATTGAGCCTGTCATGGAGGGAGATATTCCATACACTATCCTATATCCTGATATGCCCACCTCTCTTGAAGACCTACAAAGAGATTGGATACAACTCAAGGGGGAGTGAGATACTTTTGAAGCCTAATTCTATGCAAGCGAGAAGAAGGTTTTGGAACTCACTAGGCTACTTCATGAGGAGCAAACTCTCAATGCCTACATTGCACCAAAGAGGATGCGTACTACCTTTCTACCTTAGAGTTTTTGTATTATTTAGCCCAAGAGGCATTGATGTACTCAAGCTTTAACTTATTAATATAACGTGTGTTTCCTTTTTGTCTAAAAAAAATTTGAATTTTTGAAATCCTTGAAATCATTACATATGCATATACCATTCATCATAACATAAGCAGGTCTTTTGCAACAAGTCTCCTCATCTCTCTACTGTTTATTTCAGTAAGATGGATCTCGAGCAAACAGTGAAGGACCTCTAAGCTCAAAATACATGGTTTCAACAGTTGCTCTTGACCCTAGCCAAGGGACGAGAAGAGTTGAAGACTTTGCTAGCTGAGGAGAGGAAAAATAAAACAAAAAAGGTAACCGGAGTCCTAAACATGGGAAGAAGATTTCATGGGCAGACAGGAAGGACCTTAAACTTTGCAACGACATCCGGTGAAAGAGACAATCAAGATGGGAAAGGCAAGGAAACAGTTATCCCGTCAGAAGAGGAAGAGGAAGAGGAAGAAGAAGACTATTCTGAAGAATAATACCCTCCAGCTGATGACAAGTATAGACATCTCGAAGAGCGGTTGAGTGCGATGGAAATCTAAAAAGTGCATGGCTTGGATTTTGAGGAATTGGGTTTAGTGTCGGGGATTGTTATTCCTCCGAAATTCAAAGCACCTCTATTCGCCAAATATGACGGAGTTTCATGCCCTAAAATGCATCTCCAATCATATGTGAGAAAAATCCAACCCCATACCGCTGGCAAAGACTTATGGGTACATTTCTTCCAAGACAATATGTCTGGAACTCAACTTGACTGGTTTTACCAACTAGAAAGAGCAAGCATTCACAATTGGGAAGATCTTACTGCAGCCTTCTACAAACAATACCAATACAATGTTGATCTTGCGCCTACCCGTACTCAACTCCAGAGTATTGCCATGGTTTCTAATGAAGGTTTCAAGGACTATGCGCAAAAATGGAGAGACTTGGCTGGAAGAGTTCAACCCCCTCTATCAGGGAGAGAGTTAGTAGACATGTTCTTGGGCACCTTGTCTGGTCCCTTCTTCAATCATTTAATTGGAAGTTCATCTGCAGGTTTTACTGAACTGATATTGACCGGAGAAAGGGTAGAAGCCGGTATAAAGAGTGGAAAGATTCAGAAAGATACATCTTCTTCTGTTGCCATAAGGAAGCCATTTATCGGAAAGAAAGAAGTGGTTGCCGTTTATCCTCAGAGAAATCAAGATAGGGCCGAACACCGTCCAATGGTGGGGGCTGTTATGATTCCTAAACTTGCGCCTAATCAGCAAAGAAACAACTAACCGAGGATGGAAAGACCAGTCAGGAAGTTCACCAGAATTAACATGACCCCGTCGCAAGTATTACTGCATCTACTAAGATCCAATTTGGTGACCTTGAAAGAAGCTCCGAAAAACCCAAACACAATATCTCCTCACTATCGTCCCAATGCCCATTGCGCATATCACTCTGAAAGTCCCCGCCATGACACTAATAACTGTTGGGCTCTAAAGAACAAAATACAAGATCTCATTGAATCAAAAGAGATTGAATTCTATGCGCCTGAAAAGCCAAATGTCATTTCTGCCCCTATGCCCAGACATGGCCATGATGCCAATGCCATTAAAGAAGAAATGTTTGTTACTTCATTTGATGAACTTATGACCCCACTTATGACTATTAAAATGAACTTGTTGAATGTCGGTGTGTTCCCAGGATGTGATGAAGTTTGTCATTTATGTTTGTCCTCACCAACCAGCCGTCCTTTGTTGAAAGAAGGCGTTCAGTGCCTAATAGATAACAAAGAAATTTTATTCGAGAAGACTTCTGTTCCACCTGTTCCTTTTGAAGATGTTTCTATCATTACCATTTCTGCCAATTCTTCCAGGGTCTCCACCAAAAGACCCATTAGAGTTGCATCAGTTCCGAAAGCAACTCCTTTAATAATTACAATGCCTAGACCAGTCCCATATTCGTCAGACAAGACCGTACCATGTAATTATGGAGGGGATGTCTACTACCATGGTATCATGCAGGACTGGCCAGCCGCCTAAGATTCAAGCTCTGAGAAAGTCAACTCTGACATCAGTAATATTGCAGGAACTAGCAAGATTACCCGAAGTGGTAGGATCTTTTCTCCAGAAATTACTCCCTCAAAAGCAGTGTCTGGACCCGTGATCATTCCTGTTGTTGCTCCCCCAAAAGTTGTTCCCAATCCTACAATTATCTCCAACAATACTCCAACTGACAAAGCCGTTAGAACCCTTGTTATCATTCCTACTGACACTCATGCTGCCGTGTTAACCGAGACTCGAGGTAAAAGTATTCTGATTGAGCCTGTCCAGACGAAGGCTCAGTCATTGGCTATCTCTGAGACCTCCCGAAAAGAGATGGAGGAAATTCTAAAGATCATAAAGAGAAGCGACTACGATGTAGTTGAACAACTGGGGCAAACTCCCTCTAAAATTTCCTTGCTAGCATTACTACTATGTTCCGAGGCGCATGCAAAAGCCTTGGTAAAATTCCTGAAAACTGCTCATGTACCCCAAGAGACATTTGCCGATCAGTTTCAAGACTGCGTAGCCAGCTTGACTGCAGATAATGGTCTAGGTTTTTCGGATGCTGATTTAACACCAAGGGGAAGGAAGCATAATGAGGCATTGCATGTCTCAGTTGAATGTAAGGGCACAACGTTGGCCCATGTTTTGGTGGACACTGTCTCATCTCTGAATGTATTGCCTAAAAAAGCTTTTAATAGGCTTGACTGTGAGGGATTGACATTAAAGCCAAAGTAACATAGTAGTAAGGGCTTTTGAAGGCTCGAAAAGGATGGTACATGGGGAGGTAGACATTCCCATAAAATTTGGAACACAAACATTTGATTCAACTTTTTACGTAATGGATATTCGTACCTCGTATTCTTGCTTGTTAGGCCAACCATGGATTCACAATGCTGGCGCTGTCACTTCTACGTTGCATCAAATGCTGAAATATCCAATTCAAGGGAAGATTATCACCGTTCATGGAGAAGAAGAGCATATGATCAGCCATCTCAATTCCTTCAGATATGTGGAATTAGATGGTGAATTTATTGAAACTCCATTTCAAAACTTTGAAGAGGTCCCACAAGATGTGGCAGTAACCAAGGTTGTTCCCAAGGTCACAAGGCCTCTGCTCCGAATGTCATCTCTGAAGGATGCCAAAACAGTGGTAGAAGAAGGTGGGTGCACTATCTGGGGACAACTCCCGGATATCTCGTATAAGTCTGACAAGTTTGGCCTGGGTTTCACTCCAAGTGCTCAGAAGGCTGTACGTCGCGCTCACGCCGGAGGACCACCCCTGAAGATCAGTAACCGTGAGTTCAATGCCGTAGAAGGAGATGAAGATAGCTATGACGTGAGGATTGGATATTCCCGACTGTCAGTGGAGGGCTCAACAACTGGGAGGCTAGAGATTTTGTCCCGATCACTTTTATCCCACAGTAATTTGTCTTTACATTTTGTTGGATCTATAATATTAAAACAATTCGCACTCTTAAAACCTTGTGTCTTACCCGAGGCACAATGGTCCATTTGTAAGGGTTATTATCTCATTTTCATATGACATCAATGAATCATGGACATTTTCACATACAAACTTTTGTGCTCATTGTTTTTATTTTTTACATTTTTCAAAAATAGCTATACCCTTACAGACACTCACACTCACAATGCAGGTATACATCCATTCGGGATCCCATGGGTAACGATATTGCTATGGCCTTTTGTGACTCTGAGAATCTAATATACCAAGCCGAAGATGAAGGTGAGGAAGATTATGAAGTACCAGGAGAACTTTCCAGACTACTAAAACAAGAAGAGAGAACCATTCAACCTCACGAGGAACCCGTGGATACAATCAACCTAGGTACCGAAGAAGACAAAAAAGAGGTCAAGGTGGGTGCCAATCTAGAACCCAGTATCAAGGAGCGTCTGATTCAGTTGTTGCACGATTATGTCGAAGTCTTTTCCTGGTCGTATGAAGACATGCCAGGACTTGATGCAGATATTATGGTACATCGTCTGCCTATAAGAGAGGATTGTTCGCCAATAAAGCAAAAGGTTCACCGCATGAGGCTGGATATGTCAGAAAAGATTAAAGCAGAAGTCATGAAGTAATTCAACGCTGGATTCTTGGCTGTCACCTCTTATCCCCAATGGGTTGCCAATGTTGTTCCAGTGCCCAAAAAGGAAGGCAAGGTGCGAATGTGTGTGGACTACAGAGAATTTAATAGGGAAAGCCCTGAGGATGATTTTCCACACCCCCACATTGATATTCTAGTTGACAATACGGCACAACACAAAGTGTTTTCCTTCATGGATGGATTCTCAGGTTATAACCAAATCAAAATGGCGCCTGAGGACATGGAGAAAACAACCTTTGTCACACAGTGAGGAACTTTCTGCTATAAGGTGATGCCATTCGGTCTGAAGAATGTTGGGGAAACCTATCAACGTTCCATGGTAGCTCTATTTCATGACATGATACACCATAAAATAGAGGTCTATATGGACGATATGATAGCCATATCTCAAACAGAAGAAGAGCATCTTGACCACTTACAAAAGCTATTTGAGAGACTGAAGAAATACAAGCTGAGGTTGAATCCATACAAATGCACATTTGGGGTACGGTTTGGTAGACTAGGCTTTATCGTCAGCAACAAAGGTATTGAAGTAGATCCTGCCAAGGTAAAAGAAATAGAAGAGATGCCTGCTCCTCGTACTGAAAAGGAAGTCAGAGGGTTCTTGGGACGTTTGAACTACATTGCCAGATTTATCTCTCACCTGACAGCTACTTGTGAACCAATCATCAAATTGTTGAAGAAAGATCAGGTAGTCAAATGGAATGACGAGTGCCAAGTTGCTTTTGAAAAAATCAAAGAATACTTACAAGAGCCTCCTGTGTTGATGCCACCAGTCGAGGGAAGACCGTTGATCATGTATCTGACTATTTTAGAAAACTCAATGGGGTGTATATTGGGACAGCATGACGAGTCTGGCCGAAAAGAGCATGCTATTTACTACCTGAGAAAAAAGTTTACCGACTGTGAAACTAGATATTCACTGCTCGAGAAAACTTGCTGCGTTCTGGCATGGGTTGCTCGCCAGATAAGACAGTATATGTTGACTCATACTACCTTGTTGATATCTAAAATGGATCCGATAAAATACATTTTCAAGAAACCTGCTCTCTCTGGGAGAATAGCGAGATGGCAGATGATCCTGAAAGAATATGACATACAGTATACTACCCAAAAAGAAATAAAGGGCAGTGTACTAGCTGATCACCTTGCTCACCAAGCTGTGGAAGACTACCAGTCCATGAAGTTCGAATTCCCGGATGAAGACATCATGATGGTAAACAACTGTGAAGAACTTAGGCCGTATGACGGACCTGAACAAGGATCCCGATGGACCCTGGTTTTTGATGGGGTATCTAACGCACTCGACAATGGTATTGGTGCAGTACTCATATCTCCTGATGGGTGTCATACTCCATTTACTGCAAGACTCTACTTCAATTGTACAAACAACATGGCAGAATACAAAGCATGCATCTTTGGTCTCAGAGCTGCCATAGACTTGGGGATCAAATCCTCAAATGTATTCGGAGACTCAGCTTTGGTTATCAACCAGATCAAAGGGGAATGGGAAACCAAACACCCTAACCTTATCCCTTATAAAGAACATGTTTTGACATTGCTACCACATTTTGAGAAGGTTACCTTCAAGCATTTCCCGCGAGAAGAAAATCAGCTAGCAGACGCTCTAGCCACAATGTCATCTATGTTTAAACTTAATTGGGATAATGAGGCTCCCCAGATCACCATCGAGCAAATGGAGGAACCAGTGCACTATCACGAGATTAATACTGAAGAAGTAGTGGACCATCCTTGGTTTCACGAAGTCAAGAAGTATCTCGAGGCTCAAGAATATCCAGAAGGAGCTTCAATCAATGATAAGAAGTTCTTAAGGAGATTCTATGCTAAATTCATCCTTAGTAATGGCTTCCTGTACAAACGCAATCATGACTCTGTGTTACTTCGGTGCGTAGATAAGGTTGAAGCTGAAAGGATCATGGCTGAATTGCATGAAGGCACTTTTGGAACCCATTCCAGTGGGCATACGATGGCAAAGAAAATCCTACGGGCAGGCTATTACTGGTGTACCATGGAAGTAGATTGCTATCAACACTCTCGAACCTGCCATAAATGTCAAATTTATGCTGACAAGGTGCACGTACCTCATGTTCCTCTGAATGTCTTGACGGCTCCTTGGGCCTTTGCTATGTGGGGATTTGATATGATTGGGGAAATCAAGCCGACAGCCTCCAATGGACACCGCTTAATCTTAGTGGCCATTGAATGATTTACAAAGTGGGTGGAGGCATCTTCCTTCGCTTCCGTTACCAAGAATGTTGTCGCCCGTTTCATCAAGAAAAATCTCATTTGCCGGTACGGTATCCCGGAAAGGATCATCACTGATAATGGTACAAATCTCAAAAACACTATGATTACCGCCTTGTGCGAACAATTCAAGATTCAGCATCATAATTCTTCTCTTTACCGGCCGAAGATGAATGGTGTTGTCGAAGCTGCAAATAAGAACATTAAAAAGATCATACATAAAATGATAGTCACATACAAAGACTGGCATGAGATGCTACCATTCGCTCTCCACGGGTATCGTACCACAGCTCGTACATCAACTGGGGCAACACCTTATTCTTTGGTATACGGAATGGAAGTCGTCTTGCCTATTGAGGTTCAGATCCCCTCTCTAAGAATTATGAAGGATGCAGGTCTGAATGAAGACGATTGGATACAGACTCGACTTGATCAATTGAACTTTATTGATGAGAAAAGACTTACCGCTGTCTTCCATGGTCAAATGTATCAAAAACGGATGATCAAGGCTTTTAACAAGAAGGTCAGACACCAGGTATATCAAGTTGGGGATCTAGTGATCAAACGCATCATACTGCCACAAGGTGATCCTAGAGGAAAATGGACTCCTACCTATGAAGGACCATTTATAATCAAAAACATTTTCTCTGGTGGGGCAATGATCTTAACCACCATGGATGTTGACGACTTTCCGCATCCTGCGAACGCGGACATAGTCAAAAGATACTGCGCATAAGAGACCCACTAGGTTGACATACCTAGGCAAAACAAGGGCATCCCGGCGAACTAAAAGGGTTCGGGAAAAAATTAGGGATAAAACAAAAAAAATCTGTACATCTGGCAAGTTGAAAACCCGAAAGGGAAACTTGGGCAAAAAAGGGTTTCCCGGTGGACTGAAAACCCGAAAGGTTGGTCCAGGCAAAAGTTAGGGAACTAAAGTGTATGACTATGTCCCGTTGGATCACCTTATAGATAACCTGCAAACTCAGAGGTTCTGATCAATTCAATCATATTTGGACGAGGAAACAAATAGACAAGATGCTCGGAGATACAAAGGCTATAGCAGAATGGGACCCCCATGGAATTATTGCACATAACTATCTTTTCTTTGTATCAAAATTTTCATGTTTTACGACGGCGTTCTCCTACTAGAATGTTATTATCATTATACAAAAATACTTACTCAAAGACAATACAAAGATATTCCTTTGAAAGTGCAAAACTATCTATTTTTCTTTACTCTTGTGTTTTGTTTACAAAAACGTCCAATGATTCATTGTTGAACATATGCATTTGAACATAATTATTGTTTACAAATAAACGAAATAAAAGACGATTACTAAAGGCTTTAAGAGGTAGGGAGATCTCTCTAAGCTATTTCCATAAATCCCCCATAATTTACTATTTAATTCCCAGCGGAACAAGCTTCCAATTATCAATCCCCAATAGAAGTCGTCAAATTTCTCAAGATTCCCCAATAGAATTTTTCAAGCAGTATACGGCATTTCCTTTACAACAGAGTTTATTTCTCTAAGTAGAAATTCGTCAACACTTAGACTTCACAACATGAACACTTATACTCCATATCCTCAACAGCACTCAGGGATTTATTTTCCCCAATCCAACAGCAGTGCAGCAAACTAGCTCACATACGCATACATTGCATCCATATATCATAAACATTGATAACACGAATGCATTATACTATGCATTTCATACAACATAAACATTGCATTTTAGCTAACCTTTTACCCTTTTCAGGATAAGGTTAACAGGTACCATTAACAATGTTCAAAGTTTTCATATACAGTTCAGATACGCTCTAGACACGGATGCCATTCTGATACTCATTCAAGTACAACTTTTAGATACAGTTCAGATACGCTCCAGACACGGATGCCATTTTGATACTCATTCAAATGGTCTTCTATATATAGCTTCAACTTTTGACCATTACTGCCTTGAAGAAAGAGTATGCATTAATGATGCGTGTTAGATTGATATTTATGTTTCCAATGCTCTCGTGCGTAGTACCACTTGAGTGTGTTAGCCGTCTTAGCATTAAATGATCAACGGTACTGTCAGAGATTGTCTCTGGAAGTTTAAGAGTTTGCTTGCAGTGTTGCAACCTCACAGTTTGCTTTAACTTTTCTTCTATCAGAGTTTGCTTTAACTTTTCTTCTATCAGAGTTTGCTTTAACTTTTCTTCTATCAGAGTTTTCTTCATTTTATGTTCATCAGAGTTTGCTTCAACTTGCATTATCAGACATTGCTTTCAGCGTGCTTCTTTCAAATATTTGCTTCAGCTAGCTTTATCAGAGGTTGCTTAAGATTACTTTTTATCAGAGTTTGCCTTGGAGTGCTTCCTTCAGAGTTTGCTTCAGACTTGCATTTACATATAATTTCTTAGGAACTTCTTTATCCTTTTTCTGCTCAGTGTAGAATGATGTTTCACTTTTAAGAATGCTTGAGTCAGAACATCATCTGAATTAGAAAGCATGCACATCAGAGTATAAAATATATTATACAAAATTTATTTTATTGTTATCATCAAAACTCTAATATATGATTAGAACCAAACTTTGTTCTAACAATCTCCCCCTTTTTAATGATGACAAAACAATTCAGATTTTGATTAAAAAAAATTTGTACAAGAGTGAGAATCTCCCCCTGAGATAAATATTTCTTCTTCTTAAATAAATAATAAAAGAATTTAAATGCATAAGAGAAACTTCTTGAGATTGTTCTTCAGAGCTTTGGGACATTTTTCTTTCAGAGTTTCTTTAACAGCTCCTGATCTTTTCTTCAGAGTTTCTTAAGAAGATCTTTACCAGATGATGTTTAGAGCTTAGTCTTTCAGAGTCTTGAGGTACCTGCATATCTCTTAAATAGGAACAAAAACTTTGTATTTGGTTAGAAATGTTTGATATTTAGTCCCATAACTGCTATCATGGATCAGATCAAAATCACATTTTCTCCCCCTTTTTGTCATAATCAAAAAGCAAAAAAAAAATTAAAGAGATTCAAAAAAAATTTATATAGAAGATGTCAAAGGACGGAAGTACAAAAAAATGGGAAAAAATAAAACTAAGATTGACGAGAGACAAGAGAAAGAAGAAGATTCTTGATTTTTGTTGAGGATTCATCTTGTAAAAAGTATTAAAAAAAGGAATTTTGCAAAGAATTTATAGCTTATGAAAAAGAATTTTTAAAGTAATAAAATAGTTAAAGAATTTAGAACGATTGAATTAAAAAAATAATCATTACAAGAAATTAATGAGATTTTACATTTAGGGGTGCATGAGATTTGATCAAATCTGAACAGTTACCTAGGAACGACGTCTCAATAGCAGTGCACGCATGCGTGACCTTTTAGAGTTAAAACCCGCGTTCAACTTGAGGATAGCGTGTGGCAGCTGTTTTAATATAATGAACTTCTGAACCATTTTTGTAATGAAACGTTAGACACATTTCAGAGCATTATAGATGGTTTTTGATGTAACTCCTCTTCTAACTTCTGAAGAGTAGTTAATCAGAACATTCATTTCAGAACATTCTGAAAACATATATAGAGAAAAAATTTCATTCAAAGTTCCATACTGATGTTTTTCAGAATGAATTTAAATTTATCTTCATAAAGGGGTTTAGTAAAAATATCACCCCATTGATGGTCTGTGTCTACGAAGTTTAAACTTAAAATCCCTTTCTGAATATAGTCCCTTATGAAATGATGTTTAATTTCTATATCTTTTGCCTTAGAATGTAAGATAGGATTTTTTGAAAGACAAGTAGCAGAGGTATTATCATAGAAGATAGGAATCTTACTTTCATAGAGATGATAATCTTCCAGCTGGATCTTTATCCAGATCATCTGAGTGCTACATCCAGCAGCAGATATATATTCTGCTTCAGTTGTGGATAGTGCAATAGTGGCTTGCTTCTTGCTGTACCATGAGATAAGGTTATCACCCAGAAACTGACAGCTTCCAGAGGTGCTTTTTCATTCTATTCTATCTCCAGCAAAGTCAACATCACAATAACCTACTAGTTTAAACTCTTTGGATCTTCTGTAACACAGTCCAAGGTTAGTAGTACCTTTCAGATACCCCAGAATTCGCTTAACAGCAGTTAAGTGAGATTCTCTAGGATCTGATTGGAATCTTGCACATAAACATACACTGAATAATATATCTGGTCTAGATGTAGTCAGATAGAGAAGAGATCCAATCTTACCTATGCAGAGTTTCTGATCTACTTTCTTACTTACCTCAACTTTTCCCAAAATGCATGTAGGATTCATTGGTGTCTTTGCTTCTTTACTTTCTGATAGCTGGAATTTATTCAGGAGTTCTTTAACATACTTTATTTGATGTATGTAAGTACCTTCTGGAGTCTGATTTATTTGAATTCCCAGAAAGAATTTTAGTTCTCCTATCATGCTCATCTCAAATTCAGCCTGCATAGACTCAGCAAATTTCTCTTCCAAGAGAGACATTAGAAGTTCCAAAAATAATATCATCTACATATATTTGACAAATTAAAATGTCATTTTTAAGTGTTTTTTCTAAATAAGGTAGTGTCCACTTTCCCTCTGATAAAATTCTTTTCTAAAAGAAAGTTACTTAGACGTTCATACCAAGCTCTGAGGGCTTGTTTCAGACCATACAGAGACTTTTTCAGTTTAAAAACATGTTCTGGATATTTTGAGTCATCAAAACCCGGAGGTTGAAGGACATAAGCTTCTTCTTCTATGTAACCATTTAAAAATGCACTTTTAACGTCCATTTGATATAATGAGATGTTATGTTGAACAACAAAAGAAATTAATAATCTAATTGATTCTAACCTGGCGAATGGGGAAAAGTTTTGTTATAATCAATTCCTTCTTGTTGACTATAACCTTGTGCAACCAGTCATGCCTTGTTTCTGACAACCTCTCCTTGCTCATTTAACTTGTTTCTGAATATCCATTTTGTTCCTATGATATTGAATCCTTTAGGTTTTGGAACTAGATCCCACACATCATTTCTGGAAAATTGATTTAGTTCTTCTTGCATAGCTAAGATCAAATTATTGTCTTCCAGAGCTTCCTCTATTGAGGTTGGCTCAATCAGAGAGACCAATCCAAACAGTGATTCTTCATTGTTTCTGAGGGAGGATCTTGTTCTGACGGGATCTTCTTTCTTTCCAATAATCACATTTTCTGGATGTGCTGATGTGATTATGGGGAATCTTTTCTGTGAGGTTTGTTTAGAGATTCTTAGATTGTCCAGAGCATTTGCAATAGAAGGATCTTCTTAGATGTCCTTTGCTTCTGACTCTTCATAGTTTGTAAGATGATCTTCTGTACCTGCAGGATTTTCATTATGCTTTGGCTTTTGCTGGCCAATCTTATCATCAAATCTGACTTTGATTGATTCTTCAACAATCAGAGTTTCTGTGTTGTATACCCTATAGCCTTTTGAGCATTCAGAATATCCAAGCATAAAACACTTTTGTGCCTTAGAATCAAACTTGTTCAAATTATCTTTAGTATTCTGAATATAGCAAGTACATCCAAAAGGATGAAAATATGAAATGTTTGGTTTTCTGTTTTTCCATAATTCATAAGGAGTCTTTTCAAGAATAGGTCTTATAGAGACTCTATTTTGAATATAACATGTTGTGTTCACTACTTCTGCCCATAAGTGTTTAGCCATATTGGTTTCATTAATCATGGTTCTGGCCATTTCTTGCAAGGTTATATTCTTTCGTTCTACAACTCCATTTTGTTGGGAAGTTCTAGGACAAGATAAATCATGAGAAATGCCATTTTATTTTAAAAAAAACTTTTCAAAATAATGGTTTTCAAATTCTCCTCCATGATCACTTAAAACTTTTATGATTCTAAACTCGTTTTCATTTTGCACGTGGATGCAGAAGTTGTAGAACACAGAATGTGACTCATCCTTGTATTTTAAAAACTTTACCCATGTCCATCTGTTATAGTCATCAACAATGACCAATCCATACTTCTTGCCACTGATGGATGCAGTTTTAACTGGTCCAAACAGATCAATGTGAAGAATTTCCAACGGCCTAGAGGAAGAAACAACATTTTTTGACTTAAAAGAAGGTTTTGAAAATTTTCCTTTCTGACATGCTTCACACGGAGCTTCTGAGAGGAACTTCAGAATGGGAAGTCCCCTGACCATATTGAGTTTGTTAATTTGAGATATTTTTCTCATGCTAACATGTTTCAATCTTCTGTGCCAGACCCATTTCTCATCGATAACAGACATAAGGCATTTTACATTCTGAGTTATAAGGTCAGAAAAATCAATTTTATAGATGTTGTTCTTTCTCTTGCCAGTAAAAAGGATTGTTCCATCTATTTACTAACAGCTCTACAAGATTTTTGATTAAAGATTATGTCATAACCGTTGTCACTTAATTGGCTTATGGACAGCAAGTTATGCGCTAATCCTTCTACCAATAGAACATTAGTTATAGAAGGAAGGCTACTGTTTCCAATGGTTCCAGAACCAATAATCTTTCCTTTCTGATTTCCTCCAAATTTGACATCTCCTCCAGATTTAAGTTCCAGACTTTGGAACATAGACTTTCTTCCCATCATATGTTGTGAGCATCCAGAGTCCAGGTACCACGATTGGTGTTTCAACTGAGTTGTTAAGGACATCTGCAACATATATTATTTTCTCCTTAGGTACTCATATCCTTTTGGGTCCTTTTTTGTTAGAGTTTCTAAAGTTCTGTTTGAACTTTGATTTAGCATAAAAAATGTCAGAGTGAGATGTGTATTTGATATCATGTGTGTGCCCAAAACTAAATTGTTTGTGCAGTAGTTTATATGTGATAACCATTTCCTCAACAGGTTTAGGTTTATATGTTTCTTTCCCTTTGGGAGTTTCATATCCAATTCCTCTTCTGTTATTTCCACTAACACCATAGATCATTGAAGCCATTTTGCCTCTATCTGTGCTTTTAGCAAGAAATGTTTGAAAACTAGAGTCATGTTCTTTAAGAATATCTCTTGAACTTGAAGCAGAATCTGAAATAGAAGACTTTTGAACTTTTTGAACTTCCTCTTTGAGTTTAAAAATATTTTCTTTAAGTTCAGAGTTTTCTATTTCAAGTTTCTCAAAATCAGATGCAAGATTCTTTTTGAGTTTCTTGCATTTGATTTTGAGTTGACTGTAGTTTTCAAGAAGTTCTGATAAGCTTTCTGCAAGTTCGGCTTTAGAGAATTCAAAGAATACCTCTTTTGGTTCTGAATCATAGTCTGAGTCATCGTCATCTGCTGTGGTAGCCATAAACGCTAGGTTAGCGTGCTCATCTTTTGAGTCAGATTCAGCTTCAGAAGATTCTGAATCATCCCAGGTGGCCATCATGCCTTTCTTTATTCCAAACTTTTTCTTTGGTGTTTCTCTTTGTAGCTTAGGACAATCACTTCTGTAGTGTCATGGTTCTTTACATTCATAGTAGACTATATCTCTTCTGCTTGACTTCTTATGTCCAGAAGATTCTGGTTTATCTTCTGACCTCTTGTAGTTTCTGAACTTCTTTTGTCTGTGTTTCCACATCTGGTTGATCCTTTTGGAGAGCAGAGATAACTCATCTTCTTCTGATGCCGAGTCTTCAGAGTTTCCTTCTTCTGCCTGAAAAGCGTTAGTTTCACATTTTTTAATAGATTTAAGGGCGACATACTTACCTTTCTTCTGAGGCTCATGTTCATCAAGTTCTATCTCGTGACTTATTAATGCACTTATGAGTTCTTCAAGAGATACATCATTCAAATATTTTGACACTTTGAATGCAGTAACCATAGGTGTCCATCTTCTGGGTGAACTTCTGATAATTTTCTTAACATGGTCTGCCTTGGTGTATCCTTTGTTCAGAACTCTCAGGCCAGCGGTTAGAGTTTGGAATCTTGAGAACATAGCTTCAATAGACTCATTTTCTTCCATTTTGAAGGCTTCATACTTCTGGATGAGAGCCAGAGCTTTTGTCTCTTTTACTTGAGCATTTCCTTCATGAGTCATTTTGAGAGACTCAAACATGTCATGTGTTGTATCTTTGTTGGTGATTTTCTCATATTCCGTTTTAGAGATAGCGTTCAGAAAGATATTTCTGGCTCTGTGGTGATTATTGAAATCTAATTTCTATTGTTTATCCATGTTCTTTCCATCAATCTTGTTTTCGTCTTTGTCTTCTGGATGTATGTAACCATCTAGGACCATATCCCATAAATCAGCATCATGACCTAGAAAGAAACTTTCTAGTCTATCCTTCCAGTATTCAAAGTCTTCTCCATCAAACACAGGAGGTTTGGTGCAGTTGTTGTTATTTTGTTCAGTTGCCATAATGTTTTCCTTCTGGATCTTTTTCTAACACTGTTAGGTGTTCGCACCCAGAACTAGAGCTCTGATACCAATTGAAGGGTGAGAAAACACTTAGAAGGGGAGGTTGAATAAGTTTTTCCTTTTTCTCGTGCAATATTAATGGAAGGACACATGTATTTTTATCCTAGTTCGTTTGAAACTCAAAATACTCCAGTCCACCCGCCAAGGTTATTTCGCCTCTCTCAACGAGGACTTAATCCACTATAATCAAAACTGATTACAAATGCACAACCAAATTGTTGTGACTAACAATACAATTCACAAGCCAACTGCAAGTGACTAACACCTCTAAGACTCAACTAGTCCTAGACCTCTCGAGAAATCTGACCCAACTGGTCTCTCAAGGAACAATTACAATGCACAACCAAATTGTTGTGACTCATACCTCTAAGACTCAACTAGTCCTAGCCCTCTTGAGAAATCTGACCCAACTGGTCTCTTAAGGAACAATTACAAAGATTATCTCTTAATAGTAGTGAATCAGAATGCTTATAATAAGCTATATCACAAACTGTGATTTATCACTAAGATTTTAGCCCAGTACTTAAGAATTACCCAGTATATACAAAGAGTTTACAAGAATGAAAAATAGTGAGCTTCAATATATTTTGTGTGGATCAGTAACGTTGCTTTGAAACAAATGGTCTTCTATATATAGCTTCAACTTTTGACCGTTACTATCTTGAAGAAAGAGTATGCATTAATGATGAGTGTTAGATTGATCTTTATGTTTCCAATGCTCTCGTGTGTAGTACCACTTGAGTGTGTAGTACCACTTGAGTGTGTTAGCCGTCTTAGCATTAAATGATCAACGGTACTGTCAGAGCTTGTCTCTGGAAGTTTAATAGTTTGCTTGCAGCGTTGCAACATCAGAGTTTGCTTTAACTTTTCTTCTATCAGAGTTTGCTTTAACTTTTCTTCTATCAGAGTTTTCTTTAACTTTTCATCTATCAGAGTTTGCTTTAACTTTTCTTCTATCGGAGTTTTCTTCATTTTATGTTCATCAGAGTTTGCTTCAGCTTGCATTATCAGATATTGCTTTCAGCGTGCTTCTTTCAAATCTTTGCTTCAGCTAGCTTTATCAAAGGTTGCTTAAGATTAATTTTATCAGAGTTTGCCTTGGAGTGCTTCCTTCAGAGTTTGCTTCAGACTTGCGTTTACATATAATTTCTTAGGAACTTCTTTATCCTTTTTCTTCTCAGCGTAGAATGATGTTTCACTTTTGAGAATGCTTGAGTCAGAACATCACCTGAATTAGAAAGCATGCACATCAGAGTATAAAATATATTATACAAAATTTATTTCATTGTTATCATCAAAACTCTAAGATATGATTAGAACCAAACTTTGTTCTAACAATAATAATTATGGACACATCAATTACTCACAGAGTAAAAGAGGAAAGGAGAAACCTCTATAAATAATTGGTCATTTACTTGAGAAATAACAATCCTTGAATGTAGCAATAATCTTGGTCAAAGAAAATGTTATTTGAGGAGAAACTTCCATTAAAAACAATGTGCATCATCTAAGAACAAATTTGAACTTCTTTAATAGCCCTGAATTGTTTTTGCTAAAAAGAAACAGTCCCAATACATGCACATGCATAGTCAAACACACCTTCTGACAAGTGTTTGATAAAACTGTCCATATCACTCCCTTGTTGGTCTTACAGGAAACATGTCCTGAATAATATTCTGACATCCAATCAGACATTGCAAGCACAAACATTGACCAACACATCTTCATCCATATTGATTTTCGTTGGATTCTAAGTGTTCTCCTTTCACTTAGACATAGTGATGCACACCAAGATATCAGACTATCACATTTGTGACATCTCTCAATAATACAGATCCTTAGAGAGTCCTTCAAAAAATCTGTAGAGAAAAAAAATTCTCCTAGGAGAGAGATAATTAATCACTAGAGAGATATGTGAACTTCTAATTTAAACACCCAACTTAACATGGCTAAGAACCAACCATGTCTTGTCAATATCACCAAAAACTTCATAATGTCACAATATGTTGTCTGACATCACACTCTCATAAGAGGCATAAGATCTCCACAAGTTTGAACAACACATAAATAGTATTTGTACCATTGCAACAACAATCCATATACAAATACATGACTCCCCCTGCCATGAATAACCAATGCTCCATCTGAATATGAAAACTTGAGTACTAGATGAAAACACACGAAAGACTTCATGATTTCATGTTGAAGAACAACCCTTTCCCACATATATTGAACCCCGACTCCCTCAATAGAGTCAAACCAGAGTCAGATACTATCACTCCTTGAGAATACATCCAAGAACTCATACTCCTTCACAATACAAGGACACGTGTGATCACTGTCCTTTCATAACCACACTATGAATCATGACCTTTTGAATAGGAAAGATATCATGCATACTAGGTGTAAGTTCACTCACAAACTCCAAAAATTCTTAATTTTCTTAAAAGTTTTACTAAGATCTAGATTGTCAACTCTCATCTGGAGTGACTTGCAACAGAAGAAAAATACCTCCTCAAAACACTCTACTCAGATCTCAGTATTTGTCAGCAATTTTCTGCCCTTACATCCACTAGTAGTTGTTGATACTAGTGGAGTATTCAAAAAAGTAGTCATGCACTTACCAATCATACTCTTGTATACAGGATTAGATTCTCCATATTCTAATCCACTTATTCAGAAATGCCACTTCTGATAATAATGGTTGAGCATCTTACTTCGCATGCACAATCCCAAGCATTAAAAGCAAAATTGCCATCAGTGATCATGATGTTATAACATCACTTGGAACATCAACTTCTTAATACATAACCCAATAATTTTGGTTCTTAAATCATCATTAAAAGGACTCATTGTGCATAGAAATCCTTTACGAAGCTCCCAATAAAAAAATAACCAGTGTGTTGAACTGGTTTGAAAACGAGAGTCGTCACCCTTAATTTTTACCCTAAAGGAAGGGATTATAAATGAATAACCCTAAAACGTTCAGAGATTCTAGGCTTGACTCGGTTCTAGATGAAGGGAATGTGTTAGGCACCCCTCATCTACCTTGTTCACAAGTATACTAGGTTTAGAAGCGTTTTTTTAAGAAAATAGGGTTTTAAGTTTTTATTAGAGGAACTCGTCATGATTTTAAATTGTATGCCTACGTAACCTCTTATGATAAATCAAAGTCTCATTTCGTAGTTCGCATTTTGATTCAAAGACAACGCTATTTAATCCTTTTTTTAAATGATCTTGAAGTTTTGGTTAAGTTAGTAGAAAAATATTTGATCATCACTTAGCTGTTTTGAGGTTTGATTGATTGAAGTATGGTAGGACACATAGTGGGGGAGTCTGATAAAGTCTCCTCATCATGTGGCCAGATATTGGCGATGTGTCTCCCATAGGTGAATTGTGTGATCTTTGTAAAATATTGAATTAATTTGATAATAAGAAAAGATTTTTGACATTATGTACGATATAATTATTCTATCTAAAAAGACTAAATGTATATTTTTTAATATTTTATATTAATTAAAAGTAAACTATTATTACTTGATTAAACTAATCTATTTAAATAATTAATTAAAATAATTACTTAAAAAGAGAATCTAATCCTAATTATTTAAAATTAAGATATGAAAAAAACAAATTAAAAAAAAGTGAGATAACAAGGGGGGAGAAACCGACCCAACCTTGATATTCCAATTCTTCAATTCGTTAGCATAATAATCCACTAAATGAGCTTTTGACTTTTTCAAAATTGAGATAAAACAATGGCAAGTAGACATATGGACATTAATATAATAAAAATAAACTAATAAACAAATAATATGAACAATATATAGAAAGAAAAAAAAAGAAAAAAAAACAAAACAAATATACATATGTCATTTACTTTAGAAACAAGTTTTTTATTTTATTTTAAAAAGTGATTAAATGAAAATAAGTCTTAAAATACCTCTGCCTTTCTCTCTCCTTTATCTCAGATCTGGAACGGAAAAAAAACACAGGGGTTTCTTTTCCCTCATGTTCTCTTATCTTCTTCAAAATAAACAACCCAAAACTCAAATCTCATACTTCACAAATCAATTCTTCTTGAAGAACATCTAGCTGGATTTGACGGTGAAGATGGCGGAGATCGAGGAACGTGGTTCGGAAGTTTGTTGGTGAGTGTGGTGGTTCGGTATTAAACAACGTCGGTAGTTGCGGTGGCGACGAGTGTGTTGAAGCTCGCTGGATGGGTGGCTTGCAACGGTTGGTGAGGGGTGATCTTGCGTCGAGTTTGAGTTGTTGATGTCAGTATTGTGAATTTCAGTGTTTTTCCTCAGTGCTCTTCCACTATGGATTGTGATATACCTGTTATAAAAACCTGAAAAATTGAGGAGAATGAATGATAAAAGTAGAAATCAGAAATGGTATGATGAGAGAGGTAGGAGGATTCTGGTTTCAATCTGCTTCTTGATATTTGTTGTTGCTGGTTTTGTAATTACATCATTTATATTATGAACCTGTATCCATGATTTTTGCAATTTAAATATATTCTCATAATGAACTTGTGATATTGATAATGATATGATTATGATTTTGTATGGATTTTTTTATATGAGTTTGGTGTATGGTTAGAAAATGATAATGAGAATTACTAGTATGAATATTTACAAAGTATATTTATTTTTAGTAAAAAAAGTGCGGAAATATGTATATGATTATGTTAGAAATTGTATTCCAAAATGTATAATATATGTGCTTGTGCGATTAGTGACAATAGGGAGAGATAAGTTTGTGTGAAAAAGTGTACGGTGGATTAGTGGGTGAGTGAAAAAGGGTTTTGCATTGAAGGTCGAAACATGGTTGTGATCATGTGTATGTTGAAAAGTCAGATAAGACTAAGAGATATAAAAAAAGGTTTTGTGAAAATTGTGGATCGTGAGGATTTGTGTATGTATCAAGTGGATGAATAATTATTTATAAGATATTATGATTAAAAAAATCATCAGAAATCATCATATGGTTAAAAAAACAAAATGAATTGAAATTAATAAATTGTAATTAAAGGGGCTCATATAAAATGCTTGGCCAAGAATAAAGAAATTTTTGTTGTTGTTTGATATAGACAACAATCCTAGAATAAACTAAAATCAAGAATTATAAGAATTTTGAAAGAAAAAAGCAAGTTTTTGTGGATGAATTGTGAAATTTGTGGATGAAAAATTAGGACAAACTAATGTCCTATTTATAGAGTGAATTAGGTTAAAAAAAGACTTAGAGACTAAGTTATTCAAAAGTTCAAAAGAATTCCCAAAGTTTGATCTCCAAAAAAGGGAAGAAAATAAGTAAAAATAAGAAAAAATGTTTAAAAGTGTCACACACGAAATTCGAATCCGCAACCTCATACTTGCAAGCTTCATTCCTTATTAATTGTGTTATGTTACTTATTCGAAATAAAAAGCCAATTGAAAGTACATGAAGACGAGCAAGTATTTGTTTATTCAAAAATACAAATAATCTTGAAATAAATTATTATATTTTTAAATAGGTTTGGAAGCGAATATTTATAAAAATCAAGGAATATTTATAAAATCAATGTTTAAGAATATTTTTGATCGTAAAAATAAAGGGCAGATAAATTTGGGGTATGACAGCTTCCCATATTTAATCACTTTTCGATTGAATGGTTCGAGAATGTGCAGGTCTCACACATTCAAATCAGAGGGTTATTAAATAATGGAAGACCCCAATATTTGACCAAAGGTTGACTAGATAAGGATACACTGTACAACATTCCCTCAAGAGTTTTGAAAAAATAGGCAAAGATGATAACGTATCAGCTTACCCGAATTTGAAAAAAAGAAATAGGCAAAGATGATGATATATCATCCTACTAGAATTTGAATAGAGAGTAAAAATTGAAGAGTAAGATTGATCCAGATATGACGACACAAATAACTCGTCATTACCTAGAAAAAGAGATTGTAGTATTTGCGTATTTACCATAACCTAGGAGGTAAACAACACAAGTTGAAAGATTATAAGGATACATTGTACAACATTCCCATGGGTATGAAGAGTAGGCATAGATGATGATGTATCATCTTACTAGCGTTTGAACCAAAATTTTGATTTAACTTAGATACAATGACGCAGATAATTCGTCAGTATCTAAGAGATTGTAGATTCTTTTGCGTATTTAAAAAAACACAAGTTTTTAAAAAAAATCGACTTACTAATGCTTGGAGACTAATATAGTAAGTTTTTATTTGATTTGATTTTGTCTATTCATCGTAACTTAGGGGATGAATAAAAAAAGTCTGATAACACATTACTGCATGGAGACTAATGCAATGGATTATGCAAATTTATTCGCATATCTATCGCAACCTAGGGGATAAATATTTGAAAAGGAGCTTGATAACAACATCTTTGCATGGAGATCGACGCAATGAATCATGTCATGGTTCACACATTGCTGCATGGAGACTGACGCAATGGGTTATATTGCAGATTTCCCACATCACTGCATGGAGGTTGACGCAATGGGTTATATCGTAGAGGAGGAAACAAATCGCTGCATGGAGACTGACGCAATGTTATATCGCAGATTTTGCATATTGTTGCATGGAGCCTGACGCAATGAGTTATATCGTAGAGGAGGAAACACATTGCTGCATGGAGACTGACGCAATGAGTTATATCGCATATGTTGCACATTGTTGCGTGGAGCTTGACACAATGAGCTATATCAGAGAGGAGGAAACACATCATTGCATGGAGACTGATGAAATGAGTTATATCGTAGATTTCGCACATTGTTGCATGGAGCCTGACACAATGAGCTATATCGTAGAGGAGGAAACACATAGTTTCATAGAGACCGACACAATGAGTTATATCAGAGGAGGAAATACATTGTTGCATGGAGACTGACGTGATGAGTTATATCGCAGATTTCACACATTGTTGCATGGAGTCTGACGCAATGAGTTATATCACAGAAGAGGAAACACATCGCTGCATTGAGACTGACGCAATAAGTTATATCACAGATTTCACACATTGCTGCATGGAGTCTGACGCAATGAGCTATATCATGGATTTTACATGTTGTTGCATGGAGAGTGACACAATAAGTTAAATTGCAGATTTCACACATTATTGCATAGAGTATGAACTAATGAGCTAGATCGTAAAGAAAGAACACGTTGTTGTATTGAGATTGACACAATAAGTTAAATATAGAAGATTTCACTCATTGTTGCATAGAGACTGACACAATGGGTGGAGTTGCTGATTTCGCAACATTGTTGCCTGAAGTCTAACACAATGAGCTAGATCGCAAAGAAAGAACATATTGTTGCATGGAGACTGACACAATAAGTTAAATATAGAAAATTTCACTCATTATCGCATAGAGACTGACACAATGGGTGGAGTTGTTGATTTCGCAACATTGTTGCTCGGAGTCTGACACAATGAGCTAGATCGCAAAGAAAGAACATATTGTTGCATGGAGACTGACACAATAAGTTAAATATAAATAATTTCACACATTATCGCATAGAGACTGACACAATGGGTGGAATATATAGGAAGTTATTTTGAATGATCCACATCTTAGATAACTAAATCAGAGATGAGAACGGATTCTACTGGTTATTTGTTTTTAACCGAGGTAAGAACTGATGGAGGGCCCTAAGATATTGGCTTTGTTCGTAGTAGGTTTCGGGGAATGTCATGCATGATGCATATGCATGGAAACATGGACCTTAGAATGCATATGTAACGAATGTATGTATGACTCAAATATATATTGGTGCAAACTATGTGTATATGCCCCAAATATTATGGAAAGGTTTTTGATAATTATCCTTCGTTAAACCATCAGGTTCTTGTAGTTATCAACTTCCCAACATTGTTTGTTGCCAAATATTGTATCTCCAAGATGATTTAAATTTTGTGAAAAGTTTCAGCAAGATCTTGATGTCTGTATTGTAGGTGCAGGCGTAGGTATGGACATAAATGTGGATGTTGGTGGATGTTGACATAGTCGTAAACATAGGCGTGGGCGTAGAAATAGGCGTGGATTTTATTTTGATATATTTCCAACCAGAATAAATTTTGATGCTTTATCAAATGTTCTTTGGTGTTTCTGTATGTTAGGTGCAGCAAATGTTGTGCATGACCTTGAGATTTTAATATGGTTATGTGTACGTCATGCTTGATATGAGGCTTTTTGACAGCAAATCTATTGCCAATATTTCTAGGGAATATGATGCTGAGATCCTGTCGAGAACTACCTTATGCCGAGGTCTTCTGGATAATTATCTGCCGAGATTAACTAGGGAATCTACTGCCGAGATTCGATCCTGAATTACCCTCTGCTGGGGTCTTCTGGAAAATCATCTGCCAAGATCAACCAGGGGAATCTTCTGTCGAGATTCGACTGAGAAATACCTTATGCCGAGGCCTTCCAGATAATCAACTTCCGTGATTAACCAGAGGAATCTACTGCCGAGATTCATTTGTGAGCTACCTTCTGTCGAGGTCTTCCAAATAATTAATTGTCGTGATCAACCAAGGGAATCTACTACTGAGATTCAATTGAAATATACCTTCTGTTGAGGTCTTCTAGAAAAACAACTGTCGTGATCAACCAGGGGTACCTACTGTCGAGATTCAATTGAAATATACCTTCTGCCGAGGTCTTCTGGAAAATCAACTACTGTGATCAACCAGGGGAATCTATTGTCGAGGTTCAATTAAAATATACCTTATGCCGAGGTCTTCTAGAAAATCAACTATCGTGATCAACTAGGGGAATCTACTGCCAAGATTTGATGTAGAATTGATAGCTTGATTGCCAATGATGTATGTCCTTACATAAAATAAGATTTTATGTTATACGTGCAAATTTGATTGATGCATGAAATTTAATGATTGATTAATGAATGAAATGTAATGATTGGTTGATGTATGTGATGAATGACTTGGATATGTGTAAATGGATGTTGGACTTTGAAATCGAAATGTGTAATTGGGCTTTTTTTAGATATGCTCGACCCACGCTGTCGGACATCGTCAGATTGATGAAATGATAAGTATAGCTTGATTCTGGATCAAGGAGCCCTAATGCTTTATGATTATGACTCAAATGGTTTGTTGAATGGTGTCCCTGTGATGGGTCATGGATGATTAAAGCATAGAGGTTTGCCTATGCAACAAGGTTGCTTATCACATGACACTTTAAGGTTATGCTATCATGATTTCCCGATACTCGATTTGAACTCAAAAGTTGCTGATGTAGGATAAAAATCCACTGGATATTATGAAAGTATGCGGAGAGCTTGCCTCTACTTGGATTGTCTTTACCTAATTTGTTGGTAGGGTCTTGGAGGAGATTCTATTTTATATGAGCTTGGAAACCGTTTGATCATAATGTGAATGACTCCACTATATTATGCCCTTGATTAAAAAAAAACTCTTGAAACTGCTTGGCTTTGATGAACCAATTTGAATCGACTCCTTTTGATCGAGCCTTGCAGTGGCTTGCCCCAACATTTGAATTGAAAGAGGTGCACCTCAATCTCCCAGATCTTGAGGAAGTACCCTTAGAAAGAACTTAGACCTCACCGTGAACTTGACATATATTTCCCCAAGTATTCGAAGCTTGAAAAGTTTGTACTTGAAGTTACTTGAAGGTAAATTTAGACCCTACCTTCGGTAGGATGAACATGGTACATATTACCCTGACTTTTGAGTCTTGGGCGGTTGCCCCTGCATTAGAATCTTGAACGGTTTCCCCTGATTATTAAGGCCTTGAAAGATTTGTTGAAATGAGGAAACCGAGTCAGACCCTGTTGTGGTATGACTTGATTAAGGAGTGCCCCTTTCGAAAGGTATGTCCCTGATTGAATAGTGCTTCGAAACTTGATCCAAGTTGACCGAATCTAGGAATGCTCACCCCTTGTCAATAGTATCTTTGTGTGATATACCCCTATGATCATTAGTATTTTCCCATGTTTATAGGGATCCTTTTTAGATGTTTTTCCCCTAATTAGAAGCTTCTTGAAAATTCGGCCCTTGATCAAACCAAGTTTGAAATCTCCTTGATGCTAAGTATTGATTTGTAGATAAAATTGTACATTCTTGGAATCAAAATTTATTATTTGAAAAGAAATGGAAGATTAGAAGATGAATATTCAAATAAGCGAAGATGATTAGAAATAATTTTAACAAACATAGGAGTCAGTTTAACACAAATCATACTGAGTATGCTTTCATAGTGAACCTAGCTTCAATTAGGACTTTTTAAAGGTTGTAACATGGCCATGGTTCATGGTTTAAGAAACAAATGATATAAGGCTCAAAATTTATTTACCCCACCCCATTATCCTTGGTGTTCTTCAATCCTAAGTTCAATTAATGCAACAGATACGTTTAATCCTCAAGAGAAATTTCGTAGTTGCACAGATGATGAGAAGAGTTGATAAGATTCAAGCGTTGATGAGAAGCCTTGATTATTCTTGAGGTGACAATCATAAGATTGTTTTCCAATTTTTTATTTTCAATCCCTTATTTTGCATGGACCAATTCTTTTGAATTTTTCGTTCCATCGGGATGCCCTAACTTTTGCCTAAGTCAAGTTTTGATTTTTTTTTGACTTAGCGGGCTTTCTCTTTTTTTGTATTTCTATTTTTTTTTCTTTTGATTTTGACAATTTGTGATCGCCTATGCTGATATTGTAAGCTTCGTCTTTATTTTTCCCTCGATCTTGAATGACACACTGAGGAAGAAGACTTCATGGACTTTGTCTTCGCTGATTCTTCAATCTCAGATGATGAATGCAAGGAAAAGGATGCGCTTGAACCTTTACTTAGATCGTTCTCTCAATGATTTATCAAGGAAAGAGATGTGCTTGAACCTTTTCTTAGATCGTTTTGATTCTCCTGGGATTTGAATGCATCATCGAATTAATTAGAATCTACTCTGCCCCTGGTTAAGATTAAGGGTTTTTTAGAGAGTAGAAAGAACTCCGACTTCTGGCTCGAGGGGGTTAGCTACGGATTAACTCCTTATTTCTCCACTATTTAGGAAGTGAAATAATGCCTTACATCGTCAGCTAAGTCTTACTATTAAAAAGCATATGTCAGCAAAATTTGATTATTTTGTATTTTCATCATTATCCCTCAAAGTTTGTTAAAATTATGCAATGGAAGATAGAGAAGAATAATAAAAAGTCGTTGACCATTTGTGGAATGGATCGATTTCAAAAACACACATGCTTATTTCATTCGAATTACTTCACCAAAGAGTATAAAGTTTATAACAAATAACACTTAGCAAGAAAGAAATTACAATTTGAAATGATAACGCCTAATTATCTTAGGGATAAGCTTATGCCATGATCCACCAATCAGTACAAGGGGTTTTACATCATATGCAGGTCATATTCTTCAAAAGTTAATTGCTTATTATCAATCAGCTCTTGTACCGCTTCTTTGAATGAATTGTATTCTTCAATCGAATGCCCCGCTACTCCATCATGAAACTCACATTGAACATCCGAGTTATACAAAGGAGGAAATGAATACTTCATTGATCTGGTTTGTCTAGGGGTCATTGATAAATTTTGGACCAGATATGACCATAATTAATTGTATGTCATAGGGATCGGGTCAAACTGGCGAGTTTCCCTTTCTTGGCTGTTTGGAAGCCTGTGCTGATTCGGGTGTTGATGGTGATTGTTTCGATTCCGAACCTGTTTATTCTGATGTCGATATTGATATGAAATCTTAGCACGTTGGTTCTATGGTATAGGCCATGGCTTCTGGTGTTAAAGACTAGAGGGTGGTTGTTGGTATTGATCATCTACTGCATACGAATATTGATGATAAGGCACATGAGACAGAGATTCTGGAGGTTGGTAAGTTCCCCAAATAGAATTTGTTTCATTTTCGTCTTCCTCTTGGAAATATCTAAGGGGTTCATTGGTCAGTTTACTCGAGATGCTTTGAATTTTTCCGGTTTTGATGTCTCTCTCGATGCATTCCCCAGCTATTACTAGATCAGAAAAGCATGATGATATACTGCCCAACATTTTTTCATAGTACTGACCTCGTAGGGTGCTCATGAACATGTCTACCAACTCCTTTTCCAATAAGGGTGGTTGTACTCGAGCAGCCAACTCCCTCCATCTTTGTGCGTATTCTTTGAAGGATTCATTACTCTTCTGAGATGAATCTTGCAGTTGCACGTGACTCGGAACCATGTCAATGTTGTATTGATAATGCCTCTGAAATGCCAAAGCCAAGTCATTCCAGGTGGGAACGTGATTTATTTTTCAATTGTGTATACTATTCCAATGATGCTCCACTAAGACTGTCTTAAAAAAAGTGGATGAGAAATTTTTCGTTGCGTGGGTATGCTGCCATTTTCCTAACATACATCTTCAAATGGGTCTTAGGACAACTATACCCTCTGTACTTTTCAAAATCTGGAATCTTAAACTTCAAAGGAAATACCACATCTTCAACTAAACATAAAGCATAAACATCAAAGTTATGAGTGTCATGTCCTTCCATGGCACTAAGCCTCTTCTCCAACATGCGGTATCTTTTGGTGTCCTCGAGATTTTGGGATTCTTTAGTATTCATGGTCAGGTTTTCCCCTTGAGGTTTTGGCGTAGGGATTGCAAATTGATGATACTCAATAGATTCATGGGATGGAGTATATTCGTCTCGAAAAATGGCATGTTCTTACACATCAAGGTTCTCAATTGTAGCTTTTATAGGCCGGGGTCGAGCCTGGCTGTTTTCTTGAGGTGTAATGACGTCCTCAGTTGTGGCTTGTTGACCTTCTTCCATTGTTGTAGCTAATGGTGCATTTGCTTTGTGAGCTGTCTCAAGTTCGTTCTGAGTATCTGGGAATCACCTCGTTGGACTACGGTTGGAAGTTTTCTGCGAGTGGAAAAGATATGACTTTTATGCAGGCGGAAGAAGAATGAAAATGCTTGGGTGTGTAAAAACATTTTTTTGCTTTTAGGTATGTAAAAAGTTTCATGAGTATGCAATACGACATAGACGTAGTATGATGGTAGACGTAAGGGTACTCTATACAGGTTTAGAGATAAACACGATGATACCCTACACTGACTTAGAAATTGAGACAGGCAGAAACTCCTTAAGTACGAAGATAATAATAGACATGGATATGATGATATCCTACATTGTCCTAGAGATTGATACAAGAAGAAATTTCTTGAGGATTATGGCCTAATGAAAGACGACGAGGACTCCCTATAGGGATGATGATATAGACGGAAGCCCTACGTGCTAAAGATAGTAGTGGATGAAGGCATGACCCTCGAGGGTTTGCAGATTATAGTGGGATTTGTGAAAGGTATCCTTAGAAGGTAGGTTCTTAGTATTGGCCTATGTATATTATACATTCTCCATAAGGTTGTTTCCTTAAGGGTGTCATGAATGACACTAGAGAGAAAGGCACAAGGATCTCACTTAAGCGGAGCCTCTTTATAGACCGAAACTTTTGTCTCTAGGTTATGAAATGTCTCATCATGAGTTTTTCGTTTAAAGGTCGTACAAAGAGTCATATGTGTCATTCCAAAGTCCCGCTTCCCAAGAGTATGTCTCTCGAGAGGTATTCCTTTTGTGGAATTCCACCGACTCTAGGCGAAGTCGTCACATAAATTCATAGGGCTAATGTAACCCCTTGGCTAATAGATGAACCTTCTTTCAAAGGGTTTTTGAAAATATTTTTTTTGCAAAATTTTAAATCCCACCACAAATGAATAAATATAATGAATAATAAAAAAAAGCAAGAAATAAATAAATAAATAAATAAATAAATAAGAAAGAATAAAACCCAAAAAATAAGAGAAACCCTAAAACCTAATTGAGAGTCTTCTAAATCTAGGGTTGAGTCGCCAACAGAGTCGCCGGTTGTTGCAACTGGTTTGAAAACGAGAGTCATCATCCTTAATTTTTATCATAAAGGAATGAAGTATAAAGTAATAACCCTAAAAAGTTCAGAGATTCTAGGCTTGACTCGGTTCTAGATGAAGGGAAGGTGTTAGGCACCCCTCATCTACCTTGTTCACAAGGATACTAGGTTTAGAAGCGCTTTTTAAGAAAATAGGGTTTTAAGTTTTCATTAGGGGAACTCGGCACGATTTTAAATCGTATGCCTACGTATCCTCTTATGAGGAATCAAAGTCTCATTTTGTAGTTCGCAGTTTGATTCGAAGACCACGCTATTTAATCCTTTTTTTAAATGATCTTGAAGTTTTGATTAAGTTAGTAGAAAAATGTTTGATCGTCGGTTAGCTGTTTTGAGTTTTGATTGATTGATGTATGGTAGAACACAGAACGAGAGAGTCTGATAAAGTCTCCTCATCATGTGGCCAGATATTGGCCACGTGTCGTCCCTAGGTGAATTGCGTGATCTTTGTAAAATATTAAATTAATTTAATAATAAAAAAAGATGTTTGACATTACGTACGATATAATTATTCTATCTAAAAAGACTAAATGTATATTTTTAGTACTTTATATTAATTAAAAATAAACTATTTATTACTTGAGTAAACTAATCTATTTAAATAATTAATTAAAATAATTACTTAAAAAGAGAAGCTAATCCTAATTATTTAAAATTAAGATATAAAAAAAACAAACCCAAAAATAAGTGAGATAACGAGGAGGGAGAAACCGACCCAGCCTTGATATTCCAATTCTTCAATTCGTTAGCTTAATAATCCACTAAATGAGCTTTTGACTTTTTCAAAATTGAGATGAAACAATGGCAAGTAGACACACGGACATTAATATAATAAAAATAAAACTAATAAACAAATAAAATGAACAATAGCTAGAAAGAAAGAAAAAGAGAAAAAATAACAAAACAAATATACGTATGTCATTTACGTTAGAAATAAGTTTTAAAAAAAAGAAAATATTTTTTTAAAAAAAGTGATTAAATGAAAATAAGTCTTAAAATACCCCCGTCTTTCTCTCTCCTTTATCTCAGATCTAAAACCAAAAAAATAGAGGAGTTTATTTTCCCTCATGTTCTCTTTGAGTTGAGGAGGCACTTTCACAAGGTTGATTCAGATGGTATTTCTGCGAATGGAAGCTATATCCTACAAAACAGAACAAAGATAAATCTCTAGGTCCTTGAAATAGTTAGTGCAAATGCTATGGTATGATGTTATGTACAAATAATCATATACAAGCAAAGAAAACAAGTCCTTAGATTTAGGCTTGTATAGAGTTCATAGGTAAGTATCCTCTCGAAGTTTAGTTGGTTCAACATGTCTTAAAAAGTAATCGGGTTCTAGGGAATCTCAATATCATAGATCTTTCTTCATCAGGCATTGTTTCAACGCAAGCCTTTGTTTTAGCGACCGAAATATTTCAAAAGTCTAATCTCAATGAGTGTAGTATCGAGTATCAACCAACTTTGAACTGCACCAAAGTCGGCTATCTCACTACTTCCTAATGGCCAAGTTGTTCAACTAAAGGTTCTAAGGTTAGCTAGTGCTTCATGACACCACACAGCGACCTCGCATTCTCCTTGATTTGCCACAACGGACACCGGTACCTACAAATGTGTCACACTAACATAGCTATTACTTCAACCATATTAGTCTATGCTATACGGTCTCTGCAATCTTTGTTACTTACCTAATAATGTTCCCAGATCCGGGTAGAGGATCTATACAAACCCAAACATAACCCATAATGTAAAGCATACAACTCAAACAATGAAAGCATTTTAAAGGTGATCTAATATCTAAGTTAACCCCACTTTTAGGTATATAAAAGTTCTTCTCCAGCAGAGTCGCCAGTTCTGTAATACAGTGGGAGAACTGACTTGGATGTTTTGCGTTTTATCGCAATTGTTGCAGATAGAAAGAGTCGCCACCGAATTTTCTTTTATCCAATAAAGGAAAGGGTGAAAAGAAAAGGAAAGACCTTTTGGGAATTTTCTTGAATTTGGGGGGTAGGTTATGAAAAGAAAAGGTGTTAGCACCATTTTCATTCGTAGTTATCTACGGGCTCTTAGTTGCTATCTCACTTTGAAATTCTTTGTAAATGTGTTTGTGGTTTGTTTTGAAATTATTTTTGAAAATTTCCTTTGTTTAGGCGAACTTTATAATTATTCTCGTCTGTATAAGAATGTATACAAAGTGTTGACTTTTGAAAATATTTCATTGAAAAGTGTTGGTGTGTTTGAAAGATGATTTGAAATGTTGTGAGCAAGCAACTATGAGTGTTCTACCTACTCAGAAAGTCTTTGTTCTTTTCCTCCTCCTTTAGATAGTGCTTTTCTACCATTAGTTAGTAGGAAGCTTTATCATTGGATGTGAAGGGATGAGCGTGGGTCGTCGTACAATCATAGAAGGCAACATTATAGGATACCTTAGCAATTTGTTGTAAGGGTCTAATATCGTTTATCAAAGGCAACATTGAAGGGTTATCGAGGGACTATGATCTTGTATTCGAGAGTTTTTACTAAAATATCCCACATTCGAGGGACATGACTGTTTTATTCTAAGGCAACAAGTGAAGTTAACTCTAGAGGTGCAAGTGTACAAGGTATTTTGATTTCATGCATTTTTGTCTTGAATTAAGGTTGTGTAGTATTGGTTTTAAATCTTGCCATACAAATCCTAACTACTAGAAATAATATTGAAAGCGATAAATTGTGGAAATTTAAAGTTCTACGCTATTACAATACTTTAGGGGATAGGGGATACAAATTTACAACTGGGGATGAAAGCAATTTAAAACCTAATTACTATTACAACCTAATTGAATAATACAAAACAAAATATACAAGAATATAAATATGATGTAAAATAAAATAAAAAAAATTGTTTTTTATGACTTTTGGTAGAAAAAGTTTTAATTAACCTAACTAATCTAATTAATTACAAGAGAAATTAATTTAGTTATTTAACAAAACCAAGGTACAATGTAATTAGAAAAGAAAATAAAACCTAATTCTAGTTATTTTTAATTCTAAAAGAGATTAATTAGTAAAAATATTTTTAGTGTTTTATAAAGTAAAAATAAAATAAAATTAGAAAGTTGTTTAAGAAAATGTATTTTTGTCTTTTAATAAAATATAATAGAGCAAATAAATAAAGAAAAATATAAAATATAAAAAGATTGGGTCATGTGTTAAAAAAGTAAAATGGGGTGTAAGATAATCATTTTTTGTTAGGTCCAAAATAAATTGTTTGAAATCAGAAAATAAAAAAGGATAAATGGGCTTGTGGTTAGTAAGCAGTCAGGGGGTGGTATTCAGCAAAACAAATGAAGGCCCAAAAAAAAGGAGGCCCAGGCGCTGCAAAACAACAAAAATCAAACAAAAATAATATGAAAAAACATAAAAGCGTGTCACTGGGGCTCGAACCCAGGTCCTTATAGTTCCAAGCCTTACGTGTGCGCTCTCTATCACTGGGGTGGCTATACATCTGGTATTTAGAATACAAACCAAAAAATATATTATAAACCTTGTCCTGAACATGTCAACTTCTTCTTCCTCGCGCCAGGATGTTCTTCAACATTTTTGAAATCTGTAACTTCCACATTTCCCAACCAAAATAGAAAATGTAAACATGAAAGTTGCTTGGAATTTAACCACGATTTCAACCATGTAAATAACTAAAGCTATGGATCAAAGATGAACACGAATTTCTGTTTGTACCAAATTTAACCTAACTTTTTCAGAAATTTCAAACTCAAAATTCTCCATGCTCATGCAATATAAATGAAATCTAAAAGCATAGTTAGCTTCAGGGCAATGATGTCTACATTTTATCTTTGAAAATCAAAGTCAAATGAAGCTTGTATGAAGAGTTGAAAGTTCAGAAAACTTACCTTGCAAATGGAGATCGTGTTTTGAGTTTGAGCACTCTTCAAGGTGTAGTAATGATATGGTTAGCTTCACTGAACCTCCAGGAAGCTATTACAATGCTTACTTTGGATTGAGGGTGGCTATATTGCTCTAGAGAAGTCAATGTGCAGCACCTTGTTTTTGGTTATGGAGGATGGTGATAGAGGTGTTACAGTCGTGTAACAAGTGTTTGGTTAGGTTCTAAATGATATATGGATGCGTTGTGACTGATTTTGACGAAGAACACACGAGTGAAATGAGGGTTTGAAGTGCAAGGTCAGAAATGACACATAAATGGTGTTTGGATGCAATTCTGAGTTGGATGGAGTTTTCAGGCTTGCAAATTCGTGTCCTTAGTTGCAAAATAGTGTCTCAATTTATAGGAGAAAGTTTTAAGGCTTAAGGTGGTCAGAATCACAAGATCACATGTTTATGGATATTGACTTGTTTTTGAAGTAACCTTGACAAACATTGTTCCAATGCATAGTACAAGGTTTGTAGGGTGTCTAAGAGCATTAAACATGTTGCTTATGACTTTGTGTGTTAACTGTATGCAGAGGGAACAAGTTATAGGCTCCATACAAGTTAACTTTGTGATTAAAGTCACTTTTCCAAAATGGAACTGTGAACTTTCTTCCTTAAATGGAAAGATGTATTGGATAATGCTTAAGTTAAGTGGTTCATAGCTCAAAAACTTGTGTAATCTTCTGATTAGAGATATATACACAAGTTAGAAGGCCTGCAAAGTGATATTGTACATCATAGCTTGGAATTTGGTTATGTGTTCTTCATAAAGATGACTTGAAAATCAAGAATGGATACCTAACTTCTTGCCTTCGATTCTCTTAGCTCAAGTATGATCTCTTCAAGTTCTTAGATATTTTGGAAAGCTTGAAACATTCTATACAACTTTCATGTTTTCCATTTTTTCTAAATGAAATTTGAGCTATGTGAAAAATGGCCAAGAAGTTGTGACAAAAAATCTGCCTAAACTAGGTCAAAATTTCACTAAGTGTTTAAGAAAAGGTGCATGAATTCATGGGCCTATAACTCAAAATCTAAGAATTTTTTGGATATGAGCCCTCTAATAAAAATTTGTAGATCTCATCAAGATCTATAACTCTCATGTTGAAACTTTCCTTTGAATCATCTTGCATCTTGGTGAAAATTTGGCATTAAGTAATGAAATTATCATGTATAAAACACTTAGAAAAATTTCTAAGTATTGAAAAGTTTGACTTTTCAAATTGACTTTTGACTTTCTTGATTTCTTGATGATTAAGTTTCATATTTTTGAATGTATTGATGAATTGTGATCTTTAAAACTCAAATTTGACCAAAAAAGTCAAAGTTTGACTTTTGGTGCATCAGTTGACTTTTCATCAATTGACCCAAAATTCAATTATCAATCCATTGACTCTGTAAGATGATTTGAGCCATGAGATTAGGTTAACATGTTGTATTTGAATCCTATATATTGTGCTTTAAGCCACTGGATCTTGTATTAGGTCAAAAGCCAGTGATCAGTCAATTACAGTCAAAACCCTAATTTTGACCATTTTACCCTTTTGGTAAATTGAGTGCTTTTCTTGAGGGATTGTGATAAATAATTTATCAAATAATGCATAGTAATTTAAAATGTTGATATTGGTCAAAAATATTGAAGTTTGACTGTAGGTTGACCATAGTTGACTTTTTACCCAATACAATTGATTTTTCAATCACCTGGTCAATTGATTGAGCAAATTTGTGATTCAAGACTTGAAACTTGGAATGAATATTTTTGGAGGTCTATGATGATCCATGAAAGTCATTTGATGCATTATAAGTCCAATTGTCCTTATGAAGATAAAAATCCTAATTTGAGGCATCAGTGTTTAGGAGATGATTTGACCTAGTCAACACTTTAGCAAACTTGAGCCATTGGAGATCTTCGTGAGGAATGTATTGAGAAAAGAGAGGGAAAGTTTTGGGGTATAACAACTTCCCCTATTCAATCTTCTTAAACCTGAAGAGTTAGATTGGCGTGTCCGCCATTCGTGACTTGAAGGTGGAAGATGATTGAACACTAGAGTGCCCAGAAATTTGCACTCGCTGGTGCATGAGGGATTGTGTTGGTTGATTTTATCTTGAATGGGCTTGAAGATGCCGTTTGGAGAGGTGATAAATATTTATTGGAGATGGGTGTATAGATGCCATCCATAGTTGACAAAAAATTTCTGAGGTGGGCTTATAGATGCCATCTAGAGCGACTATTGGTAGATATTAGAAGAAGTACTAGAATAAATCTTTGGTCGATTTATACTGAAACCGCAGATATCCTTCTCCTATTTTTAACTGGAAGAAAACCCATAAGAGGTCTTTCATTCGCCTATCTTTAACTGGAAGAAATAAATCTAAACCAGAAGAGGTCTTTTGTTCTCCTGTCTTTAACTGGAAGAAATAAATCTAAACCAGAAGAGGCCTTTTATTTGCTTGTCTTTAACTGGAAGAAATAAACCTAAACCATTAGAGGTCTTTTGTTTTCCTGTCTTTAACTGGAAGAAATAAATCTAAACCAGAAGAGGTCTTTTGTTCGCCTGTCTTCAACTGGAAGAAATAAATCTAACCCATAAGAGGTCTTTTGTTCGCCTGTCTTTAACTGGAAGAAATAAATCTAACCTAGAAGAGGTATTTTGTTCGCCTGGTCCTTAACTAGAAGAAATAAATCTAAACCTAAAGATGTCTTTTGTTCGCATGTCTTTAACTGGAAGAAATAAATCTAACCTAGAAGCGGTCTTTCGTTCGCCTGTATTTATCTGGAAGAAATAAATCTAAACCAAAAGAGGTCTTTTGTTCGCCTGTCTTTAACTGGAAGAAATAAAGCTAAACCAAAAGAGGTATTTTATTCGCCTGTCTTTAACTGGAAGAAATAAATCTAATCCATAAGAGGTCTTTCGTTCGCCTGTCTTTAACTGGAAGAAATAAATCTAAACCAGAAGAAGTCTTTTGTTCGTTGATTGATTCTTTCCTGAAAAGATAAAGAATTAGTTGTATGCAATTTCATGATGCATGCATTACTTAATGATGTTCTCACAATAAATGAGATTATGTCATATGTTTTGTATGCATGTGTCATGATACATGAATGTTGTTGAAATGTATCTTAGTATGGGAAAATGAATCCCTGACTACTGCTGGGGAGTTTTGGGAAGCTAAATCCTGGACTACAGCTGGATATTAAGAGTATGTGTATCTCCAATCTTGTTTAGAATGCTTCCGCTGGAAATTACTGTTTGTTGTTTGAGGAAATTTTGCAGGGGATGTTGGCTTCTGCTTGGGGAGTAGAATTTAGGAGCACTAGTTGATCATTACTCTACTGGGGAATTTGATTCTTATATACCCTGATTAGGGATAAAAGAGACGATAAAACTTACAATATGGCTAGGGAGGATAAAGTTAACTGGTATTTGGTTGAATTCCAGGCTTCGCAGCAACTTTCTCGGGATAGTATCAACTCCTCTGGGGAAAAGGGGTTTTGTCCGTTAATTTTTGGTAGTCCGAGAAGTGAACTTAAGTTGGGGATATTGTATTCAATTATGGAAATAAGCCATGTCGAGGAAGGTATTATGAATACTTTACTGGGGAAATGAATTATTTCGGGGAATAACTCTTGCGAGGTTTCTTTTCTGGTTTTGGAAAAACTCGGCTGGGGAAGAGAAATTCAGGAAATATACTGATTGGAACTCTGGATGGAAAACTGTGGAGAATGTATGAATTCACTTTGTGGGGATAATCTTATTGAAGTGATTCTGTAGGGATATCCCAAATGATTATTATCGTTCTTATGCGTACATTTGATTACAGTTAATCATGTTCATATGCATATGTTCATTCAATTTTAGTCATTGGACGTTTTTGCACTCAAAACAGAAAAACAAAAAGTTTGCACTTCAAAGTACATTTGTATTGATGATTTGCCTAAAAATGGGCGTTTTTGTACAGGGAGACAGAAATCCTAGTAAGAGAAAGACGTCGAAAAAATGAAAAGAATACAAAGTGAAAACAAAAATTGTATAGCCATGTGGAAGTGATCTCATTGGGTTCCGACTCCGCTATTGCCCCTATGTCTTTGAACATCATCCCTTGTCGTCGAAAAAAGTTGATTGAATTGATCTTGTACCTTTTGAATTTTGACCTTGGTAATAAAGATGGTTGTAGTGATTCAATGGGACATAGTCATACGCTTTAATCCTTAACTTTTTCCTGGTCCGCCCTTTCGCGTTTTCAGTCCACCAGGATACCCATTTTTGCCCAAGTCACCCTTTCATATTTTCGACTTGCCGGGTGTATAATCTTTTGTATATATCCCTAATTTTTTCCCGAACCCTTTTGGTTCATCGGGATGCCCTTATTTTTGCCTAGGCATTTCAACCTAGCGGGTTGTTCTTTATGCGTGGTACTTTTTGACTATGTCCGTGTTTACAGGATGTGGGAAATCTTCACCATCCATAGTGGTTAGCATCATGGCACCTCCAAAGAATACTTTCTTAACAACAAATGGCCCTTCGTAAGTGGGAATCCATTTGTCCCTTGGATCTCCTTGTGGTATAATGATGCGCTTTATTACCAAGTCGCCAGTCACATATACTCAAGGCTTAATCTTCTTGTTAAATGCCTTGATCACATGCTTTTTTTATATTTGACCATGACAAACAAATACCAGTCTCTTTTCATCAATCAAATTCAATTGATCCAACCTAGTCTGAACCCATTCGTTTTTGCCTAAGTCTGCTTCTTTCGTAATCCTTAGGGAAGGAATCTGAACTTCGACAGGCAGGACGTCTTCCATGCCATAGACTAAAGAGAAAGGGGTTTCCCCAGTTGATGTTTGAGTCGAAGTACGGTAGCAATGAAGAGAAAACAGTAGCATCACATGCCAATGTTTATAGGTCACCACCATATTTTGCACAATCTTCTTTATGTTCTTATTAGCAGCTTCCATTGCGCCATTCATCTTAGGTCTATATGGAGAAGAGTTGTGATGCTTGATCTTGAACTGCGTACAAGGTTCAGTGATCATAGAATTGTTGAAGTTAGTTTCATTTTCGGTGATGATCCTTTTAGGGATACCGTACTGACATATAAGGTTATGCTTGATAAATCGGGCTACAACATTCTTAGTGACTGAGGCAAATGAAGCAGCTTCGACCCATTTGGTGAAGTAGTCAATGGCGACGAGGATGAAACAATGTCCATTGGAGGTAGTGGGATTTATTTCTCCAATCATATCAATACCCCACACTGCAAATGGCCATAGAGCAGTCATGGCGTTCAAGGGTATTGAAGGCATATTGTTGTACCCCAAAATTTGCCCTCTCATTTCACAAGAGATCACCCTGGATCCCAGTTTTGCTTCTATCAAGTTTCCAAGCCTTGAATTATCAATTTTTCCAAGCAAACCATTCACAAGGGCAAAATGGTCATTTGCATACTGAAAAGTCAAACTTTGACTTTTGGATCAACATCAAATCTCAAGAATCATATTTCATCAAAACATGTTGGAATATGAAGTTTCTTTCATCAAGAGTTTCAAAAGTCAAATTTACTATGGAAAAGCCAAATTTCTAAATACTTGGGATTTTTTCTAAGTATTTAAGAATAATGACACTTTAGAAATTCTGAGCCAGCCTCCAGGCAGGAGCAGTCAGAAGATGTAAACATGGTTCAGCATATAGTCTCCAGTCATAACATGACTCTTTAGCATCCACGCAAGTTCAGTCAGAGTTTGCTAGGGTAATGCAAAGAAGGTTAAGGAGCGTGCTGCAAGCTTTCTAGAAAGTCTGAAAGCTCCTTCAGAACATGATGGAGCCAGAAGATACAAAGATCAAAGGATGGATGCTACGTTGAAGCATAACTTCTGATCCAGGATAAAGCCTTGGTGTAGAGTATCACGTTGCAGGATTTCTGGTTGTGACAAGTCTCATCATCATTTAATGCTCACAACCACCTTTTGAGTCTTTATCCAAAGGATCTTCACCACGTGTACCTCTACTGTCTTGGGATAGCAACTCTGCTTTTGCTTTTCCTTAATTCCTGCTGACAGCCACCATGCTTGCTTCAAAAGATAGGCAGCACTTCAGCACATGAAGGCTATTTCAACACTTTGGTCAGAACTTGACCAAATCCCAAAACCTTGTTCATGCAACTTGCTGCAGACCTATAACCAACAGCTAGCTCAGCATACGCCTGCATCCCATGATTACACCAAACTAGCATACAAAAACTGTGATGAAAAAGCAAAGGAACAGGATGCAAAAACAGGTTTAAATCCTATTTGTTTTTCCAAAATATCACAGCAAATTCATCTATAAATACTTGGCTCCATCACACGTTCAAGGGGCTGGCTTTTGAAGAGAGAGATTGGCCAAAAGAGAGAAAAAGAAGTTGTGAAACCTTCATAAAAATCCAGATTTCTCATACACAAAAACAAATCTTCGTTCTTCCTTTTGAACCCAAGAACACAACCACTCTTCTGTCTCTCTTGCTGACTCATAACATCTAAAGGCAGCCACTCAAAACTCCAAGCACACCCCAGGTAAGTCTTTCTGACTTTACTTGTTTTTTCCTTCTGAACATCATTAGCATGTAAATATCATAGTATTAACGTTGTACAAATCATTGCATGAACTGAAAAACTATGGATCAGAACTTCTAGAATAATGCTAGACTCAGACTTAGGGTAAGAACTTCTATGAACTGTTGTGCTGTTATTCTTCTGATTTGCTATTTGCCAAAAATGAATGAGTTGTTGACGTGCTGATTAATATGAGAAAAGAGTTAAAATGTAATATAGAACTTCTGATTTTCACATGTTGATAACACACAGAACTTTTATGATTTTTTTCTCACTATTAACACACACTAAACTTCTGATTCTCACATGCTGATAGTACACTGAACTGCTAAAGTTCATTCACTGGCTCAGCACAACACTGAACTTCTGATAATTCACTCACTGTTCTAACAACAACATAGAACTTATGAGTTCTCTTTACATGTCAAATACACTGAACTGCTGACGTTTGCTCACTATTTATGTGTAATGCAGAACTTCTGACTTTTGGTTCACTAGCTGAACACCACCCAGAACCTCTGTGTTTTCCCTCTAACGTTTTTGCAGGACTTCAGAGTGTATCAATCCAGAACCTCTGTTCCCTTTCCCTCTGATGTTTTTGTGCAGGAACTCAGAGTATTCCAAATCAGAACTTCTGATTCTAACACTTCCTTCTGAGTCATGCGCCTGGCTTCAGAACTTCTGATCCTTGTTTCTTTGTTTGTAGCAACACGCTGTTTCTATTTTTGCATTTATTTTCCTTTTCATCTTTTTTTTATTAACATAAAAAAACATAAAAATATTTTTCCTTTTAATTTATTTCCTTAAGAAAAAAACATTTTCTAAACAAGTCCATTTTCTTGTACATTCTTATACATTTCAATATGGTTGTAATAGTAATTTAGGATTTATTTTCATTTGCAATCCCCATTCATAAACTTGTATACCCCATCCCCTAAACATTGTAATAGTGTAGGACTTTACATTTCTGCAATTTATCGCTTTCAAATATAAATGCTAGTAATTACGCGTGTATGGCAAGACATGAAAACAACAAAATAGACAACCCTAATCAAGACTAAATGCATGCAATCAAACACACTTTGCACACATGCACCCTGAAACTACGCGGCTGGAACCTGTCATCTGGATGTTAATGAAACATCAATGAAGTCGCCACCGAACGTCTTTTATCCCGCCGAAAGGGAAAGGTAAACATCGAGAAAACCTGGAAAGGGAGAAATCACGGTCTTTCGACCGAGAGATCGGGTAAGGGAGTCTGTTATGTGAAGGGGAAGGTGTTAGCACGTCACACGCTCGTAGTACTCTATGGTATCCACTCTTGTTGTCTAAACTAATGGGTGTGGTCAAATCCTATGTCTATGGCTTAACACTGAAAAGGGAATGCATGCAAAAGGAAAAAGAAAATAATGTAGGGAAAATAAAAGTTGTGCTCGGTTGGGCCCTACCCCAATGCCTACGTGTCCCTTTTAAGGAGTCAGAGCAGTCGTAGTTCGGCTTACATATTTTGGTTGGTTTGTGTTTTTTAGTTAAGACAAAAAAAAAACAGTCAAGATGGCAAAACATCAAATAAAACAAACAAATGAGATGGTAAAACATCGGTAAAAAAATAACAAAGTAACATGTCAAAGATGGCGAAACATCGATAAAATGAATGACAAAACATCACACCTAACAATGATATTGAGGATCAAAGTAGGATAACAAACAGGTGCGATGGCGAAACATCGGCTTCAAACAAATGTGCGATGGCGAAACATCGACTAAAAGATAACAAGATATTATGGCAAAGATGGCAAAACATCAATAAATCGGATGACAAAACATCACACCTAACCATGATATTGAGGATCAAAGTAGGATAACAAACAGGTGTGATGGCGAAACATCGGCTTCAAACAAATGTGCGATGGTGAAACATCGGCTAAAAGATAACAAGATATCATGGCAAAGATGGCAAAACATCAATAAATCGGATGACAAAACATCACACCTAACAATGATATTGAGGATCAAAGTAGGATAACAAACAGGTGCAATGGCGAAATATCGACTTCAAACAAATGTGCGATGGCGAAACATCGGCTAAATGATAACAAGATATCATGGCAAAGATTGCAAAACATCAAATAAAACAAACAAATGAGATGGTAAAACATCGGTTAAAAAAAATAACAAAGTAACATGTCAAAGATGGTGAAACATCGATAAAACAAATGACAAAACATCACACCTAACAATGATATTGAGGATCAAAGTAGGATAACAAACAGGTGCGATGGTGAAACATCGGCTTCAAACAAATGTGTGATGGCGAAACATCGACTAAAAGATAACAAGATACCATGGCAAAGATGGCAAAACATCAATAAATCGGATGACAAAACATCACACCTAACAATGATATTGAGAATCAAAGTAGGATAACGAACATGTGCGATGGCGAAACATCGGCTTCAAGATAACACAGACAAGGCAAGATTGGTTTGTATATTTTACTTTGAAGAAGGGCTTGATTTCATTAGAAATGTCTTATGATTTGCCAAAAAAAAAAGATTTTCGTCTTAAGATGCAAAATGCAAAGAAAGGTAAAAACAACTAAGGGAAGCTAGCCTAGCACTATCCCTAGTATTATCATACAATGGTTGACCCTAAGGTTGAGGATAAAGGAGAATCCTATCCTATGTTAACATGTTAAAGGGAGCTTAACAAAACTATCCTATAGGGAACATGCAATGAGAGCGAAGTCGTGATCTCAATTTCTAAATTGAGTGACTCATCGATCAACACATAAAGAAGAAAAGCAATAAACATCCTATAGAGAACATGCAATGAGAGCGAAGTCGTGATCTCAATTTCTAAATTGAGTGACTAATCGATCAACAAATAAAGAAGTAAAGCACTAAACATCCTATAGGGAACATGCAATGAGAGCCAAGTCGTGATCTCAATTCCTAAATTGAGTGACTCATCGATCAACAAATACAACACATGTAATTAGACAAAAACCAGAGGGCCTCCTGACATATATCAGCAAAGGAGGTCCCATCATGCAGTCAGAGAATTATGCAAAATGAAAATGGGAGAAAGTAAGTAGTACAATACCAAACAAATAACTATCTGTAGAAATCAAGCAAAAATAAAAGAAACCCAGAGAAACTTCAAGCAAGCTGGCATCAGTAGACAAATCGAGTCAGAAATTACACCATCAGGATGTAAGTAATTTATCAGATATGAACAAATCCCATGGGCAATGTATGACATTCACAATCATATGTATGTATATCCTGCATAAATCATCAAACATGCCAAACACAAGAATAATGCCAGTATAGTGGATTGTGTTCCACAAATAAAGTGAAACACAAAAGCCCCAAGCCAAAAGTGGCAACTTTCTCAGAGTACCTCGCATATTCAACAACCAAGTTAGTATTCCATAAGGTGAAAAAGTGAGAACAACATGGTGGCAATTATCAAACTTTAAACATAATATGCAAGAGGAAACAAGCATATGCACAAATTAGGTCAAAAGAATCAAAGGAATATTGCTCCCTTCTATCACCATGTTGAATTGACAATTGAATATCAATCAAGGATCATAAGATATTGAGAATAATATGAACAAAGACCATAAAGGTCAGTAGCAAACATATGTCAATCATGCATAATTAATTCAATCACAACTTCATGAACACAATAGGAGATAAAACCTACATAATGCATTAGATGGTTCAAAACATTCAAATATGAAGCTTCTAAGTGAAATGGCTTAAGCTAACATGGACAATCAGAATTAACATGATCATTAGGTTCCCAATTATAGGCCTCACTCAAGTTCATTGGCCATCAAACAAATGGCAACAAGACATGCAAACATAATTGGGTACCTTCACTTCAAAATTACATCAAAAATGGAAATAAAGGTCCATAATTCAAACCAAAAAAAATATTAGCATCTTTGAGAGGCATAGAAGTCAGAATGCAAGCCCTAAGTTCATGAATGATTGAGGAGGAGACCAAATGAAACTCAAAGTTCAAAGACTAGTTGGCAAAACTACCAAGCTAGACAAGTTTTCAAAATAATTTGTGGAAAATGTCAAACCAAGTTAAAAAATCAAGATGAATGGTTTTCAAATCCCCAACACATTCATGAACCAAAATCAAGACCTGAATTCAAATAAAAAACCAAGACACAAAGGGTTTTGAACATGAAACTTGCACCATAAGCAACAAAACCCTAGATTTTGACTTTTAATCCTAAATATTAATTAAATAGGATCAAAACTCAAACAAATTAAAACAAGATCATGCCAATCACCAAGAAACCCTAAATGTCATAAAATATATATTTTTCATATTTTTTTGAATTAGGAAAAGTTAAAAAAAGAAATTAAACTCAAACAATTATTCAATTAACAAATATCCACATATCCAAATAATATTTAAATCTAAAAGCCATAAAAATGCCCAAAAAATTTTTTATTCAAATATTAGGACTAAAAACACACATCCCTGAATTTTTTTAGAATTTTTGAATTGATGGAAATATTAAAATAAAAATTAAACAAACAATCATCAATTAAACTATTATTTAAGGGCAAAAATGCAAACCCTAGCCAAAAATCATGAAAAGGTCAAAATATAAATATATTCAGATTCTTTGATTAAAAACAAGCTTACATGATTTTTTTGAGATTTGTTTTGATTAAGGGAAATATTAAAATAAAAATCAAACAAACAAATATTATAAATAACCTTTGAAATTAAAATTTAAATCAAAAATAAAGAAAATGATTAAACCAAAGTCAGAATCAATTTTTATATTATTTTATGAGTCTAGAATATTTTTTGTGGAATTTTTTAGGTCAAAGAAGTATTAAAACAAAAATAATCCTTAAACAAACAATTATTTAAATTCAATAATTTTTTAAGTCAATCAAAACATTTTAAAAAATTCCAATAAAATTTCACAATGTAGTAGAAATTATTTTAAACTTGTGAGAATTTTTCCAGAATTTTTTAAATTGTTTTGATCAAGAAATATAAATTAGAAAATCAATTAAACAAAAAAATATGAAAAATGCATGATAATTTGAAACAGACCAATCACAGCGCGCCACCTCACTTCATCTTCAACCTCCAGCATAGGGCAAAACGCGTGCAATTCCACAGTTTATGAGCCTATGTTCAGATCCATCAAACATGCTCGTTTCTTAACCAAAATCCATGAAACAAAGTGCAAATTAAAGCTAGCATATCATACTACATGATGCAATTTGAATCACACTCAAAGATCAAACATAGATCAAGAAATAAAGTCTCAAAAACTGGAAAAACTCACTATAAACATCAAAGTCATGAACACGATTTCAACAATTCTTCTCGAATCAAAGCTCAAATATACATCAATCTTAATGATTGGCCAGCTAGCAACTCAATAAACATAATATGCATCCTTAATTCAAGCTGAAACACATAAATCAAAGTTCAAGGAACTTACATGGATGTGAAATCTGGAAACGCGGCTCCTTCACTCCAAAAGCAATCCAATGGTGCAGGCTTGATCTCCTTGCTTCACTGAAGCTGAATCACCAAGAATTTTGAAGAATGATCCAAGGAGAAGAGAGATTCGAAGCAATTTGCAGAGCTGCTTTCAAGATGTTCAGATTTGAAATGTAGCGGTTATGAGCCTCCTCTTTCACAAATGAGCCTTGGTTCTTGTTATATAGCACGAGGGTAAGAGGATAGAAGTGGTATTTGTCACTCAAAACTGTTGGAGGGCAAGTTTGGAAGTTTTGGCAAAAAATGAAGATACTCATGGAATCTGCGTTTCACTCGTGCATTTGCTTGCCTTTTGTGCGTTTTGTGAGCCAAATGAAGTCAGAATTACACTCCCAAAATGCTAGCTCATGATTGTTTGAAATGAAGAAGTGTTGGTGAATTTGCAACTTTGAGCAAGTTTGTCATTTTTTCAATCCAACATGTGAAATACCATATGGGGCACGAAATAGTGAGTGTGATAGGCCTCAGCATGTCACAAATTACCAATGGGCTTGATTAGAAGCAAGAGGAATGGCTAAAACTTGAGTTTGCAAGAAATGGCCATTTTGCATATTTGCCAAATTTCAATAAAATGCCCCAAAATTCCAAAAATCATAACTTGCTCATACTTTTGAATTTTGGCACAAATGAGCACAATTTGGAAAGGTATTGAAAAGATTTATAATCCCTTAGTTTTTAGTTTTTGCAATTGAATCATTTAAGGTCCTCAAAATTTGACATGAAATTTACTAAATTTGAAAAATGACCTATAATTTTGTGACTTCAAGAGACCATAACTTTTAATTCCTTGCCAACTTGGACGTGAGGCCAAAAGGAGGTGAAATATCATTCCCTTAGCTTTCCAAGCATATTTCATTTGTATTTTTGTGATCAAAGATGAATAAAATATGATTTTTTTAAATTAAGTCCTTATTTTCCAAAATTAGAAACATTTAGGGTTTCTTCAAGAACAAGCTTCAACCCAAACTTCAATCTCCTTGATCCAATGACCAAAATGGACTTTAAAAATGAAAAGAACATCCTTGAATTGATGGTTGGCCAAAAATTCACTTGGTCAACCTTGACTTTGACTGATTTTGACCAAAATGACCATTTTGCCCCTCTGAATCAATTGATCCACTTCCCTTCAAAATTGATGATCAAAACTTCAAACACATGATCTTTCAAACATATAGAGGCCATGTACCAAGTTTCACTTCAAAATTCTCAAGAAAACTTGATGAAATCCCAAACCCTAGTTTTGATCAACACTTCAAGAAACTGATGAATTATCTTCAAAACTTCAAATCCTCTGGGCATCATGCCCAATTCCTTGTGCAAAGACTTTTTAAATACCAATTAGATGTTGTAGCTCCACAAATCAAGACTTGTATATTGGCCAATAGCCTTGCTCAACAAAACCCTAATTTGACTGGTGAGTCCAAAGAGTGATTCTCCTTGTAGTCAAACACAAACTTCAATCCTCTGATGATCCAAAGAGATGGATGAAACATCTTGAGATATGCAATAATTTTTGAGCTTGAAAGATCCAAAGGTTTAGTTAATAAGATTCTATTTGAGCAACTTGTTAATGCAAATAACCTTCAAGGCTTGAGGAAGACTTGATAACCAAAGTGCTTTGATCCCATCACAATGTATGAATGCAATGCAATATGATATTCATGATGAAACATAAGCCTAAATTAAGAGGGTAAATTTTGGGGTGCAACACACCCTTAGGATAATCCCACTTTGTTGCCTATCGGAAAAAAATAGTCATGTCCCTCGAATATGGGCGTTTTAGCAAAGACCCTCGATAAAAGATCGTAGTCCCTCGATGACCCTCGATGTTGCCTTCGGTAAATGATCTAGTCCCTAAACGACATTGCTAAAACGTCCCATATGATGCCTTCTATGACTATACAAACGTCCCATACTCGTCCCTTCACGTCCAACGATGGGGCTTCTTACCAAAACAATTGTAAGATAGCAACATCTAAAGGAGGAGGAAAAGCATATCTAAGACCTTTTGAGTAGGTAGGTTCGCTCTCGGTTACTTGCTTGCTCACAACAAATTTTTTTCATACACCTACACTTACACTTTGAAACATTTACGAAACAAACACTTTTTACGCGTTCTTATAGAGACGAGAACCGTTGCAAAGATGTTTTCAAAATCACTTTCAAAAACACATCTCACAAACACATCTTTGAACTATTTTCGAAACAAACACTTTGTATGCATTCTTATAGAAACGAGAATCATTACAAAGTTACATTTTCAAAATACTTTCAAAAACCACACCACAAGCACACATTCAAACAAAAGTAAGTGATCTAGCAAGTAACTAAGAGCCCGTTGAAAACCATAGATGAAAAGGGTGATAATACCTTCCCTTTTCATAATCTACCCCCCGAACTCAAGAAAACATCTCTAAAGGTCTTTCCTGTGCTTTTTCACCTTTCCTTTTTGGATAAAAGAAAAGTCGGCGGCGACTCTTGCTAAACCGTAACATTTGTGAACACAAACACCTCAAGTCAGTTCTCCCACTGTATCACAGAACTGGTGACTCTGTTGGGGATTTAACTCAAAAGTGGGGTTACCTTAGGGTTAGATCACATTTATTTGCTTTCTTTGTTTGATTTGTATGCTCTACATTATGGTGCTCTATTTGGGTTTGTTTTAAATCCTACACCCGGATTTGGGGACACCTTTTAGGTAAGCAGCAATAGACTGTGAGGGAACTGTGCGGCATATACCGACATGGTTGAAGCAGTAGCTACGTTGATGTGGCACTTTGGTTGGTATCGGTAACCCTTGAGTCAGTCAAGGAGAGTACGGGGCCGCCGCATGGTGTTGTAAAGCATCAACTGACCTTAGAACCTTACTTGACCAACTTGGCCATTAGGATGTAGTGAGATAACCGGTTTCGGTGTAGAGCTGAAAATTGGTTGATACTCGATGCTACACTCATTGAGACCGGACTTTTGGGATATCTTGGCCACAAGAAAAGATTGATTGAGCTGAGACAATGCCTAAAAGAAAGGTCAGTGATTTTGAGATCCCTTAGAACCTGGTTACTATTAACTAGGACAGGTTGAGCCAACTAAAATTCAAGAGGGTACTTACCTACAAACTCCATGCAAGCCTAAACCTAAGGACTTGTCTGCTTTGTGTGAATATGATTATTTATATGTACACTTGCTTACCTCGCATACTTGTACATAACATCATAACATCATACCATAGCATTTTCAATAGCCGTTTCAAGGATCTCGAGGGTCTTTGATGCAGGTTGTGATGAACCAAACGTCTAGCAAGGGGCAGGGAGATTTATTTTCCTCTGACCAAACGCCATCAAAGATCAAGTACAACAAACTTGAGTCAAGGGCTATGACCCACTCGATATGGTGAGCTTGACTCTTGAAGAAGAACTCCCAATGACACGAAGTTTCTTCAATCAAGCTGCAATCAAATTATAACAGTTTCTTGTTTACCCCACGAGATCCTTGAAAACATGCATTCACATATCATGCATGATATCATGACAGGTTTCTCCCATACAAGTCTCCTTATCTTCCTACTGTTTATTTCAGTAGAGATGGCTCTAGAGCAGACTATCAAGGACATCCAAGCTCAAAACGCTCAACTTCAAGAGATGTTCTTGAACCTATCCAAGGGGCAAGAAGAGGTCAAGGCGCTCCTCACTAGGGGAATGGTCATGGGGAATCCGGAGGGCACCAAGGATGATCAGTTGGAAAGGCTACAAACTAAAATAGCCATAATGAGGGTCCAAATGATGGGACAACTGGTGGGCCAGATGACTCTTATCCAAAACCTTCGCCAAGACGGTTGTAACCATATGGGGCAAACAATCAGGATTGGAAATCAAGTCACTTCTCAGCCTCCCATGAGACAGGAAGCCGGGAGAACATCCCAATTTGCTGCCACGTCACGAGCCCAATAACCACTTCGTCAACATCAACCGAAAAATCAGCCAAGGGTGGAATGACCTCAAAGGCAGTTCACCCAAATCAACATGCCATTGTCACAAGCATTGCAACACATGTTGAAGATGAAGCTGATTATGGTGATAAACCCTCATCCGAGCCCGAAGACTTCCTCTCCTAACTACAATCCGGAGGAAAGGTGTGCTTATCATTCTGACAGCCCAGGGCACGATACTAACGATTGTTGGGCGCTAAAGTACAAGATTTAAAACCTGATCGACAAAGGAATGCTGGAGTTCACACAAGATGGCCAGACTGAATTCTTCTGCCGTCTCTCAAAGGCTCACCACCTAAAGTGACAAGTTCAAACAAAGAGGCTTATGTTTCATTTGAATTTTCAAGTTGTAATTTCTCTTTTGTTATTCAAACAATTATCTATTAATGTCAAACTTTGTTTCATTAATGCATTGCATATGTTTGTCTTGAATCAATCCATTCGTTTTCATTACATTTAAACTATGATTTTTACTCATTTTATGACATTCAACTCTTGCTAAAAGGTACAAGCCTTTAGAGGGAGGATGACGAAAACAATGCCCTAATCTCATACAGTATGCTTTTGGACAGACGTTGCTGACGATGTACATGCATTCTTTCAAAATCATAAACACTGGAGTTATAAGGAAGGTAATCCCTAGTCAACCCCTTCGAGCCAAAGAAGTAGAAGTTTTCTGTTTTAACACAAATTGAAACCTTTAATCAAAACCTGGGGTAGGGTAGTCTCTCAGTTAATCCAAATGCGCGTTAAGCCGTAAACTCTCATCTCGTAATACAACGAATGACGTCAATAAATATTCCTCTGGGATCAAAAGATAGCGATGGTTCCCTATCACATAGGCGGTCATTATCTCTCAGAAAAGAAAAGCACACTAAGTAAAAACCTACAAAGGAGACTTAAATAAAACTGGGGCATCCCGCTGACTGTAACCAAAACGTCATTCCAGACTCAATTGGAGTTCAAACGCACAATTAACTGAGTTTAGGACTGAAGAATATCACGAAGAACGGGTGGGTACAAATACACTTCGAGCCTTTATCCTTTGTTTCTTAAACTGTGAACCAAGCCACGTTACAATCCTTCAAAAGTCCTAATTGAAGCATGGGTTAGTTCGAAAGCATACTGTTACAAAAGGTATCCTGACTCCTGTAAGGCTTTACTCAAAATCCAAAGTTGAATTACAAACTTCTTTACTTGCTAAAAATGCATTTTTAAAAACTTCAAGACAAACATAAACTTTGCATTACTTGAATATCACTGTTTGCATATGGTTATTTGTTTGACAGCGAAGAAATTCACACAATGAATATCCAGTGAACGAAAGCTCTCTCGGGGAACAAAATTAATTAAAGAAGGATGACACCTCCATTGACAAATCTCCTATCAATAGGGGGACATGACATGTCACTATCTAGCACACCTGGGGCAGTCCAGTCAAGATTCTAAGAAATCTCCCAAGAAGTGCAGAATAACCCGGGCCAAGTCTCCATTTCCGTCACTTAGGGCATTGAACGTCAATCTCAACAAAGGATTACGTACAATCAAACATTTTCAGGCAGTGCCACAAACACTCGCTACTAGGGGGCAATGACAAATCTCCCCAAATCCTTCTCATAGGATGATTCCCCAGCAAGAGTTTAATATCTGAAAACCTTTCCCCAGCTGAAACAACCTCAAGAATCCTCGACGAATTTCCCCAATGAAGTCGTCACCTCTCTAGCAGACCGGCAACATGGTTTATTTCCCCAACAAATGGCAGGAATCAACAGCTCGAGATGGATTCTCCAACTGCTGCAAATCAAAGGACCACAACTCCTCTGCTCCAGTGGACTATTCTACAATCCCCCGAGTTACCGTGAAACCTGGACCCGACCAGATATCAGTTCAACTTCGACTACTCAGTAGAGAAACGGACAACCGAGACTCCTGAACTCTTTTCTCAAGCAGAATCAACACTCCCCACAGAGTTTTCAATATTCCCCAGCGGAGTTCTCCTCAAACAACAAAATAGGAATCCCTAGTGGAAACATTATAAGCAAAGTTTGAAGACACACATACTCTTCAACAACAGTCCAGGATTTAACGACTCCCCAGTATTTGTCAAGGATTTACTTTCCCAAACAAAAATATATTCATAGACATTTCACATTTCATACATCCTATTTGGCATATGCATACAAAATACATATAACACAAATCTCATTTATTTTGAGAACGTCATTACACAGTGCATACATCATGACATTGCATACAACTAATTCTTTACCTTTTCAGGAAAGATCGATCGACAGATTCCTTCTAGAGACAGTTCAGATGCGATCCAGATATGGCTGACATTCTCCAGACTCATTCAAATATAGTCCATATACGATCCAGATTCAGATGTCATTCTGTCACTCATTCAAATTCCCTCTCAAATACAGTTCAACAATCAAGACACCCCGAAGTTTCCCAGATGAGCCCATCATCCCCAACTGAGTATATCTTCCCCAACCAAGGTTTTTATCCCCAAGCTGAGTCCATCTTCCCCAGCTGAGTATATCTTCTCCAGCTGAACCCCTAATCGCCAGTAAAGCCTTCAACAAAACCTTTATTATTTCCAAGACGCTTTGAAGCCTGGATCCGACCAGATATTAGCATAATTTTCAAGTTATTACTGAAGCCTGGACCCGACCAGATAACAATTTGACTTCTTGAGTTACTGAAGCCTGGACCCGACCAGATACCAGTTGATCTCATTTTTCAAAATGCTATGAAACCTGGACCCGACCAGATAATAGCCTAACTCTTCAAAGAAATAGAAGAACCTGAACTCAAATCTGACCAAGGTTTAACTTCTTTTCCCTAGTAGAATTGTCTCTCTATCCCTAACAAAGGACTGAGAAACCTGGATCCAACCAGATATCATTCCTCATTTCCATCCTTTCAAGAAAGCCATTGCGAAGCCTGGATCCGACCAGATAGAAAATCATCCTCAGAGATTCGTTGTGAAGCCTGGATCCGAACAGATAGCAATCACCCTCAGAGATTCGTTGTGAAACCTGGAAACCGACCAGATAACAACTAAATCCCCAAACAGTCTATTGTGAAGCCTGGACCCGACCAGATAACAATTGACTTCATTAAAGAAATCTGCAAAGCCTGGACCCGACCAGATAATAGTTTTCAACCAGTCTATTGTGAAGCCTGGACCCGACCAGATAACAATTGACTTCATCAAAGAAATCTGCAAAGCCTGGACCCGACAAGATAACAGTTTTTAACCAGTCTATTGTGAAGCCTGGACCCGACCAGATAACAATTGACTTCATCAAAGAAATCTGAAAAGCCTGGACCCGACCAGATAACAGTTTTCAACCAGTCTATTGTGAAGCCTGGACCCGACCAGATAACAATTGACTTCATCAAAGAAATCTACAAAGCCTGGACCCGACCAGATAACAGTTTTCAAACAGTCTATTTTGAAGCCTGGACACGACCAGATAGAAATTGACCTCATCAACCTCAGAAATCTGCAAAGCCTGGACCCGACCATATAACAGTTTTCAAACGGTATATTGTGAAGCCTGGACCCGACCAAATAACAATTAACCATGATCCCCAGAAATACACTATGAAGTCTGGATTCGACCAGATAATAGTATAACTTTCCAAAAGACCATGAAGCCTGGACCCGACCAGATAATAGTTTTCATAGAGTTACTATGAAGCCTGGATCCGACCAGATAACAGTTAACCTCTGCATCCCCAAAAAGTTGTTGTGAAGCCTGGACCCGACCAGATAACTATTCAATTTCAAGGAATTTTCTACAAAGCCTGGATCCGACCAGATAATAGTTAATTCATTTCCTCTTCCAGTAAGTTGCCACGAAGCACGGATCCGACCGGATAGCAACCAACTACTTCATCCTCAGCAACTATGAAGCCTGGATCCGACCAGATAACAGTTGACATCTGAGCGACATTCCTAAGAAAAAACACTCTTTCAACAAGCTTTGAAGATATGCGTGTTCTTCATTTCCAACAAGCAATTAGGGATTCAACCTCCCTGGATTTCCTCAGCATCAATCAGGGATTTATTTTCCCAGACAGAAAAATACATCTCAGATTCATACATCACAGCATGTACATACCATATGCATTTAGCATGATACCACATTTGGTGAACATCATGCAAACATCTGCATTTTACTAACCCCTTTTCTTCCAGGTAAAATGTCAAGTTTAGTATAGATCAACAAGAGATTTATGCTGATACTTCTTCCAAGCGTTTACCAATATTCCTCCAAATGGCATCTATAAGCCCATTCACCATCCGTCTTCGAGTGCAAATTTCTAGGCACTCTAGTGTTCAATCATCTTTCACCTTCAAGTCGCGAATGGCAGATTTACCAATCTAACTCTTCAGGTGTAAGAAGATTGAACAGGGGCAGCTGTAGTACCCCAAAATTTGCTCTCTCATTTCACAAGAGATCACCCTGGATCCCAGTTTTGCTTCTATCAAGTTTCCAAGCCTTGAATTATCAATTTTTCCAAGCAAACCATTCACAAGGGCAAAATGGTCATTTGCATACTAAAAAGTCAAACTTTGACTTTTGGATCAACATTAAATCTCAAGAATCATATTTCATCAAAACATGTTGGAATATGAAGTTTGTTTCATCAAGAGGTTCAAAAGTCAAATTTACTATGGAAAAGCCAAATTTCTAAATACTTGGGATTTTTTCTAAGTATTTGAGAAAAATGACACTTCAGAACTTCTGAGCCAACCTCCAGGCAGGAGCAGTCAGAAGATGTAAACATGGTTTAGCACATAGTCTCCAGTCAGAACATGACTCTTCAGCATCCATGTAAGTTCAGTCAGAGTTTGCTAGGGTAATGCAAAGAAGGTTAAGGAGTGTGCTGCAAGCTTTCTAGAAATTCTAAAAGCTCCTTCAGAACATGATGGAGCCAGAAGATACAAAGATCAGAGGATTGATGCTACGCTGAAGCAGAACTTCTGATCCAGAACAAAGCCTTGGTGTAGAGTATCATGTTGCAGGATTTCTGGTTGTGACAAGTCTCATCATCATTTAATGCTCATTTAATGCTCACAACCACCTTCTGAGTCTTTATCCAAAGGATCTTTGCCATGTATACCTCTACTTTCTTGGGATAGCAACTCTGCTTTTGCTTTTCCTTAATTCCTGCTAACAGCCACCATGCTTGCTTCATAAGCAAGGCAACGCTTCAGTACATGAAGGCTATTTCAACACTTTGGTTAGAACTTGACCAAATCCCAAAACCTTGTTCATGCAACTTGCTGCAGACCTATAACCAACAGCTAGCTCAGCCTACGCCTGCATCCCATGATTACACAAAACTAGCATACAAAAACTGTGATGAAAAAGCAAAGGAACAGGATGCCAAAACAGGTTTAAATCCTATTTGTTTTTCCAAAATATCACAGCAAATTCATCTATAAATACTTGGCTCCATCACACGTTCAAGGGGTTGGCTTTTGAAGAGAGAGATTGACCAAAAGAGAGAAAAAGAAGTTGTGAAACCTTCATAAAAATCCAGATTTCTCATACACAAAAACAAATCTTCATTCTTCCCTTTGACCCCAAGAACAAAACCACTCTTCTGTCTCTCTTGCTGACTCAGAACATCCAAAGGCAGCCACTCAAAACTCCAAGCACGCCCCAGGTAAGTCTTTCTGACTTTACTTGTTTTTTCCTTCTGAACATCATTAGCATGTAAATATCATAGTATTAACGTTGTACATATCATTGCATGAACTGAAAAACTATGGATCAAAACTTCTAGAATAATGCTAGACTCAGACTTAGGGTTAGAACTTCTATGAACTGTTGTGTTGTTATTCTTCTGATTTGCTATTTGCCAAAAATGAATGAGTTGTTGACGTGCTGATAAATATGACAAAAGAGTTGAAATATAATATAGAACTTCTGATTTTCACATGCTGATAACACACATAACTTTTATGATTTTTTCTCACTATTAACACACACTGAACTTCTGATTCTCACATGCTGATAGTACACTGAACTGCTAAAGTTCATTCACTGGTTTAGCATAACACTGAACTTCTGATAATTCACTCACTGTTCTAACAACAACACAGAACTTCTGAGTTCTCTTTACATGTCAAATAAACTGAACTGTTGACGTTTGCTCACTGTTTGAATAATTCAGAACTTCTGACTTTTGGTTCACTAGCTGAAAACCACCTAGAACCTCTATTTTCCCTCTAACGTTTTTGCAGGACTTCAAAGTGTATCAATCCAGAACCTCTGTTCCCTTTCCCTCTGACGTTTTTGTGCAGGAACTCAGAGTATTCCAAATTAGAACTTCTGATTCTAACGCTTCCTTCTGAGTCACGCGCCTGGATTCAGAACTTTTGATCCTTGTTTCTTTGTTTGCAGCAACACGCTGTTTTTATTTTTGCATTTATTTTCCTTTTCATCTTTTTTTTATTAACATAAAAAAACATAAAAATATTTTTCCTTTTAATTTATTTCCTTAAGAAAAAACATTTTCTAAACAAGTCCATTTTCTTGTACATTCTTACACATTTCAATATGGTTGTAATAGTAATTTAGGATTTATTTTCATTTGCAATCCCCATTCATAAACTTGTATACCCCATCTCCTAAACATTGTAATAGTGTAGGACTTTACATTTTTGCAATTTATCGCTTTCAAATATAAATGCCAGTAATTAGGCGTGTATGGAAAGACATGAAAACAAAAAAATAGACAACCCTAATCAAGAATAAATGCATGAAATCAAACACACTTTGCACACATGCACCCTTAGGGTAATCCCACTTTGTTGCCTATCGAAAAAAGTAGTCATGTCCCTCGAATATGGGCATTTTAGCAAAGACCCTCGATAAAAGATCGTAGTCCCTCGATGACCCTCAATGTTTCCTTCGGTAAACGATCTAGTCCCTAAACGACATTGCTAAAACGTCCCATATGATGCCTTCTATGACTATACAAATGTCCCATACTCGTCCCTTCACATCCAACGATGGGGCTTCTTACCAAAACAATGGTAAGATAGCAACATCTAAAGGAGGAGGAAAAGCATATCTAATACCTTTTGAGTAGGTAGGTTCGCTCTCGGTTACTTGCTTGCTCACAACAAAAACTTTTTCATACACCTACACTTCCACTTTGAAACATTTTCGAAACAAACACTTTGTACACGTTCTTATAGAGACGAGAACCGTTGCAAAGACGTTTTCAAAATCACTTTCAAAAACACATCTCACAAACACATCTTTGAACTATTTTAGAAACAAACACTTTGTATGCGTTCTTATAGAAACGAGAATCATTACAAAGTTACATTTTCAAAATACTTTCAAAAACCACACCACAAGCACATATTCAAACAAAAGCAAGTGATCTAGCAAGTAACTAAGAGCCCATGGAAAACCATGGATGAAAAGGGTGCTAATACCTTCCCTTTTCATAATCTACCCCCCAAACTCAAGAAAACATCTCTAAAGGTCTTTCCTGTGCTTTTTCACCTTTCCTTTTTGGATAAAAGAAAAGTCGGTGGCGACTCTTGCTAAACCGCAACATTTGCAAACACAAACGCAAACACCTCAAGTCAGTTCTTCCACCGTATCACACATATGAACCTTGTCGGCATAGATCTGACACTTATGGCAAGTCCTCAAGTGGCGGTGACAATTAGTTTCCATATTCGACCAATAGTATCTAGCTCTTAGAATCTTCTTGGCCATAGTGTATCCACTAGAGTGAGTCCCGAAGACACCCCCATGCATGTCTTCCATGATCTTCTATGCCTCCTTCTTGTCCATGTAGCAGAGCAGAGTTGAATCATGGTTGCGTTTGTAAAAAATCCCATTGCTTAGGAAGAACTTGGCTCAGAATCTCCGCATAAATTTCTTGTCATTGATTGAGGCTCCCTCAGGATATTCTTGTGCTTCAAGGTACCTTTTCACCTCATGGTACCATGGCTTCTCCTCATCAGTGTATAACTCATAACAGTGTGCAGGTTCGTCAAATCTTTCGATGGTAATTATGGGAGCTTTGTTGTCCCAATTGACCTTGAACATAGACGACATGGTTGCTAAAGCATCTGCCAACTGATTTTCTTCCCTCAGGATATGTTCAAAGGTGACATCCTCGAAGTAGGAGATCAAAGTTATCATAAGCTCTTTGTAAGGGATCAAGTTTGGATGTTTGGTATCCCACTCTCCTTTAACTTGACTTACCACTAGTGTTGAATCTCTGTATACACTCAAGAATTTGATTCTTAGGCCAATGGCAGCCTTTAGACCCAAGATGCATGCTTCATACCCGACCATGTTGTTTGTACAGTCGAAGAAAAGTCTGACAGTGAAAGTTGTTTGGCAACCTTCGGGAGAAATGATCACAACACCAATTCCAATACCCAATGCATTAGAAGCTCCATCAAAAACCATAGTCCATTGGGATCCTTATTCAGGTCCTTCATATGGTCCAGGATTTTCACAGTCGGTTATCAGTATGATATTCTTGTCCGGGAATTCAAAGTTCATGGATTGGTAGTCCTCAACAGCTTGATGGGCCAAATGATACCCAAGTGCACTTCCCTTTATTGCTTTTTGTGTAGTGTACTAGATATCGTATTCAGTCAATATCATTTTCCATATAGCTATCCGTCCAGAGAGAGCTGGTTTCTCGAAGATATACTTGACGGGATCCATCTTAGAAATCAATAAAGTGGTATGAGTTAACATATACTGTCTTAGCCGGTGAGCAGCCCATGCCAAATCGTATCAAGTTTTCTTGAGTAGTGAATATCTGGTTTCACATTCGGTAAACTTTTTACTAAGGTAGTATATAGCATGCTCTTTTCGGCCAGACTCGTCATGTTGGCCCAACACACACCCCATTGAATTCTCTAATACAATCAAGTACATAATCAGAGGTCTTCCTTCAACTGGAGGCATCAGGATTAGAGGTTCTTGTAAGTACTCCTTAATCTTTTCAAAAGCTGATTGGCAATCGTTGTTCCATCTGACTACTTGATATTTCTTCAATAGTTTGAAGATTGGCTCACAAGTAGTAGTTAAGTGAGATATGAACCGAGCAATGTAGTTGAGTTGACCTAAGAAACCTCTGACCTCCTTCTCAGTACAGGGAGTTGGCATTTCTTGTATGGCTTTGACTTTCGTAGGGTCGACTTCGATGCCTTTTCCACTGACGACAAACCCTAGGAGTTTTCTCGATCTTACTCCGAAGGTGCATTTGTTGGGATTTAACCTTAACTTGTATTTCTTCAACATTTCAAATAGCTTGTGCAAATGATCAATTTGTTCTTCCTCAATCTGTGACCTTGCAATCATACCATCCACATAGACTTCTATCTCATGATGGATCATGTCATGAAATAGAGATACCATAGCTCATTTATAGGTTGCCCCTGCATTCTTCAAACCGAAAGGCATGACCTTGTAACAGAAGGTGCCCCACTGTGTGACAAAAGTGGTCTTCTCCATGTCTTAGAGAGCCATTTTGATTTGATTGTAACTGGAGAAACCATCCATGAAGGAGAAAACTTTATGCTGAGCCGTGTTGTCAACCAAGACGTCAATGTGTGGTAGTGGGAAATCATCCTTGGGGCTTGCCCTATTCAAACCCCTATAGTCTATGCACATATGGACTTTTCCATCTTTCTTAGGCACCGTGACCACATTTGCAACCCATTATGGATATGATGTCACTTCCAGGAAACCTGCATTAAATTGCTTCATTACCTCAGCTTTTATTTTCTCAGACATATTTGGCCGCATGCGACAAACCTTTTGCTTGACTGAAGGGAAACCTTCCTTTATTGGCAGACAATGAACTATGATATCAGTATTGAGTCCCGACATATCTTCATATGACCAAGAGAATACTTCAACATAGTCGTGAAACATTTGGATCAATCTTCTCTTGACATCGTCTTCCATGTTGGCGCTGATCTTGAATTCCCTCTTGTCTGCCTCAGTACGTAGGTTGATCACTTCAACTGGTTCTTCACGCGGTTGAATGGACTTTTCCTCTTGTATAAGAAGTCTGGCGAGTTCCCCAGGTATTTCACAATCTTCCTCACCTTTGTCTTAGACTTGATAGATTGGATTTTCAAAGTCATAGATGGCAATAGTAGAGTCGTTGTCAATGAGATCCAGAGTGGATGTGGATCTGCAAATGTGTGTGTGTGCTTGTAAGGTCACATGTCTATTTTTTGAAAATGCAATAAAGTAAAGAAAGATAATGATCGCAAAATTTGAATGCAAAATAGTCCAATGTTTTTCATTAAAATGAGCATATGGCATATGAAAATGACAAACCCTTAACAAATGGACCACTGTGCCCCGGGCAAGGCAACTGGCTTAAAGTCATTGTTTTAATAGAAATTACAGACAAAGTTCTTAAAGTAATAAAAACAGTAAATGGCATTTACTCCTGGATGGAGGAGATTGGAATGAAGTCCTTGGTTCTCCAGTTGTTAAATCCTTCACCGGCAGTTAGGTAGATCCAGTCATCAAAGTCACAATCAACATCAGTCTTTAAGAGCATTAACCTCATGGTTACTAATGTGGAGAGGTGGTTTCCCTGCACGAGCACGTCAAACCTCCTTTTGAGCCTTGGTAGTGAAGCCTAATCCAAACTTGTCTGACTTGAAAGGGATATCTGGAAGTTGTCCCCAAATGGTGCAACCTCCGTCTTCAACAACAGCACGAGCATCTTTGATAGAAGCCATCATTGGTGTATCTTTAGCAGCTTTGGGAGTGTCATGAGTGGCCTTGGCAACAACAACCATGGGAGAGACCACTTCAAAGCCTTGACAAGGATTCTCTATGAACTTGCCATCCATTTCAACATACTTGAATGAATTCAGATGACTAATCATAAACTCTTCTTCTCCGCATACAATGACAATTTTCTCCTTTACCAAATATTTCAACTTTTGATGTAGCGTAGAAGTCACTGTACCTGCCCTATGTATCCATGGGTGTCCAAGCAGGAAAGAATAAGCAGGACGAATATCCATCACATAGAATGTTGAGTTCAAGACTTGAGACCCAACTTTGATAGGGAGATCAACCTCTCCATGGAACATCCTCTTTGATCAGTCAAAAGCTCTCACCACAATGTCACTAGGCTTTATTACCAAACCTTCACAGTCCAACCTATCTAGGGCACCCTTTGGTAATACATTCAGGGAGGAACCATTATCCACCAACACATGGGATAAAGTGGTGCCTTTACACTCGATGGAAACATGCAGAGCTTTGTTGTGATTTTTCCCGGCTAGAGTCAGATCTGCATCCGAGAATTCCAAACCATCATCGACAGTCAAACTCTCTACACAAATTTCAAATTGGTCAGTCGTGGTTTCTTGAGAACATGTGCATTTTTCAAGAATTTTATCAATGCTTGAGCATGCGCATCATAGCATAGAAACAAAGATAACATAGAAATCTTTGAGGGTTTTTTCCCAACTGTTCCACTATCTTGTAATAACTTTTTCTGATAATTTCCAAAATCTCCTCCATCTCTTGGGTAGATGGTTCCTCAGTGATAGTATCTTTTTTGGGCGCCTTCGTCAAGGCAGACTCAGTCATTTTTTCCTTTCCCCTAGAATCAGTACTAGGTTTGTCAACAGTAATATGAATGGGTGTAATTGTGGTGGTCGGAGGTGACATCTCAGGAGAGAAGATCCTCCTCGTCCTAGTAACTTTGCTTGATCTAAAATTATTAATAATGTCGGCAGTTTCATCTTCACCAATCCATGAATCTTGTTTAATATCATGGTAATACACTTCCGCCCCATAATTCCAGAGCACTGCCTTACCAGAAGAATAGGGGACTGGACCCAGTGTGGTGATTATCAGTGGAGCTATTCTTGGTTCAATGGGAATCCTAATAGGGCCTTTAAAGGTGATCCTAATGGGTTTGTTTGATATAGTAATGATGGAAATGTCTTCAAGCTCTTGAGATACACTTTTGGTCAGACTTTTCACAGATGGAATTTTCTCAAATAGAATTTCATGGCTATTCATCAGGTGTTGGACACCTTTCTTCAGCCATTCACAACCATTAATTTGTACGACACAGCAGCAACAATCTTCAAGACAGCCAGGGAATACCCCTACTTTCAACAAATTCTCTTTAACAGTCTTCAAAGGAGTTGTCAAATCTTTGATAGAGGAAACAAAAGAGGTATCTTTAATAGCATTGAAACCCTTACCATGATTTGGCATAGGTTCAGTGATCACATTGGGAGTTGGCAGAGGACCGAATTCAATTGTCTTGTTATCAATAAGGTCTTGGATTTTGCATTTCAGCGCCCAACAATGATCAATGTCATTTCCAAGACTATTGGAGTGGTAAGCATATTTGGCATTCAGGTTATATTTTGGTGATGAAACATTGGGATTTGAAGGGGGATCCCGCAACGTTACCAAATTAGCTTTTAATAGGTGTTGCAGAGCTTGAGATAATGACATGTTGATTATGGTAAATTTTCTTCTCGGGATGTCAGGCCTTTGTTGATTAGCTTGTTGTTGTGGTCTTTGAGTAAAAGTTGGATTGGAGATCAGAACTGCATTTACTGACTGACGGTGGTCCTTCCTAGCATGGCTTCTTGACCCATACATAACATTAGTCTCTTTTTTTACCAATAAATGGTTTTTTCACAGCATTTGAGGTGGAGGCCATTGGTATCTTCCCGCTTTTAATCCCGCTTTCAACCCTCTCACCAATTAAAATCAATTCAGTAAATCCGGATGATGAACTTCTAATTAGAAAGTTGAAAATTGGTCAAGTCAATGTTCCCATAAACATGTCTACCATTTCCTTATCAGTCAATGGTGGCTGCACCCTGCCAGCCAGGTCTCTCCATTTTTTAGCGTATTCTTTGAAGCCCTCGCTAGCTAGCTACCATGTCTTCTATGTTAAAAGTCAGGTGGGACAATGAAGCTCCCTAGATTACCATCGAGAGGTTGGACGAACCCGCACATTGCTGTGACATCGAGATTGAAGAGGTAGCAGATAAACCCTGGTTCCACGAGGTGAAGAGGTATCTTGAAGCTCAAGAGTACCCCGAGGGTGCATCTGTTAATGATAAGAAGTTTCTGAGAAGGTTCACTGCAAAGTTCTTCATCAGTAACAGGATCCTTTATAAGCCTAACCATGATTCAACCTTACTGCGATGTGTGGACAAAAGCGAGGCAGAAAGGATCATGGTAGAGTTACATGAAGGTACCTTCGGAACTCATTCCAGTGGATACTATGGCAAAGAAGATCCTACAGGCAGGATATTACTGGTCTACTATGGAAGCTGATTGTTATCAGTATTCTCGAACCTGTCATAAGTGCCAAGTCTATGCTGATAAGGTGCATGTACCTCCAGTTCCTCTGAATGTTTTGACGGCACCTTGGCCTTTCGCAATGTGGGGCATCGACATGATCGACGAGATCAGACCTACTGCGTCCAACGGGCATCGTTTCATTCTGATATCTATTGATTGTTTCACGAAGTGGCTTGAGGCAACTTCTTTTGCTACAGTAACCAATAAAGTTATGACGCAATTTATCCGACACAATCTGATCTGTCGATATGGTGTACCAGAGAGGATTATTACGGACAATGGTACAAATCTCAATAAGACGATGATCATCGAGCTCTGCAAACAGTTCAAGATACAGCATCATAACTCTTCTCCCTACCGGCCGAAGATGAATGGGGTTGTTGAAGTAGCTAATAAGAACATCAAGAAAATTATGCAGAAGATGACGGTGACATACAAAGACTAGCATGAGATGTTACCATTTGCTCTTCATGGGTACCGTACCTCATCACGGACTTCAACAGGGGCAACACCCTATTCTCTGGTGTATGGCATGGAGGCGGTCCTGTCCATTGAAGTCTAGATACCCTCTCTCTCAGAATCATGAAGGATGCGGGTTTGAGAGAAGACGACTGGATCCAGACTCAGCTTGATCAACTGAATTTAATCGATGAGAAGAGACTTACTGCTATTTGTCATGGTCAGACGTATCAAAAGCGAATGATCAAGGCTTTTAACAAGAAAGTCATACGTCAAGACTATCAAGTCGGGGATCTGGTGATCAAACGCATCATACTGCCACAAGGTGATCCCAGGGGCAAATAGACCCCTACATACGAAGGGCCATTTGTGGTTAAGAACATTTTCTCAAGAGGAGCTATGATTCTAATTACCATGGATGGTGACGACCTTCCTCACCCCGTCAATGCAGACATAGTGAAAAGATACTACGCATGATCAAAGACCCGCTAGGTTGACTGGCCTAGGAAAAAATAAGGGCTTCCCAGCGAATCAAAAGGGTTCGGGCAAAAGTAAGGGATGAAAATGAAAAAAAAGTTGTACACCCGGCAAGTCGAAAACCTGAAAAGGCGACTTGGGCAAAAAAGGGTATCCCGGTGGACTGAATACCCGAAGGGGCGGTCCAGGCAAAAATTAGGGATTGAAGCGTAACACTATGTCTCATTGGATCATCTTGTAATTAGACTTAGGTATCGACTATCAAGCTTGAACGACACCAATCAGTCTGATCCACCTTCGACCAAGCAAAGTGATGAGATGTTCGAAGACATAAAGGCAATAGCATAGTTGGAACCCAATGGGATTGTTTCACATAGCTGTTTTTCTTTCTTTTACACAAATTGTATAATTTCTATCTTTCGGCGGTGTTCTCTTACTAGGACGTCATCCTCTTGTACAAAAACGCCTATTACAGGCCAACTTCAAAATTAATACAATTCATTCTTACAAGACATTTCAAATTGTTTTTCCTTTTTTGTTTTGTTTTTCAAAAACGTCCAATGATTCATTTTTGATATATGCATTTGAAAATAATTGTTGCTCATAAATATTTACATCTGAAACAAAAGACAATTACTCGTGATTCTAGGAACAGGGGCAAACAAGAAGTGTCCAAGCCTTACAGTTGATCTACCCACCAGGTACATGGATATAACCAGCTGGAGAATATGACTGAGGATACATATACTCCCCGTAGAGTAGGAAGTATCCGAAGACAGTGGTGTTAATTCTCCCCAAGCAGAGTTTATCTATCACCAGCAATAGAAGTTCACCATCAGCGGAATTTATTTCTTCCACAAGCAAAATTCTCCCCAAGCAGAGTTTGCCTATCACCAGCAACGGTAATTCATCCCCAGCTGAGTTTATTTCTCCAAATCAGCAGATCGTCCAACATAGTATCTCTTCCCCACAGAGTCACTCTCCCACCAGGTTATTCTCAAACAGAGTCTCTCCCGACGGAATATTCTCAAGCAAAACGGACGCAAGTCTCCAAGTAATCATCTTTGGTCGTTATCCCCAGCAGAAATGGAGAACTCAATTCCTTACACCCTCTAGCAGCAGTCCAGGATTTATTTTCCCCAGCTAGAGAGTATCACAAGAACATTGCATATCCATACATCATGACATACGCATATGTATCATACAACGCAATCTCATTTATTTTGAGAACATCATTACTCAACACATTTCATACATCGTGACATTACATACGACTAACTCTTTACCTATCAGGGAAAGATGCAATCAAGTTTTGTCAAGTATTCTCTGGTTTAATCAAATCGATATTAAGATTTCTATTCCAATTCAAGCTATGAAGCCCGGAAATCGACCGAATAATATCTTGATTTCTCCAAAATACTACGAAGCCTAGAATCGACTAGATAGTGGTATATCTTAAATTCAAGCTGTGAAGCCCGGATTCGACCGGATAATATATTGATTTCTCCAAAATACTACGAAGCCTGGAATCGACCAGATAGTGGTATATCTTTAATTTAAGCTATGAAGCCCAGAAATCGACCGGAAAACAGCTTAACCCTCAACAAATTATTGTGAAACCTGGAAATCGACCAGATAGCAATATAAGATACCATGAAGCCTGAAATCGACCAGATAATGGTATAAGACACCGTGAAGCCTGGATCACGACCAGATAACAGCAAAGGATACTGAAGCCTGGGACACGACCAGATAACACTATAAGGTACTGTGAAGCTTGGAATTCGACCAAATAGCAGTTTACTCGGCCAATTACTATGAAGCCCTGAAATCGACCGGATATTAGTAAGCCTTAAATTCAAGTTGAAGCCCGGATGCGACCGGATAACAACTTGTTTCCTTCTAAAGCCTGGAGCACGACCAGATAAGAACTGATAAATTGCAAAGCCTGGAGAACGACCAGATAGCAAGTCTAATCTCATCTCCCAAGTAAGTCACTGTAAATCCTGGAGCACGACCAGATAGCAGTCAGTCTTATTTTCCTCAAATAAATCACAGTGAAGCATGGAACATGACCAGATAGCAGTTCATTGTCACCTCCTCGATTAAGAGATGATTCCTTAGTAGAGTAACGGACAACTGAAGCTCCTAAAACTCTATTTCTCTCAAGACAGAGATCAGCATTCCCCAGCGAAGTCCTCCTTAACAACATGTATACGGGCTCTCGCAAAGGAATATCTTATGCGATCGACACTTCCTTGGATGGCATCTTTAAGCCCATCTTCCAACATCAACCTCCAAATGGCATCTATAAGCCCATTCCCGATATCGCAAGACAAGTACCACTTCATGCGAGTGCAAATTTCTGGGCACTCTAGTGTTGAATCATCTTCCACCTTCGGATCACGAAAGGCAGACAAGCCAATCTACATCCTCAAGTTTAAGAAGATTTAACAGGGGTAGCTGTTGTACCCCAAAATTTTCCCTCCCATATTTCTCAATACATTTCAAGTGAGGTCTTCAATTTTCTCAAGGAAGTCCAAGGGTTGACCAGACAAACCCTCTTCTAAGGCAGTCTACCTCAAATTAGGGTTTCAGTTTGCATCAAGATATTTGAGTCCAAAGGATCCCAAATGCTCACCATTGTCCTAATATGTTCTCAAGATCATCCATGTCAAGTTTCAAGCCTTGCAGAGGAAGTTTGCTCAGTCAATTGCTCAAAGGGCTGAAAATCGATTGTGCTAGGGTAAAACTCAATTGTGGCCCACATACAGTCAAACTTCAAGATTTTTGGTCAACATCCTCATTTTGAAGTATTATTCATCATTTGATAAAGGGTTGATCATGATTCCTCAAGGATTGTTCACAATTCATCAAAATCCAAAAGTTGCTAAATTAGGGTTTTGTAGGAAAAGTCAACTCAACTTTGACCAAGCATAACTTTCTCATAATTTATCAAAAATGACCCATCCAAAGCTCATTTTGAATAGGATGTAATTCCATACAATCCATATTCAGCTCCCAAGTTCAAAATATGAACTCACAAGAAGATATATATTTGGACATTATAGGTCATTTTGAAAAGTCAACAAAAACACCTTTTGGGTCAAAGATTCATACATGAACATGGAAGACTCAATTGAAATGAGACAAAAAGGGTTGCTTAGAGAACATCTTAAGCTTTATAAAAAGTCGAAGAACACATCTCTAGGGTCAAAATTGAAGAAGTTATGCATTGGCCAAGTTGACCCTTTTTGCAAAATTGCTAAAAGTCAAAAGTGTCCAAAATTGCATTTTTTTTGCTAAATGGGCCCAACTTTTTATGCTTGCATTGAGTTTGTAATGTGACCCACGACCCATGAGCCCTTCCATTTGTGATTCTTTTATTTTTGTTATTTATTTTGATTTTATTTCAATTAAATCAAATAAAATCAAAATAAAATCATGAAAATATCAAAAACTAATCAAAGCTTGAGATTTTGTGCATGTTTAGGTCTATTATACAGCTGGAGATAGAATCAAATCGTGCAAGGATCATATGGATACAAAAGATTGCATTTTGCTTGATTTGGAAAGATTTGCACAAAGGATCAAATCATGAATCAATGATCTTAATTGGAAAAGATTTGATACAAGTTTGCAACCCTAATTCGTTCTAGGGTACATAAAGAACATTTGCAGATCTAAAACAAAGAGGTTGGAGGCGTGCAAAGCAGAAAACAAAGTTGCAAAAATTCAAGAAAAAGTTGTAAATCAATTTCCAGGTTTCAGACCATCTCAAGCCATTATAACCATCCCAATCGCTTACTGGACATCCCTGGATCGTGTTGCAACCACTAGCAAGCTTCCATACACTCAGAATCACGCTGTAAGAGTCATATGGTTTTTCTCTGTTCTTGAATTTGAATACATTAATTTTGACATATTTAGCATGTTTGATTGGTATATTCATGATCCTTGAGTTATTTGCAAGCTAATGGTTGTATTTAATTACATTTTTATTGACTGTATACAAAGATGCCATGGCTAGGGTTCGTGCTTTATGTTTAGGGACTTTTCATACATGAACAATTGGCCCTAATAGAGGAGACCATTGTGATCAGCGGGTCAAACCCAATTGATCCATGGTCTTAAGTTTTATTTATATTGCTTGTATGTAATTTCTGAAAGGCACAAGGTTATAGCTACAACGTCATGTCTGTAGGTAAAGGTTCAAAGTTTTAAACGAAAGATCCAGGGAAGAAGACGATGGCGTGTCTCAACTTTACTGGCCGGTTTAAATTCTGGCGCATTTATTCTGGCCAGAAGCATGTAGTTCTGATCTATTTGTTTGTTTCTATTGTATTGATAAATTAACCCCCAGCGCAGTTGGTCAGAAGAAGGAAGTCAGAAGCTCATGATTCTGGATTCGATCCCAGGCGTGAGATTTTGGCATATTTCCCCTTTGTATTCACCAGATCCAGCGCCTGCACTTTCTAAGGGTCATCTTCTGGTTCCATCAACCAGGACCAGGTTGAGCATCCTCTGGTCATCTTCTGGACCCATCAACCAGGACCAGATCAATCATCCTCTGGTCATGATCTGCTGGACCCACCAGCCAGGAGCAGGCCCAATATCATCATCCTCTGGGCCATCATCCTCTGATCAGATCCGCTGACAGCATGCCCTTGGGTTATTTCTTATTTTTCTAATTTTCCTTTCTTTAGTTATTCTGCTTTTTTTTATCAACACCAAAATTACCCCTTTTTTTTTTAAATAACAAAAAAAAATCATAAAAAAGAAGACTTATTTTCTTAATAAATGTGTTTTTTTGATTTAGTTAGTTTAATTAATTTAAGGCAATTCTAATTTCTTTCACAATTAAAATTGATTAGAATTTAGGATTTCGTTCTCTTTTTTTTTTTTTAATTCAAGTGTTTCATTACTTTCTTACATAACAAAAAATGACAAAAAAATATGTTTACTTTAATTAATTACAATTAGGTTCAGTCAAGGGTCAAAATCCTGACCGCCTCGCATTTAATTCGCCGCGCGCTTATTTTATTTTTCCATTATTTTGTAACTGCTTTGAGGATGTAATAGTTTTAACTAGGGATTTTACTTATCGCTTTTTTCCCGAGTTTTTGGTTGTGTAATTAATCCCCCTCCCCGAAGCCTTGTAATAGCGTAGTTTTATTTTCTCGCATTTTAATTGTCGCAAATATTAACTGTTAGATGTATGATAATAGGATTGTATGAGAAGATTGCATGATAATTTAAAATGGCTAGAAAACCCTAATGTGCAAAGATAATAACTTGAAATCAAATCACTCGCACATGCGCACTCTTAGGGTATACTCTCACTTCGGTTGCCTTCGGTAAATGATTATTAAGTATAGGGTGTCTTAGTGGTTGCCCTCCTGTCTAGCAAAGATCAAAAGTCCCGTTCAAAAATGTTGCCTTGAAAAATGTTGCCTCAGAAATGTTGCCTCGAATATGATCGTAAGACATTAGGGTTATTACTAAGACGTCCTAACATTGCTTTAGTGATCGTACGTCCCTTACGAATTGACCCTTACAACTCCAACGGCGGTGCTACCTATTTCTCAATAGTAGGATAGCATTGCCTAAAGGAAACGAGAACAGAAACAATCTTTTTTTCGAGTAGGTAGATGCTGGTAGGTATTTGCTCAAAACAAACAAGCTTTTTCACACCAAACACTTTTCAAACAAAGTTTAAAAAAAACAACTTCGTAACACTCTTGAGGACTGATACAGGGGTTAAAACGAAGCTAAACAAAACTTTTCAAAACAAACACACACAAGCAATTTAAAAATATGAGCAAGTATCTAAGAGCCCATGGAAAACCATGGATAGAAAGGGTGCTAACACCTTCCATTTCTATAATCTACCCCTCGTGCTCAAAATCTCGAAAACATGAATTTTTCTGTGCTTTTTTCCTTTCCGGTTGGATAAAATAAAAGTCGGTGGAGACTCTTGCTTACCACGACATTTTGCGAATACAAACGCAAAACGCAAACCAGCATTTTCCAAAACAGTCGGTTCTGCCACCGTATCACAGATTGGTAGGATGGCCACATACGACATCATGAGGTTTTGAGCGCGAGCTCGCACCCACTTGAGATAAGGTTCCAAAGGAATTTAGTTTTTATGCCCCAAAGTTTTGCTATCAACCTTGTTCACCATGCCCTAAGCTCGTACGAATCTTTGACGATAACCTTGGACATCGTTCTCATAGTCAAATACAATACCTTGGACAAGCGCGTCATGAGAGCCATCCCTCTGAGCATATCCAAACTATCATAGAGACAAGAAAGGATTATAAGTGATACCTCCCCTAATGACAAGGAGTGGGACATTATGGAATTCCCCACAGCGGTCGATGATGATAACATCTTCCAAAGATCGAGAACACCAATGAATATCCGAATACGAGAGTGACATCAACCTTTGAGACCACCTCATACCTTGTACGTTCTTCAAAACTAATCGAGGAAGGTGCGAAATAAACCACCTAGCCAGCAAAGGAGTGCAACACATAAGAATCCATCTTCTCTTCATGGTGCGAGCGTGAAGAGAATGCAAAATATCTCCGAGCAAGGTAGGAACCGGGTTACGAGATAGAAAAACTTTGATCGTGTTAATATCTATAAGTTGGTATGGGTTAGGGAACAGTACCAACCCATAGATTAGAAGAGCCAAAACTTCTTCAAAAGCTTGCAAATCTAGAGCATCCCAAAATAGTTGAGCCTTCTCAAACAGAAACTTGGCTAGAAAACCCTTAACACCACTCCTTGTTTCCCAATTAGCCACTATGTCGGACCATTTCAAATGTAAGGCTAGAGAAATCTCCTAAGGTCTTGAGTCTTTGTCAATATGGTGAAGGGAATTTGATCAAGAATAGGTACTCCCAATAGTTGAGAGAACTCTTCCATGGTAGGCACCAATTGGTAATCGGGAAATGTAAAACAGTGATGTTTAGGGTCAAAAAATTGAAAAAGCACATGTACCATGTCTTCTTCAAAGTTTGAGGTAACCAAGTTGAGGAGTCGACCATACTTCTTGGTGAACGGAGAATTTTCAGGGACCCTTGATGCTAACTCTTTGAGTTGAGAAGGCACTTTCACAAGGTTAATTCAGATAGTATTTCTGCAAATGGAAGCCATATCCTATAAAACAGAACAAAGATAAATCTATAGGTCCTTGAAATGGTTAGTGAAAATGCTAGGGTATAATGTCATGATGTTATGTACAAATAATCATATACAAGCAAAGAAAATAAGTCCTTAGGTTTAGGCTTGCATGGAGTTCATAGGTAAGTACACTCTCGAAGTTTAGTTGGTTTAACCTATCCTAAAAAGTAATCGGGTTCTAGGGAATCTCAATATTATTGATCTTTCTTCATCGGGCATTGTTTCAGCGCAAGCCTCTATTTTGGCGACTGAAATATCCCGAAAGTACAATCTCAATGAGCGTAGTATCGAGTATCAACCAACTTCATACTGCACCAAAGCTGAATATCTCACTAATTCCTAATGGCCAAGTTGTTCAACTAAAGGTTCTAAGGTCAGCTAGTGCTTCATGACACCACACAGAGGCCTCATATTCTCCTTGATTTTCCACAAGGGATACTGGTACCCACAAATGTGTCACACTAACGTAGCTATTTCTTCAACCATATCGGTCTATGCCGTACAGTCTCCATAATCTTTGCTACTTACCTAAGAATGCTCCCAGATCCGGGTAGAGGATCTATACAAACCCAAACATAACCCATAATGTAAAGCATACAAGTCAAACAATGAAAGCATTTTAAAGCTGATCTAATCACTAAGGTAACCCCACTTTTAGGTATATAAAAGTTCTTCCCTGACAGAGTCTCCAGTTCTATAATACGGTGGGAGAAGTGACTTGGGTATTTTGCGTTTTATCGCAATTGTTGCAGATAGCAAGAGTCTCCACCGACTTTTCTTTTATCCAATAAAGGAAAGGGTGAAAAGAACAGGAAAGACCTTTTGAGAATTTTCTTGAGTTCGGGGGGTAGGTTATGAAAAGGGAAGGTGTTAGCACCCTTTTCATCCGTAGTTATCTACGTGATCTTAGTTGTTAACTCACTTTAAAATACTTTGTAAATGTGTTTGTGGTTTGTTTTGAAAATATTTTTAAAAAGTGCCTTTGTTTAGGCGAACTTTATAATGATTCTCGTATCTATAAGAATGTATACAAAGTGTTGACTTTTGAAAATATTCCATTGAAAAGTGTTGGTGTGTTTGAAAGATTTTGAAATGTCGTGAGCAAGCAACTACAAGCGTTCTACCTACTCAAAAAGTCTTTGTTCTTTTCCTCCTCCTTTAAAGAGTGCTTTTCTACCATTAGTTAGTAGGAAGCTTTATCGTTGGATGTGAAGGGAGGAGCGTGGGTCGTCATACATTCATAGAAGGCAACATTGTAGGATCCCTTAGCAATTTGTTGTAAGGGTCTAAGATCGTTTACCAAAGGCAATATTGAAGGGTCGTCGAGGGACTACGATCTTGTATTCGAGAGTTTTTGCTAAAGTATCCCACATTTGAGGGACATGACTGTTTTATTCTAAGACAACAAGTGAGGTTAACCCTAGAGGTGTAAGTGTGCAAGGTGTTTTGATTTCATGCATTTTTGTCTTAAATTAAGGTTTTCTAGTATTTGTTTTAAATATTGCTATACAAACCCTAATTACTAGCAATAATATTGAAAGCGATAAATTGCCGAAATTTTTAAGTTCTACGCTATTACAATACTTTAGGGGATATGGGACACAAATTTACAAATGGGGATGAAAGCAATTTAAAACCTAATTATTATTACAACCAAATTGAATAATATAAAACAAAACATACAAGAATATAAAGATAATGTAAAAGAAAATAAAAAAATTGTTTTTTATGGCTTTTGATGGAAAATTTTTAATTAACCTAATTAATCTAATTAATTACAAGAAAAATTAACTTAATTATTTAACAAAATCTAGGTCTAATTTAATTAGAAAAGAAAATAAAACCTAATTATTTTTTAATTCTAAAAGAGATTAATTAGTAAAAATATTTTTAGTGTTTTATAAAGTAAAAATAAAATAAAATTAGAAAGTTATGTAAGAAAATGTATTTTTGTCTTTTAATAAAATAAAATAGAGCAAATAAATAAAGAAAATATAAAATATAAAAAGATTGGGTCATGTGTTAAAAAAGTAAAATGGGGTGTCAGATAATCATTTTTGGTTAGGGCCAAAATAAATTGTTTGAAATCAGAAAATAAAAAAGGATAAATGGGCTTGTGGTTAGTAAGCAGTCAGGGGGGTGATGTTCAGCAAAACAAATGAAGGCCCAACACAAAGGAGGCCCAGGCGCTGCAAAACAACAAAAATCAGGCAAAAAAATATGAAAAAACACAAAAGGGTACCACTGGGGTTCGAACCCAGGTCCCTATAGTTTCAAGCCTTACGCGCGCACTCTCTACCACTGAGGTGGCTATACATCAAGTATTTAGAATACAAACCAATAAATATATTATAAACCTTGTCCTGAACATGTCGTCTTCTTCTTCCTCGCACCATAATGTTCTTCACCATTTTTGAAATCTGTAACTTCCTCATTTCTAAACCAAAATAGAAAATGTAAACATGAAAGTTGCTTGAAATTTAACCACGATTTCAACAATGTAAATAACTAAAGCTATGGATCAAATATGAACACGAATTTCTGTTGGTGACAAATTTAACCTAACTTTTTTAGAAAGTTCAAACTCAAAATTCTCCATGCTCAGGCAATATAAATGAAATCTAAAAGCATGGTTAGCTTCAGGGCAGTGATGTCTACATTTTATCTTTGAAAATCAAAGTCAAATGATGCTTATATAAAGAGTTGAAAGTTCAGAAAACTTACCTTTCAAATGGAGATCGTGTTTTGAGTTTGAGCACTCTTCAAGGTGTTGTAATGATCTTGTTAGCTTCACTGAACCTCCAGGAAGCTATTGCAATGCTTACTTTGGATTGAGAGTGGCTATATTATTCTAGGGAAGTCAATGTGCAGCACCCGATTTTTGGTTATGGAGGATGATGATGGATGTGTTACAGTCGTGTAAGATGTGTTTGGTTAGGTTCTAAGTGATATATGGATGCTTTGTGATTGATTTTAAGGAAGAACGCATGAGTGAAATGAGGGTTTGAAGTGCAAGGTCATAAATGACACAAAAATGGTGTTTAGATGCAATTCTGAGTTTTAGGGAGTTTTCAGGCTTGCAAATCCGTGTCCTTAGTTGCAAAATAGTGTCTAAATTTATAGGAGAAGGTTTGAAGGCTTAAGGTGGTCAGAATCACAAGATCACATGTTAATGGATTTTGACTTGTTTTTGAAGTAACCTTGACAAACATTTCTCCAATGCATAGTACAAGGTTTGTAGGGTGGCTAAGAGCTTTAAACATGTTGCTTATGACTTTGTGTGTTGAGTGTATGCAGAGGGAACAAGTTAGAGGCTCCATACAAGTTGACTTTGTGATTAAAGTCACTTTTCCAAAATTGAAGTCTGAACTTTCTTCCTTAAATAGAAAGATGTATTGGACAATGCTTGAGTCAAGTGGTTCATAGCTCAAAAGCTTGTGTAATCTTCTGATTGGAGATAAATACACAAGTTAGAAGGCCTGCAAAGTGATATTGTACATCACGGCTTGGAATTTGGTTATGTGTTCTTCATAAAGATGACTTGAAAATCAAGAATGGATGCCTAACTTCTTGCCATCGAGTCTCTTAGCTCAAGTATGATCTCTTCAAGTTCTTGGATATTTTGGAAAGATTGAAAAATCATATACAACTTTCATGTTTTCCATTTTTGCTAAATAAAATTGGAGCTATGTCAAAAATGGCCAAGAAGTTGGGACAAAAAATCTGCCTAAACTAGGTCAAAATTTCACTAAGTGTTTAAGAAAAAGTGTATGACTTCATGGGCCTATAACTCAAAATCTAAGAATTTTTGGATATGATTCCTATAATAAAAAGTTGTAGATCTCATCAAGATCTACAACTCTCATGTTGAAAGTTTCCTTTGAATCATCTTGCATCTTGGTGAAAAATTGGCATGAAGTAATGAAATTATCATGTATAAAATACTTACAAAATTTTCTAAGTCTTGAAAAGTTTGACTTTTCAAATTGACTTTTGAATTTCTTGATTTCTTTATGATCAAGCTTCATATTTTTGAATTCCTTGATGAATTGTGATCTTTAAAACTAAAATTTGACCAAAAAAGTCAAAGTTTGACTTTTGGTGCATCAATTGACTTTTCATCAGTTGACCCAAAATTTAACTATCAATCCATTGATTTTGCAAGATGATTTGAGCCATGAGATTAGGTAAATATGTTATATTTGAATCCATGAGATTTTTCTTTAAGCCATTGGATCATGTATTAGGTCAAAAGCCAATGATCAGTCAATAACAGTCAAAACCCTAATTTTAACCATTTTGCCCTTTTGGTAAATTGAGTGATTTTCTTGAGGGATTGTGATCAATACTTGATAAAATAATGCATAGGAATTTAAAATGTTGATATTGGTAAAAAATCTTGAAGTTTGACTGTAGGTTGACCATAGTTGACTTTTTACCCAATACAACTAATTTTTCAGTATCTGGTCAATTGACTGAGCAAATGTGTGATTCAAGACTTGAAAATTGGAACGAATATTATTGGAGGTCTATGATGATCCATGAAATTCATTTTAGGCATTAGAATTCAAATTATCCTTATGAAGATCAAAACCCTAATTGGAGGCATCAATGTTTAGGAGATGGTTTGACCTAGTCAACACTTGTGCAAACTTGAGCCATTGGAGATCTTCGTGAGGAATGTCTTGAGAAAAGAGAGGGGAAATTTTGAGGTACAACAATATTATTATGATTTTGTTTGGATTTTTTATATGAGTTTGGTGTATGGTTAGAAGATGATAATGAGAATTACTAGTATGAATATTTATAAAGTATATTTATTTTTAGTAAAAAAAAGTGCAGGAAAATGTATATAATTACGTTAGAAATTATATTGCAAAATGTATAATATATGTGCTTGTGCGTACAGTGACAATAGGGAGAGATAAGTTTGTGTGAAAAGTGTATTGTGGATTAGTGGGTGAATGAAAAAGGTTTTTGTGTTGAAGGTGGAAACATGGTTGTGATCATGTGTATGTTGAAAAGTCAGATAAGACTAAGAGATATAAAAAAAGGTTTTGTGAAAATTGTGGATCGTGAGGATTTGTGTATGTACCAAGTGGATGAATAATTCTTTGTAAGAGAATATAATTTAAAAAACCATCATAAATCATCATATGGTTAATAAAATAAAACAAATTGAAATTAACAAATTGTAATTAAAGGGGGGCTCATATAAAATACTTGACCAAGAATAAAGAAATTGTTGTTGTTGTTTGATATAGACAACAACCCTAGAATAAACTAAAAACAAGAATTATAAGAATTTTGAAAGAAAAAAGCAAGTTTTTATGGATGAATTGTGAAATTTGTGGATGAAAAATTAGGATAAACTAAGGTCCTATTTATAGAGTGAATTAGGTTAAAAAAGACTTAGAGACTAAGTTATCCAAAAGCCCAAAAGAATGCCCAAAGTTTGATCTCCAAAAAAGGGGAAAAATCAGTAAAAATAAGAAAAACTGTTTAAAAGTGCCACACACGAGATTCAAACCTGCGACCTCATACTTGCAAGCTTCATTCATTGCCAACTGTGTTATGTTACTTATTCGAAATAAAAGTCCAATTGAAAGTACATGAAGACAAGGAAGTATTTGTTTATTCAAAAATACAAATAATCTTGAAATAAATTATTATATTTTTAAATAGGTTTGGAAGCGAATATTTATAAAAATAAAGGAATCTTCATAAAACCAATGTTTAAGAATATTTTTGACTGTAGGAATAAAGGGCGGACAAATTTGGGGTATGACACAGTGTAGCTTACTCAGGTTATTCCAAACACCTGAATGCTATAGAGAGAAATAAACTCCCACATACTCTTTGAAACACAATGTTCAAAATGTAGAATTTCATAACTTCTCAAACAAATACTTAGTCTCCCGTCAAAGTATTCCCCATCAGTCTCATGCACAACCTCCTTAGAGGATAATCAAATACTCATCTCCGTCAAAGTATTTATCATAGGTCAAATAAGATTACCTTCTCACACAAGGTTGGACATTTGGTCTGACAATCTTCTTCTGCACACATCTGGCACCAGCTGATGACATTCATTCACACTATAAAACATTCCAGATTAGGTCAGTGGCTTGAACTTAAACTCCACTCTGGAAAACAACACCTTCCTTGGCTGAAGGAATAAAACACACTTTAAGACAAAGTTCCAACATCAAATCCGACATCAGTCTCAAACACATGGATTTCACCATTAACTGTGGTCTAAAGACACCATAATAACGCATAACTCTTGCAGGGGACACAAGAGGATCAACCATCAGTAGCTGATCAATCTTCAACTCTAGATCATCCATACATGCAGGAACCTGCATTTTATACATCTCAAGAATCTTCTTCTTAAACTTTTAATATTCAAACCTCTTGTCTGACTTTGAGATGTTGGGTGCCATCCTTATGCAACTAAAGAGGAAATTACCTCTAACAGGTATCTAAAGCATACTTCAATAACCATGGCATTGAATGATCATTATACACCATAAGGATATTGTTCTGACTAAGTCTGCTTGTCCCAATACACAAGGATCCCCTTCAATTCTTTCACAATGCTTGTTCCATTATGTGAGGAAACCACATAATTGAACCCTAACTCAAAGAGGAACTTCCGATATAGATACCAGGGAACCATAATCATTTGGTCCAAAAGTAATAACTCCTCCTTGCTTCCAACAATTGAAATAACCATCCTAGGTGACTCAAATGACACTTCAACAGTGCAGACACCAATCAACCACATAATTTCGGTTGACACAACTTTAATGCAGACAATTCTTAAAATAACTTTCCACAACAACATATCAAGAGTTCCATGCTCTCATAGACTTGATAAGAGTACCAAGTTAGAGTAAACAACCTTCATCCTATTTATGAAAAGTACCACCAGACATATTGAGAAAAATAAATTCTCAATACAAAGATATCAAGGCATTATGTCTAACATTTCTTCAAGTTCTTATAGCTTCAGATTAAGGACTCCCCATTATTAACTGCTAAAATGCCTTGAGAATCATACAGTAGTTACACATCCTGTGATTAATCCATTACCTCCCTCAAAAAAAATTGTTCTATGGCCATAAACAAGATTCCATAAATCTATCTCCTTTGATCAGAAGGATCTTCCAGATGTCTAGAGAGAATGTCTTTGATATTTGAGCTTGACCTCCACATATAAAGGATCTGGAAGAGATACCTTTATCAAGACTCCACATGAAAACAAATTACAGCCTCTACACTCTAACTCACTTAGATCAGACATAAACTAATTCAATGAGTGCCTAATATGTTGATCATGTCCTAACCAACATACTTATCTAAGACATTCTTCTAGCAAAGAAACTTCTTAGACATAAAACACATATGCCTCCCCTTCTAGATCAAGAGTAGATTCCAAACATAAGTGATCAAAACACATTTGTTCAGCACCCAAGCGTCTGCTATGCCATACCTTTATCCAATCAAGATTCTACACAATCTTCTAGTTTGATGTTCCAAAATCTAGTAGGACATCAGTTCCCTTCACAAGAAAAAAACCAAGAGATCCTCTATCAAAGCCTGGAGATTAGCCTTTTAGGGTTAGAAGCAAAAATAAATTGCCTCTACCTGATCTATCTTCAACAAAATCATATAAAAGTGACTTTATGAGTGGACTTAGGATGAACCCAAAGTCTCTTTGGAAACTCTAACGAGCTAGTTGACCTCTCCTAAAGTATCACCACACCATGGGATACACCTTTAGAGGAGAATAGAGTATTGCAGACTCAACATACAAAACCACCAAGAGTTTTCCATCAGGTATATATATAGCGGAACACAAACCAGAAAAATCCTCAACAACCTTTAGGCACAACATAAACATCTGCACAAACACACCATACTCCAGGTGCAACAGGTTAACCTAGGTTTGAAAATAAATCAAACTCTCAACACAGTAGCTTACCACCAAAGCTACACGCCTGAAAATAACACAAACAGGTCCAATACACACCTTATTGTAAACAGTCTATCCTCCACTTCTAGGGACCTTTCAAACACAATATGAAATTTCCAAGTTCAAACAACTTTTCATTAAATACCTCCCTCCTAGTCCATGACTAGAAAGTATCATCCCATGATCTCACCCAGACCAGAACAGGATGCATGCTTTGATTACCAATTGAAATTTTGGTATAATAGGACTTAGATGTCTTATGACATGTTGGGACATCTGATCTGACTTAAACAAACAGGTAAGGTATAAATATATTAAAATAATACTGAAAAGAAATAAACAACACATAAAAGTCGTTAACCCAGTTCGGAGCAACTCTCCTACTATGGGGGAATACCAAGCCAGGGACAAGTCCACTCTGATAGTATCAATTCATAAACCCTTCAACAAACATACCGGTTTATGATCTACTCACTTAATCACTAACCGTGATATACTTTTATCTAATACTCACCTAGATATGAGTCCCTCCTCAATCCCTCTACAATCACAAATAGAGATTGGATCAAAACACATGAAGACACATTTCCATGACAATAAAATAGAAAACACACTTCCATGACAATACCTAGTACAGACCTAAAACTAAACTCCACCGTTTACAACTTTAATCCTAACTAAGAACACAACTTAGAGTTTCTTAAAAGCTTTCTCCAAGAATAATACTCAACTCATTACTTCACAAATTCTGAGTGAGAACACAGTGACCATCTCACAACTCGAGTGCTTCACTTACACTAACTCTTCTAGAGAGTGCCTACAAACTCAGCCCTAATGATTACATCTTTTCAATTCACGGCTGGTACAAATCCTATGTTATAAAGCTTCTATTTATAACATATTACCAACTGGATTTGGTCCTTCAATCACAACTCATTTAGTTGTTACAAACCAGCAGAAACTTCTGCTACAAACAAGGTCTTCAATAATTAGTTTCCTAAAATATCTCCATATTTAGAAACCACACATTCTTCAATATTTTGACTTGATTCTTCTTGACCTTTAAATCAGCGTCACATAGGATTGCATAATATTCCCATAATGTTTTGCATCAGTTAAATCATAACATACTATGTTCTCTTCAGCTCAGGCACGATGTCGTATGATCTTTCATAGGTCATCTTATATGACATGTTGTTCTAGATGATGGGAACTTCTCATCTCAACATGTCTCAACATAAGATATGACTTCTTGCTCAACCTATTTCTGTTAGCAAGTTAGCATCTCTTATGTAACATATTGCTGCTATATTTGTTTTACTAAAATTAATGCCAAACCTAAAATTAGAGAATTAACAGTTTGGTACTGCATCAAAGGAAGTATGTCAAAGAGATACTCAAGAGATTCAAAATGGACGATTTGACTTCAGCATCTTTGCATGTCAAACCAAATTCGAAGTTGAAGAAGCATGAAGAGGAAGACAAAGTCGATGCTACTTTGTTTAAACAAATTGTGGGATTTTTTAGGTATGTGTGTAACAGTTGACCTGATATAGGTTTCATAGTCAGATTAATAAACATATACATGAGTGAACCAAGGGTGTCGCACATGAAGGCTGCAAGAAGAATCTTAAGATACTTAGAAGGATCGATAAACTGTAGAATTCTATTTCGACGTGATTTTGAAAGCAAAGAAGCTACGGTAACTTGTTTTTAGATGTTGATTGGTGTGGAGATAAGGAAGATTGAAGAAGCACAACTGGTTATTTCTTTCAAGTATTTGGTGCCTCAATCTCATAGTGCTCGAGAAAGAAACCTGTGGTGGCATTGTCATCGTGTGAGGCTGAATATATAGCAGGATCCTATGATATATATAAAGTAATTTAGGTCAGATCTAGGTTGGAAGAGATCGAGGTTGAAGTGAAGAAACCTCAAGTGCTGCAAATCGACAACAAGTAAGTCATAAATCTTGTAAAGAACCCGGTTTTGCATGGAAGGAGTAAGCATATCGAAGCTAGATTTCACTTTCTAAGGTAAATGGTAAATCAATGTGAATTTGAAATATGGCATTACTTAAGTGAAACACAGTTGACCGATATTTTTACCAAAGGATTGAAGATCGACAAATTTCTGAATTTGAGAAATAAATTAGGAATAGTTCATATCGACTATGACTAGCGTAGGTTCGACAACTTGGATTATAAAGGGTGTGTTGGGTATTAGATATAATCCAAGTTATGTAATCCAAGCCCAAGGCCAATTAGGGTTTGTTAGCCTACTTGGTATACAAGTTATTTGTATATAAATAGACTAGTTTGTAATTCAGTTTGTAACAATTTAATTTAATAATAAAATCCTTATTTCCTTATTCTCTCTTTCTCCCCTCACTAAGGTGCCTCACACACTAACAGTCAGGACCGATCCTAAACATATCATCATAAAATTAACAGAAAAATTGATGTCATCAAATAAATGTTGGAGACCCAACTTTAGTGTTTCCATAGCAACCAACCTCTATATTTCATGACAAACGAAAGAAATTAGTGTTAAATTTAAAGAGAGAGGTTGGTTAGAGTAAGAGAAAAGAAAATTAAAGGCAAGAAAGTGAATAAAAAATCTTTTAAAAAAAATGTTAATAAAAAGTAAAATGATTTGTCGATTGTTTGATAAAAGTGAAAGTGAAAGAAAAGTTAAAAGAACAAAAGAATAATAATTGTTAAATGACGCACACACATATATATATATATATATATATATATATATATATATATATATATATATATATATATATATATATATATATATATATATATATATATATATATATATATATATATATATATATATATATATATTGGTCTTTTCTTTGAGATTTTTTTGGATCTATTTATCTAATACCCAACACACCCTCTAAAATGGGTATTATATATATATATATATATATATATATATATATATATATATATATATATATATATATATATATATATATTGGTCTTTTCTTTGAGAATCTTTTCTTTGAGAACCCACAAAAATTGATCTTTTCTTTGAGAATTTCTTTGTATTCCATTTAGAGCATTCACATTTATACCATTCAATTTGGAGATATAAATGGATTTCACCTAATATAATATAGGCAAAATATTTAATTTGTTCTTTTAACTATATTCTTGGACTCAGGTTGGTTCTTTAATTTTTTTCGTGTCACTTTGATCCCATAACTTTTAAAACGTTTTATTTTAGTTTTTTTTGTCTAATTAGCGACGGATTTTAAAGTTTTTCCGTCACTAATTAGACAAAAATTACTAAAATGAAACTTCTTAAAAGTCATGGGACCAAAGTGGAACGAAAAAAATTAAGAAACCAATCTAAACTCAAGAATATACTTAAAAGACCAAAATGAGTATTTTACTTATAATATATTATTTCACATTTTTCAATTATTTAAACTACATTTTTCAAATATCCATATCACTCATCTAAAAATTTAAAATAGATCTCACTAAATTTACAATATATTTCAAATTTATATTTTATATTAATATATAAATATATAATTTAAAGAAATTAATTAAACTATATCAAAATGTATTAAAAAGGAAACAACATATATTAAAAATAAATTAAAATATCTAAAAAATAAAAATAAAGGTAAAGTAAAAGTACATTGGAAAATTCATAAACGTTAAACCAAATTAATAGTAGAAAATATACTGAATATTTAATGTAAAATTATCTAAAAAAGAGCTGCTATACATTTATTATTAATATTATATATTTTTTATTATATTTATTGTTTCAAAATTATCTACGGAGTAGTTTGTTTCACTATGATGTCAAACAAAGCACCGGTTGCAAAGTTTTACTACGCGTGCACATTCACATTTTGATTTTACTGACACATACATAATATATGGAACTTTATGTAATACTCTCGGGAAAATATCTTTTGAAGATGCATATTCGAACGCACTACAAATCAAAGTGTTTCAGAGATACATCTTCGGAAACAATTTGTTTGGATTTGGACGTTATATTTAAATATGCAGTGAAATTTTTGGAGATGCATCTCCGAAACACATTGATTTGGTTCTTTCAGAGATGTATCTCTGAAATCTTGGACAATGATATTTTTTAAAATCATCAATGTTTTGATAAATAATTAGATGAAAACGATAATAAAAACGCAATTGAAAAATGATAAGAAATAAAAAACGATAATAGACATAATAAATTGTTAAAAATAAAAAAAATACAATAAGTAGTTCATAAATTGTTCTGGAAAAAAAATACATAGCCTACTGTATATGCCTACCCACGACATGCATTACTCCGGTAGATATCTGACCATAGTGTTAGTCCCACATGCCAGCCACCTAGAATACAATGAGATAGAGTCGAACTGGATAATCTCTCGGTAATCCTCGAACAGTGTCAATAGAATGTCATCATGGACAGTCCGATCCAGATACACCTAGAACGAAAACACAACTTGGTTCCCTCTGTGGAGGACATACCTCGCAACCCTCGGCATGTGCTCACTATACTGCATATCCATCTCAAAACCATGGATGCGGCGGAAGTGAGAAATGATCCAGCTCTGAAAAATGAATTAGACTCATTTAAGAACAAATTATAGTTATTAATAAAAAATTAAATTTAATAGTTGAAATGATAAATACCGTCAGCAGTGTAGTTGAGTCTCTCAGCTATTGTGTCTTCCAGTTAGAGACTTCATTCAACTTTGGTACAAGTATACCAAACAGTCGGTCCCCCAGTTCCACTCTCTCAACGTATCCAAATACATGAAGTACTGGAGGTATGCTACATTCGCGTAGTTGGCGCTTTTGTCCATAAAAATGAACGTGCCAACCAAGAACATGAAATAACACCTAAGAACACACTTGCGGTGATAAAGAACAAAGAAGTTGTCTTCCTCTGACTCGGAATCAGCTGTCGCAGGGAGGTGCTGGTGATATATGTTCTTAATAAATGAGAACTTGGCATGAGCTCCATTGCTGGAGAAACAGTGCTTAAATGCCTCTTCTTGTTCAGATCCCAGATAGTCAATCATTCATTCAATCGCATCACTACGATTGATCCGGGAGTGGTTAAGTAATTTCCCTCTGATAGTAAGGTGTAATAGGAAGGCAACGCCATCCAATTTGATTGTCATCTCCCTAACTGACAAGTGAAAAGATGACGTCTCCTTGTGCCACCTCTCGACAAATGCCCCCTACATGCTGTGGCTGATGGTGGTGTAACCGGAACAACAAAAACCGACAAGTCCGGAGGCAAAAATGGCCTCTCTGAACCAATCCTCATCAGGGTAATACAACTCGAATATCTTCCGCACGTGATTCACGCACTTTAGTGGCCAATGTTCTTGTAAAGATAAATAATTAATATCAATTTTAACATATTAGTGCGTAAATGATTAAAATGAAAAGTGTAACAAAAATTAATATACATGTCCCTCCGAAACATATCGAGTGATATGAGCGGTGTAATAGATCAAGAGAGAGGTGTCTGACGACCCTCATGGAAAACCTGGGATAACCTCATCCTCGGCTTTTGGAACATCAACCATTTCGAGTTCCCGAACCTAAACCCGCTCGTATTCCTCTTCCTCATAATCCCTAGACGAGGACGCACGTGAAAGGCGACTCCTAAGAGCAGAAGTTGATGTTTCCTCAACTTTTTCCTGCGGTATCCGACTGCATCCTCAACGCCTCGTAGTCTGCTCAACTCTCTTTCTCATTGAGCGAATGCAATTTGGCTAGGCCTACCAAGTCTTAATCTGTTGGGATTCTATGCCATTTTTCTAGAAAAAAAAATCGTTAATCAAAGGGAAGCGAACAGACAAGAACATGTTTGAAAATAAATAAAAAAAAACTCAGGTCTATTTTCGAAGATGCATCTCTAAAATGTTGGTGCACAAAGGAGATATGAAAGAGAAAAGGAATATATTGAATGACGACTATAAAATAAGGAATAATGAATTACATTGACCTACCTACTACTGGGATATTTATACACAAAATTAGGATATAATAAAAATACTAAAATACCCTATAACAAACTTAATCAATAAGATATTCCTAAAATATAAATTAATTTCAACCCATAACTTAACTTATATTTACACAAAATTGACAACATCAATTCCATCCCTCAAACAAAGAAATTGATCAGTCTTGATAGCCTTTGTTAGAACGTCTTCCAGTTGCTTCTGGGTGCTACAATGCATAACTTCTAATATTCTACTCTAAACCTGATTCCTCAGAAAGTAATACTTGGTCTCAATATGTTTGATGGCAAAAAATGGAATCGTTGGAAGATCCAGATGCATGTGTTGTTTGACTCTCAAGATGTGTTAGATCTTGTCACTGATGACTATGATCTGTTAGCAACAGATGCGACATAGGTACATAAGATTACACAGAAGGCGCTAAGGAATAAAGATCAGAAGACGTTGTTCTACATCCATCAATGTGTGGATGTAAACGTGTTTGAGAAGATTGCTGACTCTGAAACAGCAAAGATTGCGTGGGACACATTGGTCAGATGTTACGGTGGTGACACACCAGTGAAGAAGGTGAAGCTTCAGTATCTCAAAAAGCAATATGAGAATCTCAACATGAAGAGCAACGAGAAGGTTTCTGAGTACATCTCTAGAGTGATTCTGATCACTAATGAGATGAAAGCTTGTGGAGAAACGCTTTTTGAATAAGTAATCATTGAGAAGATATTGAGATCTTTAACTTCTCAATTTGATTACATTGTAGTAGCAATTAAACATTCCAAAGATCTGAGCACCATGAGAGTTGAAGAGCTGCAAAGTAGTCTAGGGCGCATGAGTTGCGTATGACTGAGAGAACTTCTGAGAGGGAAGTAGAGCAGCAGGCTCTGAAAGTAACTTCTGGTAAGAAGTATCAGAAGCAGACTTGGTCAGAAGCCAGGAAAAAAACTAATGGTGGTCAAAGGTCAGAAGCTTCAAGCTCTGATACAAATTGTTGATGCACAAAGGAGAGATGAAAGAGAAAATGAATATATTGAATGACGACTACAAAATAAGGAATAACGAATTACATTGACCTACCTACTACTAAACTATTTATACACAAAATTAAGATATAATAAAATACTAAAATACCCTCTAACAAACTTAATAAATAAGATATTTTTAAAATATAAATTAATTCCAACACAAAACTCTTCAGAAGAGTTTTTGAAGATGTATTTCTGAAAAAACCTGTGACTTCCATAACCAAAGTTTCAACTTAACATCACTATTTTTTACACATAAAAGAAAGCTTTTTACATGTTATACAAAATCTAAACAACTTCAAATACAAATGTAAAGATTAAAAGAAGTTGGAGAATTTACTCAAATTTGAAGCTTTTAGAGTTGTTGAAATTGAGAGTTCGAGTGAGTTGTAACAAATGCAAATGAATAGACAAACTTGAATGAGTTTTGAAAGTAGAGATATTAGAGGTTTTTGAGGTGTTTGATAGTTAAAATTTGGAAGAAATGAAAATGATGGGTGATTGTTCGCATTTGTTATTGTAATGTCTTAATTTGGAGATGTATCTCCGAAACACATCCGATTTTAAAAAAAAAAGTTTTGGTAATACATTTCCGAAAATATCCAAAAAAAAGTAAAATGTGATACGTTCGAAGATATATCTCCGAATTCTGAAAATAAAAACAGAATTTTATCATAAATAGCCAATTCATTTTCTCAGTAATTTCTATCTTAAATCCCTTTTCTTCTTTCCTAACGATGTTATTGTCTTCTTATTATTGTGTTTGGTGTGGAAAAAATGTTGTGAATGTCTCTAATACAAGGTCCACATGTTGGACAAGATATCTAGAATAGAAGGGAGCTTCTAACGGTCATGTCATCACTCCTAATAAAAAAATATATTTTAAAAAACTAGTCCATTATAAATATTTAACTTAAAAAAACCTGATCTCGTATTTGGCCAATAAAATTTAAAAAATATCCCATCTTCACAAATTGAAATTGACTCATTAATTCAAAGTTTGTGACAGTGATAGAAAAGTCTAGTCAAAAAGTTACTGAGGTGAAACACTTGGAAAATTGACTTATCTTGATATTGATGCTACATTTCAATATCCTTAAATTTCTATCATGTATCAAAAAATTACTCCTACAGTATAGTAGAGATTGAATATTTGATATGATTTGAGTTAAAGATATGATTTGAACTATAATTAAAAATAAAACTACTAACCTAAAACTAATAATTAACAATTAATTACTAATATTTGTCACAAAAAGAAAAATTTATAGAACTACCCTGATACTCATACAAACACAAACATTACATTGGTTGTCAAAGCATGAAAAAAAGTTAAAACATTTAGTTGCAATCTACATTTGTCAATTTCATTCAAGAAAAAGAAAAGTGAAAAATCTAACAATAAAGGAGATTTTTTTTTTAGAGTCAAAAAGTTGTGAAATACTTAAATACTAAATGCAAATAATTTGTACAACAAAATACTTAGATCCTAATTCCTAAGGGATCTAACAGAAATTACAAGAGAACAAAACAATAATCCAAATGAACAGCCAAAACCCTAACACAAGTTCACTTAACATATCTCAAATCAAATCATGAACAAAACAAGAAAAACAAAAAAAGAGAAGAAGAAAAATTAGTTCATTCTTCTAAATGTTCCTCCATCCTTAACTTATATGCCAATTTCCAAATCTTAGTAACTTGAGCTTCCTTCATTGACCATTTCCTATTTTATAAAATAAAAAAAATACACAAATTAAATATAAAAATATCAAAAAAATGGAGAAAAAAAATAGAAAAAAATTTATAATTACCTTAGAAGAGAAATTAAATTGAGATCCTTGATTAGGTCTTCTGAAATCAGAAGCTTCAGTTTTCTCAGGTTTTTTAGAGCCAATGTGACTTTTCCTAAGTCCCAAAAGTCCCTTCCATCTACCCTTAGGAGGCCTTAAAGAAAAAGCATCATATTCATCATCATTATGAAGAAGTTCTTGTTTAAGAGTAGTAGTAGTAGTAGTAGCACCTGTTTGAATATTATTATCTTTGTAAGGTAACAATCTTCCCTTAGAGAAAAGCTCATCAGCACTCATCATTGAGTAATTAGTGACAGAAAATTCAAAATCTGAGGAAACAGGTTGTTGTGTGTTGGATTTGGAACCTCTTTCTTGTTTCATGGCTTGTTGGAGATCTACAAAGTCATTTGAGAATGAGATTCTTGGACTCATTGGAGCACAATGATGAGGATGATTATTATGATGATGACCCTTTTGTTCGGATGAGTTGTACATCATGTCTAAACTTGCCATGAGATTTTACAACATTGTCTATAAATTTGAATTAAAAGAATAACAAAATGGATATGTGAGAACTTGGAACAATAAATTCTTGTTGGGACCCCCCCTTTTTTTCTCACTATTCTAACCCCACTTTCCACCAGATGCTTGTATTTATATATCTCATAGAAGGGATCTTCTTTTGATTTTTTTAAAATAAAATACTTGTATATAGTATATTATACATCAAACTACGTGTATTTTGTATTTTGAATCGTTAAGAGAGTTCGAATATTTTGGAAAAACTCAAGTATAAATCATAGTTAAGTTTTGTCGTACTTTCGAGGAAGGCTATAATATCCATGAAGATTTTTTTTGGGTTAGTAAATTTTTTAATACGCCATATATGTTGGTTGGTTCTCTAGACCATAATGGGAGATAAGGGCATATATTGAATTGTGTTTCAAATATATTTTTGAGTTATTCAAAGGTTGAAAATCAAGTTTGTTTCAACTACGTGTGTTTGGAATGTCCGTCTCAAGTAAGGATTTTAGAGTCACAAGAAATGAAACTAACTACTATTATTGGTTATTTCATCAAATATGCTAAAATATATAAAGGGTATAACTTCTATTGTTCATCTCATAGTATTAAGATAGTTGAATTAAAAAATGCAAAAATAAAAAATAAAAAATTGAAAATGACTTAATTAGTAAGAGCCATCAATTTTAAGATATTGATTGAAAAAATTATTTAGCATTCATTTATTGAAGTTTCACAAGCAATTGATTATCGATATCTAGTATATGAAAATGTTCAAGAAATTTTATAAAATGTTGAACAAATAGTTGAAAACACGACCCTTTGAAAAATGTTGAGTCAAGATTAAGGATACCTACTAGAGAAGGTTAGCTATATCTAGTGATTATGTGAAAAATTTACAAGAATTATATTATTATGTTGATGTTGAAATGATCTTGAAATAAGTCATGAGATATAAGATAGTCGAAATTATAGGATGATGCTATAAAAGAAAATATGATTTCTATGTAGTGAAATAGAGTTTAGGATCTTGTATTTTTTTTATAAGTTAAAATTCAATATCAAAATGGAGTATAAGAGGTATTCCAATCCTTATAATAACGGTCTACGACCAATTACAATTTGTTTAGACAAAGTAAAGGCACTATGAATCAATCTTACTTAACTATAAGTATTAGACAAAAGATTATCAACAATCAATCAATTCTAAGAAATAAGTTTAATAGAGATGATGTCTTCTTCAAGATTGAAGACTCTATTTTGAAATAAAGTATGGTTTCTTCCCAACCAAATAATCCAACAAAACGCTATCCAAATCATACCCACCTTCTTCCTAGGATTTTGTTGAGTTGTCTAGTGATTTAAAAGCTATTGAATGTAAATGAGTCTTTTAAGATGACAAATATTCATCAAGCAATATTGAGAGATATAAAGTGTCACTATATGTTAAAGGATTCACTTAAAAGGAAGAAATTGATTACAAGGATGCTTTCTCCCGTGTAGTTGAAAGCAATTTCTTCATATCATTTTAAAATTAGTTGCTCATTTTGACTTAATATAGAAGACGAGGCTATATGAAATAGTTAGGATGATTTTCTATGCCATTAATAATGTATTGTGACAATTCAAGTTAACTTTTTGTGACTACAAATCTTTTGAAATGTCATAATTAATTATGGAGGTGTAATGTTTAAATAATTCTTAAGTAGAATAAATCTTACCTCCATAATAGATTAGTACAAAGTTATGATTTATAACTTTTTCGTATAAATTAAAATGAAATGTATTTTAGAATTTAGTTTTACTTAAATGCATCTAAACATAAATCATTTTGCATTTAACTTACTTTTTTGAAGTAACTATTAAGAGAATACTATAACTTTAAAAGACACCCAACTCTTTTAAATCCTAGTAAGATCTCATAACACCTTAATTAACCTACCTTCTCTATTACTAACCAAAGCCACAAGATTATTGTAGGCAAATTTCACTAAATATGTTGGATTTGGTTTTCAAACCTAAGAATCTTAACGACGACCTCGACTAACCACAGATGTGATGGTGACAAACATGTCCCCAAAGACCCCTATCCCACACAAGGAAAGCTAGCATCCACCTAAAATTCCAAACCCAAAAGTCTTTCTCCCAAGAACCCAAAGCACCCGCCATTTAAAATTTTTGCACCTAGACATCATGTCAAAATCTAGTCTTATGACATTCTCCAATCACCTTAAATAAAAAGAAGCAAACCAATTAGACAGATGATCAGGAGAAGACCCCATGAGAGAAACCCCTTCAACCAATGAGATATCCTCCTCATACAACTTTGTCGAACCCCCAACGAGGATCTAAAACCTCACCTAGGTGAACTAATATCTCTCCATAAAGAAGACACACTCTCTAGAATACTCCACCTCTATTTACTTAGCAAGGAAAGATTGGCAAATCTGAGGTCTTTTACCCCTAAACCACATGCTCTTTTGGTCTTACACACATTCTTCCACTTCACCCAAGCATTATTTGCTCCTTCTATAGAGTCTCCCTTGAGAAAACTCCTTTTAAAATCAACCAGCTTCTTCCAAACTGATATCGACATCTTCATGAAAGGTAAAAAGAATATTAGTTTTTCATTTTGCACCGAGTTCAGCATGACCACCTTACCTTCTAAAATCACAAATCCATTTTTCCAAGAACCTAATCTCTTGCTGACTGGCTTCATAAGAAGATCTTAAGTTCCTTACATATTCAGGTTTGCACTCATTAGAAGTCCAAAGTACTTGAAAGGAAGGGTACCCGTTTTGTTGTGTATAAAAATACTCCTCAATCTTATCTAGAAAATATCTTACCACATTAACTCCAAACAAACAGCTATTAGCAAAGTTCAATTTCAAACCTTAGACAAGCTCATGAGAAACGCCTTAATGGTCAAAAGGTTTTCAACAAAAAGACGCCCACTAGCAATGTATTAGCATATTAAAGATGGGACACGTCTAACCAATCATTACAGACTTTGAAACCTTCAAAGACACCAACCGAGACCGGTTTTGTCAAAGAGACACTTATGCCCTCCAATACCAGAATAAAGAGGAAGGGTGTCAAAGGATTTCCTTGTTTTAGACCCTTTTGAATATCATTTCATCTGTTGGGCACCAATTCACCGAGACAAAGAGGCTTCATGAAAAAATGTAAGTTTTAGTCCAAACCTTCCACCTACCATCAAACCCAAATCTTTGCAAATATATAATCCAAGAACGACTAACTGATTAAGTCGTAAGTCTTTTTAAAGTCTTTTTAAAATTCATTTTGAACACAAATCACTCTTTCTTAGACAACTTAGCAAGATCTAAAATTTTATTATCTATCGCACCCTTAACAAAGATTGATTGCTGAGGGAGAATAAGTTTACCTGTCACCCTTATCAACCTAACGACTAACACCTTTGCCACCAACTTATAAAATAAACCAAACAGAAAAATAGAAATAAAATCTCTCTACTTTAAAAGAGACTCAACCTTTGAGATAAGAGTAATAAAATAGGACGTAAGACTTTTCAAGAACACTACATTTCTGAAAACAACTAGTTAAACATCACATAAACCTCCACCTTAATTAATTTTCAAAACTTCGTATAAAATAGAAAATTAAAACTATAAAGTCCTCGATTCTTGATCTCAACCATCTCAACTACCACTTTATCCACTTTTGAATGCAAAAAGGAAAATCTAATCTAATAAAGATCTAGACACCTTTAAATTAAAGAAGTGTTCTTTGAAATATATAGAGATCTTTTCTAAGAACCTTATAAACCTTATCGAATCAAATATTTCTCATTCACAAAACAACCAAATTATTCCTCCCACTTCTCTATTTAACACAAACATGGAAAAATCATGTATTTGCATTCCCCTCTCATTATTGTGAATGATAGAATATGTCGAGCAAATGATAAATGTTTTTTTTCTTTCAAATGTTTGGTAACTAATCCCTAAATGCATATTGTTATAATTATCCATTAAATAAAAAATTACCATCAATTGATTCTCTCAAATAGTAACATTATACTGACTCTATTTAAAATGAAGAGCATTTCTTGCACGTTCCACTAACTTTGTGAATAGTGATTGACAGAAGTTACACATAGAAGTTTACATATAGTAGAGTCTAAATAATTTGAAACAATTAACAAGTGGCTAGAAGTGTTAACGAGTTTACATGATTTGGTTTTAGAAGTTTTGAGAAAATGTAACATGAGACAGATTGAGTATTATTTAGATATCATGCCGGTGACATGATGTTTTGTCATGACATGTTAATTTGGCATTTGAATGACGGTCAATCTTCAACATACATGTACAGTTTCTCCAGTTATGTTCCTCCTATTCCTTGGACACAAGTGAAGGAAAGTGCCAAGAAAACGTCTATTCATTACTAGTGTAGTGTAGTGGTAACTGGCATGTATACAAATGAAAATGAAAAGCTCTCCTTTTTAGACCATTCCTTTGTTTTTCACAGTAATTATCATTTTAAACAAACTAGAAGATTCGAAGAACTAACACATGCATTACCATTATCCTCTTTTTTTTTTTTTTTTTTACAGCTGTTGGCAAGAGGTGGAGTTTGTCGGTCACCAAAAATAAATGGCCTAGAGCATTTGTTTATAGTGTTGTTGGCTTGCTGCAAAACCAATCAAAGAATGGCTTTACTAGTAGCATTTGTGGCACAGAAAGCAACAGCAGTGAGACATTAAAGAGATTAAATGCATCAAAAAACTGTTTTCAATAGTGTTTCATGAGTAAAAAAAGTGGCAGAGTTACGGTTACAGTGGCATGCATGCAGAGAACAGCACACAGCTATGGTATTATTGACCAGACTAGCTTTGACTCAAATATTATTACTACTAACAAACAACTCCAACCAATAGAATGAGTTGGTGATACCGATAGATCAATACTAGGTCGTGTTAGAAAGCGTACAAAACGGATTATCGCATATGACTAATTTTTTTACGGTTAAACCATGGTTAAATCTAAAATGTCACACTTTAAAAATAAATAAATTCAGAATGTCTTTTTTTTCTGAAGATATAACAATTAAATCGTCAAGCCCAACGGAGAACGCGTGTCTATCTAAACCAAATTATAATTTTACAAGCTACAATAAATTGATTATAGTTTGTAAAGTTTGTAAAATCAAATGATGGAAACCTCTATTAGCAAGATTCGAATATATATGTTTTAGAAATGTTCTAGAAATAGGTCATAGCCTTGAAGTCTTGAAACAGTGTTAAGAAGTGTAAGAATTACTCGGTCCTCACACATGACCAAGAATTAGAAAAGCCTGTAGTAACATGCAGAAAAGGACACAAAAGGTACCTGTAATATTTACTACATATAGTACTACTATTATTTTTTGTTTTTGAAAAAATATTGGAGGTAGCAAAGGACATACTCGTTGTCACTCACGTGGTTCAACATTTTTTGAAATGTTAACATAATGGGGTTATCACACGTGGCTGATTATGAGTGATGGAAAGTTTGTAACAAGGACCAGTCAAAGAGATCAGCATTTTCTTGAACAGTCAAAAACTGTTGGAATTTGGCATCATCTCCGTTTTGGTCTCCCATTTTGTAAGCAACTAGTATCATCTTATTGGATGTCATAATATCTAAACCTAAGTTAATTTGATTATTTCTTCTTGTTTAGTTATTGTGCATGTTCATTTCCCAATGTCAGATCAGAAATTAAAAGAAGCAACTCTTTTTTTTTATCATGTTTATCCCTTGTGCTACAGCTGTGTGCGTCAAGTGAGGTATAAACCAAGAATTTTCAGCGTGCAACTATAAAGATTGATTAATTTCTCTAGTCGCACAGATAGATTTAACAATATTGTGTGATCAACTATAGATTCAAATTAATTCAGGATGAATGTATATAGTTGAAATTGATAATTTTATATAGAATCGTTAGGGTAAGAAAAAACAAAATGTCTGCAGAGTAACGGTTGTTTTTTTTTTTTGTTGAAAGAAAAACGTGTAATTATTTTTGGAGACAGATAAGGGCCTACGACATAAAGAAACACATTCCAAAAGTCCTAATTCTGTGAAGGGCCTTTTTTCTGAGGCAGTACTTGGTCTGTGATATAAGTTAAAATAGGGCAAGTCACGCTTGCTGAATCTATTAATTAACATCATCACTTTTTTATGCTTGCGCCAGTTGTGTTGGTAGCTTGCTAGTGCCATACTTCAAGTCATTCTCATCCTCTAATGGGATATGGTCTTGAGGCAACCAATTGATTTTGCAATAATAATAAATACAATAAACATAGGAGTAAAAATCAAAGTAGCACATAAATTAAAGATAGAGTTTCAATATTGTTTTGAAGATTGAAGTACTTCGTCTCACAAATAAAATTTTGTAAGGATGGAATATGTTTTTATATAAAAATTGAATACGGTATCATAGACAATAGCGTTGGAATTCACATACAAGATGCAATTTTAAAAGTTTTCATTGTTAGACAATTACCTTCAAACACAAGAGAGGTAAATTGTGTAAGTTAAAAAATGATTTTCAATAATAAAAATTTAATTTTTATAAAAATATTTAAAACAATTTTATAGATCAAATAGAAAATAGGCAGCAAAATAATTCAAATAAGAAAAATCGAAGAGATGAAGATAAAAAAAATGCAGCGAAAAGAAATTAAGAATTAAAATGCAAAGAGATGAAGGAAAAGAGAAATTAAGAACGATTGATACATGTTTGACTTAACTACTTGATATTTTTTTGTCTTTAAGAATTTCTTTTTAAGATTTTCCAATATATTAAATATGAGTTTTTCACAAGTTATATGTTCAAAAACTTTTTCACAATCAAACAATAGATTCTACCGTTTCTAATTCCAAAACCAAACGAGAGATTTTATTGGGATTGTCTCATCACTACTACAAATAATCTAATCTCACCTCATACACGAAAATGATATAATCTCGATTACACAAGCGAGGTAACTAAAAGAGATTTGAAAATTGGTCACTTTTTCCTCGATTATTCAAAAATCGAGGGCTACAGTGGCACTGGTCATTAAATCGTTCTCCAGCAATAAAAGTTTTTGGAATTTCAAAATTGCACTATTTTTTACATTGTTTTTTAACAATAACTGATGGGTAAGTCCTGTTTACAAAAAAAATTAACATGTTTTTTTTTCGTTTTAATTTACAAAGTATCAAATTTATTGACAAATTCTAAATCTTCCTCATCAACAAAAACAAGAACAATAACAACAAAAATAAAATCAACAGAATCCTTAAACATTAAATCTCAACAACAAAAACAACAACAACAACAAAATCCATAGATTCTTTAAACATTAACTCTCAACAACAACAACAAAATAAAATCAATAGAATTTTTAAATGGGAGTTTCTATGGTGAACTCACACAATTGATTTCTTCAAAGAAGTCACTTTAATTATCCAATAGACAAAAGCCCTAAGCCACATCACCTGTATGGTAGAGTAACTTTATAGTGGGTCCATTTTAAAATAAACTTTTAATTATTGCATATCAGTCCTCATTCACTTAATAATATTTTACAAATTAAAAATAACTTTTATTAGATTGTAATGTTTTTTAAAATAATTTTTATCACTCCCCATTCTTCTTCTTCGTTCTTCATTCTTTTTCGTTCTTCTTCTTCTTTTTTTTCTTCTTCTTCTTCCAATTTCTCAAATGAATAATTTGAAATTGCAATTTAAAATCCTAAATCCCTAAATTCCACCCACCTATTCTTGGAACTCTTTATACATCATTCTTCCAAAAATTTGAAATTTGTATTCGACCGCTTCCCTCCCAGACAATTTCGTAACCGTGTTCATGTTTAATGTTTAGCATTCAGAGTAAATGTCTGTGTAATTCGTATTGGTTGCGTTTTTCATCGGATCATATATTGTTCAAAGGAATGATTTCATGTTGCCGTCTGCTTTCACAGGTCATTGTTCATATCCATCCCAATATGTATATTTTCCCAAACTCAATTTGATTTTACATTTTATACTAAAATTATTGAATTGAGTTTAAGGGTTTGTATTTTATGTTGAAGTTGATTAGAAATATTATCACAAATAATCGATTTGGGGATTAGTTTTGTATCTTATAAAATTCAAAATTTTTGAAATGGATTTGAATTCCTAACCTGAAATTATATAATTGGAGATTAGGGCTTGTATCTATGAAATTAATGAATTCAGTAATTGAATTAAATTAACCAGAAATTATGTAATTGTGGATTAGAGATTGTATTTTATCATATTCATAAATTCTGAAATTGCATTTGTATTAAATAGATTTGTTCAATTGAATCTTTAGGATTTGACTTGAACCATGAGTTTATAATTTGTTGTTGTGTTATTGAGTTGTTAGCATTTGAATTGAAATGTGAAATTAGATTGAGATTTATTCAAATTTATTTTGTTAGCATTTGAATTGAAATGTGAAATTAGATTGTGATATTATTCAAATTTAGATTGTATTTTTGTCATAATGATCAATTTTTGGTTAATTACCAAAGGTAGTCTTCCGTTGTTAGATATTAACATAATTTGTATTGCAATTTGAACCAGCTCAGTGGAATATGCAGCATGGTGAACATACTTGAGGTCAATATGTGAAAAGGGAGTGTGAAATGATCCAAATTCAGATATACTTATAACAGAATGATGTTTGGACTAAATAGCAAGTTGAAGCATGATAACGGAATGATGTTTGGACTAAATTCAGATATACTTATAACGGAATGATGTTTGGACTAAATAGCAAGTTGAAGCATGAAAACCTATTATAGATGTTGTTACCATTCTTGCTAAAGGTAGTGTCTTTTTTGTCAAATTTGGCATGCTGACAGCATTTAAAACTCGAGTATGTATATATTTTTGTAGATAACATGTTTTTTTAATTCAATCAAAAAATTTGAGTTTCCCATCACTGACAGTAAATTCAAGTATGTTTTTGTATGGCTAATGCCTTGAACAAATATACAGTAATATGTTGTACTTCCACATGGTGGAACCAAGACTAATACATACCTTTGATCCATGAGAAACTATGATTTTTTCAATGTAATGATAAATGTGTAACTTGTACAGAAAGATTTCATAGTTATTGTTCTATTTTTGAGTTTATATTCAGAGGCATGTTTGTTACATGAAAATTGTTGTTCAATTCCAATGTCAAATTTAGATTTTCAGTATCAAATTGTTAAAGAGATTCGATTAATAGATGAAAAGTTTTGGATTTCCAAAAATCAAATTTTGTCATAATGATAAATTTTCAACTTATTGCCTAAGGTAGTCTTCTGTTATTACATATTATTAACATAAGTTGTATTGCAATTTGAAACAGTTCTAGAAGCTCTCACCTAACACCTTATCAAAAATTCATGGCTAAAGTTGTTGTTCTTCCTTTGAATGGAATCAAGGAACTAAAAAGTGTAATCACAATTTACTGGTCTGATTTTATGTTATTGTTATTCAATTATTTGTCTAATTAACTAAATCACATTATTACTTTTAGGATACTTTTTGTATTACAGTTACCAAAATTGCCAAGCTTATAGCATCCAAGTACGATTGGTACTATCAAGCGTGCCATTGATCCCCACACAGTAAAAATACCATTATAGAATTAAATTCATGTTTCGAACATTAAACATAAAGTACCCAAAAAGATTGAAATCCACAAAATATGCTATAATACACCAACATAAGAGCCAAGTCGTCTACATTGAAACGCAAGCACCGTCTATAAACTACCACTTCTTAGCCACCGACAGTGACAGACGGGTCAGATTAGGATATTGAATGGAAAAGTTTAAAACACCGCCTTCACTCAAGCAATGCGCTTCAGCAAATTCGTAGCAACCTTTACAGTGGAACAACTCCGTCTTAGTGTCACTGGACTTCAACTTACACGTGTATGGCACGTCCCAGTCACTGTCATATAATTCTATTGAAGTCAGATTTTGCAGAAAACATTTCCTGATCACATCTGCAGGAAATTGTTGTCGACTTTACCGAACAATCCGTCTATTGTGCCTTTAATGTATTAAAATAAGTTTCTGGCACCCTTTAAAGGATATATATATATATATATATATATATATATATATATATATATATATATATATATATATATATATATATATATATATATATATATATATATATATATATATATATATATATATATATATATATATATATATATATATATATATATATATATATATATTTTGATTACATTATTAATTTATTTTTAGTTTTTATTATTTTACATCTCCTTAAATTAATAATCATTTGTTACTATCTATAAATTTTGATATGATAACTTAATCAAATATTATGTATTTTTTGAATTTTGTCCTAATGATCAATTTCCGGTTTATTGCCTAAGGTAGTCTTCCGATGTTACATTGAAAGATGCAACATGGTGAATATACTTGAGGTCAACATGTGAAGAGGGAGTGTGTGAAATAATCCAAACTTAGCTATAATTATCAAGATCACAAAGAGGTATTAAGTAGCCATAATATCTCATTTTTTCTATGTAATAGTATCCATAAGATCTTAGACTGAAATATCATATAATCCTTAATTCAAATTGACTATGCACCAAACATTAAACAGATGCCATAAATGCAGATATCCAAATCTTTGTATTTAGATTATGGTGATACCCTGTGTCTTGGGAACATATGAAGTCCTTTCGACTTACAATGTCACTAATGAACGATATGAGCACTCCTACCCCTTGGTTTATTTAAATTTTCATTTTTGCTCCACTTCTTCTCTTCCCATATTTTTCCTCCTCTTATCTTCACTTCATTTTTGTGTGCCAATTAATCCTCTCATTTTCTTCCTTCTCTATCAATATGTATTCTTTCAACAAGAAGGATATCGTTCTATCTGTCCATCGAGAGAAAATTGTGTCTCTTGAAGATTTCAAAGAACATGGAATCGATTACACTAAAATATTCTCTTCACAAAACTTAGAACACTACGTTAACATTCTGGATGAACCAATCTATCATGTTGTTGTTAAAGAATTATGGATGCATGCATCCATTAAACTAAACGAAAAGGGTGAGTCTGTTATCTGGTCTAATATTTTTGGTTTTCCTATCACTATCACACCAAAACTTATTCAAGGGTGGTGAAATGTGAAGATAGTGGAAATTGTGTTGAGCTCTACAACAGTGACTTCATTTCTGATGTTATGAATGAGGTCTTCGCCAACCCTGATAACTCCTTCATTACTCTCTTGGCAAAGATCTAGCATCAAGTTTTGGTGGGAAACTTTCGCCCAAGAATAGAAGATCAGAAAGTGATGACTCATGGTGACTTTCAATTTATGTATTTCTTTCTTCTTAAGAAGAAAGTCAGCATTCCACTTACCATATTTAGCTATCTTAAAGAGAAAATCTTAAGTTCTAGTGAAGGCAAGATTTTCTACCTTCCCTACAAAAGACTTTTATCTGAAATCTTTATTCGGAAAGGGATAGTCAAAAAGATGCGGATGGCGTGGTTAACTGATAACCTTGAGACCTAATGTGGCTCAATGTTGGATCTACATGAATTATAAATTCAATATAGTTGATGATGTATTTATGGTTTCTTCATAATATCTTTTTACAGTTCTTCATGATGATATATTTAGGGTTTTGTTGTATTAATCATTTTCAATCAATGAAAATTTCTCTTATATTTCCAGTGTTCTAAATACATGACTAATTGAAAACAATTTTTATTCAACATTATCTTTGATGGGATCTTCCTAAAACCCTATCTACTTACAGTCATATCAACAATCAACATATCCATTAAACATCTATTTTATGCAGTAGTCACAACAAGCAATGTTCCAACAACCATAACATAAGAAAGCCTTACTAACAACACAATATTTTTGAACTGTTAACAACAACTTGTGCTATTAGTACATCACAACCATATCATAAAAATGTCTTACCAACAACACCATATTTCTATATTGTTTACAACAAATTGTGCAATTAGTACATCAATTATAGTATTGTAAATACATTTTATATATGGCAACAATACCATTGATACAAAAATTTAAATGCAACCATTACATTTGTTCATTCAAAGTTTCATATAATATTTATAAATAAAAAACAACAAAATGGTCCACAGCTTACGCCTTCATATCTGAAACGTCATTCCAAGTTCATCAATCCTTATCAACCGACACCAAAAAATAGCTTGTAGGAGGGTACTCAATGGAAAATTTCAACAGATCGCCTTTGCCTAAACACCACGCTTCTGCAAATTCATACCAACCTTTGCAGATGTACATATCAATCTTAATTATATCATTACGAGTCTTCAACTTGCACGGGTATTTCTTGCCCATATATGTGTCGTGGATTGTAATTGCACTTTGTGGCTCCATAAAGCACTGCTTTATAACGGCAGCCAGAAATTGCTACCTAATGACATCAAAAAAATTACTGATTAGGAAATCATTTTACTTACATCATTTATATGTATAGAATATGTAATCTGCAACTTACAAACATGTTTTTCCTGATTTTTCTTGCATCATTGACCCGTCTGGTCCATTTCCACACGTTTTGGGGACGGGAATTAACAACTTTTTGAATCTGCTACCAACCTCTCCGCCGCACTACTTTTTCATAAGATGCAACATACGAATAATTCGTTAATGGTGATCGGTTACAATGTTTCTATTTCTTTTAAACACTCAATAAATTTGAACAATAATAACAGTAAATATAACTTCAACTATGCGTTTCGGTAAGTCGTAATAATATAAACTAAAACACTTTACCTTGAACTGTCAAATGATATTGATATGTGAGAATGAACAGGACTTGCAATCCTTTTCCCTTTATCTGTCTCAGCATCAACACTTCTGATGCAATCATTGTCAGGTTACTTTAGTCCAACATCATGTTTTCTTCCTTCATCAGCCGATGGCAACACATTCTCTTTGAATGGGTCTGCAACAGCATGTTCAGTGTCCTGCCTAGCGTCTTCATTGGCTTCAATTTCATTTTGTACTACCACACAACACATTCCTAACACCTCAACACAAAATTCTTCATAACTAAACATTTTCCTGATCTTCTTTTTCCGTAGCAATCTCTCTTCCTCATGATCCAAATAACAATGGTATAACCTTTGATGTTCTTCTTCGTCAAAATGACGCTTCTTCATATTTTCATTTCTGCAACAAATAAGAGCATGCATCACACATTGATTATACACCATGCATGCCGCTACAAACCTGTTTTGATTCTCTCTACCTCAATGATTAACAAAAAATTGTAACAAAACTTTAAGAATCACTAACAATCTCCAACAGTTTTTAAGATTACACAATAAAAACAAACATTTTTTATGAATCATGATCCTTACCCGGAAACACGGATGGCTTTCTCCCCCGAGCTCATCTTCACCGCCAACTGTAACAGAGTTTCTTCGTATGAAGCGTTTTCATTTGGAAAGTGATATTGCAATTGATATTTTAACTTCTCCGCTACTTGGACTACTATTGGTTACAAAACCCCAAGTCCCTTCATATTCTCTTACAAATTTTGATGTCTCATAGTATACCATTAGAGTCGGGGTGTTTACACGTGTAACATTTATTTCTTTTTAATGTATTTATATTTGTTACTCATTAAATGAAAATCCTATTATTTTTATACTTTTTGTGCTTTGTTTAATATATATAATAAAATGACTCAATTCTATTTTTGGAATTGTATTTTCAAATTATTGAATGATTATTTAGATATTTAATTATGGAAAACAAAACAAATTTTTCTCCTGAAATATCTATTTGTTATTTGTATTATCTATATAAAATAGTGGTTTATAGGTAATAGATTAAAATTTTTTTAATTAATACACTATATGTAATAGCCAGATAGTGTCAATTGGGATTGTAGGATTTTTTGAGTATGGCAGTGGTTAAAAATCTAATTCAAGTATGGCCTCAACTGTGATATTCCCTTGAAATCTGCACTCTACTTTGAGACTGTTTATTACCTACAAACAGGAACAACAATTACAATATAAATTCAGGACATTGTTTGTTTAACTCTTGCATCCTTCATATCATTTTTAGATCAACATGGAAAGGTGCTTCATCTCTAATTTTACAACTCAAAAACACCGATCATGCATCGATAATGCAACATACCTGCATCATTTTTTTCCGATTGTAGTTACACATCAGAGTTGTACTATTGCATCGTTTTGATTGAGTATTATGTGATTGATGATGAGTTTGACGTTTTGAAGGTCAACCAACCAAGGAGATGGCTCAAATGTTTTAGAAGATGATGAATACTGCTGGATGTTAAAGATTAAATCATCCAGAAAAGTGTAGCAGAATGCCCTCGTAAGTAAATAATCATAATCCATATGCTGATTACATCCTTATGGACAAAACACCATAAGCTCATTCATTACAATTGTGTGAAACATTTTTCTGTGGAGGTTTGTAGGTTCCTCAGTTATATCCCTATGGACCTGAATATTTTGGATACTGACACAAAGGAGGTAACCGTTTGCCACGTCCACATTGCAGAAAGGAATACTGAGGAATATGTGTTTATATGGGATATCTAGAATGAATATGCAAAGAGCAAAGGTCTTAAGAGAGGTGATCAGTTGGGCTTCATGATTAACAAGGTTTCGTATACGTTGTACGTGTGTTTGATGAACCGTTGAAGGTTCTATTTTTCAAGGAACTATGTTACGTTTTGGTTGAAGTTTGGTTGATGTGTGCTTGAAGTATCTTGTTATATTAAATAGCTATGTCAAATAATATTGGGGTGTATTATTAAATAATGATTTATAGTTCCTATGTTTAATGTGAAACTAAGTGTTTTGTTTGTAGTACCACAATCACACTCAAAAGCATTATGAGGAACAATTGTAGTACCAATAGATGAATGCAAGGGTTAAGAATACTTAAAAAATATTCACTAATGCCTTCCTTTGATAAATTTTTTCTTAATATATCATATGTATACTTCAAAATGCAGCAAAATAATCAGCAACTTGATATAGCTTCATACAAACTTAATTTCATAATAAAACTTGAAAAATTGTACGATTACACACTGTCTGATGAAACACCGTCTATACATGGACACTATTGTACATAACATAACAAAACATCTTCAAAACCAATCAACTTAACACCAGTTAATGCCAAAATATTCAAACTCAAGCACATATTATCCAAAAAATAATCAAATTATCCCAAATATTACAAAAAAACCAACATAGTTCATCGCTCTGCACTGATACTTCATAAAAGCTTCACCAAATCCTTCACCAGTAACTTCCTTTTCCTATTCTGGTCCTCCTAATAGTTTGCAACCTTTACAAGGACTTCGTTCAACAAAACATTATTCGATGATTGAAGGAGGTAAAGTGCAAGTTTCATTCTGGTGGGAGTGAGAACCTGCATATAATTGTAAACATTTAGGTGAATATGAAAGCTAATTAGAGGTGAGATGTTTGACAAATCCATGCAATGCTTATGATTCTGCATGCAAACAAACAAATCCAAAGGTGACACAGGACACCACTGGGGGAGCAGAAAATAAAGGATCAAAGAAAGTCCGACCAGGAAAATAAATCACTAGTGAACAGAAGACTCGACTCTGTTATGGTAAAGCCCAAGGAGGAGATAAAACATCATCAACTCAAATATCGAGGAGAGAAATTAATGGATAACAGTGATTGATAGATAACTTTAAACTATCCACTCACTGAGAAGATAGCAAAAAAAGAAGTAACGTCGACCCATAGGAATAGAAGAGGTAAGATAGTACCGATAAACACCAATATTAGAGTAGGTCACAAATGGCCAGCATCAATACTTATGACTGGAAACATACAAATGACGAGACTACCATCCATTCGAGTACAAATCTCCATAACGAACTATCTCCTATAATGACGAGACTACCATACATTGGAGTAAAAAAATCTCAACAACGAACTATCTCTCATAATAACGAGACTACCATCCATTGGAGTAACAAAATCTCAAAAACTAACTATCTCCTATAATGACGAGACTACCATCCATTGGAGTAACAAAATCTCAACAATGAACTATCTCCCATAATGACGAGACTACCATACATTGGAGTAACAAATCTCAACAACAAACTATCTCCCATAATGACGAGACTACCATCCATTGGAGTACAAATCTCAATAATGGACTATCTCCCATAATGACGAGACTACCATCCATTGGAGTAACAAAATCTCAACAACGAACTATCTCCCATAATGACGAGACTACCATTTATTGGAGTAACAAAATCTCAACAACAAACTATCTCCCATAATAACGAGACTACCATCCATTGGAGTAACAAAATATCAATAATGAACTATCTCCCATAATGACGAGACTACCATCCATTGGAGTAACAAAATCTCAACAACAAATTATCTCCCATAATGACGAGACTACCATCTATTGGAAAAACAAAATCTCAACAAGGAACTATCTCCCATAATGACGAGACTACCATCCATTGGAGTAACAAAATCTCAACAACGAACAATCTCCCATAATGACTATGTGATACAGTGGGAAGAACTGACTGTTTTTTAGAATGCTGGTTTGCGTTTTGCGTTTATGTTTGCAAAATATCGCGGTAAGCAAGAGTCGCCACTGACTTTTATTTTATCCAAGGAAAGGAAAAAAGCACAGAAAAATTCCTTTGTCGAGATATTTCTCGGGTTCGGGGGGTAGATTATGGAAAGGGAAGGTGTTAGCACCCTTTCTATCCGTGGTTATCCACAGGCTCTTAGGTACTTGCTCAATTGTTTTCAAAATTGCTTTCTTTGTGCTTGTGGGTTTGAAAAAGTTTTTGTTTGAAAACTTCGATTTAACTCTTGCTTCTGTCCTCAAGAGCGTATGAAGTGTTTTTGAAAACTTTGTTCAAAAAGTGTAAGTGTGAAAATGATTTTGTTTTTTGAAATAGCAAGTACTTAAGAACCATCTACCTACTCGAAAAAAATAATCGTTCTATGCTATCTTCTTTTAGACAATGCTATCCCACTATTGATGAGTAGGTAGCATCGTCATTGGAGTTTAAGAGTCAATTCGAATGAGGGACTTATGGTCACTAAAGCAATGTTAGGACGCCTTAGCGGTAACCCTAATGTCTTATATCATTTTGTTTGAGACAACGATATCCGAGGCAACCTTTCCGAGGCGACTATGATCTTTTAGACAAGAGGGCGACCTCTAAAGTGACCTATACTCAATAACCGCGTACGAAGGCAACCAAGTGAGGTGTACCCTAAGAGTGCGCATGTGCGAGTGTGTCGTTTTCAGTTATTTTATCTTTGTACGTGTTAAAGGTGATCTAAGTTGATTTTAGGTTAAAACATTCAGTCTTGTCATGCCGTCCTATTATCAAACATCTAACTGTTATGAATTGCGGAAAAATAAATTGTGGAATTTAAATTACAAGGCGTCAGGTATTTACATCGCCAAAGACAAACCCTTAAAGAATAAATAAAGCGATAAAAAATAAATAAAGGTCCTATTAACTATTACAAACCGGAGGCAAGTACATTATTGAATAAAAATAATTAAATGCGCGTGGGAAATTAAATCGAGCGTAAATTTAGGGTTTTGACCCTTTTTGGTTAAAGAGAAATATCTTTTTGGTTTTTGTTGTTTTTAGATTAAAAAAAAAAGAAATAAATCCTAAGTTAATTACTAAATTTAATTAATTAATTAATTAAATGACAAATAAATTATTTTTGGGTTTTTGTTATTTTAAGAAAGAAAATAAAAATTAATAGAGTTAGTAAAAACCTAATTAAGTCTAGTTAATTTTAATTATTTAAAAAAAAAGTTAAAATTATTCTAGAATTAAAACCTAAGTTAATTTAATTAGTGTTTATTAATAAAATAAAAAAAATAAAAATAAAAATTTGATTTGATAAAGAAAAATATTTTTGTGATTTTATTTTATAAAGGAAATAATTTTTGATTGGTTAGTTAATTAAGCAAAAAATAATAATACAAATAATAAAAATAAAATAAATGAGAGAGAAGGGGGTATGGGCCTGAATATGGGAGTTTGAATCAGCAATCCTGAGGCCCAAAACGCTGGCCATGTTGACATTTTCCAGATTTGGTGCTTGTGCGTTGACTGATGCCTTGGTGGACCATCAGTTCCTGGACACCAGATCTGGCCTTTGGCCATCTGGCTATTGGCCATCTGGCTATTGGATGCTTGATGGTGCGTGGTGTACTACATGCTTGAGTAAACACCTGATTACATGAAAAACAAGGAAAAAATGCAAAGCGCTGGAGGCAGGGATCGAACCCTTGACCTCCAGCCCTTGAACGCCTTAAGGCCAACGTGGCTACCGCTGGGCCAACCGGTTTTTGTTGTTAATAAAATATAAAGTAATAAATATATATGAAACAAAATAAATGACCAGAAAAACAAAAAAAATGCGCGCTATTTGAATGGGCGAATGCGGAAGCGACACGCCATCGTCCCTGTCATTGGACCGTGGCTAAAGATCAGAACACCTATACCAACGGACAAAGGTCCGTCGCTATAAACCATGTCCATTCCAAAATCTTGCATAGGCCATATAAATGAAAGGTAGCACCATGGTTGAGCTCGTCTTGTTCCCCTGAACAAGATGGTACCCTTCACACAAGCCAATTATTCCTGTAATAAAAAGCCCTAAAAAAACCTAGAAAACCCTACAATGGTGATCCACGATATAAAGCATAAGAATGAAATTGGTTATTGCAGAAAGCAAGAAAATGATGTGGTGAATCAGAATATGCAATTATTTTTTACAATGGGTGCAAGAATAAAGATTTGAGATTTCAAGAACATGGCGGATCAGTGAGATACTTACAGTGCTCTAGGAAGCTTGAGAACGCGTGGTTTGGATTGGTTTCGCTTGTGGAGATGGCCAGGAAGAGATTAAGATACTTGCCAAGCCCTGAAACGACCTCTAACCTTGATTTCGATCCCACACTTTTTCTTTGTTTTTGCAAGTTTTGTTCTGCCTCTCCAATTGATTTCCAACCCTTATTTCAATTTCCTTGGCTTCCTTATGTATCATGCTTTGCATTAGGGTAGAAATTATAGACTGAATCTCTCTAAATCAATGCATACATATTTGATTTGATCTCCATTATTAACCTTTCCAAATTTGCCAATTTTCAATCTTTTTGCACATGGTTTGGTGTGATACGAATTTGATGATGTTAATGATGATGATCCAATCCTAAAATAGCCAAAAGATCTCATGTAATCAAAGTTTGGGATTTTATATGATTTTATTTGATTAAAAATTAATAAATTCAATAAGAAATAAAATAAAATAATAAAAATCAAATATGAGCTCATGGATGAAGCTAGGACACGTGTGCAATTATGCAAGCTCGAATCAAGTGGAAAAGAATGGGCCCATTTGACAAAATTTGAAGTTTTGGGGATGGTTGACCTTTGGCAATTTTGCAAAAATGTCCAACTTCAACAATGCATAACTTCTTCAATTTTGAACTTTTGGAGGTGTTCTTGGACTTTTTAGAAAGCCTGAGATGTCCTCTAACCAATCCTTGTGGTATAATATCATTTTAATTTTCCAAGCTCAAGTTATAAGCTTTGGCAAAAAAGGTGTTTTTGTTGACTTTCAAAAATGACCTATAATGTCCAAATTCATAACTTCTTGTGAGTACATTTTTTGATCTTGGGGTATGAAGATGGATTGTAGGAAATTGCATCCTCTTAAAAATGAGATTTTGATGGGTCATTTCTCATGAAGTATGAGAAAGTTATGCTTGGTCAAAGTTGAGTTGACTTTTCCTATAAAACCCTAATTTAGCAACTTTTGAGTCTTGATGAATTTTGAGCAATCCTTGATGAATCATGCTCAACCCCTGATCAAATGATGAAATATCCTTAAAAATGAGAATGTTGGCAAAAAATCTTGAAGTTTGACTGTTTGTAGGTCACCGTTGACTTTTGCCCTAGCACAGTCGATTTTTGGACCTTTTGAGCAATTGACTGAGCAAACTTCCTCTGCAAGGCTTGAAATTTGACATGGATGATCTTGAGAGCATATTAGGACATTAGGGAGAACTTGAGATCATTTGGACTCAAGGATCTTGATGCAACACAAAACCCTAATTTGGGGTTGACTGCCTTAGGAGATGATTTGTCTGACCCACTCTTGAGCAATCTTGAGCCACTTGGAGATTTTTCTTTGCAATGTTTTGAGAAATATGAGAGGGCAAATTTTGGGGTACAACAGCTGCCCCTGTTTAATCTTCTTAAACCTGAGGATGTAGATTGACTTTCGTGCCTTTCGTGATCCGAAGGTGGAATATGATTGAACACTAGAGTGCCCAGAAATTTGCACTCGCATGAAGTGGTATCAGCCTTGTGATGTTGGGAATGGGCTTACAGATGCCATTTGTAGATTGCTGATGGGAGGATGGGCTTAAAGATGCCATCTGCAGGAGTGTCGATCGCATACGAGATTCCTTAGCGAGAACTTGCATACCTGTTGTTATGGATGATTTCGCTGGGGAAGCTTGGTCTTGCCGAGATTTAGGAACTTGCCTGTACTCCAACTGAGAGAACATATCTGCTGGGTTTTAAGGACTTGCCCATAATTCAACTGGGGGGGAAATCTATCGAGATTTATAACTTTATCTGTAATTCAACTGAGACTAATTCAGTTGAGATTTAAGAACCGGTCAGTACTTCGATTGAGGGAAACATCTTCATCAAGATCTAGGACTGTCTGTTACTTCAACGGAGGATAATTCTGTTGGGATTTAAGAACTCGTCCACACTTCGACGGAGGAAAATTTCCGAGATTTAGAACCTTATCATTAATTCAACTGAGAATAATTCAGTTGAGATTTAAGAACCGATCAATACTTCGATTGAGGGAAACATCTTCATCAAGATCTAGGACTGTCTGTTACTTCAACGGAGGATAATTCTGTTGAGCTTTAAGAACTCGTCCACACTTCGACGGAGGAAAATTTCCGAGATTTAGAACCTTATCTGTAATTCAACCGAGAATAATTCAGTTGAGATTTAAGAACCGGTCAGGTCTTCGACAGAGGGAAACATCTTCATCAAGATCCAGGACTGTCTGTTACTTCAATGGAGGATAATTCTGTTGAGATTTAAGAACTCGTCCACACTTCGACGGAGGAAAATTTCCGAGATTTAGAACCTTATCTGTAATTAAACCGAGAATAATTCAGTTGAGATTTAAGAACTGGTCAGGTCTTCGACTGAGGGAAACATCTTCATCAAGATCTAGGACTGTCTGTTACTTCAATGGAGGATAATTTTGTTGAGATTTAAGAACTCGTCCACACTTCGACGGAGGAAAATTTCCGAGATTTAGAACCTTATCTGTAATTAAACCGAGAATAATTCAGTTGAGATTTAAGAACTGGTCAGGTCTTCGACTGAGGGAAACATCTTCATCAAGATCTAGGACTGTCTGTTACTTCAACGGAGGATAATTCTGTTGAGATTTAAGAACTCGTCCACACTTCGACGGAGGAAAATTGCCGAGATTTAGAACCTTATCTGTAATTCAACCGAGAATAATTCACTTGAGATTTAAGAACCGGTCAGGTCTTCGACAGAGGGAAACATCTTCATCAAGATCTAGGATTGTCTGTTACTTCAACGGAGGATAATTCTGTTGAGATTTAAGAACTCGTCCACACTTCGACGGAGGAAAATTGTCGAGATTTAGAACCTTATTTGTAATTCAACCGAGACTAATTCAGTTGAGATTTAAGAACCGGTCAGTACTTCGACTGAGGGAAACATCTTCATCAAGATCTAGGAATTGTCTGTTACTTCAACGGAGGATAATTCTGTTGAGATTTAAGAACTCGTCCACACTTCGACGGAGGAAAGTTGTCGAGATTTAGAACCTTATCTTTAATTCAACCGAGACTAATTCAGTTGAGATTTAAGAACCGGTCAATACTTCGACTGAGGGAAACATCTTCATCAAGATCTAGGAACTATCTGTTACTTCAACGAAGGATAATTCTGTTGAGATTTAAGAACTCGTCCACACTTCGACGGAGGAAAATTGCCGAGATTTAAAATCTTATCTGTAATTCAACCGAGAATAATTCAGTTGAGATTTAAGAACCGGTCAGTACTTTGACATAGCTGAGAACTTAACTGCATCCTTCTTGATAGGTAAAGGTCAGTCTTATGCAATGCATGATATATATATCAAGCAATGATGTTCTCAAAATAAATGAGATTGTATTGTATGATGCGTATATGCAAGTATCATGATGTATGGAAATGTAATGTTTTAGCTGGGGCAAATAAATCTCGGATAGCTGCTGGAGAAAAAAGTTGAATTCTTCGTTTCCACTGGGGATGACGAGCGAAGATGTGGGGAAGAGATGCTTTGCTGAGGAGTCCACCGATAAATTCCATTGGGGATGAATTACCGTTACTGGTGATACTGAATCCTATTGGGGATTGAATTCTTGTTTGTGAAAGGAAAGAGCTCCGCTGGGGATGATCTTTCAGTTGAGACTTCACTAGGGATAACCATTTAGGCTCTTATGGGGATAATCCTTTGAGCTTTACTGGGAAAAATCTTCCAAGGTCTACTGGGGGTGATTCTCTAAACTCCACTGGGGAAGCTTTTTCAAACTGCGTTGGGAAAAAAATTTGAACTCCACTAGGGATATCTTGTACTCTGCCGGGGAATACTCTTATACTCCGTTGGGGAATATTAAGACTGTCGGGGATATTAAGCCTTTCAGTGCTGATGGTAGATAAACTCTGCTTGGGGAGAATATTACTGATTCATTCACAATTGCAAGTCTCAGCTAGGGAGAGTTAACAATACTGTCTTTTCTTACTCTGCGGGGAGTGAACACACCTTGGCCATATTCTTCAGCTGAATCTACCTTTATACCTGGTGGATAGAGCAACTGTAAAGCTTGGATAAATCTTATTTGCTCCTGTTTCTGATATTACCAGTAACCGTATTTTGTTTCGCATGTACATATTTATGAGCAGCAGTTAATGTCAAATGCATATATCAAAAATGAACATTGGACGTTCTTTGCAAGATAAAACAAAAAAAAGAAAAAAAAACAGTTTGAAATTTCTCTGAAAATAAGTTGTTATTGATTTTGAAGTTTGGCCTGTAAATAGGCGTTTTTGTACAAGAGGCTGACGTCCTAGTAAGAGAACGCCGCCGAATAATAGAATTTACACAATTTGTGAAAAAACTAAACAAAACAGCTATGTGAATAATCCCACTGGGTTCCAACTCTGCTATTGTCTTTATGTCCTCGAGCATCTCATTACTTTGCTACTTGGTTGAAGGTAGATCAGATTGATTAGTGTCGTCCGAGCCTGATAGTCGATACCGAAGTCTGGTTGCAAGGTGATCCAATGAGACATTGTGTTAAGCTTTGATCCCTAATTTTTTCCTGGACCGCCCTTTCGGTTTTTCAGTCCACCGGGATACCCTTTTTTTTGCCCAAGCCGCCTTTTCAGGTTTTCGACATGTCGAGTGTACAATTTTTTCATTTTCATCCCTTATTTTTGCCCGAACCCTTTTGGTTCGCCGGGAAGCCCTTATTTTTGCCTAGGCCAGTCGACCTAGCGGGTCTTTAATTATGCGTAGTATCTTTTCACTATGTCTGCATTGATGGGGTGAGGAAGGTCGTCACCATCCATGGTGGTTAGAATCATAGCTCCTTCTGAGAAAATGTTCTTAACCACAAATGGCCCTTCGTAAGTAGGGGTCCATTTTCCCCTGGGATCACCTTGAGGTAGTATGATGCGCTTGATAACCAGGTCCCCAACTTGATACTCTTGTCGTATAACTTTCTTGTTAAATGCCTTGATCATTCGCTTTTGATACGTCTGGCCATGACAAATAGCAGTAAGTCTTTTTTCATCGATTAAATTCAGCTGATCAAGCCAGGTCTGAATCTAGTCATCTTCGCTCAAACCTGCGTCCTTCATAATCCGAAGAGAAGGTATCTGAACTTTGATGGGCAAGACGACCTCCATACCATATACTAAGGAATAGGGTGTTGCCCCGGTTGACGTCCGTGCTGAGGTACGGTACCCATGAAGAGCAAATGGTAACATCTCGTGCCAGTATTTGTATGTCATTATCATCTTCTGTACAATCTTTTTAATATTCTTATTAGCCGCTTCAACAGCCCCATTCATCTTCGGCCGGTAGGGAGAAGAGTTGTGATGCTGTATCTTGAACTGCTTGCAGAGCTCAGTGATCATATTATTGTTGAGATTTGTACCATTGTCCGTAATGATCCTCTCCGGTACATCATATCGACAAATCCGATTATGCCGAATGAACCGTGCCACGACGTTCTTGGTTACAGTAGCAAAGGAAGCCGCTTCAACCCACTTTGTAAAGTAATTAATAGCTACCAGGATGAAACGATGCCCGTTAGATGTTGTAGGTATGATCTCGCCGATCATATCAATGCCCCACATTGCAAAAGGCCACGGAGCTGTCAAAACGTTCAGAGGTACTGGAGGTATGTGCACTTTATCATCATAGACTTGGCACTTGTCAGGTCCGAGAATGTTGATAACAGTCGGCTTCTATTGTAGACCAATAATATCCTGCACGTAGGATCTTCTTTGCCATGGTGTGTCCACTGGAATGAGTTCCAAAAGTACCTTCATGTAACTCTGTCATGATCCTTTCTGCTTCGTTCTTATCCACACATCGTAGTAAGGTTGAGTAATGGTTACGCTTGTAAAGGATGTGATTGCTGATGAAGAACTTCGCCGCGAACCTCCTCAGAAACTTCTTGTCATTAACAGATGCATCCTCGGGGTACTCCTGAGCCTCGAGATACCTCTTTACTTCGTGAAACCAAGATTTATCTGCTACCTCTTCAGTTTCAATGTCACAACAATGTGTAGGTTCGTCCAGTCTTTCAATGATAATCCGAGGAGCTTCGTTGTCCCAATTGACTTTGAACATAGAAGACATCGTAGCCAGCGCGTCCGCTAACTGATTCTCCTCTCTAGGGAAGTGTTCAAAAGTTATCTCCTCGAAATGGGGAAGCAACGCCAACACATACTCCTTGTAAGGAATAAGGTTTGGGTGTTCCGTATCCCACTCGCCTTTGATCTGACTGATCACGAGAGCGGAATCTACGAAGACACTTAGAAACTTAATCCTTAGGTCAATTGCTGCTCGAAGACCCATGATGCACGCTTCATACTCCGCCATATTGTTGGTGCAATTGAAACATAGTCGGGTGGTGAACGGAGTATGAGAGCCTTTAGGAGATATGATCACAGCGCCAATGCCATTGCCTAAAGCGTTTGAAGCTCCATCAAAGTACATAGACCATCGGGATCCTCTCTCAGGTCCTTCATCCGGTCCAGGTGTCTCACAATCAGTCACTATCATGATACTCTCATCCGGAAATTCAAAGTTCATAGAATGGTAATCATCCACTGCCTGATGTGCCAGATGATCTGCCAAAACACTTCCTTTGATTTCCTTTTGGTTCGTGTATTGGATGTCATACTCAGTCAAGATCATCTGCCATCTTGCTATTCGTCCGGACAAGGCAGGCTTCTCGAAGATATACTTGATTGGATCCATCTTTGATATCAATAGAGTAGTGTGAGTCAACATATACTGTCTCAGCCGGCGAGCAGCCCATGCCAAAGCGCAACAAGTTTTCTCGAGCAGTGAGTATCGGGTCTCACAGTCGGTAAACTTTTTGTTAAGGTAATAAATAGCATTCTCTTTTCGGCCAGACTCATCATGCTGCCCCAGCACGCACCCCATTGAGTTGTCGAGTACTGTCAAGTATAAAATCAGAGGTCTCTCTTCAACTGGAGGCATCAGAATGGGTGGCTCTTGGAGATATTCCTTGATCCTTTCGAAAGCGGCCTGGCATTCATCATTCCAACGTACTTCTTGATCTTTCTTCAGTAGCTTGAAAATTGGCTCACAAGTAGCAGTCAGGTGCGAGATGAATCAGGCAATGTAGTTCATACGTCCCAGAAATCCTCTGACTTCTTTTTCTGTTCGGGGAGCTGGAATTTCCTGTATAGCCTTCACCTTTGCAGGATCCACTTGAATACCTTTATCTCTTACAACAAAACCCAGCAGCTTACCAGATCTCACCCCGAAGGTGCACTTGTTCGGGTTTAGCCTCAGCTTGTACAACTTCAACCTGTCAAATAACTTTAGAAGGTGGTCCAGATGCTCTTCTTCAGTGTGGGATCTTGCAATCATGTCGTCGACGTATACCTCAATCTCATGATGGATCATGTCATGGAACAAAGCGACCATGGCGCGCTGATACGTTGCCCCAACATTTTTCAATCCAAAAGGCATGACCTTGTAGCAAAAGGTGCCCCATTGAGTAACAAAGGTTGTCTTCTCCATGTCTTCGGGAGCCATTTTAATCTGATTATAACCGGAGAAACCATCCATAAAGGAGAAGACCTTATGCTGTGCGGTGTTGTCAACCAGAACGTCGATATGAGGTAGAGGGAAATCATCCTTGGGGCTTGCCCTGTTCAGATCCCTATAGTCAACACACATTCGAACCTTACCATCCTTCTTCGGCACAGGAACCACATTGGCTACCCACTGAGGGTAAGAAGTAACTGCTAGAAAACCGACATCAAACTGTTTCATAACTTTAGCCTTGGTTTTCTCAGACATCTCTGGGCGCATTCGGCGGACCTTCTGTTTCACTGGAGGATAGTCTTCCTTGGTAGGTGTGATCGGTGGATCTGGAACTGACTGTTTAACGCTGGTTCGTGAAATTTCGCGGTAAGCAAGAGTCGCCACCGTCTTTTCTTTTCTCCAATTGGAAAGGACAAAAGCACAGAAAAATTCCTTAAAGAGATTGCTCTCGGTTCGGGAGGTAGATTATAGAAAGGGAAGGTGTTAGCACCCTTTCTATCCATGGTTATCCATGGGCTCTTAGATACTTGCTCATTTGTGTTTTCAAAAATGGTTTGTTTGCTTTTCAACTGTGGGTTTTTAAAAAGTTTCTTTGAAAATTCCAGTTCGACTCTCGTATCTGTCCTCAAGAGTGTTTGAAAAATTGCTTTCGAAAGCTTTTTGAAAATGTGTTGGTGTGAAAAGTATTTTTGATTTGTTTTGAGATTTAGAGCAAGTATCTACGAGAACCTACCTACCCTAAGGAATTCGTCTGTGCAAATGTCCTTTAAAGTAATGCCATCCCACCATTGAGAGGTAGGTAGCACCACCGTTGGAGGTGTTCGGGTCAATTCGAGGTTCGGGACATGGTGATCACCAGAGCAATAGGAAGATACCTTAGAAGCTACCCTCATGCCAGGTTCCCGGATCATGAGGACTTACTAAGACATCCTCTACTCGACGATCACCTTTCGAGGCAAGGCAACAGTGAGGCGTACCCTAGGGGTGGTGTGTGCGATTCGTGTCGTTTTCATTGATATTTGTCTTGTCATGTCAATTGGTGTTCTACGCTTGATTTTATTTATGTCCATTCCTTCTTGCATGCTTTGCTTAACAATTAAAAGTTGCGAGGAAAAGTAAATCTAAGCTATTACAAAAGGCGCGGGTCCACATCGCCAAAAATTAAACCGGACCCGATTTGACGGAAAATAAAGAATTAAAAGAATTAAAATGTGCGAGAAGTAAATGTTACAAAGCTTCGGGAGAGATACATAATTGTTTAAACAAAATAAAATAAATATGCGAAGAAATTAACAATGTGGGCGTTGGACCCTTTTGCAAAATATTAACATTAATGAGGAATTAAAATTTAAAATTAAAAGAAAGCAAGAATTTGTTTTTTAGTGTTTTTTAGTATTTAATGAAAAAAAGAGAATTAATTAAAATTAAAATGAAATGCAAACCCTAATTCTAGTGGCTTTTAAATTTGTTATGAAAATATTAAAATATAACCTAAATTAAACCTAATTTTTTCGTACAATTTTAATTATGAAAATAAATAAATAGAAAATAAATATTATTATTGTGAAAAAAGAAAGAATAAAACATTGACTAAACCTAATTCTATATTTCTTAGATCTTATTATGAAAAGAATTAATATTAAAACCCTAATTTAAAGTTAATTTATGTACATGCGATTTGTTTATTAAAATATTAGAAATAAAAATTATTTATTATATTTTTTGTTTTTTCTGATTTTTAGGCATTTTTTTGTATTTTGTAAAAAAAAATAATTAATTAAATCAAAACCATAAAATAAATAAAACAATAATTGAAAAAATATAATATGAAGAAAATTGCAAACCAGGGGGGGGGGGGGGGGGTTCAGGCCCCAATTGTGAGGTATGGCCTTAGCAATTCAGGCCCATTTGTATCATGGCCTTGTTGACTTTGGTGCACGCGTGTGGGACGGTTGACTCATCCTCATGGTGTTCATCAATTCCCAGCCTTGGATGTGAATCTCTTGGACGCGTGTACACTTGGATCTGGTGGTGTATCATGGATCATAACGTAGGCGCTGCACCTGAACGTTAGAGAAAAAATATTATTGAGAAAGCATGAGACCTGGGACTCGAACCCAGGTCTTGGATGTTGAAGCAATGAGCGTTTGCCAGCTGAGCCACTGAACCTTTTTGATATATTAGTAACAAGTAAATAATATAAAAGAAAAGCGAAACATTAGTGGATTAAAGCGCGCGAGATTTAAATTAACCAATCATTGGCAGCCACGCAGTCGTCTTCCTCGCGTGCCTGAAACACAAAATATAAGGCAACGGTTTTACGTGCGTTGTCTAAGGTCAGTTTCAAGAAAATAGCGACTAGCGCTATGGTGTCCATAAATTGGGCGCGATTGGTGTTTCCTCTTCGTCTGAACGTGCTGAAGCTAATGGTGGTGGTTTGGAGTCTCAATTTTGCCTTATTTGAGAAACCCCAATTTCAAGCTCTGTAAACCCTAGAAAACAGTTATGGCATAATCGCGTATGGCTTGCAAAAATTCAATCAAACATATGGGTTAGCTTTAGAATCACACCAGGAACAAGAATCAATAATTGAAATGTCATGAAAATGCATAGATTATAGAATACGATTATGAAATTTTCATGGAATATGTTGAGTTCTGTACACCGATTCCTTGCCTTTTGATGAATGTTCTGAATTGGAATATGATCAGTGAAGCTTCAGGAAGCAAATGGAATGAATATTAGGGCTTGAATCGTCCTGAAAAGTGCTTTTCAGTTTTGAGTTTTTAAGGAATTTTTCCAAGTTTGCAATGGTGTATTCTGAGCTGCTGCGTGTCTATGGACATTAGGGTTATGTTTGTGCTTATGTAGTGAATGTATTAGGTCAAAAATATTGATCAAATCTCTTGTAATTCATTGTTTTGAATATTTGATTTCTTAAGATCTTTATCATATCCTTTTCACATGTTTTTGTATCAATTAGCATCCAATCAAGCCAAATCTTTCCATAATTGTACAAGCACGAAATATTGAGTCCAAAACATGTATAAAAAGATTGGTTAGGGTGGATTAAATATTTTTCATGTATTTTAAATGATTTAAATGAATTAATATAAATAATAATTCAAATAAATAAATAAAAAATGAGAAAATACTTCCCTTTGGGCCAAGTGGTCGTGCACATGTTTGGAATGATGAACCATGGAAGAAAAATGGGCCCATTAGCAATTTTAGGTCATTTGGATCAAAGTTGACTTTTCAAAATATCCAAAAATTTCCCAACTTCCACAAGGCATAACTTGCTCAATTTTTAAGATTTTCTCATGTTCTTGGACATTTTGGAAAGGTCTTGGAGTCCTCTAACCAATGCCTTTGGTCCCATGTCATTTTGATTTACCAATCTCAAGTTATGGCCTTTGACTTAAAGTCCCTTTTTGTTGACTTTTGAAAATGACCTATAATGTTGAAATTGATAACTTTTTGTGAGAGCATTTCTTGGACTTGAAGTATGAAGATGAGTTGTAGGAAATGTCTTTCTCTTAAAAATTAGCTTTGGATGGGAATTTTTCTGATAATCCATGTGAAAGTTATGCCCTGGTCAATTTCAGTTGACTTTTTCAACAGTCCAAATAAGGAAACTTTTGCATCTTTGATGATTTCTGAGCCAAATTTTGAGAATCATGATCAAGCATTGATCAAATGATGTTTGTGGCTTCAAAATGATATGTTGACCAAAAATTTGAACTTTTGACTGTCAAATGACCATTTTGCCCCTACAGTTGACTGTAGTGCAATTTAGGGTTTTGACTGTGCAATTTTATGCTGAATGCCTTGAAACTTGATATGAGGATACTTGACCATATTTGTAGGCATCTGAGACTTGATTGGGCCCTTGAAAACTTCATTTTCTTAATCAGAACACAAACCCTAGTTTTGACTGCATAGGAGACTTTTGCCCTGTGCAACCTTTGGGGAATTTTGTGACTTGACTTGGCAATTTCTTGGAGAATATGGGAGGGAAAATTTTGGGGTACAACAGTTGCCCCTGTTCAATCTTCTTAGACCTGAGGATGCAGATTGGCTGACGTGCCTTTCGTAATCCGAGGGTAGAAGATGATTGAACACTAGAGTGCCCAGAAATTTGCGCTCACATAGTAGAAGTGATAATGGAATGGGCTTATAGATGCCATTTGGAGATTACTGGATAGGATGATGGGCTTATAGACGCCATCTGGATATTTATCGCGTAGGAGATTCCTTAGCAAGAACCTGCATACCTGCAAAAGAATAAATGAGTACATGACACATTGCAGGAGCTGGTTTTCAGATGCTTGGTATAGATGTGTCCTGACTGGTTACAGGAGCTGAGTCTGGATCTTCAAACGGAGATGAATGAACCAGGGATGGTTACTGCCTTAGCATGAATGATAAGAGAACCTTGGGTGACTTTAACTTCAACAATGCTCGTTGAGAAAAATCTTGGGTGTCTTCTACTGGGATAAGAATCAGGGAGATCTTAGGGTCGATCTGACTGAACCAGAGGAGGCCTTTGACTGGATAAGCATCAGAAAAATCTTAGGGTCGATTTACCTGAACCGGTCTAGGTCTTGAAATATCTTCAACTGGATAAGCATCAGGGAGATCTTAGGGTCGATCTGACTGAACCAGAGAATGCCTTTAACTGGATAAGCATCAGGAAAATCTTAGGGTCGATTTAACTGAACCGGTCTAGGTCTTGAAATATCTTCAACTGGATAAGCATCAGGGAGATCTTAGGGTCGATCTGACTGAACCAGAGAAGGCCTTTGACTGGATAAGCATCAGGAAAATCTTAGGGTCGATTTAACTGAACCGGACAAGGTCTTGGAATATCTTCAACTGGATAAGCATCAGGGAGATCTTAGGGTCGATCTGACTGAACCAGAGAAGGCCTTTGACTGGATAAGCATCAGGAAAATCTTAGGGTCGATTTAACTGAACCGGACAAGGTCTTGAAATATCTTCAACTGGATAAGCATCAGGGAGATCTTAGGGTCGATCTGACTGAACCAGAGAAGGCCTTTGACTGGATAAGCATCAGGAAAATATTAGGGTCGATTTAACTGAACCGGACAAGGTCTTGAAATATCTTCAACTGGATAAGCATCAGGGAGATCTTGGGGTCGATCTGACTGAACCAGAGAAGGCCTTTGACTGGATAAGCATCAGGAAAATCTTAGGGTCGATTTAACTGAACCGGACAAGGTCTTGAAATATCTTCAACTGGATAAGCATCAGGGAGATCTTAGGGTCGATCTGACTGAACCAGAGAAGGCCTTTGACTGGATAAGCATCAGGAAAATCTTAGGGTCGATTTAACTGAACCGGACAAGGTCTTGAAATATCTTCAACTGGATAAGCATCAGGGAGATCTTGGGGTCGATCTGACTGAACCAGAGAAGGCCTTTGACTGGATAAGCATCAGGAAAATCTTAGGGTCGATTTAACTGAACCGGACAAGGTCTTGGAATATCTTCAACTGGATAAGCATCAGGGAGATCTTAGGGTCGATCTGACTGAACCAGAGAAGGCCTTTGACTGGATAAGCATCAGGAAAATCTTAGGGTCGATTTAACTGAACCGGTCTAGGTCTTGAAATGTAGCTTGAGAACTTAACTGGATCTTTCCTGAAAGGTAAAGGTCAGTCATATGCAATGCATGATATGAATCAAGCAATGATGTTCTCAGCATAAATGAGATTTGTATGATATGATGCATCCGTGCATGCTATAATGATGTATGTGATGTCTTATGTATGCTTTTGTCTAGGAAAGTGAATCCTTGACGGGTGCCGGGAGGTCGTATCCTGGGCTGATGTTGAAGAATAGATTTTGCTTCCGCTGGGGATGATAACTGCAAGAATACCGGTAGGAGAAGATGACTCCGTTGCGGAATAAACTTGGCAAATGGCAGATTCTGCGGGGAGAAAAGATACTCTAGCGACCATGCTGGGAAGCAATACTCTGTGGGGAGATGCTTTGCTGAGTGTAGATAATAACTTGCTGAGGATGTCTTGTTGTTGGAAGTGTGAATAGACTTCGCTGGGGATAGGAAAGAACTACGTTGACGACGACCTTTCCGTGGCTTTTGGCTGAGGATAACCCAGTTATATCCTATTGAGGAAATAACTCTTTGAATAAAGCCGGGCGACGCGTTCGTGTTCTGCGAGGGGATAAGCTTCCAGAATCTACTGGGGATAAGCTTATTGCTTGGGGATAAATTCCAACTTTCCTGGGGAAACTGGATTGGACTCTTTTTGGGGAGTTTTGATCTGCTGGGGAAGTGATCCCTTTGGATATTAAGATACTGCCGGGGAACAATCTTTAGATCAAGACTGCCGGGGATACTTGTTAAGACTGTATATGTATTGCTGCTGGGGAATGTTGATATCTGCTGGAGGATACCCAACTTCCTTGAGATTTGATAATTTTGCTTGGAGAAGAATGTACTGTTTTGCTGAATCACTTTCTGGGGAATTAATATGTACTGGTCATATTCTTTAGCTGAACCTACCTTGGTACCTTGGAGGATAGGACAATTAGACTGCTCAGACAACTCTTTATTGCCCCTGTTTCTAGTGTCACCTGCAATCAATTCCCTTGTTTCGTATGCAAATATTTATGAGTTAGCAAATTATTGTCAATGCATATATCACAAATTGAACCTTGGACGTTCTTCGTAAAACAAAACAGAAAAAGAAAAACACTTGGCACGTTTAACTGAAAATATATTTGTATTGATTTTTGAATGGCCTGTGAATAGGCGTTTTGTATACAAGAGGCTGACGTCCTAGTAAGAGAACGCCGCCGAACAAGAGAGTTTATACAAATTTTGTACAAAAGAAAATAAAACAGCTGTGTGAAATATGAATGATCCCACTGGGTTTCAATTCTGCTATTGCCTTTATAACTCCGAGCGTCTCATCACTTGATGACCTTGGTTGAAGGTGAAGCTGACTGATCGATGCCGTCTGAACTTGATGTAGATACCGGATTCTGGATGCAACATGATCCAATGAGACATAGTATTACGCTTTTATCCCTTATTTTTGCCTGGACCGCCCTTTCGGGTTTTCAGTCCACCGGGATACCCATTTTTGCCCAAGCCGCCCTTTCAGGTTTTCGACTTGCCGGGTGTACAGATTTTTTTCATTTTCATCCCTTCATTTTGCCCGAACCCTTTTGGTTCGACGGGAAGCCCTAATTTTTGCCTAGGCATGTCAGCCTAGCGGGTCTTTTTTTATGCGTAGTATCTTTTTACTATGTCTGCATTGGCGGGGTGAGGAAGGTCGTCACCATCCATGTTGGTCAATATCATTGCTCCTCCTGAGAACACATGCTTAACCACAAATGGCCCTTCGTACGTAGGGGTCCATTTGCCCCTTGGATCACTCTGAGGAAGGATGATTCGCTTGATTACCAGATCCCCAACTTGATATTCCTGTGGTCTGACCTTTTTGTTAAATGCCCTGATCATCCGTTTCTGATACGTCTGACCATGACAGATAGCAGCAAGTCTCTTTTCGTCAATGAGGTTGAGCTGATCAAGTCGTGTCTGGATCCAATCATCTTCGTTCAGGTTTGCATCCTTCATTATCCGGAGAGAGGGTATTTGCACTTCGATCGGCAAGACTGCCTCCATACCATAAACCAAGGAGAAAGGAGTTGCCCCGGTTGACGTCCTAGCTGAGGTACGGTACCCATGTAGAGCGAACGGTAACATCTCGTGCAAATCTTTATAAGTCACTGTCATCTTCTGCACGATTTTCTTGATGTTCTTATTTGCTGCTTCTACAGCCCCATTCATCTTCGGTCTGTAAGGAGGAGAATTGTGGTGCTGTATCTTGAACTGTTCGCAAAGCTCAGCGATCATCTTATTGTTCAGATTGGTACCGTTGTCCGTGATAATCCTTTCAGGGACGCCGTATCGACAGATCAGGTTATGTCGAATGAACCGTGCCACAACAGTCTTGGTTACCGTAGCATAGGATGCTGCCTCAACCCACTTCGTAAAATAATCAATCGCCACTAGGATGAAGCGATGTCCATTGGATGCCGTAGGTTTAATCTCGCCGATCATGTCTATGCCCCACATTGCAAACGGCCAAGGCGCGGTCAGAACATTCAGGGGGACCGGAGGAACATGCACCTTATCTGCATAGATCTGGCACTTGTGGCATGTCCTGGAGTGTTGGTAGCAGTCAGCTTCCATTGTGGACCAGTAATATCCTGCCCGTAGGATCTTCTTAGCCATAGTATGTCCACTGGAATGCGTACCGAAGGTCCCTTTATGTAGCTCTTCCATGATTATTTCTGCCTCAGTCTTATCCACACAACGCAGTAAGATTGAATCATGGTTTCGCTTGTACAAGATGCCGTTGCTTAGGAAGAACTTGGCTGCAAACCTCCTCAGGAATTTCTTATCATTGACAGAGGCACCTTCAGGGTATTCCTGAGCTTCCAGATATCTCTTCACTTCGTGGTACCAAGGCTTCTCGGTCACCAATTCAGTCTCGAGATCACAACAGTATGCCGGTTCGTCCAGTTTCCAGATGATGATCCGGGGAGCCTCATTATCCCATTTGACCTTGAACATTGAAGACATTGTAGCTAACGCGTCCGCTAGCTGATTCTCTTCTCTTGGAAAGTTCTCAAAGGTTATCTCTGTGAAGTGGGGAATCAGGGTCAACACACATTCTCTGTAAGGAATCAAGTTTGGATGTTTCGTATCCCACTCTCCTTTGATCTGATTGATCACAAGAGCGGAATCTCCGAAGACACTCAGAAACTTGATCCTTAGGTCGATCGCAGCTTGGAGACCCATGATGCACGCTTCATACTCCGCCATGTTGTTGGTACAGTTGAAACATAGCCGGGCCGTGAGTGGAGTATGAGTACCTTGAGGAGATATGATTATGGCGCCGATACCGTTACCCAAAGCATTGGAGGCTCCGTCAAAGTGCATAGACCATCGGGATCCCGGTTCAGGTCCTTCATCTGGTCCATGTACTTCACAATCCGTCACTATCATGATGCTTTCATCCGGAAATTCGAAGTTCATAGACTGATAGTCATCTACAGCTTGATGTGCTAAGTGGTCTGCCAATACACTCCCCTTGATGGCTTTCTGGGTTGTGTACTGAATGTCGTATTCCGTCAAGATCATTTGCCATCTTGCAATTCTCCCAGACAGAGCAGGCTTTTCGAATATGTACTTTATCGGATCCATTTTTGAGATCAACAAAGTAGTGTGAGTCAGCATATACTGTCTCAGCCGGCGAGCAGCCCATACCAAAGCGCAGCAAGTTTTCTCAAGCAGTGAGTATCAGGTCTCACAGTCGGTAAACTTTTTGCTAAGGTAATAAATGGCATGCTCTTTTCGGCCAGACTCGTCATGCTGGCCCAGCACACACCCCATTGAGTTGTCAAGCACTGTCAGATATAGGATCAGAGGTCTCCCTTCAACCGGTGGCATAAGGATAGGTGGTTCTTGGAGATACTCTTTGATTCTGTCAAAAGCAGCCAGACATTCATCGTTCCAACGTACTACCTGATCTTTCTTCAGCAGCTTGAAGATTGGCTCACAAGTAGCAGTCAGATGTGAGATGAATCGAGCGATGTAATTCAGGCGTCCTAAAAAGCCTCTGACTTCCTTCTCTGTCTTAGGAACTGGCATCTCTTGAATAGCTTTGACCTTAGCAGGGTCTACTTGAATACCTTTATCACTGACCACGAAGCCTAGTAACTTTCCCGATCTTACCCCGAAGGTGCACTTGTTCGGGTTCAATCTCAGCTTGTACAGTTTCAACCGGTCAAATAATTTCTGCATATGATCTAGGTGCTCTTCCTCGGTTTGGGACCTAGCGATCATGTCGTCAACATACACTTCTATCTCGTGGTGGATCATATCATGAAATAAGGCGACCATGGCACGTTGGTAGGTTGCCCCAACGTTCTTTAATCCAAATGGCATGACCTTGTAACAGAAGGTGCCCCACTGAGTAACAAATGTAGTTTTTTCCATGTCTTCAGGTGCCATCTTGATCTGATTGTAACCTGAGAAACCATCCATGAAAGAGAACACTTTGTGCTGAGCTGTATTATCAACAAGGACATCAATGTGAGGTAAGGGGAAATCATCTTTGGGGCTGGCCCTGTTCAGATCCCTGTAATCGACACACATTCTGACCTTTCCATCCTTCTTAGGTACCGGCACCACATTAGCAACCCACTGAGGGTAGGAGGTCACTGCAAGGAACCCGGCATCAAACTGTTTCATGACCTCGGCTTTAATCTTCTCAGACATCTCTGGACGCATCCGGCGGGCCTTTTGCTTAACTGGAGGGCAGTCTTCCTTAGTTGGCAAGTGATGGACCACAATATCGGTATCCAACCCTGGCATGTCTTCGTAGGACCAGGCAAAGATCTCCATATAGTCATGTAGCATCTTGGTTAACCGTTGCTTCACGCTGAACTCTAGGTTGGCACCAATCTTTACCTCTTTCCTGTCTGCTTCAGTACCCAAGTTTATTGTTTCCACTGGCTCTTCATGGGGTTGAATAGCCCTCTCTTCCTGAAGCAACAGTCTTGCAAGCTCGCCAGGAACTTCGCAATCATCTTCGCCTTCGTCTTCGGCTAAGTTGATCGGATTTTCGAAGTCATAATTGGCAGTAGCAGAATTGTTATCAGTGAGATCTAGAGTGGATTGAAACCTGTATGAGTGAGTGTGTGTGTAAATACAGCTGTTTTGAAAATTATGTAAAGGAAAAGAAAGACAGAAAAGGAGCACAATATTTGCAATGCGAAAAATACGTCCAAGATTTTCATTCATGATATATGAAATGACAGTTTGTATGCCCTCACAAATGATACCACGATGCCTCGGGTAAGACACCGGGCCAAAGAGTTTATTATTGTTTATTACAGATACCAAAACATAGGAATTCATTACTTAGTAACAAGAGAAACAGATAAGTTGTCCTTTGCACTCCAATTGTTGAGTCCACTGTCGGTTGCCGGGTAGATCCAGCTATCAAACTCAGCTTCATCAACTTCATCCTCGTCTCCAATAGCATTCACTCCATGAGCAGGTAGGGGACCCGTCACCACATTAGGCTTGTCAGATGCCTCAAACTGTACCTCCTTGGCGTCAATAAGGTCCTGCAGCTTGTTCTTTAGTGCCCAACAGTCATCGGTAGAGTGCCCTGGGCTATCTGAATGGTAGGCACAACGAGCATTCGGGTTGTACTTGGGGGATGCAGTATTTGGAAACTTCGGCGCCTCCCTGACAGTCACTAAATTGGTTGAGAGCAACTGTGGCAGGATCTGCGACAAAGTCATGTTTAAACGGGTGAATTCTCTCCGGGGTCTTTCAACCTTCTGAGTATTGTTTGGCCGGGGAGCGGCAGCAGGCTTAGCAATCATTACCGCACTGACAGATTGGCGGTGCTCATGTCTCTCTGATTTCCTGGAACCATATACGGCACTAGACTCCTTCTTGAAGGGTTTCTTCTCAGAACTGGATGATGCACCCTTCGGAATTTTTCCAGATTTTAACCCAGCTTCAATCCTCTCTCCAGTCAAGATCAAATCAGTGAACCCAGCAGAAGAATTCCCAATGAGATGGTTGAAAAATGGCCCAGATAGGGTCCCCAAGAACATGTCAACCAACTCCCGATCAGTCAACGGTGGCTGCACCCTGCCAGCATGGTCTCTCCACTTCTGAGCGTACTCCTTAAAACCTTCGCTTGCACCTAACGACATACCCTGGAGTTGGGTACGTGTGGGGGCAAGGTCGGCATTATATTGATACTGCTTATAGAAAGCAGTAGCCAACTCCTCCCAGTTACGAACCTTGGTCCCATCCAGCTGATAGAACCATTCGAGATGAGTCCCTGAAAGACTCTCCTGGAAGAAGTGGATCCATAAATTCTTATCCGCAGAGTACGGCTGAATTTTCCGAACATAGGACCTTAGATGCAGCTTGGGACAAGACGCCCCGTCATACTTAGAGAAGGATGGTGCTTTGAACTTGTGGGGGATGATCACACCAGTTGACAAACCCAGATCCCCGAAATCCAGCCCAGGTACCTGTTGAACCTCCATAGCCTTCAACCTATCCTCCAGTTGCTTATATCTGTCATCTGCAGGAGGGTACTGCTCTTCATCAAAATCTGTCTCGTTGTCGGAGACCACTGGACTAGGAACCCTTGCTTCTGCCTGAGGAGAATTCTTGTCAACAGAAGAACCAGCCTCTTCCTGTTGCAGAGTATTGTTAAACCTTCGGCCCGAGTTGAACAGAACAGTTCTTCTCTTCTTCTTCTTCTCCTTCTTCAGGAGCATAGCCTTCAGTTCTTCTTGGCCTTTAGCCAGACCCTTGATTAATTCCTGGAACTGCGCATTCTGCGCCTGAAGAGCCTTGATTGATGTCTCAGTTGATGTAGAGTCGGTATTCATGGTGCTGAAATAAACAGCGAAGAACTGTAAGCAACCTGAAAAGTGGAAAAACCTGCTATGCACATGATGTATGAAATGCGTATGCAATGCATTCAAGGGTTCGAAAGTTCAAATTTGTTGTAGACAAAAAGGAACACACGTTATCATTAAGGAAATCATTGTTTAATACATCAAAGCCTCATGGGCAAAAGTACAAAAATCAAATCAATCCCAAAATACACTGCGCATCCTCTTCGGAGCTATGTAGGTGTTGAGATTCCTCTCCTCATGCAACAAGCGGGTGAGCTCCAAGACCTTCTTTTCACTGGCGTGCAGATTAGTCTCAAGAGAATTCCTTTCCTCCTTAAGCTGGATCCAGCTCTTCTGCATCTCTTCCCAGGATGTGGGCATATTAGGGTGCTGAATAGTGCAGGACACTTCCCCTTCCAATACTGGTTCCTTGATTACCGGGAGCATGTGAGGATAAGGCATCACTAACTTCTGGGAGCGAGCTCGTACCCACTTGAGATAAGGTTCCAACGGGATGGAATTCCTGTGTCCCAGTGTCTTGCTGTCTATCCTACTGGGCATCCTCCAAGCTCTGATAAATCTCTGGCGAAGTCCTTGAGTATCATTGTCGAAGTCAAAAACTATGTCAGGAATTAACATGTCATGAGGACCATCCCTCCGAGCATAACCAAACTGCCTCCAAGCCAGGCATGGGCTGTAAGTAATACCTCCTCTGATTCCAAGTAAAGGAACATTAGGGTACTCCCTGCAACGATCGATGATAGTGACATCTTCTCTGGACCTAGGGCACCAATGTATATCTGCATGTGTAAGAGTCATCAACCGTTGTGACCATCTCAAACCCCGCTCATTCTTCAAGACTGATTGTGGAAGGTGCGAAATAAACCACCTTCCCAGGAGAGGAGTGCAACACATAAGGACACCTCTTTTTCTCATGGTTCGAGTGTAACATGAGTGAAGGATGTCCCCCAGCAACGTAGGTATAGGATTCTTGGACATAAAGATCTGAACAGCACTGATATCAATAAGCTGATCCGGGTTAGGGAACAACACCAAACCATAGACAAGGAGGGCCACAACCTCTTCAAAAGCTTGCAAGTCAAGGGAGTTCCAACATTCAAGGGCCTTTTCAAACAGAAACCTGGCTAAGAACCCTTTGATACCACTTCTAACTTCCCAATGTCCCTTGAGGTCAGATGACTGTAGGTGCAAGGCTTTAGCAATCTCTTCAAGCTTAGGTTCCTTTTCTGTACCGTTGAAGGGTAGCTGATCAAGGATAGGGATCTTCAGGAGCCGGGAGAACTCCTCCAATGTAGGTACCAACTGATAGTCCAAGAAGGTAAAACAGTGATGCAGAGGGTCAAAGAATTGGAACAGGACCTTTATCATATCTTCCTCAATGTTGGTGTTGACCAAGCTGATGAGGCTTCCATGCCTTTCACTGAATGACGAGTTCTCGGGAATCCTGGATATAAGCTCCTTGAGCTGAGGAGGGACCCTTACAAGACTGATTTGAATTGTCTTTCTACGAACAGTTTCCATGTCCTACAAAACAAGAACAAAGATGAAAATTCGAACCCCTGAAATGGTTAGTCAATGCATATGATGCTGGATGATGTCATGATGCTATGATTAAACACACCACAGATATTTACAAAGACAAACATGTAAGGCACACAAGGCACACAAGACAAGCCCTTAGGGTTTAAGGCCAGCATGGGGTCTGGGTAGTACCCTCTTGAAGTTGGTGGGTTCAACCTGTCCTAATCAAAGTAACCGGGTTCTAAGGTTCCCAATATCACGGGATTGCTTTCATTGTTCATCGTTTCGATTTAGCCACTGAACTGGCGACCGAAATATTCCAAGAAAGCAACCCTCAATTGAGTGTAGTATCGAGTATCAACCAACCTCGGACTGCACCAAAGTCAGTTATCTCACTACCCTAAAGAGGCCAAGATAGTTCAATTAAGGTTCCTAAGGCCTGTTGATGCTTCACGACACCACGCGGAGGCCCCGTACTCTCCTTGACTGAACTCAAGGGTTACCGGTACACACCAAAGTGCCACATCAACGTAGCAGACTGTTTCAACCATGTCGGTATACCCCGCACAGTTCCCTCACAGCCTTGTTGCTACTTTCTAAGAAGGTATCCCCCAGATCCGGGTTAGGATCTATAGAACTTCCAAGCAACCCACAATTTAAAGTACACAAAGCAATACAATTGAAAACATAGTTATGACCTAGCCCTAAGGTACACCTCACTTTAAGTTTAGTCCCCAGCAGAGTCGCCAGTTCTGTGATCGGTGGATCTGGAACTGACTGTTTAACGCTGGTTCGCGAAATTTCGCGGTAAGCAAGAGTCGCCACCGTCTTTTATTTTCTCCAATTGGAAAGGACAAAAGCACAGGAAAAATTTCTTAAAGAGATTGCTCTCGGTTCGGGAGGTAGATTATAGAAAGGGAAGGTGTTAGCACCCTTTCTATCCATGGTTATCCATGGGCTCTTAGATACTTGCTCATTTGTGTTTTCAAAAATGGTTTGTTTGCTTTTCAACTGTGGGTTTTTAAAAAGTTTCTTTGAAAATTCCAGTTCGACTCTCGTATCTGTCCTCAAGAGTGTTTGAAAAATTGCTTTCGAAAGCTTTTTGAAAATATGTTGGTGTGAAAAGTATTTTTGATTTGTTTTGAGATTTAGAGCAAGTATCTACGAGAACCTACCTACCCTAAGGAATTCGTCTGTGCAAATGTCCTTTAAAGTAATGCCATCCCACCATTGAGAGGTAGGTAGCACCACCGTTGGAGGTGTTCGGGTCAATTCGAGGTTCGGGACATGGTGATCACCAGAGCAATAGGAAGATACCTTAGAAGCTACCCTCATGCCAGGTTCCCGGATCATGAGGACTTACTAAGACATCCTCTACTCGACGATCACCTTTCGAGGCAAGGCAACAGTGAGGCGTACCCTAGGGGTGGTGTGTGCGATTCGTGTGTCGTTTTCATTGATATTTGTCTTGTCATGTCAATTGGTGTTCTACGCTTGATTTTATTTATGTCCATTCCTTCTTGCATGCTTTGCTTAACAATTAAAAGTTGCGAGGAAAAGTAAATCTAAGCTATTACAAAAGGCGCGGGTCCACATCGCCAAAAATTAAACCGGACCCGATTTGACGGAAAATAAAGAATTAAAAGAATTAAAATGTGCGAGAAGTAAATGTTACAAAGCTTCGGGAGAGATACATAATTGTTTAAACAAAATAAAATAAATATGCGAAGAAATTAACAATGTGGGCGTTGGACCCTTTTGCAAAATATTAACATTAATGAGGAATTAAAATTTAAAATTAAAAGAAAGCAAGAATTTGTTTTTTAGTGTTTTTTAGTATTTAATGAAAAAAAGAGAATTAATTAAAATTAAAATGAAATGCAAACCCTAATTCTAGTGGCTTTTAAATTTGTTATGAAAATATTAAAATATAACCTAAATTAAACCTAATTTTTTCGTACAATTTTAATTATGAAAATAAATAAATAGAAAATAAATATTATTATTGTGAAAAAAGAAAGAATAAAACATTAACTAAACCTAATTCTATATTTCTTAGATCTTATTATGAAAAGAATTAATATTAAAACCCTAATTTAAAGTTAATTTATGTACATGCGATTTGTTTATTAAAATATTAGAAATAAAAATTATTTATTACATTTTTTGTCTTTTCTGATTTTTAGGCATTTTTTTGTATTTTGTAAAAAAAAAATAATTAATTAAATCAAAACCATAAAATAAATAAAACAATAATTGAAAAAATATAATATGAAGAAAATTGCAAACCAGGGGGGGGGGGGGGTTCAGGCCCCAATTGTGAGGTATGGCCTTAGCAATTCAGGCCCATTTGTATCATGGCCTTGTTGACTTTGGTGCACGCGTGTGGGACGGTTGACTCATCCTCATGGTGTTCATCAATTCCCAGTCTTGGATGTGAATCTCTTGGACGCGTGTACACTTGGATCTGGTGGTGTATCATGGATCATAACGTAGGCGCTGCACCTGAACGTTAGAGAAAAAATATTATTGAGAAAGCATGAGACCTGGGACTCGAACCCAGGTCTTGGATGTTGAAGCAATGAGCGTTTGCCAGCTGAGCCACTGAACCTTTTTGATATATTAGTAACAAGTAAATAATATAAAAGAAAAGCGAAACATTAGTGGATTAAAGCGCGCGAGATTTAAATTAACCAATCATTGGCAGCCACGCAGTCGTCTTCCTCGCGTGCCTGAAACACAAAATATAAGGCAACGGTTTTACGTGCGTTGTCTAAGGTCAGTTTCAAGAAAATAGCGACTAGCGCTATGGTGTCCATAAATTGGGCGCGATTGGTGTTTCCTCTTCGTCTGAACGTGCTGAAGCTAATGGTGGTGGTTTGGAGTCTCAATTTTGCCTTATTTGAGAAACCCCAATTTCAAGCTCTGTAAACCCTAGAAAACAGTTATGGCATAATCGCGTATGGCTTGCAAAAATTCAATCAAACATATGGGTTAGCTTTAGAATCACACCAGGAACAAGAATCAATAATTGAAATGTCATGAAAATGCATAGATTATAGAATACGATTATGAAATTTTCATGGAATATGTTGAGTTCTGTACACCGATTCCTTGCCTTTTGATGAATGTTCTGAATTGGAATATGATCAGTGAAGCTTCAGGAAGCCAATGGAATGAATATTAGGGCTTGAATCGTCCTGAAAAGTGCTTTTCAGTTTTGAGTTTTTAAGGAATTTTTCCAAGTTTGCAATGGTGTATTCTGAGCTGCTGCGTGTCTATGGACATTAGGGTTATGTTTGTGCTTATGTAGTGAATGTATTAGGTCAAAAATATTGATCAAATCTCTTGTAATTCATTGTTTTGAATATTTGATTTCTTAAGATCTTTATCATATCCTTTTCACATGTTTTTGTATCAATTAGCATCCAATCAAGCCAAATCTTTCCATAATTGTACAAGCACGAAATATTGAGTCCAAAACATGTATAAAAAGATTGGTTAGGGTGGATTGAATATTTTTCATGTATTTTAAATGATTTAAATGAATTAATATAAATAATAATTCAAATAAATAAATAAAAAATGAGAAAATACTTCCCTTTGGGCCAAGTGGTCGTGCACATGTTTGGAATGATGAACCATGGAAGAAAAATGGGCCCATTAGCAATTTTAGGTCATTTGGATCAAAGTTGACTTTTCAAAATATCCAAAAATTTCCCAACTTCCACAAGGCATAACTTGCTCAATTTTTAAGCTTTTCTCATGTTCTTGGACATTTTGGAAAGGTATTTGAGTCCTCTAACCAATGCCTTTGGTCCCATGTCATTTTGATTTACCAATCTCAAGTTATGGCCTTTGACTTAAAGTCCCTTTTTGTTGACTTTTGAAAATGACCTATAATGTTGAAATTGATAACTTTTTGTGAGAGCATTTCTTGGACTTGAAGTATGAAGATGAGTTGTAGGAAATGTCTTTCTCTTCAAAATGAGCTTTGGATGGGATTTTTCTGATAATCCATGTGAAAGTTATGCCCTGGTCAATTTCAGTTGACTTTTTCAGCAGTCCAAATAAGGAAACTTTTGCATCTTTGATGATTTCTGAGCCAAATTTTGAGAATCATGATCAAGCATTGATCAAATGATGTTTGTGGCTTAAAAATGATATGTTGACCAAAAATTTGAACTTTTGACTGTCAAATGACCATTTTGCCCCTACAGTTGACTGTAGTGCAATTTAGGGTTTTGACTGTGCAATTTTATGCTGAATGCCTTGAAACTTGATATGAGGATACTTGACCATATTTGTAGGCATCTGAGACTTGATTGGGCCCTTGAAAACTTCATTTTCTTAATCAGAACACAAACCCTAGTTTTGACTGCATAGGAGACCTTTGCCCTGTGCAACCTTTGGGGAATTTTGTGACTTGACTTGGCAATTTCTTGGAGAATATGGGAGGGAAAATTTTGGGGTACAACAGTAGGCATTCGGTGAACCACAATATCGGTATCCAACCCAGGCATATCTTCATAAGACCAGGAAAAGATCTCAACATAGTCACGCAGTATCTGAATCAACCGTTGTTTAAGACCAGGTTCCAAATTCGCACCAATCTTGACCTCTTTCTTGTCTACCTCTGTACCCAGATTTACCGTTTCCACTGGCTCTTCATGCGGCTGTATGCCCCTCTCTTCCTGAAGTAACAGTCTTGCAAGTTCTTCAGGCACTTCACAATCATCTTCACCTTCGTCTTCGGCTAAGTTGATCAAATTTTCAAAGTCATAACTGGCAGTAGCAGAGTCGTTATCAGTGGGATCCAGAGTGGATGTAGACCTGTATATGTTAGTGTGTGTAAAATAGTTGTTTTGTAATATAATAATAAAAGAAAAACAAGGAGCACAAAATTTGAAATGCAAAAACGTCCAATGCTTTTATTAATGATATATGTAGATGACACACATAAAGCCCTCACAAAAGAAGCCACAGTGTCCTGGGTAAGACACCGGGCCGTAAAGTTTAAAACATTGTCTGTTACACATTCAAAACAAAAGTCTCATTACTGGGTAATAAAAGAAACTGGCATAGGATCCTTCGCTGTCCAATTTCTCAATCCACCGTCAGTAGTCGGGTAAATCCAGCTGTCAGTGTCGAACTCCTCTTCATCATCCCCAATAGCATTCACTCCTGCGTCATGTTTGGGCATAGGCGCTGTTATGACATTAGGCTTCTACGGCACTGCGAACTCAATCTCCTTAGCCTCAATCAAGTCCTGTACTTTGTTCTTCAAGACCCAGTAGTCATCCGTATCATGCCCCGAGCTATCAGAGTGAAAAGCACAGGGGGCATTCGGATCGTACTTTGGTGATGTTGTATTTGGATTCTTCGGGGCCTCCCTTGGAATCACTAGATTGGTCTTTAATAACTGCGGAAGAATCTGGGATAAGGTCATGTTGAGCTGAGTGAATTGTCTTCGCGGTCTCTCGGCCCTTGACTGATTGTTACGCTGAGGAGCACCAGCAGGTCTTGATATAACCACCGCATTAACAGCTTGGCGGCGTTTAGGTCTATTCTGACTTTTTGAACTGTAAATAGCACTGGAATCTTTCTTAAAAGGCTTCTTCTCGGTGCTTGATGAAGCCCCCTTCTATATTTTACCAGCCTTGATACCAGCCTCAATTCTTTCCCCGGTCATAATCAGCTCTGTAAACCCCGATGACGAACTTCCAATCAGATGGTTGAAATACAGACCAGACAAGGTCCCTAGAAACATATCCACTAGCTCCCTATCAGCCAAGGTTGTACTCTACCAGCAAGGTCCCTCCACTTCTAAGCATAATCTTTGAAACCTTCGCCCGCACTCATAGACATACCCTGGAGTTGGGTACGCGTGGGAGCGAGGTCGGCATTGTATTGGTACTGCTTGTAGAAAGCAACATCCAAATCTTCCCAATTACAGATACTAGCTCCTTCCAACTGGTAAAACCATTCAAGCTGAGTCCCTGAAAGACTGTCTTGAAAGAAGTGGATCAAAAGGTTCTTGTCAGTGGTGTGTTTACCGTTGTTTTTGGTAAACAACCGCTGGTCTCCAAAAAAGGCAAGTTTTTGGTTTACTTGCGGGATCGACCAAACTAATCCTAGAACATATGCTAATCTTTATGTAAAAAGAGTAAGAAGGAAGAACACACGTTCGACCCAGGGGAGAGATGTTTAAGATTGTTGAACAGTAAATGAAAGCATAAAAATGCAAGTAAAAGAAGTAAAAGAAGTAAAAGGTAACTTTGCAGGATAATGGTAAAGTAAAGTAAAAAGACTTTTATTAAGTAAAAAAGGTGTTTCTAACGTACATTGCTCTGCTTTTTATCCTTTCTCACGCAGTAGTTACTTGGATAATATTTGAGAGATTTAGTACTATAAGTTGAACACACCAAAAAATTACACAAACTTCTTAATTTATACTAAAAATAGGTAACTGTCGAAGGGACATTTTGCGCTAGGATGAAGACAAGTGTCTTCTGCATGCCTCTCGACCCATAGCCTTTTTCCACGTTTCCTTCCCTTAGACGCTAATGAAAACCACCTTTCCCTCCAATAATTCAAATTTCAAAATGGTCTTCGTCCCATGTGCCAAGGCGCAAACACTTCCCTTCAGTCGAATAACCTACATCTGCTTCGGTCGAATGAACCTTTGGTCGAAGCTTCTTATTATATCTTGGATCCTTTTCCTTAAATTATCTCATGCGTCGAATTATACCTCCTGGTGTAGCTCATTTCCAGCTGTTTGGTCAAAGAGACCAAATATAACAAGTGTCGAATTTGGGAGCCAACAAATTTCCCCCCAAGAATGTCTATTTCGACGCTCAAAGAAATAGCCATTCTTTGAACTTCCCATTCGACACCTGTCTTCCCAGTTGTCCACCAAGCTTTGACGTGTACTTTTCTCCTTCCAACAACTGCTATATAACCATCATTACTTTTTTCCAAAATGTCTCTTCAAAACTGCCGTTACCACTTCGCCATGATGGCCTCGTTCCTATAATCTAGGCAAGCATGTCCCAACGTTTCCCAACGCCTGCACGGTAATCGTTTCCTGCCTTGCCACGTGCCCCACTACCTGCGAAACATTAAATGGCTTTGACGAGACATTTCCCACTTCTGAAGGCTATAAATACTTCCAAACTTCTCTATTTAGAACTTTTATCATCTTCAGCTTTTCCAAACCCCTTGCATTTTCACAATGTTGTACTGTCACCTTCGTTCTTTCTCTTAAGTCTTTAACAATGGCCTTTCTCTCTAATGCCCTAAACAATCCGCAACCAAAGAATGCTAATGATGTTCAGAAACCACCAGAGATTTTTTCTACCAACCCTCCTTCTTCCTCGACTAGCAGGTACATTGCTGAACCTATGGGAGAATGGCGAGAAGCCTATGATTCTCAACTCCTTATTCCCGTTAGATATAGAGGAAAGATGTATGCTATGTCTGGCCCATTATCTTCATGTGCCGAAAATCCCTTAAAAAACCGTGCCTTTTTTCCTACACACCCAAGGCTTAAACCCATAGGTTGTGCCAAAAAACCTAGGGCAGATTCTGAAGACGCTACACCGGCTAACCAACAACATCCTCAAACTACTGATGATATCAACCTCCAGTTCATGAATAAAGGGAATCGAATCTTTCGATCAAGTCGTAACCTTTCTTCTGAATACTCCGACTGGTTGAATAAAATGGAGAGGGTGCAAGCTTCTGTCTGGAAGGAGATGGGCATCTATGATTTAGTGATGCTGTCGAAGACAAGGTTACCTTATTGTCCCCTTATGCTGGTATCCTCATTGTACTTTTGGGACAGTGCACATTTCACCTTTCATCTTCCTTGTGGGATGATGACCCCTACCTTGTTCGACATAGCTTCCATCACCGGTCTTCAACCCACTGGTGACTATTTTGACCCTAAAGACTTGTCTGAGGATCCCATCGGGTTTGCTGCTACCAAACCCACTTATACTACCTTCATAAACCCCTTTCATGACAAGGCTTCAAATACCGTGTCGGAGATGGAGCACATAGCCTTCTTGGCCATGTGGCTGTCTCGATTTGTTTTCTGCACTAAATCACTGCAGGTGACAAAAAAGATGCTGACGCTTGCAACACAGCTCCATCACAAATACCCTCTTTGCTTGGTCGAATTGATTCTGGCCAACTTATATGAGTCCATCAGTAATGGTGTGACTCAACTTAAGGTTCTAGGAGACAGAGGAAGTTTGCTGCTATCTGGTCCCTTCTGGCTTCTGCAACTGTGGCTTAACACCACCTTCGAATCCTTCATCCCTCAAAAGAACAAGATCAATGAAGAAGCTCCTGAAATCTTAAACAGGAGAGTCGAAGGCACCAGGTTGGCATTTCTAACTCCCATTGATGAAGGCCAACAGTTTCAAAAAGCCTTTACAAGCTTCGTAATGATGTTTGCGGAGCTAAAAAGCTTTGATTTGATTATGGCTCCCTTTGCCAGTCGAAAAGTTGGCCCGGAATGGTTTACGAGACCATATCCTTCAGAAGAAGATGATGTGGTTGACGAGTTCGTGAGCATGTGGGAAGCGTTTCTCCGCCCCAGGATCATGCCTTTAAGATTTAAGAGCTCGAAGAACCAATTGAGCTTAATTGCTTATCAAACCAATCTTGTCTCTCGACAGTTTGGCATTGCTCAATCGCTTCCTTCGCCTATATACCCTCGAGAGAAACTGCTACTCTTTTATAATGCAGATTACTCAGAGGATGCCGCTACCAAGCATATTGTTAGGTATTCTGGTCAAACTACACTGACCCTATTCGACTTTAACCTTCATTTTCTGAACTCTACCACTTCTGAGACGTGGTGGAGACATTATTATGAGGAAGAGTTCTTCGACGAGAAGGACTTCTCCCACCATCTGCGTGAGGCATTCAAGATGGTTCTTGACAGAGTCAAAAAAGGTATTCCTTTTTCCATCCCTTCGTCTTAGATTTGTTTTTCCAACACCTAACTAACTATAGCTGTTTTGCCTTTCGTTTAGCTGTCAAGCGGGTTGCTTCGAAGAAAACCGCTGAGAGTACAAAAGGGAGAGACTCTGCTATCAATCCCTCTCCTAAGGTACTTACCTTTCCTTTTTACCCTTATTTTTATCTGACGTAGTTATTGATCTTCTCGACTTGGTTTTCTATATGCTTAGAAATTAACCCCCAAAAAGCGGAAGGTTCAAGAGATCCAAATCTCTAGCGATGAGGAAGAGGAGTCTCCACTTGTTCCTTTGTAGAGACGAAGATTGAAAAAACCAACTCCTGCCGTCGAAACCCGTCCAAAAATCAGGATTAAAACTACGGCGGGGAGGCTACCTCCTGTCATCATCAATGAACCCACTGAACAGAAGGTAATCGCCAGATTAAACAATCCTAGTGAAAGTGACAATTCTAGTCCTGGTGCTGAAATCCCAGTACAGGTATCTACTTCGACTGCTTGTTATGTACTTCTCACTCTCTTTTAATTTGTGACGCTTTTAAAAGCAATAAATTCTTTCTATTTTCTAGGACACTGCTGGCACTTCGACACGAAATCCTACTCATGTCGAGGACTCGACCACTTGCTTGAATAGTGACGGGATTCCTACCTACAGACCCTCTTCAGCAAAAGACTCCTTCATGAGTTCAGCTAAAGAAGTGAATCAGACTTCTGAACCCCAGCATGAAACCATAGAAGAAGCTGATGAAGAAGAAGCTGAAGGAAATCAAGAGGAGGTTAGGATTCCTATGGTCGAAGTTGAAACAGAGAGGGAACATGTGGAGATCCCAGAAGCTGAGGGTGAAGAAGCTCCTGTTGAAGGAAACCAAAATCCTCCAGGTACTGAGGCAATTCCTACTCAAGTACCTAACGTGGTTATTACAGCCAACGTAAGCATCCCTTCGACGGGGTCCAGAACCAAAGAGGATTTGGCTTTACTGAAGCAACAAGATCCGCTAGGTTATCTGACTGCAATCTTGGAGGGTCGAGAGAGCTCCTCTGATCGCAGTGCCTCGATTGCATCTGGCAGATCTACCTCGACTTCCCCTCTCGACGAAGCTCTTCAAAAGGTTAAAGCACAAATCTTTAATAGAGATTTAATGTTAACTTTAGAGGGGGAACCAGCAGCGCCTTCCTATCTGAAGACTATCTTGAAAGCTGTCGATCTTCTTGTTGCCCCTCCAGATGTAGCCAGTGTAATCCTGGATTTACTTTCTATTGTCGAGCAAGTATCAGCAGACTTCAATCGTCAAAGAATCATTAATCGTGATATTGAGGAAGCCAATGGCCAAGTGGCTGCTGCCTGGCATGCTGCCACTGAATCCACTTCTAGAGTAAAGGACTTGTCGAAGGCCCAGGAGGCTAGGCAAAAGGAAGTCGATGAGATTGATCAAGCCAATGTTCAATTGAGAGCACAGATTGCAGAGTTGGAAGCAAAACTCGCTGCCAACGACAAAAAGAAAGAGGAGCTTCTTGCTGTGAACACTGAGTTAGAAAGCCAAGAAGAATTGGCTGAAGGGTTAAGACATGTCGATCGAGCTCAATCTCTGGATACTAAGCTCGAAACCCTTCACCAATCAAAAGCTCTCTGTGATCGAAGGCTAGAATTGCAAATGATCAAGTACCTCCAGATTAAAGCTAATTTTCCCTTCTGAATCTTGTTTCTCCCTATTATGTAATCACTTTCTGTAACAATTTCAAAGCCATTTTGGCATCTTTAATGAAAATCATTTAAGTTTCCATTTTGGAATTCTTTATAATTAGTGATTATATATTATTTATTTTTATCTCTTGAAGCATAGGCCTTTACGTTTTCAAGTATTTACCATTTACCTTCAAGAGTCTTCGATCCTCACTTAACTCTTCGATCTCATAGGCTCCACCTGAGAAAGCCTGCACAATCTTAAAAGGTCCTTCCCACTTAGGGGACCATTTTCCCAAGCTTCGGTCCTTTCGATCCATTGGGAGTATTACTTTCCAAACTAGATCTTCAGGCTGAAACGTCTTAGATTTTACCCTTCGATTGTAGGATTTCTCGACTCGTTTCTTTTGTAGTCTCAAAAGATCTAAAGCTTTCAACCTTTCTTTGTCTAAGTCTACTAGTTCATCCAACATTATGTTTCAATAGACTTCGGAAGGGATCTCGTGATGTATTTGAATCCTTGTCGCTTGTAAGTGGATTTCCACTGGTAATACTGCATCATGACCATAGGTTAGGCGAAATGGTGTTGTCCCTGTAGCTTCTTTGGGACATGTTCGACATGCCCACAAAACTTGGTCTAGTGTTTTATGCCAGTTTTTGGGTTTCTTTCCCACATGTTTCTTTATTAAACTGATCACCACTTTGTTTGCTGCTTCGACCTGACCATTAGCTTGTGCATAATAAGGCGTAGACGTTAATAGTTTAAACCCCACTTCTGCAGCGAAATCTTGCATTTTTCGACCAGTGAAGACTGATCCTTGGTCTGTAGTTATTGTTTCAGGGATCCCAAACCTGTATATGATGTGCTTTTGAATGAATTCTATGACATTCTCCTGGTCTACATTGATTAAAGGAATCACTTCGATCCATTTAGTAAAATAATCAATGCCCACCAATATATACTTCTGACCTTTAGAAGATGCTGGTCGAATTTCTCCAATGAGATCCAAAGCCCATCCTCTAAAAGGCCAAGGTTTCACAATTGAGTGAAGTTCATTTGCTGGCACATGTTGAATGCCTGTATGTTTTTGGCATTCTTGGCATCCTTTGGCAAACTCAACACAATCTTTTAGCATAGTGGGCCAATATAAGCCTTGTCGAAACAATAACCATTTCATTTTTTGGCCTACTTGGTGTGCTCCACATGCCCCAGCGTGTGTGGTAGAAAGGGCCACATATGCTTCTGTTTCACTTAAGCATTCCAAGAGTACACCTTCTGGCGTTTTCTTAAATAGTTCGTTTCCCATCAACATATAACTCAGTGCTCTGTACTTTATCTTTCGTTCTGTCGAAGCTGCTGGATTTTGTAAATAATCCACTACAGGCTTTCTCCAATCCTGCTCTGTTAGATTGTCTATGAACGATATTTCAAAATTTTCCTGATCAGTATATCCCAACTTTGTGGTCTTTAAGTCTGATGGAAATAATTTGGTGGCAGTTACTCTCCCCCTAACTTCGATTGCCTGCTTCAGCCCCTCTTTCGAAACTTTATACCTAGAAGCAATCTGTGCCAAATCGTTGGCTGCTTGATTTTCTAATCTGGGTATGTGTCGAATGTTAACTGCCTCAAAAAATTTTAACAACCGTCTGGCTATTACGAAATACATAATAAGGTTTTCTTTTATGCATTTATATTCTTTCGTAATTTGTTTTAGGACTAACTCCGAATCTCCCATTATTTCGACTCGAGTTGCCTCCAATTCCAACAAAATTTCAAGGCCTATAATTAATGCTTCATATTCAACCTCATTATTCGAACAATCTCCATCTATTTTGTATTTAATGTTGTTGGAATTTTATTTGGAGAAATAATAAGGACTCCGACTCCGACTCCGACTCCATCTTTATAACGAGATCCATCAAAGTAGAGTTTCCATGGTTCGATCTCCAAATAATTTAGTGATCTTTCTTGTACAGAGTGGTCGACTATAAAGTCTGCAACCACTTGGCCTTTTATAACCTTAAGAGGCATAAAAGTTAATGAATATTCAGTCAATGAAAGTGCCCACTTGCCAACTCTACTATGAAGAATGGGTTTTGACAACATATACTTGAAAACGTCAAAATGAGACGAAACATAAACATTAACTGGCTTTATATATTGCTTAAGTTTTGTACAAGAAAAATATAGACATAAACACAGTTTTTCAACTTTGTTATATCTAGTTTCTGCATCATTTAAAACTCTACTGAGGTAGTATATGGGCCTTTCGACACCATGTTCGTCCTCCTGAGCCAGCATGCTCCCTAAAGTCTTATCTGACGCAGCTATGTACAGTCTCATACTTCTACTTCGACAAGGAGGCACCAGAATAGGTGGTTTAGTGAGGTACTCTTGGATTTTGTCGAAGGCCTCTTAATGTTCTTCCTTCCATTCAAATCCTCCTTTGTTGAGTCGAAGTAATGGCGAAAAGGCTTGCGTTTTCCCGCTAAGGTTGGATATAAATCTCCTTAGGAATTTTATTTTCCCAAGCAGGGATTGCAATTCCTTTTTGTTAGTTGGCGCTTTGGCTTGCAAGATAGATTTGGTCTTGTTTTGATTTATCTCGATACCTTTCTTGTGGACCACAAAACCTAAGAAATCTCCTGCTCTTACACCAAAAGCACATTTCAGAGGATTCATCTTCAAGCCATAACGTCTCATCCTCTCAAAGGATTGTCGAAGATGATCCATATGATCCTTCCCTGAAACAGATTTGACAACAATATCATCAATATAAATTTGCATGAAAGTGTCAATAAAGTCATGGAAGATCGAATTCATGGCTCTTTGGTACATTGCCCCTGCATTTTTTAAGCCAAAAGGCATCACTACCCATTCATAGGTGCCTAAAGCCCCAGGGAAACAAAAGGCCGTTTTCGACACATCTTCTTCAGCAATGAAGATTTAATTGTATCCAGAGTAGCCATCCAGCATACTCATGTATTCGAAACCAGCGGTAGAATCCACAAGCATTTCCGCCACTGGCATTGGATACTCGTCTTTGGGTGTCGCAGCATTGAGATCTCTAAAATCAATGCACACCCTCAAGGTACCATTTTTCTTTATAACAGGTACAATATTTGCAATCCATTTGACATACCTGATCGTTCTAATGAACTTGCACTTCAGTAGCCTTTCGACTTCCATTTTGATTTTTGATAAAATCTATGGTGCAAACCATCTTGGAGTCTGCTTAACGGGTTTCTTTCCAGGCTTTATTGGTAATTGCAGCTCGACCAATCCTCTGTCGAGACCAGGCATCTCGTCATAGTCCTACGCGAAGAAATCCTTGAACTCTTTCAGTAATTTAATCATTTCGACCTTGAGTCCTGGATCCATCTTTGCGCTTATGTACGTGGGCCTGTTCACAGGACCTTCGCCTAGATTAACCTCTTCTAGAGATCTTGTGCCAACATTCTGACATTATGCGCCAGCGGGTCATTTTCGAAACCAAGAGGTTCATCGTCATAGATGGCGTCTAACCTCTGGTCTATAAAGTCTTTCGTTCCCAAGTCGGGAGGCTCAGGACCAAAATCTTTCCCAGGTCCTGTCTTCGACAAAACTTGTTCAATGGCCTTGGAAGCCACATATTCAACTTCAGCCTCTAAAGCCGCTATCATTCTGTTTTCGGCCACATAGGCCGAAATCTTTTGGAGCGTTGATGACTTAGTCATCATCGTCAAATTTGCTGCCCCAGCCTATTGGCCGTATATCACTGATTCCTCCAAAGTCTATGTTGGATAAATCTTCTCTATCCCACTGGAAACCATAATCGGAGTGCAGGTATAGAGAGCAGAACGCATTTGAAGTTGGAGTCAAATCAAACTCTGGTGGGTTACAAGGCCCTATGTGAGCCAAATTCCTGTCAAAATCATTCTTTCCGACACTATTTATTTCACCCAGGTAGTAACTCTGGTCTGCTTCAATGTTCTCCACAGTGCCATCTGGGCGCCATATTATGACCCTTTGGTGCATCGAAGATGGCACTGCTCCAATGCCATGTATCCACTCTCGACCAAGGAGTAGATTGTAGTTGGGCTTTGCTGAAATAACCATGAACATGGTGGGTCGAAGGATTGAGCCCACTTTGAGGTCGAGTTGAATGACACCCATTGTGGTGCCAATTCCCCCTTCATAGTTGGATAAGACCATGTTGTGTGGCTTTATGTCGGCATCTCCTTTGCCTAACTTTTCCAGCATGAATTGCGGTATGATATTAATGGTTTCCCCACAATCAACCAGAATTTTGTTTATGGTTACCTCCCCAACTTTAGCTCTAATGAACAGTGGTTTCAGATGGCTCTTCATTGCCTCTGTTGGGGGTTCAAAGAATGCGTTTTGTTCTTCCACGCATCCATTGTTCATTATATAATAACATACTGGCTTATGTCTAGCCAGTTCCTGCTCAACCATTAGGTCAGTCTCTTCGACTTCGACCTCTCGATTATACTCTTTGGGCAGCACATATATGACATTCACCATGATGTCCAAACTGTCACTAGAGTCGGAGTCATCATCATTCGACCCACACGCTTCCGCCTAGGGCATAGGATTTCTCTCCAGAGGTTTCCTTTGTCTTTTCTACACATTGGTGCTAACTTCTGGATGAGGCCCAACTGCCTCTTTCTCAGCCTTTCGCCGTCTTTGAAACCTCCTCCATTGTGAACGAGACATAGGATTCTTTCTTTTATAGTTGCTCGACACATGGGTCATTTTTTTCGATGCAGAGGCATGGTATTCCTTTCTGTAATCTAGAGAGGAACCTCTTGGTACGTCGAATGTCTGCCACCTTTCTTCATTTGGCCGTTTTCTTCCCATGGTATTCATCCAGGTATCAGTAGGCACATTAGTTGGAGGCCTAAAAGTTGGTGGCCTCCTTTCTTGAGTCATGGGTCTTTGTTGATGTCCCCTTCTGGGGTCAAATCGAATTTATGGACCCATTCTTTGTTGGGCAATGGTACCCTATTTCGCTTTTACAGTCCGCATCACCTGTATGTGTTCAACGGCCTTTTTATCAAAAATAGAGCTACACCTAGGGCATAACATAACCTCTGATTTCTTCTTTTGGCATCTATGCAAAAAATCTCCCAAATTTTCATCCTCCTTTGGGAATGCAGTTTTGTTTACTTCCTCTTGTCGAAGGGTTTCCTCTGAAACTCTGGCTCCATAGACTTCGACCATATTAACCTGTAAGTTGCTTTTGGCAGTCAGGTTCATCTTATGCATTTTGGCCTCCAAGGCTTTTGTCGAACCCTTTGCAGCATCCAAATAAGAACCTGTGATGGTTCTTTTGCTAGAGCTTTCAGCAACTCCTTTGATCAATTTCAGGCCAATAACAACCTTTTTGTTTGATGCTTGGTCAACTTCTTTTTTCGAATCCAGGCCTTCAGTGGCCTTTCTCACCCCTTCGATTATTTTCCTGGAGATGTTCCCAGTGAAACTTCCGAAGATGGGTTTTGTGAGAAAATCTTCAGACACTTCTACCATATGAATGCCAACTGGTTCGCAATAATGAGCTTCTGCTTGTAGTGGGTTTTTGTCGATTTTCATTGCTGGTTTATCAGCAAATTTCAGCCTTCCTTCATTCAGTGCATGTTGAACGAGATCCATGAAAAGGAAACATTGTGAGGTTTTATGTCCTAAAAAATTATGATATTTACAAAAACCTCTTTTCTTTCTCTGTTCTAAAGGAGGCAATTTGGCCCCTGGGGGCACTATCATCTGCCCATCTTTAACTAATAGATCGAATATTTCGTCACACTTGGATATGTCGAAACTATAAGTTTTCTTAGGAAATTTATCACTGTTTTTCTCAGGTTCCACAGGATTTTTTCCATTTGATGGCACCAAAATTCGCCTTCTTCGATATCTATAGGATCGTTGTATGTCTCTGGATCATCATCATCCATTTCGACATAAGCTACCCTTTCTCATTGAAGAGTTTTAGCAGTTTTAGCCTTTTCAGCCTTAAGGCGTTCTACTTGTCGAAGCCTATCAGCAAGTTGGGCCATATCCCTTAGGTATTGTGTATCCAACTTTTTCCTAATCGAATAATCCAGGCCACCTGCTGCTATTTCAACTAATTCATGCTCAGGTACTTGGGTAAAGCATTTGGCTTTGAGTAGTCAAAATCTATTTAGATATTCATCAATTGGCTCTGTGAACCTTCTTTTTACACTAGCCAATTCTTTTAGACTTATCTTGGTTTGACCCATGTAAAATTGTTCATGGAACAATCTTTCTAATTGGTTCCAATTGTGGATCGAATTGGCTGGGAGGGTAGTGAACCAAGTAAAAGCATTTTTATTTAAGGAACTTGGGAAATATTTGATTCTAAGGTTTTCATTGTTTGCTATTTCTCCTGCCTCTATCAAATATCTAGCCACATGTTCGACAGTCGACTCTGTCGTATCCCCTGAAAATTTAGTGAATTTTGGGACTTTTCCCCTAGGTGGTAAGTCCGTTTACAGAATATATTCTGACAATGGGGATGTAAAGTTTGGTCTATGGAAACCAACATTCATCCCATTTTGAAGCACGATTCTCTCGATCGTAGCGGTTAAATTATTATCCGCCCCATAGTTCTGATGTCGAACTTGTTGTATTAATTCGTCAGCATTTTGGTTTCTATTAGCCAGAATAATGCCCTGATCGATTTCTCGATGGTTTCGAGGTATCTCTAATCTTGGTTATTCTACTTCGACCCTTGGAACTTGGGGGTTTGGATTAATTGTCAAATCTTCTTCCATGATTACCCCTTGATTTAATCTTATTGGTACCCTCTGGGGCTGTCGAAAAACTTGGGGTAGTTGAGCAACTTGAGGCACCCCAAAGAATTCAGCCATGCGCGTTATTTACGCTGTCATCTGTTAATTCGACTGTGTGGCAGTCTAAATGAGGGGATTTAGTACTATACTTAGAGTTTGTGCTAACATTTGTACCATTTCATGGTTACTTTCGTCCATCTGTTGCCTCAAAATTGCTGTCGAAGCATTTGTGAGACTTGGTATCTTATGAGATGGCCCTCCTAAAAATTGGTTTCTACTGGATCTAGACCCCTGTAATGGTGATGTGGAATTTACCAAAGGTTCTGAGAAAGTAGACGCAGCATTCATAAGGCTAGCCATTTCAGTAGTTGGCATGCCATATGGTTGTTCTCGACCCATCCAGGTTGTCGAAAAGCCTGGGGGTACAGTTGATCGAGACCCTAGGTTTATCCTTGGTGGGGGTGTTCCTAAAGGACCTCTTAGACCCACATACGTAAGTAAGGGTCCAGTTTGATTCATGGTTAACGCCGGTATGGATCCGACAGAAGTTGGGATATTCCCTTCGACAACAGTAGTAACTACTGTTCCTGTGATCGGTGGAGGTATTTCTCCATGGTTTGGCTCATTAGCCATACTACTCTCTCCGTTTTCTTTCCTAACAGTATATTTGTTGGTTATTCTACCACTTCATAATAACATGCAATGTTACAACTGTACAGGAAAAAACACAATAACATAGACAATTAGCAACGTCCCACCTGGTGTGCCAATTTGTTTACCGTTGTTTTTGGTAAACAACCGCTGGTCTCCAAAAAAGGTAAGTTTTTGGTTTACTTGCAGGATCGACCAAACTAATCCCAGAACATATGCTAATCTTTATGTAAAAAGAGTAAGAAGGAAGAACGCACGTTCGACCCAGGGGAGAGATGTTTAAGATTGTTGAACAGTAAATGAAAGCATAAAAATGCAAGTAAAAGAAGTAAAAGGTAACTTTGCAGGATAATGGTAAAGTAAAGTAAAAAGACTTTTATTAAGTAAAAAAGGTGTTTCTAACGTACATTGCTCTGCTTTTTATCCTTTCTCACGCAGTAGTTACTTGGATAATATTTGAGAGATTTAGTACTATAAGTTGAACACACCAAAAAATTACACAAACTTCTTAATTTATACTAAAAATAGGTAACCGTCGAAGGGACATTCTGCGCTAGGATGAAGACAATTGTCTTCTGCATGTCTCTCGACCCATAGCCTTTTGCCACGTTTCCTTCCCTTAGACGCTGATGAAAACCACCTTTCCCTCCAATAATTCAAATTTCAAAATGGTCTTCATCCCATGTGCCAAGGCGCGAACACTTCCCATCAGTCGAACAACCTACATCTGCTTCGGTCGAATGAACCTTTGGTCGAAGCTTCTTATTATATCTTGGATCCTTTTCCTTAAATTATTTCATGCATCGAATTATACCTCCTGGTGTAGCTCATTTCCAGTTGTTTGGTCAAAGAGACCAAATATAACAAGTGTCGAATTTGGGAGCCAACACGGTGTAAGGTTGAATCTTCCTAACATACGACCGGAGGTGCAGTTTTGGGCAAGAAACCCCGTCGTATTTAGCAAAGGCAGGTGCTTTAAACTTGTGGGGGATCACCACCCCAGATGACAGACCAAAATATCCAAAGTCCAGACCAGGGACCTTCTGAATTTCCATTGTGCTCAACCGGTCTTCCAGTTGCTTATATCTGTCCTCAGCCGGAGGATACTGGTCTTTGTCAAAGTCAGTCTCGTTGTCAAAAACCACAGGGCTAGGAACCCTCCTTTCTTCTTGATTTCCTCCCCCTCCAGATGAGTGGGATAAATTAACTTCTTCCCACAGCCTGTTCCCAAACTTGTGACCCATGTTCAGGAGAATCGTCCTCTTCTTCTTCTTCTTCTTCTTCTTCTTCTTCTTCTCTTTCAAGATTAAGGTCTTCAGATCTTGCTGACCCCTAGCCAAATTCATGAACAACTCCTGGAACTGGGCGTTTTGAGCCTGCAAAGCCTTGATTACTTGTTCAGTTGATGGTTCAGAAGACATGATGCTGAAATGAACAACAAAGAAGATGAGAAAACCTGTAAGGGTACCTGTTATGAGGTGCATGGGAATGATATGCGTATGATATGATTTCAAAGACGTCGAGAGATTCAAATTCGTAAACCAAAAATGAAACACACTTTTATTAGATAAACTTGAAATTCAATTGTTCAACAAATGCCTTTAAGGCGTTACAAGAAAGAAAAACTGAAAAGTAAATCAAAAACTAGAAAAAATAAAAAAGACAATCAGTGCTCCCATGGTCGTTTCTTGTCGGTGCAGACATAGTCATTGAGGATCTTCTCGTTCTCCAATTGCCTTGTCAACTTCTGAATCTTCTGCTCTTGCTCGTGATACTTTTCTCTGTAAGTATCCCGCTCTTCTCTCAGTTGCATCCAAGATCTCTTTAACGCCCCAATGTCAGTAGGCATGTGTGGATGGAGGATGGTAGGAGAAACCCCTTCTTCATCAGCAACCTCAACAATTATAGGCAAGACGGCTTCATATGGCATTCCCAGCTTTTGGGCACGGATTCGAACCCATCGGAGATATGGATCCATCGAAAGAGAAGTCTTTGGGCCTAGCTCATGCGGATCAGACCTGTTGACTCTATCCCATGCTCGTATGAATCTGCGGCGCTGCTCGTCACTATCCCCTTGGAAATCAAAGACAATGCTTGGCATCAGCAACTCATGAGGTCCTTCCCTTCTAGATCGCCCAAATTGACGTAAGGCCAAACACGGATTATAAGTGATCCCTCCATGAGTTCCTAACAATGGAACATTGGGATATTCCCCACAGCGATCAATAATAGCCACGTCTTCCATGCCTTTAATAGTCCAAATGATGTCCATGTGAGAGAGGGACATAATCCGGTAGGCCCAACCCATGCCTTCCTTGTTCTTCAAAACTGATTTGGGGAGGTGAGAAATAAACCACCTCGCCAGCAATGGTGCACAACACAAAAGGGTTCCCCGTTTCCGAGCAGTACAGGCATAGAGAGTGTGCAAAATGTCACCCAAGAGAGTGGGCACTGGATTACGGGACATGAAAATCTTCACTACATTCACGTCGACGAAGGAATCTGAGGTAGGAAACAACACCAAACCATATATGAGAAGAGTCAAAATGTCCTCAAATGCCTGGAAGTCTAGACTGTCCCAGAACTGATTAGCCTTACCAACCAAGAACTTAGTCAGAAAGCCTTTTGCCCCACTCCGAGTTTCCCAATTAGACATGACTTCAGCCTTTGTCAGATGGAGGGCTGAAGCAATCTATTCTGGCCTAAGGACTTTCTCCCAACCTGTGAACAGGATCTGCTCCAGAATAGAGATACCAAGTAGATCAGAGAACTCTTCCAAGGTAGGGACCAACTGGTAAAGCAATGGTACAGTGGATCAAAGAACTGGACTAAGACACTCATCATCTGCTCGTCCAATTTAGAAGTGACCAAACCCAAGAGGTGACCATGTCTTCTGATAAAGGAGGAAGTATCTGAAATCTTTGCAACCAATTCCTTAAGCTGAGTGGGAATCTGGACAAAGTTGATCCGAATGGTATTTCTACGCATGTGTGCCATGACCTACAAAACAGAACAAAGATGAATCCCTCCTGTCTTTGAAATAGGTTAGTCCAATGCAAGATGCATGCAATGTCATGATGTCATGATGTCATGATAGAAAACACACCACAAGTATCCATAAATAACAAACATGGTAAGGGCAAACAAGTCACACAGACAGCCCTTAGATTTCAGGCTGGCAAGGAGTCTAGGTACTACCCTCTTTCAGTTCAGTTGGTTCAAACCTGTCCTAAAAATAGTAACCGGGTTCTAGAGGATCTCAATATCACTGACTACCCTCGATCGATCATAATTCTAGTTTAGCAACCTTTTCTTGCGGCCGAAATCATCGCGAGAGTTTAGTCTCAATGAGTGTAGCATACTGCTACTGTTCTATGGCCAAGTTGGTCAATTTAAAGGTTCTAAGGTCAGTTGATGCTTAATGACCCCTTAGCAGACCCATATTCTCCTCGTTGCGCCACAAGGGATATCGGTACATACTAAAGTGCCACACCAACGTAGCTACTGCTTCAACCGTATCGGTCTACGCCGTACAGTTCCCTCACAGTTTATTGCTACTTACCTAAAGGGTGTCCCTCAGATCCGGGTTAGGATCCATAGTAACTCCGATACAAGCCTACAAAGATAAAGCATACAAATCAAGCAATTGAAAACACAATGATGAACTAATCCTAAGGTACACCCCACTTATTAAGTCCCCAGCAGAGTCTCCAGTTCTGTGATACGGTGGGAAGAACTGATTGTTTTTTGGAATGCTGGTTTGCGTTTTGTGTTTATGTTTGCAAAATGTCGCGGTAAGCAAGAGTCTCCACCGACTTTTATTTTATCCAACAAGGAAAGGAAAAAAGCACAGAAAAATTCCTTTTTCGAGATATTTCTCGGGTTCAGGGGGTAGATTATAGAAAGGGAAGGTGTTAGCACCCTTTCTATCAGTGGTTATCCACGGGCTCTTAGGTACTTGCTCAATTGTTTTCAAAATTGCTTTCTTTGTGCTTGTGGGTTTGAAAAAGTTTTTGTTTGAAAACTTTGATTTAACTCTTGCTTCTGTCCTCAAGAGCGTATGAAGTGTTTTTGAAAACTTTGTTCGAAAAGTGTAAGTGTGAAAATGATTTTGTTTTTTGAAAGAGCGAGTACTTGAGAACCATCTACCTACTCGAAAAAAAGAATCTTTCTATGCTATCTTCCTTTAGACAATTCTATCCCACTATTGATGAGTAGGTAGCATCGTCGTTGGAGTTTAAGGGTCAATTCGAATGAGGGACTTACGGTCACTAAAGCAATGTTAGGACGCCTTAGCGGTAACCCTAATGTCTTATATCATTTTGTTTGAGACAACGATATCCGAGGCAACCTTTCCGAGGCGACTATGATCTTTTAGACAAGAGGGCGACCTCTAAAGTGACCTATACTCAATGATCGCGTACGAAGGCAACCAAGTGAGGTGTACCCTAAGAGTGTGCATGTACGAGTGTGTCTTTTTCAGTTATTTTATCTTTGTATATGTTAAAGGTGGTATAAGTTTATTTTAGGTTAAAACATTCAGTCTTGTCATGCCGTCCTATTATCAAACATCTAACAGTTATGAATTGCGGAAAATAAATTGCAGAATTTAAATTACAAGGCGTCGGGTATTTACATCGCCAAAGACAAACCCTTAAAGAATAAATAAAGCAATAAAAAATAAATAAAGGTCCTATTAACTATTACAAACCAGAGGCAAGTACATTATTGAATAAAAATAATTAAATCGCGTGTGGGAAATTAAATCGAGCGCAAATTTAGGGTTTTGACCCTTTTTGGTTAAAGAGAAATATCTTTTTGGTTTTTGTTGTTTTTAGATTAAAAAAAAAGAAATAAATCCTAAGTTAATTACTAAATTAAATTAATAAATTAATTAAATGACAAATAAATTAGTTTTGGATTTTTTGTTATTTTAAGAAAGAAAATAAAAATTAATTGAGTTAGTAAAAACCTAATTAAGTCTAGTTAATTTTAATTATTTCAAAAAAAAAGTTAAAATTATTCTAGAATTAAAACCTAAGTTAATTTAATTAGTGTTTATTAATAAAATAAAAAAAATTTAAAATTAAAATTTGATTTGATAAAGAAAAATATTTTTGTGATTTTATTTTATAAAGGAAAGAATTTTTGATTGGTTAGTTAATTAAGCAAAAAATAATAATAAAAATAATATAAATGAGAGAGAAGGGGGGTATGGGCCTGAATATGGGAGTCTGAATCAGCAATCCTGAGGCCCAAAACGCTGGCCTTGTTGACATTTTCTGGATTTGGTGCTTGTGCATTGATTGATGCCTTGGTGGACCATCAGTTCCTGGCCACCAGATCTGGCCTTTGGCCATCTGGCTATTGGATGCTTTATGGTGCGTGGTGTACTGCATGCTTGAGTAAACACCTGATTACATGAAAAACAAGGAAAAAATGCAAAGCGCTGGAGGCAAGGATCGAACCCTTGACCTCCAGCCCTTGAACGCCTTAATGCCAACGTGGCTACCGCTGGGCCAACCGGTTTTTGATGTTAATAAAATATACAGTAATAAATATATATGAAACAAAATAAATGACCATAAAAACAAAAAAAATGCACGCGCTATTTGAACGGGCGAATGGGGAAGTGACACGCCATCGTCCCTGTCGTTGGACCGTGGCTAAAGATCAGAACACCTATACCAACAGACAAATGTCCGTCACTATAAACCATGTCCATTCCAAAATCTTGCATAAGCCATATAAATGAAAGGTAGCACCATGGTTGAGCTCGTCTTGTTCCCCTGAACAAGATGGTACCCTTCACGCAAGCCAATTATTCCTGTAATAAAAAGCCCTAAAAAAAACCTAGAAAACCCTACAATGGTGATCCACGATATAAAGCATAAGAATGAAATTTGTTATTACAGAAAGCTAGCCAATGATGTGGTGAATCAGAATATGCAATTATTTTTTACAATGGGTGCAAGAATAGAGATTTGCGATTTCAAGAACATGGCGGATCTGTGAGATACTTACAGTGCTCTAGGAAGCTTGAGAACGCGTGGTTTGGATTGGTTTCGCTTGTGGGGATGGCCAGGAAGAGATTGAGATACTTGCCAAGCCCTGAAACGTCCTCTAACCTTGATTTTGATCCCACACTTTTTCTTTGTTTTTGCAAGTTTTGTTCTGCCTCTCCAATTGATTTCCAACCCTTATTTTGATTGCCTTGGCTTCCTTATGTATCATGCTTTACATTAGGGTAGAAATTATGGACCGAATCTCTCTAAATCAATGCATACATATTTGATTTGATCTCCATTATTAACCTTTCCAAATTTGCCAATTTTCAATCTTTTTGCACATGGTTTGGTGTGATACGAATTTGATGATGTTAATGATGATGATCCAATCTTGAAATAGCCAAAAGATCTCATGTAATCAAAGTTTGGGATTTTATATGATTTTATTTGATTAAAAATGAATAAATTCAATAAAAAATCAAATAAAATAATAAAAATCAAATATGAGCTCATGGCTGAAGCTAGGACACGTGTGCAATGATGCAAGCTCGAATCAAGTGGAAACGAATGGGCCCATTTGACAAAATATGAAGTTTTAGGGATGGTTGACTTTTGGCAATTTTGCAAAAATGTCCAACTTCAACAATGCATAACTTCTTCAATTTTGAACTTTTGGAGTTGTTCCTTGACTTTTTAGAAAGCTTGAGATGTCCTCTAACCAAAACGTTTGGTCTCATCTCATTTTGATATTCCATGCTCAAGTTATAAGCTTTGGAAAAAAAGGTGTTTTTTTTACTTTCAAAAATGACCTATAATGTCCAAATTCATAACTTCTTGTGAGTGCATTTTTTGATCTTGGGGTATGAAGATGGATTGTAGGAAATTGCATCTCTTCAAAATGATATTTGGATGGGTCATTTATAATGAAGTATGAGAAACTTATGCTTGGTCAAAGTTGAGTTGACTTTTCCTACAAAACCCTAATTTAGCAACTTTTGAGTCTTGATGAATTTTGAGCAATCCTTGATGAATCATGATCAACCCTTGATAAAATGATGAAATATACTTCAAAATGATAATGTTGGCAAAAAAATCTTGAATTTTGACTGTTTGTAGGTCACAGTTGACTTTTGCCCTAGCACAGTCGATTTTTGGACCTTTTGAGCAATTGACTGAGCAAACTTCCTCTGCAAGGCTTGAAATTTGACATGGATGATCTTGAGAGCATATTAGGACATTAGGGAGAACTTTAGGTCATTTGGACTCAAGGATCTTGATGCAACACAAAACCCTAATTTGGGGTTGACTTCCTTAGGAGATGATTTGTCTGACCCACTCTTGAGCAATCTTGAGCCACTTGGAGATTTTTCTTTGCAATGTTTTGAGAAATATGAGAGGGCAAATTTTGGGGTACAACAGACGATACTACCATCCATTAGAGTAACAAATCTAAACAACGAACTATATCCCATAATGACGAGACTACCATCCATTGGAGTAACAAAATCTCTACAAAAAACTTTCTCCAATAATGACGAGACTACCATCCATTGGAGTAACAAAATCTCAACAACGAACTATCTCCCATAATGACGAGACTACCATCCATTGGAGTAACAAAATCTCAACAATAAACTATCACCCATAATGACGAGACTACCATCCATTGGAGTAACAAAATCTCAACAACAAACTATCTCCCATAATGACGAGACTACCATCCATTGGAGTAACAAAATCTCAACAACGAACTATCTCCCATAATGACGAGACTACCATCCATTGGAGTAACAAAATCTCAACAACAAAATATCTCCCATAATGACGAGACTACCATCCATTGGAGAAACAAAATCTCAGCAATAAACTATCTCCAATAATGACGAGACTACCATCCATTGGAGTAACAAAATCTCAACAACGAACTATCCCCAATAATGACGAGACTACCATCCATTGGAGTAACAAAATCTCAACAACGAACTATCTCCCATAATGACGAGACTACCATCCATTGGAGTGAAAATGAATTCTCGGGGAACTAACAGATTTACTGGGGAAGTATAGGTTTCTCAAATAAAGAGACCCGCAACTTGTTGTTATAAGAAACCCTTTAGGCAAAGAAATATGACTTATCTGGGGGAACTTCAATGTATTCATACTGAGGAGATAAAATCTTCTTGTGAAAAATAAATGCACACCCTCAATCCGGAGTTCAGAGCCAGACAATGAGCTGAATAGGAAGGCTTGAAACAAAATTCTTCCACGGGGAAAACTTAGTGGGAAAATTGAAACAATATACGTTTTCTGCTTAAGGTCGACAATCTATTGGAGAGAGGGTAACATAACTCAGCGAAATAGGGTAACATGCCAACAAAATATTAATGAATGTAGATGAGCAATGAATCATTAAATTCAGATATGCATGATGTATGTATGAATGGACGAATGTTGTCCTGTATATGCTGACAACATAGACACACATCACTGAGAATAACCAGACAAAAACAGCTTGGGTAAAGTCAAAACTCGGCTAAATCACATCTAGGAGGAAAACTTCACAAGAAAGTAAGCACCAACTAAGGAAACAAATTCGTACTTTACGGCTTAACTTCACCGGGAAGAAATATAATCAGAAAATAATCAATTTAAATTAGTGAATCAAAACAGATACATGGATATAACATCCTCTTTCAGGCTTCACCGGGGAACATCACACAAACTACAATGGGGAAAATAATGCTTCAACGTCTAGACTTCCACTAGGGATAATAAAATTGACTTCATTAGGGCAGATGAAAACCGCATCATCGAGATATCAACTAGGGATCTCGTGCTGATTTAATTGGGGAGGACCATACCATATCGTCGAGAGGAGCCCAAAATACATTCTTCAATACCAAGAGTAGTGATTGTGCAAACCTCTATGGGGAGAAATTATGAAGCTTCATGGGGATAACAACTTTCAGAGAGAAACTTTATCTTATCTTTACTTAGGGATTTAAGAAGTCAAACAATACAGCAAGAAATCAAAATTATGGGGATTTTAAATCAAACCCAACGCTTGGCGGGAGAAAACCCAAAAAGTTGACACATGTTTCAACACTTATTATAAAAGATATTGTCCTTGTCTAGTTGCCAAACAACAACAATAATGCCAATACTGCAAAAGGGCGATATTTTGCAAATGATTCCACCTCATCACACAAAGGGAGCAGGGACTTTTGTCATATGAGTGAAGACCTCACTGGGGAATCTGGGATAGAGGTTTCAAACCATGCAAACCCGAAACCAAAATTATCAACCTGGAGGAAAAACTAAACCAAGACCTGATTGGGGGAAATGGGATCACAAATTCAACACTGCACCATACATCAATTGGTATCATCTCCGACTACTTGGGAAACAACAAAAAGATCATACGCATATCAGCGAAAGCAATCTGAGAGAACTTTCCTGGGGAATATACACTTCCAAAATTTCAGAGTTCGTCCATCCTTGGAATCACTATTTTTGTTTTTCTTAAGTCACAAAATCTAAAGTAAAAAGTAATTTATAAATTCTTTTCAAAAACAATTTTATTATTAAATCTCTTTGTTTTGAAAATTACTATCAATAATAAATGGAATCTTTGCAAGAAAAATAAAATAAGAAATACAAAGAATTGGATAAAAGCTCAAACTTTATTAATAGAATGGTAGTCTGCGAATGGCGAGACCCCATAGATGTTTATAAAGTTTGGAAAATGGTAATATATTGGAAAAGATACATTGAAATACAATGATCGGTATTCTCCCTAACAACTTTGAATTCCCGAGCAAAAACTTCTATTGAAGTGTGGTAAGGATCCAAAAAGATTGTTGCTTCAATGATCAAGTCTTGTCTGACGTAGTTACTTGCCAAGAAATCCCTAACATTTGCCTAGGTTTCCCTTGTGGGTTTTCAACTTAGCGGGAGAATTTATTCTGTTTGTGTCTCTTATTTTTTCCTAGACCGCCCTTTCGGGTTTTCAGCCTACCGAGATGCTCTTTTTTTCCTAATCCTCCCTTTCGGGTTTTCGACTTAGCGAGCTGTTCTATCATTTGTTTAGGCGAAGTATTTCTTGACCGCATCAGCATTCATAGGACATGGGAACTCCTCGCCATCCATAGTTTCAAGAATCAATGCACTGTCAGAGAAGGCTTTCTTGACAACATATGGGCCTTCAAAATTGGGAGTCCATTTTCCCCTAGAATCAGCGTTAAAAGACATGATCTTCCTGAGCACGAGGTCACCTTCTCTGAATTCATGAGGCTTGGCTTTCTTATCAAAAGCTTTCTTCATTCTCTTCTGGTATAACTGGCTATGACATAAGGCTGTCATTCTCTTTTCTCCAATCAAATTCAATTGGTCAAACCTAATTTGGACCCATTCAGCCTCTAACAATTTGGTTTCCAATATCACACGTAGAGAGGGAATCTCAACCTCAACGGGGAGCACTGATTCCATACCATACACGAGAGAGAACGGAGTTTCCCCTGTTGAAGTGCGGATAGATGTACGATATCCATGCAAAGTAAAAGGGAGCATCTCATGCCAATCTTTATATGTAACGACCATTTTCTGGATGATCTTCTTAATGTTTTTATTGGTAGCTCCAATAGCCCTATTCATCTTTGTCCTGTAGGGAGATGAATTGTGATGGACAATCTTGAATTCTTCCAAAAGTTATGTCATCATTTTGTTATTCAGATTCGAGACGCCGTCGATGATAATCCTTCTTGGCATACCATACCAACATATAAGATTGTTCTTGATAAAGCGTACTACCACCTTCTTAGTAACATTTTCATATGAAGCTGCTTCTACCCATTTGGTGAAGTAGTTAATTTCCAACAAAATAAAATGATGTCCATTTAACGCCTTGGGTTCAATCATTCCAATCATGTCAATACCCCACATAGAGAAAGGCCACTGGGAAGAAATAACATTGAGAAGTGTCGGAAGTACATGAATTTTATTTGCATAAATCTGGCACTTATTTGCAAATTTGTAACAGTCAGATTCCATTGTCAGCCAATAGTAACTTGCCCTAAGAATCTTCTTTGCCATCTAATGTCCATTGGCATGAGTACCAAAGGAACCTTCATGGATTTCATGCATCAACGTGTCTGCTTCGTGTCTATCCACGCATCTGAGCAAGACCATGTTATAATTTCTTTTGTATAGCACATCTTCGTTGAGGAAAAATCTTCCTGCCAACCTTCTCAATGACTTTCTATCTTTGTTTGACGCACCAGCTGGGTATTCCCGATTCTGGAGAAAATGCTTGATATCATAATACCAAGGTTTTTCGTATGACGTTTCCTCTATTTCAAACACATGAGATGTTCTACAGACGTCGAACGGTGATACGAGGCACATCGTTCGAAGTATTTACTCGATACATAAAAGCCAGAGTGACTAAAGCATCCGCCGTCTGATTTTCATCTCTGGGAATATGATGGAATTCAACTTTGTTAAAGAAAGGTAATTGTTAGAATATAGTTTGATTCTACAACCCTTGTAAGAGTTTTGATGATAACAAACACTCAAAGAACAATTATGCTCCCTAAATAAATATTCTATTTTGCAGAGAAGTTCTGATAGAAGAAGGACAAAAGATGAGTTAGATAGCTATTTCAACTCTGATTCTATACATCTCTTAAAGAAGTCCTAACGCTGAAAACAGGAACTCTGTGTTTCTAATCCATAAAGTTCTGGAAAGAAGCAACGGTAACTTTCATCTTCTGAAGCAAGCATGTTCTGAAGCGTTACAATTCACTTAATGCTATTCAAACAGTAACGACTGAAAAGGGACAAGGATCTCTATTTTTGGAAAGCTCCTTAACTATCATTGATCAATATTCCAAAAGATTTCCCATGCATTGCCTATTTAAACAAATCTTGGAGGAGAAATCATTCACGATTTTATGCACAACAAATAAGTCATCTTCATCTTCTTCAAACGTATTGAATCTGAATTGTATAAAACATCACTTGTGTGATACTGTTTTATTAAAAAACACTTATTGTACATTCTCTTAAATATTGTTAGTGTATTTCCTTGAGAAAACCGGATTATGGTTTAAACTCAAGAAGACTTTGACGGTTGTCATTGTAGCTGTGTAATCAAGTTTGATTAGTGGATTAAGACCTTGTTGAGAGAGGCAAAATCACCTTGGCGGGTGGACTGGAGTAGTTTGAGTTCAAACGAACTAGGATAACCAACATGTTCTTTTATTTAAGTTTTAAAAACCCCAATTCAAACCCCCCTTCTTGTGTTTTTTCATTCTTCAATTGGTATCAGAGCGCCTGGTTCTGAATACGAGCACTTAACCGTGTTAGGAAAAGATCCAAGAAAGAAAAACACTATGGTGGGACCAAGTCAGAACATCAGCAATGACTACCATGATGATAAAGACAGAATCAACGGAAAACCTCCTATTTTTGATGGTGAGAACTTCGATTACTGGAAAGACAGAATCAAATGTTTCTTTCTAGCTCACGACGTTGATTTCTGGGATATGGTGACTGATGAGTACATACATCCTGTTGATGAAAGAAGTCAGAAGTTTGACAAAAAAATAATGAAAATTCATCAAAAGAGAGATTTCAGATATCATTACAAGGCTAGAACTATTCTCTTGAGTGTTATCTCATACACAGAGTATGAGAAGATCATAAACAGAGAATCAACAAAACACATGTTTGACTCCTTGAGAATGACACATGAAGGTAACACGCAAGTAAAAGAAACCAAAGCTCTTCGCTCATTCAGAAGTATGAAGCCTTCAAAATGGAAGAAGATGAAACCATTGAAATAATGTTCTCAAGGTTTCAAATTTTGATGGCTGGGTTAAAAGTTCTGGATAAAGGGTACTCAACAACTGACCTTGTAAAGAAGATCATCATAAGTTTACCCAAGAAATGGAGACCCATGGTCACAACTCTTAAACTGACCAAAGATCTGAACAAAATCTCTCTCGAAGAGCTTGTCAGCTCCCTGAGAAGTCATGAGATAGAGTTAGAAGAAGATAAGCCCCAAAAGCAAGGTAAGTCTTTAGCTCTTAAATCTAACAAAAAATATGAATCAAAAGTTTTGCACGCAAAAGAAGAAAACTATCGTGGATCCTCATCATAAGAAGACAAACTGTCTCTTCTCTCCAGAAGAGCCAATCAGTCAGAAGCACTAGAAAAGGAAGTTCAGAAATTACAGAAGAACATGAAATCATTCTGAACCATTTTCTGGATACAGAAAGACAAGTAACAAAGACATTATCCGCTACGAATGCAATGAACAAGGGAATTACAAAAGAAACTGTCCAAATCTTCAAAAAGAGAAACCTAAAAAGAAGTTCTTTAAGGAAAAGAAGAAAAGCCTCATGGAAACATGGGACGACTCAGACTCTTCTGAAGCTGAAACAAAATCAGAAGATGAAAGAGCCAACATAGCCCTAATGGCCAACATATCAGAAGACACTGGATCATCTGGATCAGAATCAGACTCAGAGGCAGAAGAGGTATTCTCTAACTTCTCTAGATCTCAATTAGAAGAGAGTCTGTCAGAAATTATTGAAAGATATTAGAAACTTCGGGTCATAAACAAGAACTTGAAAAAGGATCTAGTTTCTGACTCTGAAGAAACTAAGAAACTGAGATCAGAAAACTGAGCTGAAAGAAATGATTTCTAAACTAAAAAATAATTTACAAAATGCTCAGAGAGAAACTACCTCAGAAGTTCCTAGTAACTCTGATAAGATCATAAAGGAATATGATCATAGCTTTCAAAAATGTCTTGCTAAAAACATAGATAGAAGAAAGATGGATTCAATGGTCTATGGAGTTAGCAGAAATGACATAAAAGGAATATGATACAAGGGAAAAGTATCTCAACCTAAGAAAGTTAAGGATTTGGTCATTAAAAGCACATCTCTGTATTCTCACTTCACCTATGGGCACACACATAACATAAAGTATACTAGTAATGCTTTCTCTGCTAAACCAAAATTCAAACAGAATTTTGGTAACTCTAACAAACAAGGACCCAAAAAGATATGGGTACTGTTGTACCCCAAAATTTTCCCTCTCTTTTCTCAAGGGATTTCTCACAAGGATTCTAAAAAAATTCAAGCTTGCACAAGTAAAATAGGATCTTCCAGCATCAAGTTAAAGAGGAAACTCTTAAAAAAAGGGCAAAGCAGATAAAATGATTTTTTTGAAGAAAAATAAGTTTACTTCGATTCACAAGGCTTCAATTTGACTTTGGTCTCCTTCAAGCCTTCTTCGATTTCCCTTGCTTCGATTGGACTTTGGTCTCCTTTAAGCCTTCTTCAATTTCCCTTGCTTCGTTTGGACTTTAGTCTCTTTCAAGACTGCTTCGATTGGATTATGACATCCTTCATGCCTCCTTCGATCCATAAGACAATAGCATCCTTTGTGTCTCCTTTGATCCATAAGGTAACTCCTTCCTTTTGCATGCCTCGATCCACAAGGAAAAAGGTCTCCTTTGAAGCAACTAGCTTCGATCCACAGGGCAAGCAACGTCTATCTTCAACTAGCTTCGACTGGAAATTTGAAACAACCTCCTTCAATTCAAAAAGAGAAGGGCCTCTTATTTGTGTCCTTCGATTCAGAAGGTAGTAGCTTCATATTGGCTTCCTTTGTTTCATAAGGAAATGACCTTCTGAAATCTTCCTTCGATTCAGAAGGCAATGGCCTTTTGAAGGTTTCCTTTGATTCACAAAGCAGGCACCTCCTGCATGCAAGTCTTATTTGGGCATTTAGGCCTCTTGCATGCAAGCTTCAATTACACAAATGGCCCATTACAAGCTGGCTTTTTGGTGCACATAGCAATGGCCTCCTGCAGCTTTCCTTCGATTCATAAGCCATTTATCCTTTGCATGATTCCTTCGATTCACAAAAGCCAAGACTCCCTTCAGGCCAGTATGCACAAGGAAATGGCGCCCACAAAGCATTGGCTACTTTCACACCAGTTTCGACTGGGCAATATCTCCCTTGGAAATAAATATTGTTGCCTGAAGAGGAGTCTGGTCAAAGGTTGGACCTATGAGGTCAAAACAAAAAGATGAAATATTCACAGATGCTTGCTGTATGTCCAAGCCTCATACACTGGCCATAACGCTCCAAAACTGCTGCACAATAGTCCTGCTACACTGCTCTTATATTTGCACCAATTTGACATACAAATACTGCCCCTCGAAAGCTACAAAAACGTTATACCCAATTTGATCAAATCCTTTTGTTTCCCCTCCTAAACCTCAGCCAACTTGATATATAAATAAGAGGCTCCATAACACATCTATGGGACTGGAAAACACATCCAGAGGTTTTTGATAGCTGGAGAAATTTTGATTGTGTGAAAATCATCAAACACTTAACACATTCTTAAACCCAGAATCAAAAGACCATACCTTTGTTCTTGTTCCTTTCGAATCTAACACTAGAAGCACAACACCTGTTTATTTTCCCTTTCGAATCCAGGAAAAACCTCACACATTGTTTTTCTTTCGAATCCAGTAGAAGGAACACTACACCTGTTTTTCTCCTTCGAATCCAGAAACAACAAACACACCCCTACTCTTCTTGACCTTCAAATTCAGCACTAGAGACATCATCTTTGTTTCTTCCCTTCAAATCTAGGAGCACCCAAGGCAGCAGCTAAAGGTCCAACCCACAGACCCCAGCTTCAAGCAAGGTAAGTCAACCTGACCTTAAGCTTTTCGTTTCAAACATAACATGTAAATACCATTTGTTTGCTTTTCGTTTCTGCCTTTTTCGTTTGTTTTCCTTGTCCAAATATATGGTAGAACTAACCTGTACAGACTCAAATAAAAATAAAACAAAACAAGTTTATTGAATCAAAGCTTTAGGCTTCACCCCTGGCTGCTTCACAGTTGCAATCAGAACAAAGAGTATGGCCTTAGGCTTCACCATACACTGACTTCTAGGCTAATCGAAGGAAGCAGAAAATGAAGTAATTGAAGGATACACCCATGTTGACTGCCAGGCCTCAATCGAAAGAAGGAGAAAGGGAATGGTCGAAGGTTACTTTCTCACCCTAACATTCCTGCAATCAAAGGAAACAGAAAGGCAGAATCGAAGGCTCCGTCTCACGCTGGCTGCTAGGCCCAAATTGAAAGGAACTAGAGAAGCAGAATCGAAGGGTGCATTCTCCCTGGATCAAAAAGCTTATTTTCCCTTCTTTTATTTTGTTTTGTCTTTACTTTTTCTTGCTATTAAATATGGTTATAATAGTGTAGGATATTTATTTTCTGCATTTTTATTGCTTTATACAAATGTTAGTAATTAGGATGTATGGCAAGATAAAACCAACAAGTAGACAATCCAAAATCAAAGACAAAAATGCATGTAATCAAACACACCATGCATACACATGCACCTCTAGGGTGATCTCACTTGTTGCCTCGGAAAAATAGTCATGTCCCTCGAATATGGGCGTTTTAGCAAAGACCCTCGATAAAAGATCGTAGTCCCTCGATGACCCTCGATGTTGCCTTTGGTAAATGGTCTAGTCCCTAAACAAAAATTGCTAAAACTTCTCATAGGTTGCCTTCTATGACTATATAAACGACCCACGCCCGTCACTTCACATCCAACGACGGGGCTTATTACCAAACCAATGGTAAGATAGCAACATCTAAAGGAGGAGGAAAAGAAAAAATACCTTTTGAGTAGGTATGATGCTCATAGTTGCTCACTTGCTCACAACAAAAACATTTTTTCACACCAACACTTTCCATTGCAACATTTTCAAAAGACAAAGCTCTTTGTTCGCATTCTTATAGAGACGAGAATCATTACAAAGACACTTTTCAAGATCACTTTCAAAAACATCTTCCACAAACACCTTTTTGAACTATTTTCAAAACCAACACTTTGTACGCATTCTTAACGAGCTGAGAATCATTACAAAAAAATTTTCAAAATATTTTCAAACCCATACCACAAAGCACATTTTCAAACAAAAGCAATCGATCTAGCAAGAAACTAAGAGCCCTTAGATAACTACAGATGAAAAGGGTGCTAATACCTTCCCTTTTCATAACCTACCCCCCGAACTCAAGAAATAATCTCGAAAGGTCTTTCTTGTTCTTTTTACCCTTTCCTTATTGGATAAAAGAAAAGTCGGCGGCGACTCTTGCTATCCGTAACAATTGCAATCAAATGCAAAACAAACAAGTCAATTCTCCCACCGTGTTATAGAACTAGCGACTCTGCTGGGGAATAAAACTTAAAAGTGGGGTTACCTTAGGGCTAGATCACCTTTACTTGCTTTCTTTGTTTGACTTTCATGCTTTAAATTATGGTTCCTTGTTTGGGCTTTGTTTTTTATCCTCCACCCGGATCTGGTGCACCTTTTAGGTAAGTAGCAATATATTATGGAAACTGTACGGCATAGACCAAAATGGTTGAAGTAATGGCTACGTTAATGTGACGCATTTGTTGGTACCGGTATCCCTTGTGTTGAATCGAGGAGAATACAGGGCCGCTGAGCGGTGTCATGAAGCACTAATTGGCCTTAGAACTTTAATTGAACAACTTGGCCATTAGGAAGTAGTGAGATAGCCGGTTTCAATGGAAAGATGAAAATTGGTTGATACTCGATACTACACTCATTGAGATCGGACTTTTGGGATATCTCGGCCGCAAAAAAAGATTGATTGTGCTGAGATAATGCCTAAAAGAAAGGTCAGTGATATTGAGATCCCCTAGAACCCGGTTACTTTCTAGGACAGACTGAGCCAACTAAACTTCAAGAGGGTACTTACCTACAAACTCCATGCAAGCCTAAACCTAAGGACTTGTCTGCTTTGTGTGTACATAACAACTTGCTTGCTTTGCATACATGTACATAACATCATAAACATCATGGCATCATAAGAATTCTCACTAACCATTTCAAGGATTTAGGAATTCATCTTTGTTTTGTTTTGTAGGCCATGAATCCCATTCAAAGGAATACCATCCGAGTTAGCTTCGTGAAAGCACATCCTCAACTCCAAGAGTTAGCATCAAGGGTTCCTGGAGACTCTCCCTTCACCAAGAAATATGGTCGACTTCTCAACTTGGCTACCTCAAACTTCCAAGAAGAAATGATGTGTGTACTCTTCCAATTCTTTAATCCCATGCATCATTGCTTCACCTTTCCTGACTATCAGTTGGTGCCTACATTAGAAGAGTTATCTCAACTATTAGGAGTGCCTGTGCTCGATCAAATACCATTCACCAGTTTAGAGGAGACTCCAAAGCCTGAAGTCATCGCCGCAGCTTTACATTTGAAGAGAGCCTATGTTATAACAAATTGGTAAACAAGAAGCGGAGTTTAGGGTTTCCTAACCACGTTTCTGTTGGAGAAGGCTCGTTCTTTTTGGGAGGATATGGATTTTCAAGCTTTTGAAGATGTCTTGGCCCTCATAATCTATGGTTTGGTTCTATTTCCCAATCCGGATCAATTCATAGATGTGAATGCCATCAAGGTTTTCCTCTCTCGTAATCCTATACCTACTTTGCTTGGAGACATTTTACATTGTTTCCACACTCGCACCATGAAGAAAAGAAGTACTCTTTTATGTTGCATTCCCTTACTCTCTAGGTGATTCACTTTGCACCTACCTCGATCAATGTTGAAGAACGAGCAAGGTTTGATATGGTCTTAAAGGATGATGTCACTCACACACTCTGACATTTATTGGTGTTCTCGATCCTTGGAGGACACTACCATCATTGACCGTTGTGGGGAATTCCCTAATGTCCCACTCTTAGGAATTAGGGGAGGTATCACCTATAACCCTTCTCTTGCATTACGACAATTTGGGTATGTACGAAAAGATGGTCCTAACGATGCACTCATCCAAGGTTTGTATTTGACTATGAGGGCGACAACCAAGGCTACCGTCAAAGGTTCATACGAGCTTGGAGAATGGTAAACAAGGTGGATAACAAGACATTGAGGCGTAAGAATTCCATTCCTTTGGAGACTTATCTTAAGTGGGTATGAACTCGTGCTCAAAGTATTGGTATGCCATACCCTTCCGTTTTACCTATCATCATGGAGCCAATTGTTGAAGGAAATGTCCCGTATACTATCCTTCACCCTACCATGCCCACTTCTCTTGAAGATTTGCAAAGAGCTTGGATCTAGCTGAAGGAAGAGAGAGACACCTTCGAAGCCCAGTTCTATGCGAGTGGAAACAAGGTTTTGGAGCTTACGGAACAACTTCATGAAGAGCGAAATCTGAACGCCTACGTAAGGCCAAAGAGGATGCGTTCGACATTTTTGTCTCAGGAGTTTATTTTGCTTTATTTTCTCCATTGTAAGCCTAGGAGGCATGTTTGTAACCAATTTGAACTCATTAATGAAATTGATGTTTATTCCCTTTGTCTAAAAAAATTTAAATCTTCTAAGTCCTTGAAAACATTGCGTCTATATACCATGTATCATATCATGACAGGTTTTCCTCACACGGGTTTCTCATCTGCTTACTGTTTATTTCAGTAGAGATGGCTCTAGAACAGACTATCAAGGACATTCAGACCCAAAATGCTCAACTTCAAGAAATGTTTTTGAGTTTATCCAAGGGGAAAGAAGAAGTGAAAGCACTCCTTACTAGGGGCATGACCACGGAGAACCCTGAGGACAACAAGGTTGACTAGTTGGAAATGGCTACAAACTGAGATAGCCACAATGAAGATCCAGATGATGGGACAGATGGTAGGCTAGATGGATCTTATCCAAAACTTGGCTCAGGGACAAGAAGAGATGAGAGCCCTCGTCAACAAGCTTCATCAAGATGGATGCAGCCATATGGGGCAAACAACTAGAATTGGGGATCGAGTCATTAATCAGCCTCCGATGAGACAAGAAGTTGGCTTGGTAGAGAGTAGACCTTTCCAAATTGCGGCTACGTCACGAGCCCAACTACAACCTCGCCAAAAACAATAAGGTAATCGGCGTAAGCAGGGTGAGTCCAATCAGTAATATGCCAAACTCAACATGTCGATGTTGCAATTCTTGCTACACATGTTGAATTTGAATTTGGTCACATTGAAGGACCCTCCTAGGAATCCTAATACTTCCGCTCCTAGTTACCATCCAAATGAAAGGTGTGCATATCACTCCAACAGTTCGGGGCACGATACTGATAGCTGTTGGGCGTTAAAAAACAAGATTTAAGACCTAATCGACAAAGGAGTGTTGGAGTTTACACAAGATGGTAAACTGGAGCTCTTCTATCACCCCTCAAGGGCATCCATATGAAGTGACAGTCTAGGCGGGGAAACTTTTGTTATTCGAATTTTCAATTGTAATTTATTTTGTTTGTTCAAACACTTATCTATTAATGTCAAACTTTGTTTCATTAATGCATTGCATATGATTGTCTTGAATTAATCTATTTGTTTTCATTTAAACTATGCTTTATACTCCCTTATGGTATTAAACTCTTGTTTCAAAAAGTTGCAAGCTTTTAGAGGGAGGATGACGAAAGAATGCCATAATCTCATACAATATGCTTTTGAACATACCTTGCTGATGATGTGCAGGTGTTTCTTTCAATTCCTAAACACTGGATTTATAAGGAGGATAATCCCTAGTCAACCCCTTTGAGCCTAAGAAGTAAGAGTTTTTTTTCCACACAAATTGAAACCTTTAATCAAAACCCGGGACATGGTAGTTTCTCAGTTCATTTCAAATGCACGTTCAATCGCAAGCTTTCACTTTGTATACAACGAGTGACGTCAGAAACATCCTTCTAATTCAAAAGAATGGTGATGGTTCCCCAAAAATAGGCAGTCATTATTTATCAAAAGAAAAGCCCACTAAGTCAATACCTACGAAAGAGACTTAAGAAAAAAACTGGGGCATCTCGCTGACTGTAATCTCAAAACAAGAACAGTCACGCAAAAATCAGGAATAGTAAATCAAAAAGAGGTCACTACAAATCCTCGACAACATGTTGCAAAAATGACTGCCTCTCGACAAACTTAACTTTTCCGAACCATCACCAAAATGTCATTCCAGATTCAATTGGAATCTAAACGCACAATTAACTGAGTTTAGGACTGGAGAACATCACGGAGAATGGGTTGGGTACAAATTCACTTTGAGCCTTATCCTTTGTTTCTTAAGCCGTGAACCAAGCCACGCTACAACCCTTCAAAAGTCCTAATTGAAGTATGGGTTAGTTCGAAAGCATACTGTTACAAAAGGTATCCTGACTCCTGTAAGGCTTTACTCTAAATCTCGAGTTGAATTCATATTCCTACAAAACTCTTTACTTGCTAAAACTGCATTCTTAAAACTTCAAGACAAGCATAAACTTTGCATTATTTGAATATCGCTGTTTGTATATGGCTAATTGTTTGACAACGGAGAAATTCACACGACGAATATCCAGTAAACAAAAGCTCTCTCAGTGAACAAAATCACTTCAAATGGGATGACACTTCCAATGACAAATATCCTATAAGCAAGGGGGCATGACATGTCACTATTCTCTGGGACAGTCAAGTCAAGAAATCTCTCAAGAAATGCTGGATAACCAGGGACAAACATTTCCTGGAAGTACTATAATACTTACTACTTGGGGAAGTGACAAATTTCCACGAAGTCCTTTTCATAAAGTGATCCCCAAGTCAAGTCCCCATATAGTCATCTCTATAAGGTTATCCCCACAGAATAATCTTCACGGATAAGGGTACAAACCCCTCTAGGCTAAATTCATGGATATCCCCACAAAGTTGGATCCAGGCAATTCTCCAGCCAGAGATTCAAACCCTGGAAAACTTCTCCCCAACTGAGTTGATCTTAAGAATCTTCGAGGATTTCTTCGAAAAGAAAATACCTCTCCAGCAGTGTGGCAACAAGATTTATTTCCCCAACAAACTACAGATTCCCCAGCTTGAATTTGCCCCTCAGGCTATCATAAATCAAGGGACCACAACCTCTCTTCCCCAGCAGACTTTCCTACAATCCCCAGTAAGTTGCTGCAAAACCTAGGAGACAACTAGATAACAGTTAACTTCTTTATCCCCAACAAGTTGTTGACTTCCTTTCTCTTCCATCAAGAGATAACTCCCCAGTAGACCAACGGACAACTAAATTTCTGGAATTCCTTTCCCCAAGCAGGAATCAACACTCTTTATAGAGTTTTCTTCTCAAGCAAAATCAACATCCCCCAATGGAGTTCTCCTCAAACAACAAAACAGGAATCCCTAGTGGAAACATTCTAAGCAAGGTTTGAAGATGTGCATACTCTTCATCCCCAACAGCAGCCCGAGAATCAACTTCTCAAAGCTCCCCAACATTTGTCAAGGATTTATTTTCCAAGACAAAGATACATTCCAACAACATTTCACATTTCATGCATCATATTACATACATGATAAATGCGTACAACATAATATCATTTATTTTGATAACATCATCAAGCCATGCATACATCTGCATACAACTAACCCTCTTCCTTGCAGGGAAAAGTCAATCAACAAAAGTCCTTTTGGAAAATACCTCAACCATTTTCAAAAGGTCAGAGATTAATACTTGAAACCAGACAGGACAACTATCTCAACGACCAACACAAAAAAACAAGTTCCAGATTAATACCTGAAACAAGACAGGAAAACTACATGTGGATGACTGATTGTAGATTAATACTTGTAACAAGCCAGGAAAGCTAGAATTTTTTTTATTAATAACCATGTATTAAAAAAATATTTCGCAAATAACCGGGTTTCGGAAAAAATTACGCAAATAACCATGTTTGAGATGGCTCCACAAAGGAGGAGCCATCTCATTTGGCGCATCCTCCTCTTTTTTTAAGGGAGGCGCCATCTCACTTGGCGCCTAAGGGCAAAGGGCAAGCCCTAAGCCAAGTGAGATGGCGCCTATGTACAAAATTAGGTCAAAAAAAAATTTTTTTTTCTTTCCTGCGCGTTGCGTATTAGACAGAGATAAACAAAATGGATTTTTTATTTAAAAAAAATAATTACATTCAACTGTTTTACATTAAAAGAACAGTAAAAAAATAGATACAAAAAAATACTGGGAAAAAAAAGATACATCAGTGATCCCCAGGAACCCGGTAATGACCCCCAGTTCCGCATCCCCGTCCCCGCCTTTCTCTTGCTGGGTGCCGTCTCGTTTCCTGCTGCGGCAAGGTCGATGGCCCAGCGAAGTCAATGCGATCCGAATCCATAAAATCAGTAAGATCTCCATATCTCGAAGATCCGCTCTGGTACAGTCGGTTACCCATACCCTGGAAGTTTGGTCGTGTTGGCGGTGGGTAGGGTTCCATGGTTGGTCGGTAGCATTGGTCGTCTGAGTATGGGGGGTAGAAAGGAAATGGATCTTGGGGTGTTTGGTATTGTGGATGTTGGGTTGTTTGGTGATATGGTGGTTGATGGTAGGTTTGGTCGGGTTGGTCATAATCTTCTGACATTCCCATATCAGGGCTAAGGCTGGATGTTAAGGGCGCCATATTGGGATATGTGGAAGACTGAAATTGTGTATGGGGTATGTGGGTTTGCTGGTATTGGGGTTGGTATTGTGGTTGGGTTTGAGGCATTTCCGGGTATTGGTAGTTTGGCGGTGATTGTGGTTGGTAGTACGGCATTTGGTTGTAGTTGTGTTGTGGTGGGGAATGTGGTTGTGTGTTTGTTGGTCTGTTTCTTCTTGGGGGTTGGTTTGAGGTTGATGGATTTTGGGTTTGTTGGTGGGGAATCGAGGGTTGTGCCCATTGTGTGCGTGGGTCAACCAAGTACCTCGGATGAGACACGTGCATATCTGGGTTACTAACCGACCTGTACCACGACATATATTGATCGGTGTGTCGCATGTTACCTTGAGTAAGGAAAACCGGGGATTGCAAGATGTAGCGGCGACGCCTTTGCCACATTTTACACCATTCTGGAGCAAAGTCTTTCCAGTTGGTAAGATTCCACTGGGCGTCGACCCTTTTTAGATGCCAGGGGGACAAATCTGTTGGATCACTTGGTATCTCCTGGATCATTCCGAACTGCATCTTCACACGGTCGCTGTGGTGCATCTCCACAATGTTGAACCGAATGAGTGCAGTCTTTGCAGTCCAAGTTGCTGCATCCTCTGGATTTGGAGAATGGTCTAAACCCAAATATGGTCTCCAGACGAACTGCGATAAAATTTAAATCAGGTAAGCGCAAAAGTAATGTATAAATAATTAAAATGAACAAAAGTTAAAAGCTACGACGTACGTCATATGGGCCTAAGTGATCCAATAGATTCCGGTAGAGTGCGACATTGAATCTGGGATTCTTGCCGTAATCCATACCCCTCACGCAGTACCTAAAGGAAATGAGAAACATGTTATTTTTAGCATATATTTTGGAAAGAGAAGAATAGTTATAAATGCTATAACTTAATTACTTACTTTGTTGCGTAAGGGAAACCAAAAGTGTTGTTGTTGATGGGGTTTAAGGACTCCATCCTCCACCAACCCCAAGCTTGTAGTAAAAATGCGCACCCATAAAATGTACATTTTTCCTTGACTGCGTTTTTGCACAAGGAACTGTACAGGTGGGCTAATACTGCAGAACCCCAACTAAATTTTCTAGTTTTATCAAAATTTGTTAGTAAATGTAAGTACATGAAATTTACACTATTTCCCGTACTTTCGGGAAATAAAAATGTACCAAAAAGTATCATAATATACGTTCGGGCTTTTACTACTCGGTCATTCTCTGAGGAATTTTCATTTAATTCCATACTTGCATAATGCCGTTTCAGGTCAGTGAGTAGTATTCCCTGCCCTCTTGCTCCACCACCTTCTACCATGTCCCTACCCAACAGTTCTTCACACTGTGAGTTCGGTTGTTGAACCGACCCGTTCACCGCCTTACCGTCAATAGGGAGGCCCAGTAGCATGTACACATCTTCGAGAGTGATGGTACATTCACCTATTGGTAGGTGAAATGTATGGGTCTCCGGTCTCCACCTCTCCAACATTGCAAGAATGAATTTGGAGTCAATGGTGCAGTTGGAGATCTTTATCACGTGTCCAAAACCTGCATATTCCAGATAAGGGACGATAAATGGGTCGGGAGCAAGGTATTTGTGCGAACGGATTCTGAATCTTTGTGTATCCTGAGATCATAATTAAACAAGAGTAAGATTAATTAAGATGAACAACACGTTATTTGAAGTATGAAAAATGTATAACCAAAGAAGAGACTTACAAATGCAACAATGTTTTCCCTTGTGCCTCTGTGAGTATCTCCCATTGTTAGAAGGGCCATTGTTCAGAACGCTTGAGAGAATGAAAGACTTAGGAAGAAATAGAGAGTATGATAGACTTAAGAAATATTTCGTAGCAGAGAGTGAGAGTTGTGTGGGTGTGAGAGATGTTTCATAAGGTATGTATTTATAGTCAAATAAGTTTGATGTAGTGGTTGCATGCCTGCGATGTGTCACATTTGCATGCTTAGGGTGTTACACATATGCATGCATGCATTTACAAAACATGTAAGGTGTCACTCTTGCAGGCTAGGTGGCAGCCCATGCATGTATCACGATTGGACAGTAAGGGAGGCGCCATCTCACTTGGCGAAATAGTACAAAAATGAATGGTGTCGCCACCCCATTTGGTGAATAAGAGGTGTCACGTTTTACAGCATTGGCTCAGGCTACGTGACAGCCTTTGGGATTCCTTTGTTTGTTGCATGCAAGGCCATTGGAGTTGATGGGTGGAGTCTTACACAAAACATTTATGTGTGCATAATAGGGCCAGGCTAGGTGGCAGCATAAGCCCATGCAAGTATCACGATTGGACAGTAAGGGAGGCGCCATCTCACTTGGCGAAATAGTACAAAAATGAATGGTGTCGCCACCCCATTTGGCGAATAAGAGGTGTCACGTTTTACAGCATTGGCTCAAGCTACGTGACAGCCTTTGGGATTCCTTTGTTTGTTGCATGCAAGGCCATTGGAGTTGATGGGTGGAGTCTTACACAAAACATTTATGTGTGCAGAATAGGGCCAGGCTAGGTGGCAGCATAAGCCCATGCATGTATCACGATTGGACAGTAAGGGAGGCGCCATCTCACTTGGCGAAATAGTACAAAAATGAATGGTGTCGCCACCCCATTTGGCGAATAAGAGGTGTCATGTTTTACAGCATTGGCTCAGGCTACGTGACAGCCTTTGGGATTCCTTTGTTTGTTGCATGCAAGGCCATTGGAGTTGATGGGTGGAGTCTTACACAAAACATTTATGTGTGCAGAATAGGGCCAGGCTAGGTGGCAGCATAAGCCCATGCATGTATCACGATTGGACAGTAAGGGAGGCGCCATCTCACTTGGCGAAATAGTACAAAAATGAATGGTGTCGCCACCCCATTTGGCGAATAAGAGGTGTCACGTTTTACAGCATTGGCTCAGGCTACGTGACAGCCTTTGGGATTCCTTTGTTTGTTGCATGCAAGGCCATTGGAGTTGATGGGTGGCAGGCTAGGTGGCTGCATAAGCCCATGCATGTAATATTATTGGCAGCCTTGGGGGGTTGCATCACTTACTTAATTGAAATTTTTTGCCTTACGTTGAACATAACATTCATTCACATAAACTGTAAAATTTTCCAACCTTCGAATCAGTCATCTAACCTTCAAACATTCCAGCATTCATACCTTCATACAATCAATAAACCCAAAACATTCCCACCTTCATACCTAAAACAATTCTACACAATGGCCTCTTCACCACAATTTGTTGTCAAAGCACATTTCAACGGTGAGACATACATGTGTCCCACAGTTGGGTTTTTGTTTAGAAACACCGACAATGTCCGATTTCTCTTAAACGGGAAAGCAAATTTCTCGTACTTTAAGAAAAGATTTGAGGCCAAACTTGAACGAGGCCCGGTATCCCAGATATTTTATCAGAGTCCAGTCTTTTTTGGAAACAACCAAGTTATTTTTTATAAGGTTGCAATTCAAGATGACGAGGATTTCCAGAACATGATTTCCAGCCATGTCTATTCTGGAAACGACTCTATTGAGTTGTACGTTCTGTTTCAAGAGCCTCCGGTGACACAGGAGGTAGAGCCTCCGGTGACACAGGAGGTTGATCCTTTGGAGAATGAGCAAGATGAGGTGGATGCAGTTGACGATGAAGAAGAAGATAACGAGTTAGAGTTTGATGAAATGGTGAACGACGATTCTGACGATGATGGCATCCCAAGTATTCCTACCGACAAAATCTACACACCACCTACGCACATGACAAACTTCAACATGGGCGGAGATGAACCTTCTACGGACTTGTTTTTCCAACCGTATATGCAATCGGATGAAAATTTAAAAGAGAAGGACAAGTTTCGTAATAGAGAGGAATGCATAAGGGCCATCAAAAAATTTCACATGCTCAACTCGGTTGATTATAAGGTGGATCGTGTAAACCCGGAAAGGTACAAGGTCAAGTGTGTCCACCCTGACTGTATGTTCAAGCTGACCGCTTCATACAGACTAAGGGGTGACTGCTGGGTCATAGGTTCCATGACTACCCATACTTGTGTAAGTTCCACTCAATCACAAGACCACCGAAAACTCAACCATGATCTAATCTGTCAAGAAATCCTACCTCTGGTCAGCAACGACCCTTCTTTGAAGGTGAAAACAATCATCTCCCACATCACCACGGTTTTTAACTACACTCCGTCTTACCGTAAGGCGTGGTTAGCAAAGACTAAGGCGATTGAAAGGGTGTACGGGAACTGGGAGGAGTCATACCGAGAACTTCCACGCTACCTAAATGCACTCAAGACATATTCTCCAGGTAGTGTTTATGTTCTGGAAACATTGCCAGCGTACGCCCAAGATGGTAGTCTACTACATGGCAACGGAATATTCAGTCGCGTCTTTTGGGCATTTCAACCATGCATCACAGGGTTTGCTTCATGCAAACCAATTCTACAAATCGACGGGACTTGGTTGTATGGGAAGTACAAAGGCACGCTTTTGATGGCAGTTGCACAAGATGGCAACAATAACATTTTCCCCGTTGCGTTTGCCCTTGTCGAGGGGGAGACCGGTGGTGCTTGGAGCTTTTTCCTGAAAAATCTTCGTACACACGTGGCTCCTCAACCAGACCTCTGTTTGATCTCGGACAGACATGCCTCCATTGAAAGTGCCTATAATAATCCGGCAAATGGTTGGCATGACCCTCCTTCTACGCATGTCTATTGCGTCAGGCATATCGTCCAGAATTTCTCGAGGGAGGTCAAAGACAAAACATTGAGGAAAGCGGTGATGAATGCAGGATAAGCACTGACACAGCCCACATTCAAATATTACCGCAACGAGATCCGTTTGTCTAACCCAGAAGCCGGTACGTGGATCGACAATATACCGGTCGAAAAGTGGACTAGGTCATACGACAATGGCCAAAGATGGGGGCATATGACAACAAATCTTATTGAATCAATGAATGGGGTATTCAAGGGCATACGAAACCTCCCCATCACTGCCTTGGTGAAATCCACGTATTTTAGGATGGCTGCGTTATTTGCCAAAAGAGGTGAAATGTGGTATGCGGTCTTGCAATCAGGACAACTATGGAGTGAAAGCTGTATGAAATACATTAAGGCTGAAAGTGCTAAAGCCAACACTCACATGGTTACACGGTTTGACCGCCATAGCCACAACTTCATTGTGAAAGAGACAATTGACCACAATGAAGGCCTGGCAAGACAAGAATACAGGGTCATTTTACCTTCTCAATGGTGCGATTGTGGCAGGTTTCAAGATTTTCGTATGCCTTGCTCTCATGTCATTGCCGCTTGTGCGCATACCCATCAAGACGCGCTTCAACTGCTCTCAAACGTTTATAAATCTGAAACGTTACTCACTGTTTACAACAACAACTTTCCTTTGGTGGCAAAACCGGACTATTGGCCTGAATACAACGGTGATATAGTTTGGCACAATGACCAAATGCGAAGGAACAAGAAGGGTCGTCCCAAAAGCAGGCGCATAACAACAGAAATGGACGATCTTGACAGGTTGGAAAGAAAGTGTGGTTTATGCCGTCAGGTCGGACACAATCGCAAAAACTGTCCGAATCGGGCGTCTGGCTCGACCATATAAATTTTGTAATACATTAAATCTTTTCAATATTTGTGTTGTAAACATTATGGGTTTCCCGTTAATAAAACTGTTCACACAATTTAAGAAATTCAATATAGGAAATTACATTAGGGTTTTCGCGTACAACAATGATTAACGATATTCAATCTAGGAAATTACAACTGTTAACACAATTTCATCTGACCCATGCATCATCAGCATTACATCACTGTCTGTTTTGACTTCCTCCAACCACACATTAGGTCTTCCTGTCGCATGCGAGGTTGTTGTTCGTTTTCGCTGGATCCTTCGAATTTTTTCCCCCTCGGCGATGTCTCCATCTAGCCACCGCATCAACTCCCGCTTCAGACGCTTCATGGAGTGAATGTGCCAGAATTTCATTTTCATCGCAGGTTTCGTGGCGGAGAATATAACGTAACCATCTCTGCTAAAAATCATAGGCGACGTCATTACGTAAATAAGGGAGTACAAAATAAAAATACAGTGCGAGAAAGTGTGAGAAATTTCAAAGAAACGGACGAATCATTTATAAAACAGCAAAAAACCCTAGTTTTGCCCTAGGCGCCAAGTGAGATGGCGCCTCCTCTTCTTTTTAAGGAGCATGCGCCATCTCACTTGGCTAAATGCCAAGGGAGGCGCCAAGTGAGATGGCGCCTAGGGCAAAACCCTAGGTGCATGCGCCAAATGAGATGGCTCCTCCTTTGTGGAGCCATCTCAAACATGGTTATTTGCGTAATTTTTTCCGAAACCCGGTTATTTGCGAAATATTTTTTTAATACATGGTTATTAATAAAAAAAATTCGGAAAGCTATCTACGTAAGAAGATTGAAGATTGAAGATTAATACCTGTAACAAGCCAGGAAAACTATATTTCTTTCTAAGGTCAGAGATTAATACCTGAAACCAGACATGACAACTATCTCAACGACCAACATAAAAAACAAGTTCCAGATTAATACCTGAAACAAGACAGGAAAAATATCTGTGGACGACCGACTGTAGATTAATACCTGTAACAAACCAGGAAAGCTATCTACTTGAGCAGATTAAAGATTAATTCCTGTAACAAGCCAGAAAAACTATCTTTCTTTCTAAGGTCATCGATTAATTCCTAAAACCAGACAGGACAACTATCTCAATGACCAACACAAAAAATAAGTTTCAGATTAATACCTGAAACAAGACAGGAAAATTATCTGTGAACGACTGATTAACACCTGAAACAAGGCAAGATGATTATCTACTTGACCAGCTGAAACAACCCTACCCAGGTTCCTTCTCATTTACAGATGAAGTTTTGCACAGACTCATCATGAAGCAATCCTACCCAAATTCCTTCTCATTTCCAGATAAATACATGAAACAAGACAGGACAACCATCTGTAAACAAATTGATTGTAGATCAATTTCCGAAACAGGACGGGGTTAAAATCTACATGACGAATACTTCCTTTAGACCTATGCTGTTTTAATTTAAATTAATCAATGGTGTATCCTGATTCCGTTCCGGTAGACACTTTCTCTGGTTCAGTTAAATCGCTCCAAAGATTTATTCTGATTCTTTTTTAGTGAAAGAATATTCAAGACCTCTGCTGGTTTAGTTTAAATCAATCAATGGTTTATCCTGATTCCGTTCCGGTAGACACTTTCTATGGTTTATATAAATTGCTCCAAAGATTTATTCTGATTCTTTTCCAGTTAAAGAATATTCAAGACCTCTGCTGGTTCAGTTTAAATTGATCAATGGTTTATCCTGATTCTGTTCCGGTAGACACTTTCTCTGGTTCAGATAAATCGCTCCAAAGATTTATTTTGATTATTTTCCAGTTAAAGAATATTCAAGACCTCTGCTGGTTCAGTTTAAATCGATCAATGGTTTCTCCTGATTCCGTTTCAGTAGACACTTTCTCTGGTTCAGTTAAATCGCTCCAGAGATTTATTTTGATTCTTTTCCAGTGAAAGAATATTCAAGACCTCTGCTGGTTCAGTTTAAATCGATCAATGGTTTATCCCGATTCCATTCCAGTAGACACTTTCTCTGGTTCAGATAAATCGCTCCAAAGATTTATTCTGATTCTTTTCCAGTTAAAGAATATTCAAGACCTCTGTTGGTTCAATTTAAATTGATCAATGGTTTATCCTGATTCCGTTCCCGTAGACACTTTCTCTGGTTCAGTTAAATCGCTCCGAAGATTTATTATGATTCTTTTCCAGTTAAAGATTATTCAAGACCTCTGCCGGTTTAGTTTAAATTGATCAATGGTTTATCCCGATTTCGTCCCGATAGACACTTCTTCTGGTTAAATCTAAATCAATTAAAGATTTATTCTGATTCATTTCCAATTACAGTCAAGCTTAAACTTAGTCTAATTTCTGTCAACAATCACTTTTGGATGGCATTTGTAAGCCCATCTCCGACAACTCTCCAAATTGCATCTTTAAGCCCATTCCCTACACAATCAACAACCACATCACCGAGTGCAAATTTCTGGGCACTCTAGTGTTCAATCATCTTCTACCTTCAAGCTACGAACGACAACGTGCCATACTTGCTTTTCAGGTTTAAGAAGATTGAACAGGGGCATCTTTTGTACCCCAAAATTTCCCTCTCTTTTCTCAAGGGATTTCTCACAAGGATTCTCAAAAATTCAAGCTTGCACAAGTACAATCGGATCTTCCAACATCAAGTTAAAGAGGAAACTGTTAAAAAAAGGGCAAACCAGATAAAATGATTTTTTGAAGAAAAACAAGTTTACTTTGATTCACAAGGCTTCGATTGGACTTTGGTCTCCTTCAAGCCTTCTTCGATTTCCCTTGCTTCAATTGGACTTTGGTCTCCTTCAAGCCTTCTAGGATTTCCCTTGCTTCATTTGGAATTTAGTCTCTTTCAAGATTGCTTCGATTGGACTATGACATCCTTCATGCCTCCTTCGATCCATAAGACAATAACATTCTTTGTGTCTCCTTTGATCCATAAGGCAACTCCTTCCTTCTGCATGCCTCGATCCATAAGGAAAAAGGTCTTCTTTGAAGCAACTAGCTTCGATCCACAGGGTATGCAACGTCTATCTCCAACTAGCTTCGATTGGAAATTTGAAACAACCTCCCTCGATTCGAAAAGGGAAGGGCCTCATGTTGTGTCCTTCAATTCAGAAGGTAGTGGCTTCATACGGCTTCCTTCATTTCAGAAGGAAATGAACTTCTGAAAGCTTCCTTTAATTCAGAAGGCAATGGCCTTTTGAAGGTTTCCTCTGATTCACAAAGCATGGACCCCCTGCATGCAAGTCTCGTTTGGGCATTTAGGCCTCCTGCATGCAAGCTTCGATTACTCCAATGACCCCTTACAAGCTGGATTTTTGGTGCACATGGCAATGGCCTCCTGCAGCTTTCCTTCGATTCAGAAGCCATTTTCCCTTTTCATGATTCCTTCGATCCACAAAAGCCAAGACTCCCTTCTGGCCAGTATGCACAAGGCTAAAACTTCTCCATGGCTAGCATTCACAAGGCAATTACGCCCATAAAGCATTGGCTACTTTCATGCCAGTTTCGACTGGGTAGTATCTCCCTTGGAAACAGTTTATTTTGACACACACAGTTTTTGCACTATGACACTCACAATTGGCCCCTTCGAAGGATGCACAAAAAGGGCCCATTCAAAAGACACTTTAATTGGAAATAAACATTGTTGTCTGAAGAGGAGTCTGGTCGAAGGTTGGACCTATGAGGTCAAAACGAAAAGATGAAATATTCAAAGATGCTTGCTGCAAGTCCAAGCCTGATGCACTGGCCATAACACTCTAAAACTGCTACACATCAGTCCTGCTACACTGCTCATGTATTTGCACCAATTTGGCATACAAATACTGCCCCTCGAATGCTACAAAAACAATATACCTAATTTGTTCAAATCCTTTTGTTTTCCCTCCTAAACCTCAACCAACTTCATCTATAAATAAGAGGCTCCATAACACCTTCATGGGGCTGGACAACACATCCAGAGGTTTTTGATAGCTGGAGAAACTTTGATTGTGTGAAAATCATCAAACACTTAACACATTCTCAAACTCAAAATCAAAAGACCATACCTTTGTTATTGTTTCTTTCGAATCCAACACTAGAAGCACAACACCTGTTTCTTTTCCCTTTCGAATCCAAGAACAATACCATGGTTTGTTTTTCTTTCGAATCCAACAGAAGGAACATTACACCTGTTCTTCTCCTTCGAATCCAGAAACAACAAACACACACTCACTCTTCTTGACCTTCGAATCCAGCACTAGAATCACCACCTTTGTTTCTTCCCTTTGAATCCAGGAGCACCCAGGGCAGCAGCTAAAGGTCCAACCCACACACCCTAGCTTCAAGCAAGGTAAGTCACTATGACTTTAAGCTTTTTCATTTCAAACATAACATGTAAATACCATTTGTTTGCTTTTTGTTGCTGCCCTTTTCGTTTGTTTTCCTTGTCCAAATATATGGTAGAACTAACCTGTACAGACTTAAACAAAAAGAGAACAAAAAAAGTTTATTGAATTGAAGCTTTAGGCTTCACCCCTGGTTGCTTCACAGTTGCAAGCAGAACAAAGAGTGTGGCCTTAGGCTTCGCCACACACTAACTTCCAGGCGAACCGAAGGAAGCAAAAAATGACATAATCGAAGGATACACCCACGTTGACTGTTAGGCCTCAATCGAAAGAAGGACAAAGGGCATGGTCGAAGGTTACTTGCTCACCCTAACATTCCTGTAATTGAGGGAAGCATAAAGGCAGAATTGAAGGATCCATCTCATGCTGGCTGCTAGGCCCAAATCGAAAGGAGCCAGAGAAGCAGAATCGGAGGGTGCATTCTTCCTGGATCGAAAATCTTATTTTCCCTTCTTTTATTTTGTTTTATCTTTAATTTTTCTTGCTATTCAATATGGTTGTAGTAGTGTAGGATATTTATTTTCTACATTTTTATTGCTTTATACAAATGTTAGTAATTAGGATGTATGACAAGATAAAACCAACAAGTAGACAACCCAAATTCAAAGACAAAAATGCATGTAATCAAACACACCATGTATACACATGCACCTCTAGGGTGATCTCACTTGTTTCCTCAGAAAAATAGTCATATCCCTTGAATATGGGCGTTTTAGCAAAGACCCTCGATAAAAGAACGTAGTCCCTCGATGATCCTCGATGTTGCCTTCGGTAAACGATCTAGTCCCTAAACAAAAATTGCTAAAACGTCTCATAGGTTGCCTTCTATGACTATATAAATGACCCACACCCGTCCCTTCACATCCAACGATGGGGCTTCTTACCAAATCAATGGTAAGATAGAAACATCTAAAGGGGGAGGAAAAGAACAAAGATCTTTTGAGTAGGTAGGATGCTCATAGTTGCTCGCTTGCTCACAATAAAAACATTTTTTCACACTAACACTTTCCATTGAAACATTTTCAAAAGACAAAGCTCTTTGTACGCATTCTTATTGAGACGAGAATCATTACAATGACACTTTTCAAAATCACTTTCAAAAACATCTTCCACAAACACCTTTTTGAACTATTTTCAAAACCAACACTTTGTACGCATTCTTATAGAGACGAGAATCATTACAAAAACGTTTTCAAAATATTTTCAAACCCACACCACAAAGCATATTTTCAAACAAAAGCAAGTGATCTAGCAAGCAACTAAGAGCCCGTAGATAACTACGAATGAAAAGGGTGCTAATACCTTCCCTTTTCATAACCTACCCCCCGAACTCAAGAAATAATCTCGAAAGGTCTTTCCTGTTCTTTTCACCCTCTCCTTATTGGATAAAAGAAAATTCGGTGGTGACTCTTGCTATCCGCAATAATTGCGATCAAACGCAAAACAAGCATGTCAGTTCTCCAACCTTTTTACAGGTACCTAAGGATAAAATTCTATGTTGCAGATATCTTTAACCGCAAGACTGAAACACCAATCTTGGTACCTGGACTATGGATGCTCTCGACACATGACGGGAAGAAAGCATATGTTCCAAAGCCTGGAGCTTAATTCTAGAGGCTACGTAGGTTTCAGAGGCAATCATAAAGGGAAGATTATAGGCTCTGGAGCTATTGGTAACGGTACACTTCCCTCTATAACCAATGATTTGTTAGTAGATGGATTAATGCATAACTTGTTATCCATAAGTAAATTAAGTGATAACGGTTATGACATTATCTTCAATCAATAGTCCTATAAAGCAGTTAGTCAGAAAGATGGATCTGTCCTCTTTAATGGAAAGAGAATGAACAACATTTACAAAATAAAACTTTACGAACTAAAAAGTCAGAATGAGAAATGCCTATTATCGGTTAATGATGAGCAATGGGTCTGGCAGAGAAGATTGGGGCATGTTAGTATGAGAAGAATATTTCAGATTAACAAACTCAATCTGGTCAGAGGACTTCCTAACCTGAAGTTCAGCTCGGATGCTCTGTGTGAAGCATGCCAAAAAGGCAAGGTTTCAAAACCTTCTTTCAAAACAAAAAATATTGTTTCTACCTCTAGACCATTAGAACTTCTGCATATAGATCTATTTTGACCAGTGAAAACTGCATCCATTACTGGCAAGAAGTATGGATTAGTGATCGTAGATGACTATAACAGATGGACATGGGTAAAGTTCTTAAGACGCAAGGACGAGTCACACTGTGTTCTTTGCATTCTGTAACCAAGTCCAAAACGAAAAAGATCTTAGAATTGTTAAAGTCAGAAGTGATCATGGTAGAGAATTTGAAAACAAAAATTTTGAACTATTTTTTAATGAGAATGGCATCTCTCATGATTTCTCTTGTCCTATAACTCCTCAACAAAATGGAGTTGTAGAACGAAAGAACAGGACTTTACAAGAAATGGCCAGAACCATGATCAACGAGACTAACATTGCTAAGAACTTCTGGGCAGAAGCAGTTAACACAAGGTATTACATTCATAATAGAATCTCCATAAGACCTATTCTGGATAAGACTCCATATGAACTGTGGAAGAACAGAAAGCCCAACATTTCTTATTTTCATCCATTTGGATGTACTTTTTTATTCTGAACACTAAAGATCATCTGAACAAGTTAGACTCTAAAGCACAAAAGTGTCTCATGTTAGGATACTCTGAATGCTCAAAATGCTATAGAGTATATACCATATAAACACGAATTGTAGAAGAGTCCATCTGTGTCAGATTTGATGATAATCTTGGCCCTTAAAAGTCAAAGCAAGATAAATCTTTTGCAGATATAGAAGTACAATTTACAGGTACTGAAGACATTGCATCAGAAGTTTCTCACAAAGAATCACAGTCATCTCTAGAAGAAGATATCACAACAACATTTGAAGAGCCTCTCTAGAAAATACAATCCAGAAGCAGCTTAATTCATTCGGAAAACAAAATTCTGGGAAAGAAAGAAGACCCAATCAGAAAAAGATCTACATTCAGAAACTCTGAAGAATCTCTCATGGGATTAATGTCTCTTATTGAGCCAACTTCCATTGACGAAGCCCTTATGGAAAATGATTGGATACTTGTAATACAGGAAGAATTAAACTAATTCACCAAAAACAATGTGTGGGATCTAGTTCCTAAACCAAAAGGGTTCAACATCATTGGAACAAAATGGGTATTCAGAAACAAACTGAATGAACAAGGAGAAGTCGTCAGAAATAAAGCACGGCTGGTGGCACAAGGTTATAGTCAGCAAGAGGGGATAAACTATACAAAAACGTTTTCTCCAGTCACCAGGTTAGAATCTATCAGACTTTTAATTTCTTTTGCTGTAAATAATGGCATCACTCGGTATCAGATGGATGTTAAAAGTGCATTTTAAATGGTTACATTGATGAAGAAGTTTATGAGCATCAACCCCCTGGTTTTGAAAATTCAAAACATCCAGAATATGTCTATAAACTAAAGAAATCACTATATGGTATGAAACAAGCTCCCAGAGCTTGGTATGAAAGACTAAGTAGTTTTCTGTTAGAAAATGACTTTACCAGAGGGAAGGTGGACACTACTTTATTCTGTAAACTATTTAGAAATGACATTCTAGTTTGTCAGATTTACAAAGATGATATTATTTTTGGATCTACTAAAACCTCTCTGGGAAGAGAATTTGCTAAGTCTATGCAAGTAAAGTTTGAAATGAGCTTGATGGTAGAATTAAAATTATTTATGGGCATCCAAATCAATCAAACTCCAGAAGGAACATACATACATCAAAGCAAGTATGTCAAAGAACTTCGGAAGAAATTTGACCTATTAGAATGTAAGCCAGCCAAAACTCCCATGCATCCCACATGCATTCTGGAAAAGGAAGAGGTAAGTAAGAAGGTAGAACAGAAGATCTACATAGGTATGGTTGGTTCTCTCTTATATCTAACAACTTCAAGACCTGATATTCTGTATAGTGTATATTTGTGTGCTAGATTCCAATCAGATCCTAGAGAATCTCACTTAACAAATATTAAGCGAATTTTCAAGTATCTGAAAGGTACTACTAGTCTTGTTCTGTGTTATAGAAAAACCAAAGAATACAAATTAGTAAGGTACTGTGATGCTGACTTCGCAGGAGACAGAATAAAAAGAAAAAAGTACTTATGGAAGCTTCCAATTTCTGGGAGAAAAATCTTATCTCGTGGTCCAGCAAGAGGCAATCCATAATTGCATTGTCAACTGCTGAAGCTGAATATATAGCAGCAGCTGGATGCAGCACACAGATGCTCTGGATGAAAATTCAACTTGAAGACTTTAACATATTTGAGAGTAACATTCATATACTCTGTGACAATACTTCTGCAATTTGTTTATCAAAAAAATCCTATTTTACATTTTAGGGCTAAGCATATAGAAATAAAACATCATTTCATTAGGGACTATATTCAGAAAGGAATTCTTTCATTAAAATTTATTGACACAGACCATCAATGGACTGATGTTTTCACTAAACCCCTTTCTGAAGATAGATTTAACTTCATTATGAAACATCTCAACATGGAATTATGTCCAAAATGATAGTTTTATTTATGTATGTTAACCCTCATAACTTTTTATTTTTTTGTGTGACATTTGATCATCAATTCTTCAGAAGTTAGAAGGAGAGTTGTATCAGGATCTATCTAAGAAGATCTGAACAGTTTCCAAATGGTTCATTTCAAAGATAGAAGCGTGCAAGTTCACAATATCAACATTTGTCATCTCTTCACAAGGGTTTCTTCTAAGGCTGAATGCGTGTTCAAATTCTGAAGAGACTAAAGCGATGATTAGATGCATTGAGACTCGTGTCGTATCGGTAACTGTTTCATATCTCTACACTATCCCCCTCTTTTCAGGAATCATTAATGCTTAGTAACCATTTCTTTTAACCCTTTTATTGTTAATTAAGTTTCCTATTTTTCTATAAATACATTGCTCATTTTCACTTTTTCACTCTCACTGCTTTTCTCTATTACCTGTGTTCTATTCTTTTCAAAAAACCCTTAAAAGTACACATATTACCTTAAGGTTTTTGGTGGATGTTGGTGAATAAAGTTTTAGAGTTTTAAAATATTTTCAAAAAAATGTTTGAATATTGCAGCAGAAAAACAAGGTAAAGAAGATACATGGAAAGTAAAGAGATAAGGGAAAAGATATGACACTGGGGTTTATAAAGGTTTGGTCTAAATGAAGTGACTTACTCATCTCTCCAAGACTTGATCTTAAGAGGATCTATTAATACTTATGAGCTTTTAGTATGTGATACAGTGGGAGAACCGACTTGGAGGTTTTGCGTTTTATCGCAAATGTCGCGGTTAGCAAGAGTCGCCACCGACTTTTCCTTTATCCAAAAGGAAAGGTGAAAAAGCACAGGAAAGACCTTTGAGATGTTTTCTTGAGTTCGGGGGGTAGATTATGAAAAGGGAAGGTGCTAGCACCCTTTTCATCCATGGTTTTCAATGGGCTCTTAGTTACTTGCTTAGATCACTTGCTTTGTTTTGTTTGAAATGGTATTTGGTGTGATTTTGAAAGTATTTTGTAAAAGAGGCCTTTGTTTAGGCAATCTTTGTAATGATTCTCGTTCGTAAGATTGTATACAAAGATGTTTGTCTTTTTAAAATGTTTTCAATGTTTTGTAAGATGTTTTGAAATGTGTGTGTGTTTGTTTTGAAAACAGCAAGGATTATTATTTGAAATTGAGCAAGTAACTTAGAAACTATCTACCTACTCAAATGTCTTTCTTGTGCATTTTCTATTCCTTTGACATTGTTGACTTACCATTGATTTGGTAAGAAACCCTATCTTTGGATGTTAACGGGACGGGCGTGGGTCATCGTATAACCATGATAGTAATGTTTCAAGTATCTTAGCATTTTTTAGGGACCAAGATCATTTTGTTTAGGCAACCTTTGAATAGCGTCATCGAGGGACTATGATCTTATACTTGTTTTATTTTGCCAAGATACTTCGCATGCGTAACATGGCCATTTTATTTTAGGCAACCAAGTGGGAGAAACCCTAAGGGTGCTTGTGTGCAAAGTGTGTCATTTTCATGCTTTTTGATTTGTCTTGTATTTAGGGTTTTCTATTTGTTTTATTTTGTTCTTGTCATGCAAACCCTAATTACTAATCATGGTATAAAAGCAATAAATTGTGTAATGTAAATATAATAAGCTATTACAACAATTTTTATGGGAGGGGAAAATACAAATTTGAATGGGGGATTTGCACAAATATAAAACTAAATATATTATTACAACCAAATCGAATACGCACGAATTAAATAAATATAAGACAAATATTTAAAATGCAATGCAATATGTTCATGTTAAAATATTATGTTTAAATATTAAAAATTAAATATGTGTAGAAAATAAGTATTTATGAGTATAAAATGTATAATAAAAATATTAAGTATTTTTAATTATATTTACAAGTTATTTAAGAAAAATAAATTCTATCTTATTCAAATTAATTAATTTTTTATGTGAAAAAAATAATAAAAAATAAAATAAAAGTGTAAAAATAAAGAAAACATTTTTTTGGATTTTTTATCATTCAGAAAAAATAAAAAAAATTATTAAATATGAAAATATAAAAAAAATACAAAAATATAAAAAGTCAGCCAGGGGGTGCAATAGCAAGTCAGGGGGGGTGCAAATAGCAAAAACAAAAGGGCCATGGCGCCAAAAAGCCCAGAACTTCATCCCCGTCCTTCGCTCAGCTTCCTGCGCGCGTTTTCCAATTCAAACCTGTATCTTCCTCATGCTTGCATAAAAATGAAAACTCATAACATGAAAAATGTGGCATTTGAGCTCACGATTCCAACCATATAAATTATGTAACCTAACTATCAAAGATCAAAGAGAATTTTGGAATCCCTAAATCGTGACCTAATTTTTTCAGAGTTTTCAAGCTTCAAATTCTCTTAGCACAAGTAATGTAAATGCAAAGTAATGGTATGTACAACTTCGTTATGATAAGGACTATATTTTTTCTTCACAAATCGTGGCTTGAAGTTGCCTGTATAAAGAGATAGAGTTTAAGAAAATACCTCCTTCAGCTGGAATCGAGTAGGGCAATGTAGGGACTTTAATGGAGGCCTGATGATTGTTTGAGCTTCCTTGAACTTCCCTGAAGCTATTCCAATGCTTATCTTTCTTTGAGGATGTCTGGAACTCCCTGACCAAGTCCAACTGCAAGCTTCCAAGTTGAAAATGGAAAATGCTAAAACAGAGGTTACAGAACCAGGGTGATGGCTTGGATTGGCTAGGTATCAAGTGAACAAGATGTTTGAATTGATTAAATACAAAACGCACGAGCCAAATGAGAGTTGGTTGTGCTTTTGCAGAAAACTGTGAGCTTGGGCAGTTTTGTGGTGTTTTTCAGTTTTAGAGTGTTTCAGGTTTAATCCAAGTGTGCTATGCCTTGTATAAAGTTTGCATATATGTATAGAAGTGATACAAAGTCAGCTTCTTACTAGCTGTGCAAGCTTTAGCCCTTTTGCCAATTTTCTTGTACTTGAAGCAAAGTTGACAAGACCAATCTCTCATGCTTGTACCAGCTTGCTTGAGGGATGAAATGAGTTTGTACCATTTGCTTGAGAGCTGTGTATATTGCTTGTATTAAGGGGACAGGTCCAATGCTCCAAGTTGACAAAGTTGCAAAAGTGCATCTTTATGAAAATGGCAATGTAACCTTTTTGCCCAAAATGGAATTACAACTTGTGTAAAGCTTCAAAAGCAAGGATAAAGGCTTTGTCAACTGAGTATGAATTTATTTAAGGAGTTTATAGCAAGTTTAGGACCTGTAAAGCAAGATATAACCAGCATAGATATGATTTGCAACTTGATGCTATGTGAAAATGGCTTGAACAAAAAGTGAGAAAATGCCAACTTCCTCTCTTCGATTCTCCCTACTCAAAAATGATCTTGGAGAGTTCTTGGACATTTTGGAAAGCTTGTAATGTGATATATAATCCATATTTGAAATTAAATTTGAGATACCTCTTGGAACTAGGTGAAAAGTTGCCATGAAGTTGGGTCCAAAACCTGCCTAAATTAGGGCAAAATTTCACTAAGTTATTTAGTTCATGAGCATGTATTCACAAATTTATAACTTGAGATCCAAGCATCTTTAGGGAAACATTTGTGAAGAAAAGTTGTAGATTTCATGGAGTACTACAACTTTCATGTTGGGAACTTTTCTTGAATCAAAATGCATCATGGTGAAAAAGTGGTGAAAAGTTGGGAAAAAATAAGAAAATTTTTATACTTGGAAAAATTCGAAGTTATGAAAAATTTCAAATTAAAACCCTAATTTTCAAATTTGATTTTCTTGGTGAACAAGTTTCATATTTTGACATATCTTGATGAATTATGACCCTTGGTACTTGATTTTGACCAAAAAGTCAAAGTTTGACTTTTCAGTATACAGTTGACTTTTGATCAATTGACTGCAAATTTCATCTGTCAATCCAATGAACTTGAGATCTTTTGAACCATGTAATTAGGTCAAGATGATGCCATTGAATCCTTGAAATCATTCTTGAACTCAATTGTCCATTGGCCAGGTTAAAAATCAGAAACTTCCCTTTCTCAGTCAAAAACCCTAATTTTGACCATTTTGCCCTTTTGATGATTTGATCAAATTTCTTGAGGAGTTGTGATCCAAACTTGATCAAATGGTACATATGAGTATAAAATGTTGATGTGGATCCAAAATTATGAAGTTTGACTGTAAATTGACTATGTTTGACTTTTTCCCTAATACAATTGATTTTTAGGTCAACTGTCCAATTGACTGATAAAAAATGTGGTTCAAGGCTTGAAACTTAACATGAGCAATCTTAGGGGTCCAAGATGGTGTATGAAAGTCACATGAAGCATTTATGGTCCAAAAATCCTTGTGCCAACTCAAACCCTAATTTTAGGTTATTAGTGCAAGATGAGATGTCTTGAGCTGACCAAACCCTAATCTTGTCTTGAGTCCAAGAAGTCTTGTGACAAAAGTCTTGATAAATGAGAGGGAAAATTTTGGGGTAAAACATAGTATATTAATCTCATGAACCCAAAATTCATATCCTAATGAGAAATTGAGTCCATAATTGAGTTCAAAATACATATCCTAAACATTTTGATAGTTTCCAGTTCATCTGGATAGACTCCAAAATATTTTTTGGTTATTTTGTTTGAGAAATAGATGCTTTAAAAGTGGTTTTAGTGTGTGTGTGTGTGTGTGTGTGTTATTTACTCATAAGACTTTACGAAAATTCCCTTGTATATTTACAAAATATTGATCACTCAGACACGATCAAACGAGCATTATCACTTCCTCTCTTTCACACCCTAAAGCTTGAAGACTCTGCCGATTATATGAATCATACAAGCATTTACTTGAGTCTTATTGGAGATGAGGCTTGTGATACCTTTAAAATGGATGTTATCATTAGAGAGTATCATGGTGAACATTAAATCCTAACTCTTCGGCTTTAATTGAAGGAAGAGTTTGGACAAACTATCTTGTGCATCTTTGACTGCTTGACATGCTTGCTTGTCTTTAAGATTGAAATCAAGTTACGTCTCCATGAATTGACATCAAAGTCTCATCAATTAAAGCACCTTCACAAGTTATCATAATCAAAACCATGATAGAAATGACTTGCTTAGTTTTTATCACTCTTTGATTCAACATGCAAGGATATGGTTCCACAGATATGTGGTGCCAAGAACTCTTGAATTCTTAACATTTATCTCATTGATACTTTCCACACTCCTCATACTGTCCAACATCAAGGATGAGTCAGACTTAGATTTTCCCTTATACTCCTTGGTAGACTTTACTAAGTAAAGCTACTAATTAATTAACAAACTCCTGAATCCCATATTTGATATAAAGAAGCAGACTTCGATTTGTTTTATTTTGAGAAAGAGGCAAACCTTTCTATATTGTTTGTTAAATAAAATATACTTTTGGTCCTTATATAGACCCAATGACTTTTACAATTCATAAAAGATAACTGCTACTAATAAAAACTATCATAACTTACTAACTTTTGTCCTTCCAAATTACATTGGTTCTTAATCTTCCTACTACCTTATTTAATATGAAGACTTATTACTAATGACATTAAAGTTTACTCAACAAAACTCCTCTGTAAACTTAAATGTTTCTTCCATCCAACATTCCTATCATCTTCTTGCCTTTGTCGAAGATCTCTTTTGATAGTGGTTTTGTGAAAGTATCCGCTGCTTGGTTTTTGCTTGCTACATGCCTCAATTCGACACTTCCCTCCTTCACACATTCACGAATGAAGTGAAATCTAACATCAATGTGTTTGCTTCGTTCATGATTCACTGGATTCTTTGCCAATTCGATAGCTGATTTATTGTCCACTTGTATTATTATTGGACCTTCCTGTTTTAGTTACATCTTGCTTATCAACCTTTTGAGCCATACTGCATGACAGACGCACCAGGATGCTGCCACATATTCAGCTTCACATGTCGAAAGTGTTACTATAGGTTGCTTCTTCGATAGCCAAGTAAATGTTGTATTTCCCATGAAAAACACATATCTCGAAGTTCTCTTTCGATCGTCTATGTATCCGCACCAGTCACTGTCAGAATAACTAACTAACTTGTAGTCTTCTGTTTTTGAATAAAACATTCCAAGTGATATTGTTCCTTGGATGTATCTTAGAATTTGTTTCAGTGCCTTCCAATGTGTGTGTACTGGCTCCTCCATGAATTGACTTATAATACCAACACTTAGTGAAATGTTTGGCCTTGTACATGTGATATATCGAAGGCTACCTATAAAGCTTCGATATTTGCTTCCTTCAACCCGTTCTCCTCCATCAAACTTTGACAGTTTGGCACCTGGTTCCATTGGCGTCGAAGTTGGATTGCAATTCTTCATTTTATATTTTTCTAGGATTTCCTTTGCATATTTTTCTTGTGAGGTAAAGATTCCAGCTTCTTCTTGTCGAACCTCCAGACCAAGAAAGAATCTCATCAGACCTAAGTCTGTCATTTTGAATCCGCTTGTCATGGTGCTCTTGAAATCTTCGATCATTTGAACATCACTTCCTAGAAAGATAAGGTCATCAACATAGAGAGCAACAAGTAATACATTACTTCCATTTTTCTTCACATAGAGGGCAGGTTCATAAGGACATTGTTCGAACCCATTCTCTTTGAAATATGTGTCAATGTGTGTGTTTCATGCCCTGGGTGCTTGCTTCAGCCCATACAACACTTTCTTCAGTTTCAACACCTTCTTCTCTTCTCCAATTCTCATATATCCAAGTGGTTGTTCGACATAGATTTCTTTTTCGAGCACACCATTCAAAAATGTTGTCTTGACATCCATTTGAAATATTGGCCATTTAAATTGAGCAACTTGAGAAATGAGTAATAGAATTGTCTCCATTCTTGCAACAGGCGCAAACACTTCGTCATGTTCAATTCCTGCTTTCTGTTTGTATCCCTTCGCAACCAGTCGTGCTTTGAATCTTTTGATTTCTCCTTGAGCATTCATCTTTTTCTTGAATACCCACTTTACACCAATGGGTTGACTACCTTTTGGCAATTCGACTAGCTCCCAAGTGTTGTTGCGTTCGATTGCTCTAATCTCTTCGTCCATGGAACTTTTCCACTTCTTGTCTCGTAACGCTTCTTCGACACTAATATTTTCAGCATCTTCCAGAAGACACACAAGATGCACCTCACTTGTTGAATCATATAAGTCTTGCAAACTTCTCATTCTGGGTTGTAGATGTTCATCTTCATCTCCAGTTTCTTCATGTTCTGTTGGAATACTTGTTGGTACAACTACAATTGTTTCTTTGACTGTGTCAATAACCTCTTTCAAATTGTTCCAGTCTCACTTTCTTGCTTCGTCCATTTGAACGTCTCTACTCACGATCACTTTCTTGTTAATGGGATCGAAGAGCTTGTACCCTTTCATCTTCTCATCATATCCAATGAATATGTACTTCTGACTTTTGTCTTCAAGCTTTGTTCTTTGTTGATCTGGTACATGTGCATAAGCTATACTACCAAATACCTTGAGATGAGAAACTGTTGGCTTCTGTCCACTCCATGCTTCTTGTGGTGTTTTGTCTTCTAACTTCGAATGTGGACATCTATTCTGAACATAAACAGCACATTGTACTGCTTCTGCCCAGAATTCTTTCGACATGTTCTTGATTTTAAGCATTGATCGAATCATGTCAAGAATAGTTTGATTCTTCCTTTCAGCCACACCATTTTGCTGAGGTGAATATGGTGCAGTTAGGAATCTCCTTATGCCCTGTTCTTCATAGTACTTCACAAATACTCACCTCCTCTGTCAGATCGAATTGCTTTGATGTGTCTGTCTGTTGCCTTCTCCACCATTACTTTGAACTTTTTGAACACCTCTAATGCTTCCGATTTTTCTTTCAGGAAGTAAACCCAGGTTTTTCTTGAGAAGTCATCAATAAAAGAAATGAAGTACCTTTTTCCACTGAAGGATTCTGGAGTGATTGGCCCACATATGTCAGTATGTATCAATTCGAGAATATGTTTAGCTTGATACTCTGCCTTCTTTTGAAATGAGGTTCTTGTTTGTTTACTGAGCACACATTCTTCACAGAACTTTCCTTCGAAATACATGTCTGTTAGTTCATGCACCATGTTCCTTTTCGCCAACCTTCTCAAACCAGCATGATGTAGATGACCAAAGCGCATATGCCATAGTGACACTTTGTCTTGTACTTTTATTTGCATACATTTCTCTCGAACGTTCCTCAGGTTCAGTTTGTACATTCGATTTCTTTCCATTTCGACATGGGAAATCAGATGTCCTACTTTGTCCTTCAAATGCAGTGTTCGATCTTTCATAAGTATCGAAGCACCTTTTTCTGTAAGTTGTCCCAGACTCAATATGTTGGTCTTGAGATCTGGTACTGTTTGCCGTGAAAAATGGTAAACAAACGCTGATCTTCCAAAAGGTTACTTATTTGGTGACTCGCAGGATCGATCAGATTGATCCTAAGACATGGTTGATTTTTGGAGTTTAAAGGCTTTTAAATAAAGAGTTTCGACTAATCCTAATGGTGATTAATGCAAGTAAATTAGAGACACTTTAAATAAATTGCATGGAGAAAAGCTTGATAAAGTAAATAAAAGCATTAAAGGGTTGTTAAATAAATGACTTCGACTGAGGTAAATAAGTGAAAGTGATAAATTGCTTGAATGTAAAAGACTTTGATTAAGGTAAATGGTGTGTCACACATACATTCTCAATGATTATTTCTCTCACGCTGGGTACTTGAATCTAAATGAGTGACTTGTATACAATGATGAACACACTTAATAACTTCGTGAACACTTAGTATTTATACTAAAAAAATCTAAGTAACTGCTGGGCAGTCACGCCGCTTCGTGATGACACCACATGGCACGCTCACAACCTTCGACGCCTACGCTCATGACACGTTGCACTTGGTAACTGCTGGGAACCGTTTTGCCTCCAACAATTCAAAATTCAAACCGTTCGATCTTGGGCATCAGGGACCTTAGTCGGAAGGTCCTTCGACATCGAAGACAACATGATTCCAACTTAGAGGAATTTCTCTAAGTATGTTGTCATTCTTTGATGAGCCTTCGATGTGATCAGCTGATCGAAGCCTTCTTGTGTAGGAAACTCTTCTGACTCGCGATAAATGATCTATATGATAATAGAACATGGGTGTCGAATTTAGGAGCCAACAAAATGCCCCCCAAGAATGTCTTATTTCGACGCTTAGAAGAAAGAGGCATTCTTTGATATTCCATTCGACACCTGTCCTTCACTCTCAACCACAAATTAGTTTGTGTGCTTTTCGTCTCCTACCAACCATCTGACAATCTCAAAAAATCATCATTTCAACTTTTCCCAAGACGTCACTTCAGTAAGGCACCTCGCACGCACGATGGCCTTTCACACGCTGTCATCATGACCATTCTCTGAAATCGAGGGAGCATGCTGCAACGTTTCCGTTTTTTAGAACGGTTACAGCGCCAAATACGCGCCACATGCCCCACTCCCGTCTGGGGTATTAAATGACCTCGAGCCCTGTGATTTTTTCAATCACTATAAATAGCACTAAGTGCCTCAGTTGGACTCTTTACACTTTCTTGCATCCAAACCTTCGATCGAACGAAATTTTCTGCAAACAACCCTTTGCTTCTTCCTCTCCAAACCCAGTAATCTTTATTCTTCATCCACCCTCATCTCAAACCAAAAAATGGCTTCACGTACTCGTGCTCCCAATGCCCCAAGAGCTAGCATTCTCTTCAAGACTGCTCAACCAGAAACTTTCTCAACCGCTCCGATAGTTAATTCTATGGGAATGCGAAGGGTTCCTGAACCCATGGGTGAGGCTGAGCGCGAAACCTATGGCTCTCAACTGCTGATTCCCGTTGGATATTCCAACCAGGTTTTTTCCATGTCAGGCCCTCTTTCAACATGCATTACTGACCCCATAAAAATTGAGGGTTTCTTCCCCGCGCATGTGGCACTCAAACCTATTGGGTGCTCAAAGAAAGCGAAAGATGATACTGAAGATCCTGTGAAAGAGAAAATAGATCTTCGGTTTTTTAACAGGCGGGTTAGGGCTTTTCGATCTAGCCCTAGTCTTACACCAGAATATACCGCTTGGCTCCACAAGATGGAGAAGTGCCAGGCTTCGATTTGGAAAGGCATGGGCATTTATGACCTGGTCATGTTGTCCAAAACAGGTCTTAACTACTGTCCCGACATGCTGGTAGCTTCATTGTTGTTTTGGGACTACACTCACTATACCTTCCACTTGCCTTGTGGAATGGTTATGCCCACCCTCTTCGATGTGTCCGCCATTGCTGGTCTTCGACCAACCGGGGACTACTTCGACCCAGAGGAAATGTCTGAAGACCAGATTGGGTTTTCTGCTACCAAACCCACCTACACCACTTACACCAATCATTACCACGACAAATCGACGGCTGTGGTGACTGATGTGGAGCACATCGCGTTTCTAGCCCTTTGGCTGTCGCGCTTCGTGTTCTGCACGAAATCCCTGCAGGTGACGAAGAAGATGGTCACCCTCGCTACTCAACTTCATCACGGCCAAAACATCTATTTGGCCGAATTAATATTGGCGAACTTGTATGAGTCGATAAGCAGTGGAGCGGCTCAATTAAAAGTAATCGAAAATAGAGCCAGCCTGCTGCTTGCTGGTCCCTTCTGGCTACTTCAACTCTGGTTGAATGCCACTTTCGAGTCTTTTCTACCCCAGAAGACTCAAATAAATGAACAGGCTCCTGAGATAGCTAGAAGGCGCGTCGAAGGCACCAGGCTTGCCTTATTGACTCCTGCTGAGGATGGGCTGGAACTACAAAAGACCTTCGCAAACTTTGTTCAGATGTTTGCAGGGAGGAAGGAGTTTACTTCGACCATGGCCCCTTTCGCTGGTCGAAAGTGTGGCCCAGGATGGTTTACCAGGCCCCATCCTAAATCACCAGAGGATCCTCACTTCGAAGAGCATACAACAATGTGGGAAGCGTTTCTCACTCCAAGGATAATTCCGTTGCGTTTCAAGAGTTTAAAAAATCAGCTGAGCCTGATTGCCTACCAGCCGAATCTTGTCTCTCGACAATTTGGCATTATCCAATTGCTTCCTTCTCCAATTTATCCTCGGGAGAAATCATTGTTGTTCTTCTCTAATGACTACTCTGAAGATGCCGCTACTAGGCATATTAGTAGGTACGTTGGTCGGACCGTACTATCATTGTTCGACTACCAACTCAACTTCCTCTGTTCACCAGCTTTTGAAGACTGGTGGAAGAGATATTACGTCGAAGAGTTCCTCGACGAGAAGGAATTTGCAGACAAACTCAAGAAGTCCTTCGTCATGGTCCTTGATAAAATAAAGAAATGTACATTCCCTCTTCAAATTATATTTGTCTTTCCATTTCAACTTATATCTGTCAAATATAACTTGTGAACGTTTTTCTTTCAGTTGTTCGAAAACCGGTGGCTAAGAAGGCAACAGACAGCAATCAGGGTGGAGGTTCCTCTGCAAAACCTCCAGTACAGGTAACAATTTTTTCCTTGTTTCCCTCTTTGGTTTTAAACATCCTGGTTTCCGATGCTGTGTTTTAAATCGACTCCGTTTGGGATTTTCAGGAACCTGCGCCATAGAAGTGACCCATATTAACGGTCGAAACTTCGAGTGGCATAGAGGAGGAATCCCCTCTTGTTCCTCTCAAACGGAAAAGGCTGAAAAAGGCTTCCCCAGCCCCTGAACCACGACCCGTGATAAGAACTAAAGTCACAGGGAATAAACCCAGGCCACCCCCTGTAATCATCAAAGAACCCACGGAGGAGGAGCTAAATGTCTTGCTCAGTAATCCTATTGAGAGCGACAACTCCAGCCCTGGGGCTGAGGTTCCTATACATGTAATGCCTCCGACCACTTTTAACTTAAGTGTCGATGATCACCTTCGATTGCACATCTCTCTAATCTGAATATTTTTCCCTTTCTATTTTTAGGAAACGGCTGGAACTTCAGCACCAGCTGGGCATCCTGTCGAAGGTTCCGGTACCTTCGTAAACAGCGCAGGGGAACCTACCTACAATCCTTCTTCTTTCATCAGTTCTGCTAACGAAGTGAATCAAACTTCAGAGCCGCAGGACTCTGCTGACGATAGCAGACAACGCGAAGAGGAACTGGTGGATGATGAGTTTCTTGCTGAGACAGAGGGTGCCCCTGAGAAGCACCACCAGGAGGAAGTCCAAGTGGTCAACGAGACAGAAGAGCAACATGATGAAAAGGGTCATATTGACGCCGATGCTGCTGAAAATTCTCAGCCCCAAGCCACCATTGTCGCAGAGAAGGTTACCTCGATAAAGCCCAGGTCTAAAGAGGACTTGGCCCTCTTGAATCAAAATGATCCAATTGGCTACCTGAACGCCATCGTCGAGAGCAGGGAAAATTCATCTGACCCTAGTTATGATGCTTCTACTGCATCAGGGAAGTCTACTTCGACTTCTCCTCTCGATGAGGTCTTGAAGAAAGTTAAGGCTCAATTCTTCAAGAGGGACCTAATGAAAGCTTTGGAGGGGGATCCTACTGCCCAATCTTGTTTGGGGGCTGTCTTGGGTGCAGTCGATTTGCTTGCTGTTTCTCAAGAGATTTCCAGCTTCATCTTGGAGTTATACTCCATTATTGACCAAGTCTCTGCGGACTACAATCGTCGAAGGGGGTTCAACAGCCAACTCGAAACGCTGCATGGCAAGAGTTCTTCTGCTTGGACTGAAGTAGCTGAATCGACTTCTCGAATTGCAGAATTGTCGAAACAGAGAACGTCCAAGCAACAGGAAATTGAAGCCATCAATCAGGATAATGCCTCTATACGGGTGCGGATCGAGGAGTTAGAAGCCAGGCTAAACGCTAATACTAAGCGCAAGGAAGAACTTCTTTCGACTGTTTCAGACGCGGAGAGCCAAGATGAAGTTGCTCGAGGCTTAGAGTTTACTGAAAGGGCCCAGGCTCTAGATGACCAGATTGCCAAAATCTCTCAGGCGAATGCCTTGTGCAAAAAACAACTGGAGTTACAGCGAGCAAAATATCTTCGTCTCAAAGCTTCCGTCCCTTTTTAATTTGCTTTGTACTTCATTGACCATGTACTGTAATTTTTGTAATTTATGTAGCCATTTTGGTTTATCAATGTTATTTTCCATTTTGGCTTTATGGTTAACTTAATCATTAATTATTATCTATTTTTATCTCTTGGAGCATAGGTTTATATTTTTTCAAATATTTGCCATTTACTCTCAAGATTCTTTTATCTTCGCTTAACTCTTCGACCTCATATGCTCCACCAGAAAACGTTTGTATAATTTTGAAGGGTCCTTCCCACTTGGGTGACCATTTTCCCATGCTTCGATCTTTTCGATCCATAGGAAGAATTACCTTCCAAACTAGTTCTTCAGGCGAGAATGCCTTAGGTTTTACTTTCTTATTGTAAGAGTCTTCCACTCTTTTCTTCTGAACTCTCAGTAGGTCGAGAGCTCGTAGTCTTTCTTCATCTAAATCTACCAATTCTTCTAACATCATATCCCAATAAACCTCAGAGGGAATATCTTGATGTCTTTGAACCCTTGCTGATTGAAGACAAATTTCTGCTGGCAGTACTGCGTCATGACCGTAAGTTAGCCGATATGGTGTTGTACCTGTAGCTTCCTTTGGGGATGTTCGACAGGCCCACAAGATCTGGTCTAACGTTTTATGCCAATTTTTTGGCTTCTTTCTTACATGCTTTTTTATCAGGCCAATCACTATTTTATTCGCCGCTTCGACTTGACCATTTGCCTGCGTGTAATAAGGTGTTGATGTTAGGAGTCTGAAGCCTGTTTCTTGCGCGAATTCCTGCATCTTTCGTCCAGTGAACACTGACCCTTGATCAGTTGTTATAGTCTCAGGGATTCCAAATCTGTAGATAATGTTCTTTTGAATAAATTCAATGACATTTTCTTGGTCTGCGTTGACTAAAGGGATAGCTTCGATCCATTTAGTGAAATAATCAATGCCTACCAGTATATACTTCTGGTTTTTCGATGATGCTGGTCGAATCTCTCCAATAAGATCCAACGCCCATCCTCTAAAAGGCCAAGGTTTCACTATTGAGTGAAGCTCGCTTGCTGGTACATGTTGGATACCAGTATGGACTTGGCATTCCTGGCAACCTTTCGCGAACTCGACACAATCTTTCAAGATAGTGGGCCAATATAGTCCTTGTCGAAACAACAACCATTTCATCTTATGACCTACTTGGTGAGCCCCACATGCTCCAGCATGCCTAGTCGAAAGGGCTATATATGCTTCGGTTTCGCTTAAGCATTTTAATAATACCCCTTCAGGCGTCTTTTTGAACAACTCATTCCCCATGAGTACGTAACTTAATGCCCTATATTTCATTTTTCGTTCTGTCAAAGTTGCTGGATTTTGTAGGTAATCTACAATGGGTTTCCTCCAGTCTCGCTCCGATAAATTTTCTATGAACATAATTTCGAAATTCCTTTGATCGGCATACCCTAGTCTTGTCGATTCCAAATCAGTTGGAGACAAGCTGGTTGCTGTTATTTTTTCTCGGACTTCGATTGCTCTTTGTAATCTCGTTTTTGAAATCCTATACCCGGATGCAATTTGTGCCAAATCATTGGCTACTTGGTTTTCCAATCTAGGTATGTGTCGAATATTAACCATTTCGAATTTTTTCAATAAACGATTTGCTATCACAAAGTACATAATGAGATTTTCTCTTATACATTTGTACTCTTTTGTGACTTGCTTAATGACTAACTCTGAGTCTCCCATTATTTCGACTCGAGTTGCCTCCAATTCCAACAATATTTCAAGGCCAATAATTAGAGCTCCGTATTCAGCCTCATTGTTCGAACAAGTACCTTCTATCTTGTACTTGAATGTTGTTGGAATTTTTTATGGAGAAATAATTAAGACCCCTACTCCCGTTCCATCTCTATGGCTGGAACCATCGAAGTAAAATTTCCAGGGTTCTATCTCCAAGTAACTTATATTTTCAACCTGAATTGAGTGGTCGACTATAAAGTCTGCTACCACTTGTCCTTTTACTGCCTTAAGAGGCATAAAGGTCAATGAATACTCAGTTAATGCTAGCACCCACTTGCCAATTCGACTGTGCAAGATGGGTTTCGACAACATATATTTGAAAACATTAAAATGGGACGAAACATACACATCAACTGGTTTTATATATTGTTTGAGCTTTGTACAAGAGAAACAAAGACATAGACATGAGTTTTCAACTTCGCTATATCTAGTTTCTGCATCGTTCAAAACTCTGCTAAGGTAGTAAATGGGTCTTTCGACTCCATTTTCATCTTCTTGGGCTAGCATGCTTCCCAAAGTTTTGTCGGATGCAGCTATGTACAATCTCATACTCCTATTGCTACAAGGAGGCACCAAAATAGGTGGCTTGGTGAGGTACCCTTTGATCTTGTCGAAGGCATCTTGTTGCTCTTGCCCCCACTCGAATCCTTCCTTATTCAATCGAAGTAAGGGTGAGAAGGCTTGCGCTTTTCCACTTAGGTTAGATATAAATCTCCTCAAGACGTTTATCTTGCCCAGCAGAGATTGCAGTTCCTTCTTGTTCGTTGGCGCTTTCGCTTCCAAGATTGCCTTCGTCTTGTTCTGGTTGATTTTGATTCCTTTCTTGTGGACAATGAAGCCCAAGAAATCTCCAGCTTTCACACAGAACGCACACTTCAAAGGGTTCATTTTCAGATCATGCTTTCTCATTCTTTCAAATGTTTGTCGAAGATGGTCTATATGGTTCTTCCTGGAAACAGATTTTACAACAATATCGTCAATATATACTTGCATGAAAGTGTTAATAAAATCATGGAAGATAGAGTTCATTGCTCGCTGATATGTTGCCCCAGCGTTTTTAGGCCAAAAGGCATTACTACCCATTCGTAAGTGCCTAAGGCCCCAGGGCATCAAAAAGCTGTTTTTGACACATCTTCTTCAGCAATGAAAATTTGATTGTATCCTGAGTAACCGTCGAGCATACTAAGGTACTCGTGGCCACCGGCAGAGTCGACAAGTGTTGTACCCCAAAATTTGCCCTCACATATTCTTCAAGATTTGCCAAGAGCATGCTTCAAAATCTCCCAATGGTTGCACAATCCAATGGTCTCCTAACAGTCAAAAATTAGGGTTTTGGTTCTGGCAAAGAAATTGAAGTTTCCAAGGGTCCAAACAAGTCCCACATGCCTATAAACATTGTCAAGCATCCTTATGCCAAGTTTCAAGACTCACAGCACAAGATTGCACAGTCCAAGACCCTAATTGCCCTACAGTCAACTGCAGGGGGCAAAATGGTCATTTGATAGTCAAAAGTCAAAAATTTTGGTCAACATCTTATTTTGAAGCCACAAACATCATTTGATCAATTCTTGATCATGATTCTCAAGGCATGGCTCAAAAAGTCTCAAGATGCAAAAGTTTCCATATTTGGACAGTTGAAAAAGTCAACTGTAAATTGACCAAGGCATAACTTCCACATGGTTTATCATAAAAATTCCATCCAAATCTCATTTTGAAGAGAACGACATTTCCTACAACTCCTCTTCACACTTCAAGTCCAAGAAATGCTCTCACAAAAAGTTATCAATCTCAACATTATAGGTCATTTTCAAAAGTCAACAAAAAGGCACTTTAAGTCAAAGACCATATCTTGAGATTGGTAAATCAAAATGACATGGGACCAAAGGAATTGGTTAGAGGACTTCAAGACCTTTCCAAAATGTCCAAGAACATGATCAAAGCTTAAACATTGAGCAAGATATGCCTTGTGGAAGTTGGGAAATTTTTGGGAATTTTGAAAAGTCAACTTTGCTTCAAATGCCTCAAAATTGCTAATGGGCCTTAATTTCTTCCAAGAATCATCACCCAAAAGCTATGCACGACCCATTGACCCAAAGGGGAGTTATTTCATCATTTTTTATTAATTATTTGAATTTTTATCACCATTAATTCATTTAATTAAAATAAAATATGACAAAAATAGCAAAGCATGTGTTTTAAATCTTTTTATGCAGCTAATAGGCTCTTTATCCACTCAAGATTTCGTGCATATGCTCAAGGGGACCAAATCTTCCAAAATAAGCAAGTTTTCATGGCAAAAAGGATTAAAAAAGATTATGGAAGATCACAAATTCAAAGTCACTAAATACATGGATTCTGGGCCAGTTTTCTACCCTAATTCATTGACATATATGTGCACATTGCAACCCTAATGCAAAGGACCAAAAAAGCTGCGCAGAAACCTCAAAGCAAAAACTTGCAATTTTGATAAAAAAACTCAAAACTGAAAACATAGTTCCAGTGTGTTTCAAAGCCTCAAAACCATCCCAATTCATTCCTGACGCATCAAGGAAGCTTTTCCAATCAAAATCACAACCCCTAACCTCAAGAACTGGTAGCATGAAGTCTCCCTGTTCAAAACTTTTCTCATAATCGTGTTTTCATTTATATGCATTATTTATGAGTTTTAACCATTGATTTACATTAACATGGACATCCTGAATCTATTGGTGTTATTTAATTGAATTACTATCGCCTGTATGCGAAATTACCATGAGAGCTTTCTAGGGTTTCAGGGACTTTGAAAGAGGGCTTCGTTCCTTTGGAAAAATTGGCCAACCACGCCTATACCATTAGAATCAGGATCTTCTAACGATCTAAAACCACACCTCACGCTCAATTTATGATGAACCAGGCTCTAATCGCTATTTTTGAATATTGTAGTTAGTGGGGGTTTAAAACCCCCGCTATTTGATGTTAGTTTCAGGTAAAACGAAGAAGCAGGGAAGAAGAAGGTGTACGTGTCCCTGGATGACTGGCTCATTTGAAATTTTGGCGTGTGATATACCATGAGCGTGCTTTTCTCTTATATTATTTGTGTCCCATATTAATAACAAAGAGCACAAACAACGCAGCTGGCAAAGGATTTACATGGTAAACGCAGGGGCCTGGGTTCGATTCCCAGGTCCCCTTGTGCATTTCATAATTTTTTCTTTAACATATTCCTGTGCAGTGTGCCCTTCAGTGGTCTATCAAGCGCCCAACACTTGTGCATGCCACATGTCTCCATAGATCCATCCAAAAGCCAGAATATGCTGACTACCATACGCATCAGTCAAACGTTCCTCACATGATCACTAAAAGTCAAATAGGCCTGGAGCTATTGGGCCAAAATTGCTTGCAAAAAGCCTCCAAATTGGGCAGACACCCCCCAAAGTTTGTATATCTTTTAATCTCTTTTCTTTTCTTTTCCTTTCTTTTTAATTCTTTTGATCATCTTTTTTATTTTATTTAATTTACTTCAGATAATTAATTTTCATATAAAAAACCAAAAATCAGAAAATTAAAAAATAAATATGTTTCATTTAATTTTTAATTCATCAATATTATTTTGTAAATAAATTTTGTTAATCAATTTAGTCTAATTTTAGGGTTTAATTTTAATTTGTTTTCTAAATAACTAAAAAAGGTAGAAATTAGGTTTTAGACTTTTATTCTTTTCTCAATAAAATAATTTCATCTTATTCTTATTATTAATTCTTAATTATTTTTGTAAATAAACTTGTCATTAAAATAATTAGGTTAAATTAGGTCAAACATAAACATTTTTCTTTAATAAATTAAAAACAATTTAGAACTAGGGTTTTTATTTAACTTTTAATTCCAATTAATTCTCTTTAATTTCAGAAAAAAATCCAAAAACATAAAAAAATAAGTTCTCTTTCTCATTTAATAATTAAATCAATTTTCAATTCCAATTTAATCTCCTTAAAGGGTCCAACGCCCTCGCACTCGATTCTTAATTCTTTTTCGCGCATTTTATTTTTAGTTCCTTTATGAATGTAATGTATTTGCCCCAAAGCTTTGTAATAGATAATTAGGACATTTATTTTCCGCATTTTTATTTATTCAAATCGGGTCTTGGTTTAATTTGGCGATGTAGACCCGCGCCTTGTAATAGCGTAGGACCCTTATCTTCCGCATTTTAATTCCCGCACCTTTTAACTGTTAATAATCACATGAAAGAATGTATGCCCAAATAAAATTGTAGCGTAGCTCACCAAATGCATGACAAGACAAATAATAACTGAAAATGACACACAATTCACACACCACTCCTAGGGTGCGCCTCACTGTTGCCTTGCCCCTCGAAACATGGTCGTCGAGTAGAGGACGTTTTAGTAATTCATCATGTCCATGAACATGGAATGGGGGTAGCTTCTAAGGTATCCTCCTATTGCTCTGGTGACCACACTGTCCCTAACCCTCGAATTGACCCGAACACCTCCAACGGTGGTGCTACCTACCTCTCAATGGTGGGATGGCACTACCTTAAGGACATTTACACAGCCTAATTCCTTAGGGTAGGTAGATGACTCGTAGATACTTGCTCTAATTCGAAACAAAACAAAAACTTCTTTTCACACCGACACTTTGCAAAAAGCTTTCAAAAACAACTTTTCAAACACTCTTGAGGACTGATACAAGAGTCGAACTGAATTTTTAAATGAACTTTTTCAAACCCACTCTGAAAAGCAAACAAACATTTTTGAAAACACAAATGAGCAAGTATCTAAGAGCCCATGGATAACCATGGATAGAAAGGGTGCTAACACCTTCCCTTTCTATAAATCTACCTCCCGAACCGAGAACTAATCTCAATAAGGAATTTTTCTGTGCTTTTGTCCTTTCCATATTGGAGAAAATAAAAGACGGTGGCGACTCTTGCTTCCGTGACATTTCGTGAACCAGCGTTAAACAGTCAGTTCCAGATCCACCGATCACAGAACTGGCGACTCTGCTGGGGATACTCTTATAAAGTGAGGTGTACCTTAGGATAGTTGATAACTGTGTTTTCAATTGTTTTGACTTGTTTGCTTTAAATTGTGGGTTGCATCGGAGTTACATAGATCCTAACCCAGATCTGGGGGTACCTTGTTTAGGTAGCATAAGCTGTGAGGGACCTGTCCGGCGTAGACCGACACGGGTGAAGCAGTGGCTACGTTGGTGTGGCACCTTGGTCTGTACCGATATCCCTTGTGTTGCAACGAGGAGAATATGGGTCTTCTGAGGAGTCATTAAGCACCAACAGACCTTAAAACCTTAAATGACCCAAATTGGCCAATAGAACAGTAGCAGTATGCTACGCCCATTGAGGCTAAACTCTCGTGATGGTTCTGGCCGCAAGAAAAGGTTGCGATGCTGGAGTTATGGCCGATCGAGGGTAGTCAGTGATATTGGGATCCTCTAGAACCCGGTTACTTCTGATAGGACAGGTCTGAACCAACAAACTGAAAGAGGGTAATACCTAGACCCCATGCTGGCCTAAACTCTAAGGGTTTCTTTTGTGTGACTTGTGTGCCTTCCAACTTGACTATTTGCATGCTTGTTATCTGACACTTGAGTTTCTTGCAGGTTTTGTTTATAGTCCTTAATCTGGACTCATAACAGGGTTTACATATATCACTCCATGCGTAGCATAACATCATACCATTGCATACATCCTACATAAGGACTAATCCATTTCAAGGATCTCAAGGGTCTATGATGCAGGTCATGATGAACCAACTGTCCAGCAAGGGGCAAAGGGGATTTATTTTCCTCTAGACAAGGTTGTCAGGGGCTATGACCCACTGGATATGGTGAGCCTTTGACCCTTTAAGAAGGACTCTCAACAACATAAAGTTCCTTCAATCAAGCTACCGGATCCCAATTCTAACATTTTTTCTTGTCTACCCCGCGAGATCCTTGAAAACATTGCATGCATATATATACATCATTGCATTACAGGTACCTTTTTTTTACAGGTCACTTACCATCTGCACTGTTTATTTCAGCAATGGCTTCCCAACAATACAACAAGGACCTTCATGCTCAAGAGACTCGGTTCGGGGAAATCCTCCTGAATCTATCCAAGGGGCAGGAAGAGCTGAGAACACTTCTCATGGGGACCTTGGTCAGGAACAGTGCTGAGGATGATAAGGACGAATGGCTGAAACATCTGCAAGCCGAGGTGGATGCAATGAGAGCCCAGATGTTGGGGCAGGTGACTATCATTCAAGACTTAGCTCAAAGACAAGATGAGCTCGGGGTTCTCGTCAATCGACTGCTTCGGGGTAACCAACTGGAGAAAACATCTAAGGTTGAAGGGCCAGTCATCATTCAACCACCTTTGAGGCAAGAGGATAAGAGAGCTCCTCAAATGGCTTCAGTGTCACAAATTCAGCATCAACCTCACCAGATTCAGCCAGACAAGCCCAGGAGGCAATTCACCCAGCTCAATATGTCGCTGTTTCAAGCTTTACAACGCCTGTTGAGATTGAATCTGATCACATTAAGGGCTCATCCCCGGAACCCCAACACATCAGCCCCTACCTATCATCCCAATAAAAGGTGTGCCTACCACTCTGCCAGTCTAGGACATGATACAAATGAGTGTTGGGCTCTGAAGAACAAGATCCAGGACCTGATTGATGAAGGAGCATTGGAGTTCACACAAGATGGTCAGGCTGAGTTTTTCTACCATCCCTCCAAGGCTCACCATTTGAAGTAACAAGCCCTGAGACTAGAAGACTTTTGTTCATTAGAATTTTTCAAGTTGTGATTTTCTTTTGATTGTTCAAACATTTATTCATGTTAAACATTGTTATTTCATTAATGCACTACACATGTCTGTTTTGAAGTAATTATTTCGTGTTCACCATTTAAAAATGCTTTCATTTTTGTGATGTTCAATGCTCGATCAGTAATTCTAAGCCTCTTGAGGGAGGATGACGAAAACGATACCGCAATCTACAGTATGCTTTTGAACAAACCCCGCTGATGAGGTACATGCATTGTTTCAATCCCTAAACACTGGAGTTATAAGGAAGATAATCCCTCGTCAACCCCTCTGAGCCAAAGAAGTAGGAGTTTTTCTTTTCAAAAATTAAAACCCTTTATCATAACCTGGGGCAGGGTAGTTCTCTCAGTTGATCCAAGTGCATAACAAATGGCACCTAAGAGGTCCTTACAAAAAAAAAAGACAGTGATGATTCCGAATAATCATAAGGATAGGCAGTCACTATATCTCAAAAATAAAAACCCAATAAGTCAAAACCTATGAAGGAGACTTACAAAACTGGGGCATCCCACTGACTGTAATCACAAAAGAAACAGTTCAGGAAAAATTTAGGGATAGCAAAATCAAAAAGAAAGAGGTCACACAAACCCTCAACAAAAACAAAAAAGGACTGCCTATTCAGAATAAATCATAAATATCTGAATCATCACTGGTATATCAAAGCAAAGACTCAAACAAGGTCTAGCGCACGATCGACTGAGCTTAGGATTGAAGAACATCACGAAGAGCGGGTGGGTACAAATAATTTGAGCCTCTATCCTTTGTTTCTTAAACCGTGAACCAGGCCACGTTATAACCCTTAAAAAGTCCTAGCTGAAGCATGGGTTAGTTCGAAAGCATATTGTTACAAAAGGTATCCTGACTCCTTAAGGCTTGCGGTAAAATAACGAGTTGACATCGCAGTTTACAAAATTCACTTGTTTTTACTAAAAAATGCATTTTCAAAATAAAAAAAAAACTTCAAGACCGACATAAGCTTTGCATTTCTAATATAACATTGCTTGCATATGCCTAGTTGTTTGAACAGCAGAGAAATCCGCACGACGAATGCCTAATGAACAGAAGCACTTCCAATCAAGGGGCAGACCTGATCATTGTCCGTCATCTGGGGCAGTTAAGTCAAGATTCAGAGAATCTCTCAAAGCCTGGGGGAAAATCTCCGTCTAAGTCACTTGGGGCATTGGACGATCAAACGAAGATCTTCTGGCGGCATGGCAACACAACAACAGGGGCACCTCCCTACATTCTGAGAGCATGGACATAGTCGAAAAATACTACGCATAATCAAAGACTCGCTAGGTTGACACACCTAGGCAAAAATAAGGGCTTCACGACGAACCAAAAGGGTTCGGGCAAAAATAAGGGATGAAAATTAAAAAAAATCCGTACACCCGGCAAGTCGAAAACCTGAAAAGGCGGCTTGGGCAAAAATGGGTATCCCGGTGGACTGAAAACCCGAAAGGGCGGTCCAAGCAAAAATTAGGGATGAAAGCGTACGACTATGTCCTGTCATCTTGTCACCTGCCTACCAGAAGAAGTTTTGTCCATCAACAACTATCAGCACCTCACAGGTCTTCCTCTCCCACCTCAGAAACAGGGGCAATGATGAGTTGTCCAAACGATCTAATTGCTCTGTCCGCCGAGATATCAAGGTAAGTTCAGCTGAAGAACGTAACCAGTATATCTTAATTCCCCAAGCAGAGTTATCCCGTCAGCCTTAAGGGAGTTGAGTATCCTCCAGCAGAGCTCAACATTCCTCAGCAAATTATACAGACATTCTTAACAAGCATCCCCGGCGGTCTTGAGCTAAGATTGTTCCCCGGCGGTATACCAGACATTCAGCGGAGCCACTTCCCCAACATATCAAATTAATTTCCCCAGGAAAGTTTGAATCCATCTCCCCAGCAGGAAGCTTATCCCCAGTAGATTCTGGAAGCTTATCCTCTACAGAGCACGAACGCGTCCCCCGGCTTTATTCAAAGGTTATTTCCCTACTAGGATATAACTGGGTTATCCTCATCCAAAAGCCATGAGAAGATCGTCCTCGGCGAATTCTTCGTATCCCCAGTGCAATCTACTAAAACTTCCAACATAACAACGGTATCCCGGGCGAAGTTACCATCAACATCCCAACGAAGTACCTCTCTCCCCACAGAGTATTGTTCCCCATCAAGATCGCTGGAATAAATTTTTCTCCCCGCAGAGTAATCCATTTGCCAAGTTTATTCCCCAACGGAGTTATCTTCTCCTACCGGTATTCTTGCAACTATCATCCCCAGTGGAAACAACAAAGCACTATTCTCCAACATCAGCCCAAGATGTGACTTCCCGGCACCCGTCAAGGATTTACTTTCCTAGACAAAAACATATATTCATAAACATCGCACTTCCATACATTATAGCATGCACATACGCATCATGACCTTACAATCTCATTTATGTTGAGAACATCATTGCTCGATCCATATCATGCATTGCATATGACTGACCTTTACCTTGCAGGAAAGATCCAGTTAAGTTCTCAGCTATGTCCAAGGCCTTCTCTGGTTCAGTCAGATCGACCCTAAGATCTCCCTGATTCTTATCCAGTTGAAGTTATTCCAAGGCCTTCTCTGGTTCAGTCAGATCAACCCTAAGATCTCCCTGATTCTTATCCAGTTGAAGTTATTCCATGACCTTGCTTGGTTCAGTTAAATCGACCCTAAGATTTTTCTGATTCTTATCCAGTCAAAGGCCTTCTCTGGTTCAGTCAGATCGACCCTAAGATCTCCCTGATTCTTATCCAGTTGAAGTTATTCCAAGACCTTGCTTGGTTCAGTTAAATCGACCCTAATATTTTTCTGATTCTTATCCAGTCAAAGGCCTTCTCTGGTTCAGTCAGATCGACCCTAAGATCTCCCTGATTCTTATCCAGTTGAAGTTATTCCAAGACCTTGCTTGGTTCAGTTAAATCGACCCTAAGATTTTTCTGATTCTTATCCAGTCAAAGGCCTTCTCTGGTTCAGAAAGATCGACCCTAAGATCTCCCTGATTCTTATCCAGTTGAAGTTATTCCAAGACCTTGCTTGGTTCAGTTAAATCGACCCTAAGATTTTTCTGATTCTTATCCAGTCAAAGGCCTTCTCTGGTTCAGTCAGATCGACCCTAAGATCTCCCTGATTCTTATCCAGTTGAAGTTATTCCAAGACCTTGCTTGGTTCAGTTAAATCGACCCTAAGATTTTTCTGATTCTTATCCAGTCAAAGGCCTTCTCTGGTTCAGTCAGATCGACCCTAAGATCTCCCTGATTCTTATTCCAGTTGAAGATTCCAAGACCTTGCCTGGTTCAGTTAAATCGACCCAAAGATTTTTCTGATTCTTATCCAGCCAAAGGCCTTCTCTAGTCCAGTTAAATCGATTCCTAAAGATTTTCCTAAAGAAGACTCAGTAGAAGACATCCAAGATTCTCTCATCGTTACTGTTGAGGTAGTAATTGCCCCAGGTTCTCTCATTGTTACTGTTGAGGTAGTAATCGCCCAAGGTTCCTCATCGTTACTGTTGAGGTAGTAATCGCCCCAGATTCTCTCATCGTTACTGTTGAGGTAGTAATCGCCCCAGATTCTCTCATCGTTACTGTTGAGGTAGTAATCGCCCCAGATTCTCTCATCGTTACTGTTGAGGTAGTAATCGCCCCAGATTCTCTCATCGTTACTGTTGAGGTAGTAATCGCCCCGGGTCCTCTCATCGTTACTGTTGAGGTAGTAATCACCCCAGGTTCTCTCATCGTTACTGTTGAGGTAGTAATCGCCCAAGGTTCTCTCATCGTCCCATTGAGGTAGTAACCATCCCTGATTCAGGCATCACCTTTTGAAGCTCCAGACTCGATTCCTGTATCTCGCCAGGGCACGTCTAACGAGGTTTAAAGATTCAACTCCTGTAACCAGTCAGGGCGCATTTACACAAAGAATTTGAAGACCAACTCCTGTAACAAGTCAGGTAATTATCTTTCTTTTTCAGGTACGCAAGTTCTCGCTAAGGAATCTCTTACGCGATCGACACCCAGATGGCATCTATAAGCCCATCCACCTATCCATCACCTCTCAACATGGCATCTGTAAGCCCATCTTCCTATCCACTAATCTCCGAATGGCATCTGTAAGCCCATTCCCCACATCACACTGCTAACATGTGAGCGCAAATTTCTGGGCACTCTAGTGTTCAATCATCTTCCACCTTCGGATTACGAAAGGCGTCAGCCAATCTACATCCTCAGGTCTAAGAATATTGAACAGGGGCAACTGTTGTACCCCAAAATTTTCCCGCCCATATTCTTCAAGATTTGCCAAGAGCATGCTTCAAAGTCTCCCAAAGGTTGCACAGTCCAATGGTCTCCTAACAGTCAAAAATTAGGGTTTTGGTTCTGGCAAAGAAATTGAAGTTTCCAAGAGTCAAAACAAGTCCCACATGCTTATAAACATTGTCAAGCATCCTTATGCCAAGTTTCAAGACTCACAGCACAAGATTGCACAGTCAAAGACCCTAATTGCCCTACAGTCAACTGCAGGGGGCAAAATGGTCATTTGATAGTCAAAAGTCAAAAATTTTGGTCAACATCTTATTTTGAAGCCACAAACATCATTTGATCAATTCTTGATCATGATTCTCAAGGCATGGCTCAAAAAGTCTCAAGATGCAAAAGTTTCCATATTTGGACAGTTGAAAAAGTCAACTGTAAATTGACCAAGGCATAACTTCCACATGGTTTATCAGAAAAATTCCATCCAAAGCTCATTTTGAATATAATGACATTTCCTACAACTCCTCTTCACACTTCAAGTCCAAGAAATGCTCTCACAAAAAGTTATCAATCTCAACATTATAGGTCATTTTCAAAAGTCAACAAAAAGGCACTTTAGGTCAAAGACCATAACTTGAGATTGGTAAATAAAAATGACATGGGACCAAAGGCATTGGTTAGAGGACTTCAACACTTTTCCAAAATGTCCAAGAACATGATCAAAGCTTAAAAATTGAGCAAGATATGCCTTGTGGAAGTTGGGAAATTTTTGGGAATTTTGAAAAGTCAACTTTGCTTCAAATGCCTCAAAATTGCTAATGGGCCTTAATTTCTTCCAAGAATCATCACCCAAAATCTATGCACGACCCATTGACCCAAAGGGGAGTTATTTCATCATTTTTTATTAATTATTTGAATTTTTATCACCATTAATTCATTTAATTAAAATAAAATATGACAAAAATAGCAAAGCATGTGTTTTAAATCTTTTTATGCAGCTAATAGGCTCTTTATCCACTCAAGATTTCGTGCATATGCTCAAGGGGACCAAATCTTCCAAAATAAGCAAGTTTTCATGGCAAAAAGGATTGAAAAAGATTATGGAAGATCACAAATTCAAAGTCACTAAATACATGGATTCTGGGCCAGTTTTCTACCCTAATTCATTGACATATATGTGCACATTGCAACCCTAATGCAAAGGACCAAAAAAGCTGCGCAGAAACCTCAAAGCGAAAACTTGCAATTTTGATAAAAAACTCAAAACTGAAAACATAGTTACAGTGTCTTTCAAAGCCTCAAAACCATCCCAATTCATTCCTGACGCATCAAGGAAGCTTTTCCAATCAAAATCACAACCCCTAACCTCAAGAACTGGTAGCATGAAGTCTCCCTGTTCAAAACTTTTCTCATAATCGTGTTTTCATTTATATGCATTATTTATGAGTTTTAACCATTGATTTACATTAACATGGACATCTTGAATCTATTGGTGTTATTTAATTGAATTACTATCTCCTGTATGCGAAATTACCATGAGAGCTTTCTAGGGTTTCAGGGACTTTGAAAGAGGGCTTTGTTCCTTTGGAAAAATTGGCCAACCACGCCTATACCATTGGAATCGGGATCTTCTAACGATCTAAAACCACACCTCGCGCTCAATTTATGATGAACCAGGCTCTAATCGCTATTTTTGAATATTGTAGTTAGTGGGGGTTTAAAACCCCCGCTATTTGATGTTAGTTTCAGGTAAAACGAAGAAGCAGGGAAGAAGAAGGTGTACGTGTCCCTGGATGACTGGCTCATTTGAAATTTTGGCGCGTGATATACCATGAGCGTGCTTTTCTCTTATATTATTTGTGTCCCATATTAATAACAAAGAGCACAAACAGCGCAGTTGGCAAATGATTGACATGGTAAACGCAGGGGCCTGGGTTCGATTCCCAGGTCCCCTTGTGCCTTTCATAATTTTTTTCTTTAACATATTCCTGTGCAGTGTGCCCTTCAGTGGTCTATCAAGCGCCCAACACTTGTGCATGCCACATGTCTCCATAGATCCATCCAAAAGCCAGAATATGCTGACTACCATACGCATCAGTCAAACGTTCCTCACATGATCACTAAAAGTCAAATAGGCCTGGAGCTATTGGGCCAAAATTGCTTGCAAAAAGCCTCCAAATTGGCCAGACACCCCCCAAAGTTTGTATATCTTTTAATCTCTTTTCTTTTCTTTTCCTTTCTTTTTAATTCTTTTGATCATCTTTTTTATTTTATTTAATTTACTTCAGATAATTAATTTTCATATAAAAAATCAAAAATCAGAAAATTAAAAAATAAATATGTTTCATTTAATTTTTAATTCATCAATATTATTTTGTAAATAAATTTTGTTAATCAATTTAGTCTAATTTTAGGGTTTAATTTTAATTTGTTTTCTAAATAACTAAAAAAGGTAGAAATTAGGTTTTAGACTTTTATTCTTTTCTCAATAAAATAATTTCATCTTATTCTTATTATTAATTCTTAATTATTTTTGTAAATAAACTTGTCATTAAAATAATTAGGTTAAATTAGGTCAAACTTAAACATTTTTCTTTAATAAATTAAAAACAATTTAGAACTAGGGTTTTTATTTAACTTTTAATTCCAATTAATTCTCTTTAATTTCAGAAAAAATCCAAAAACATAAAAAAATAAGTTCTCTTTCTCATTTAATAATTAAATCAATTTTCAATTCCAATTTAATCTCCTTAAAGGGTACAACGCCCTCGCACTCGATTCTTAATTCTTTTTCGCGCATTTTATTTTTAGTTCCTTTATGAATGTAATGTATTTGCCCCAAAGCTTTGTAATAGATAATTAGGACATTTATTTTCCGCATTTTTATTTATTCAAATCGGGTCTTGGTTTAATTTGGCGATGTAGACCCGCGCCTTGTAATAGCGTAGGACCCTTATCTTCCGCATTTTAATTCCCGCACCTTTTAACTGTTAATAATCACATGAAAGAATGTATGCCCAAATAAAATTGAAGCGTAGCTCACCAAATGCATGACAAGATAAATAATAACTTAAAATGACACACAATTCACACACCACTCCTAGGGTACGCCTCACTGTTGCCTTGCCCCTCGAAACGTGGTCGTCGAGTAGAGGACGTTTTAGTAAGTCCTCATGTCCATGAACATGGCATGGGGGTAGCTTCTAAGGTATCCTCCTATTGCTCTGGTGACCACACTGTCCCTAACCCTCGAATTGACCCGAACACCTCCAACGGTGGTGCTACCTACCTCTCAATGGTGGGATGGCACTACCTTAAGGACATTTACACAGCCTAATTCCTTAGGGTAGGTAGATGACTCGTAGATACTTGCTATAATTCGAAACAAAACAAAAACTTCTTTTCACACCGACACTTTGCAAAAAGCTTTCAAAAACAACTTTTCAAACACTCTTGAGGACTGATACAAGAGTCGAACTGAATTTTTAAACGAACTTTTTCAAACCCACTCTGAAAAGCAAACAAACATTTTTGAAAACACAAATGAGCAAGTATCTAAGAGCCCATGGATAACCATGGATAGAAAGGGTGCTAACACCTTCCCTTTCTATAAATTTACCTCCCGAACCGAGAACTAATCTCAATAAGGAATTTTTCTGTGCTTTTGTCCTTTCCATATTGGAGAAAATAAAAGACGATGGCGACTCTTGCTTCCTCGACATTTAACGAACCAGCGTTAAACAGTCAGTTCCAGATCCACCGATCACAACATGCATTTCCTCCACAGGCATAGGATATTCATCTTTGGGTGTTGCAGCATTCAGATCTCTGAAATCTATGCACACCCTCAATGTACCATTTTTCTTAATCACTAGCACAATGTTTGCAATCCTTTCGACGTACCTCGTAGTTCATATGAATTTGCACTTCAGCAGTCTTTCGACTTCCGTTTTGATCTTCGACAGTATTTCTGGAGCGAAGCGTCTTGGAGTCTGTTTGACAGGCTTTTTCCCAGGTTTGATTGGCAACTGAAGTTCTACCAATCCTCTGTCGAGACCAGGCATCTCGTCGTAATCCCATGCAAAGCAGTCCTTGAACTCCTTCAGTAATTGGATCACCTCAACCCTGAGCTCTGGGTCTATTTTTGTGCTGATGTAAGTGGGTCTTTTATCTAACCCTTCGCCCAAATCGATTTCTTCTAAAGGATCCTGTGCTAACATTTTGATGTTGTTCGCCAGGGGGTCCTTTTCGAAACCCAAAGGCTCATCGTCGTAGATGGCGTCGAGCCTCTGTTCCTGCATTCCTTCTGTCATGATATCGGAAGGTTCTGGGTCGAAATCTTTTCCAGGACCTATATCTGGTGGCTCCCGGTCATTGGCCTTGGTGGCCATATATTTTACTTCGGCTTCAAGAGCCGCTATCATTCTTGTTTCGGCTACGTAAGCCGAAATTCGTTGTAACGCTTGTGACTCAGTTATTATCACTGAATTCGCTTCCCCAACCAGTTGGCTGGATGTCAGTTAGCCCACTGAAATCAATGTGGGACAAGTCTTCTTTATCCCATTGAAACCCATGATCAGGATGCAGGTACAAGGAACAAAAAGCATTTGGCGCTAGCGCCATGTCGAAGTCAGGTGCTGGACATGGCCCAATGTGAGCCAAATTTTTGTCGAAGTCAGCTCTCCCTAGGTGATTAACTTCGCCTAAGTAGTAGCTCTGATCTGCTTCCACATTCTCGACAATCCCATCGGGACGCCATAATATCACCCTTTGGTGCATCGATGATGGTACTGCTCCGACACCATGTATCCATTCTCGGCCTAACAGTAGGTTGTAATTTGGTTTCGCCGATATGACCATGAACATGGTTGGTCGAAGGATGGATCCCACTTTGAGGTCTAGTTGAATCACACCCATGGTGGTCCCTATTCCACCTTCGTAGTTCGATAGGACCATATTATGAGGCTTAATGTCTTCATCATTCTTGCCTACTTTTCTCAGCATGAAGTGGGGGATTATGTTGATAGTCGCCCCACAGTCCACCAAGATTTTGTTTACAGTGGCCCCTTCGAGCTTTGCCCTTATACATAAAGGCTTGAGGTGACTTTTCATCACCTCAGTTGGTGGTTCGAAGAAACCATTTTGCTCTTCAGTGCAACCATTATCCATGACAAAGTAGCATACTGGCCTATGCTTGGCCATCTCTTGTTCGACTTCCCAGTCGTTTGATTCGACTTCCATTTGGTGGTCGAATTCTCTTGGCAAGACCGAAACTATATTTACCATGATTTATAATGTGTTGTCGGACTCGAAACTATCTTCGTCACCAGCTTCGTCTTGATCAAGCCATACCAATCTATTGGTCACTGGTTCCCTCTCCAAAGGCTTTCTTTGCTTTCGCTGGGGGACATTTGAACTCGACTCTAGTTTTGGTTCTTTGACAGCCTCTCTCTCAGCCTTGTGCCGCCTTTGGTACCTTCTCCACTGGGATCGAGACATTGGGTTCTTTCCCTTGTAGTTACTTGATACTTGAGCAACTTTGGTGGCACCTACATGAGGTTCTTTCTTGAGTGTCAAAGATGAACCTCTTGGCACTTCAAAGGGGTGCCACCTTTCTTCGTTGGGTCTCTTTCGACCCAATGTTTTGAGCCATGTATCGACTGGCACATTGGTTGGAGGCCTGAAAGTTAGTGGCCTCTTTTCCTGACTTGAACCCTTTTGATAGGTTCTTCTAGGATCGTGTCGAACATCAGAGCCTGCACTTTTTTTGGCATTTCTGCTCCATTTTTTGTTCGCTGCTCTCATACCTTCGATGTGTTCAGCAGCTTTCTTGTCAAAAATAGAGTTGCATCGAGGACACAACATTACTTATGATTTCTTCTTCTGGCATCGTTGCAAGAATTCTGCCAGATTTTCATTCTCTAGGGGGAACGCTGTCCTGTTTGCTTGCTCTTGCCTGATGGCTTCCTCTGAAACTTTTGATTCAAAAATTTCGACCATGTTGACATTCATGTTGTCTTTAGTAGCAAGAGTCATTTGCTTCATTTGAGCCTCCAGGTCTTTTGTCTGGCCTTGCACCGCAGCCAAGTAGGAAGTGGGTTTAGTTCCAGATTTTGAGACTCCACTTGTTTCCAGTTTTGGGCCCTCAGCGGCCTTTTGGACAGCTTCGATTGTTTTTCTAGAAAGGTTCCCAGAAAAACTGCAAAATATTGGCATATTGATATGATCTTTGGTGACTTCAACCATAGTTATCCCTGGCCTTTTCACCTGACTCCTGGAAGCTTCAATCACATTCACCTCTAAAGGTTCAGCATAGTGGGCTTCCGCCTGCAAAGGGCTCGAATCCACATTCACGGGGGCCTTATCAGCGAACTTCAACCTCCCTTCTTCGATAGTATTTTGCACGAGATCCCTAAAAAGAAAATATTGAGATGTTTTATGGTCCAGAAAGTTATGATATTTACAATAGCCTCTTTTCTTTCTTTGATCAAGAGGAGGCACTTTTACCCCTGGGGGTATTATCATTTGGCCATCTTTTACAAGTAAATCAAAAATTTCATCACATTTCGTAATATCGAAACTCTAAGTTTTTTTAGGGAACCTATCATGGGCCTTTTCAGACCCAGTGGGGTTTTTTCCACTTGAGGGGACTAGTAATTTGCAAGAGTATGGTGGCCCTTGTTTTAACTCAGCTAAATCGACCTCACTTTCTTCGATGGCTATAAGCTCGTCGAATGTTTCTGGATCTTCTTCGTCCATTTCGACATATGCTATCTTTTCTCTTTTATGAGTTTTCGTCGCCCTGGCTTTTTCAGCTTTAAGGCGTTCTACCAGTCGAACCCTATCGGCCAGTTGGGCCATGTCCCTCAGATACTGAGTGTCTAATTTCTTCCTAATGGAGTAATCTAGACCTCCTGCGGCTATTTCGACTAACTCGTGCTCTGGCACTTGCGTAAAGCATCTTGCCTTGAGCAATCTAAACCTATTTAAGTATTCGTCTATAGGCTCAGTGAATCTCCTCTTTACACTAGCCAACTCTTTCAAGCTTATCTTGGTTTGTCCCATGTAGAATTGCTCATGGAACAATCTCTCCAACTGGGTCCAATGGTGGATCGAATTGGGAGGGAGAGTTGTGAACCAAGTAAACGCATTCTTTGTTAGGGAACTTGGGAAATACTTAATCCTTAGGTTCTCGTTGTTTGAGATTTCTCCCGCTTCGATTAAATATCTTGCCACATGTTCGACAGTGGATTCTGTCGTGTCCCCTGAAAACTTAGTGAACTTAGGGACTTTGCATCTAGGAGGCAAGTCCGTTTGTAACACATATTCCGACAGCGGGGATGTGAAGTTGGGCCTGTGGAAGCCCGTATTCATCTAGTTTTGCATCATGATCCTTTCAATCATGGCTGTCAAGTTATTCTCCAAACCAACATTCTGGTATTGGATCTGTTGAACTACTTCGTCAGTGTTTTGGTTTCTATTAACCATCCTTATTTTCGGGGCTATGACTCTCGGCTCTTCGACCTCGGGTTGTTCCAGTTGTACCCTAAGGTTCTCTACGACAGGCTGCTGGACTTGGTTAATAGTGGTTTCTTCCTCTAGAAGTATGTCTTGGTTTCCCCTTATCTGTGCCCTTTTGGGCTGTCGAATTTGTTGGGGTACCCCAAAAAAATAAGCCAGACGCGACATTTTCGCTGTCATTTGCTGATTCGACTGGGTGGTATTCTATATCAGAGGATTTAGCACTGTACTTAAAGTTTGCGCCAACATTTGAACCATGTCGTGGTTGCTTTCGTCCATTTGCTGCTTCAAGAATGTTGTTGAGGCATTCGTAAGGCAAGGCATTATGTGGGACGTTCCTCCTAAGAGTTGGTTCCTACCCCTGTTCGCCATACCAACCCCAGAGCCTTGGAGTGGCGAAGAGGCGCTCACTAAAGGGTCTGAAAAGGTGGATGTAGCGTTCATCAGGCTAGCCAATTCAGAAGTTGGCATGCCGTAGGGTGGTTCTCGATTTAACCCGACTGTCGAAAAACCTGGGGGAACATATGGTCTGGTTCCTTGGTTTCCCCTAGGTGGGGGAGTTCCCAAGGGAATTCTGGGGCCTGTAAATGGAGGTAATGGCCCCGTTTGCGTAATCGTTACTGTTGGCGTTGAACCAGCGGTTACCACTTCGCTCACGGTTGGGATAACCGTTGCTCCCACGTTTGTTTGTGGGATTTCTCTATTGTTTGGCGGATTCGCCATTTCTCTAACTCTTCTCCTAGTTTTGGTTTCATTGGTGTATATTCTACCACTTTTCAATAACATGCAATACTCTCGAAAAAAGAGGATATTTCATATAAGACGATTAAGACGATATTTCATATAAGACGTAGTCGAACCAGCAATTTTTTTCGAATCCTGATTCATCTACAGCCCTAAACAACATATATAATGTTGTTTTGTCCTTCGATCGCGTCTCTTTCAACGCCCTCGTTTGAGCTGCCGTATATCCCCTAACTTCTGTTGGTTCTTCAAACCCTTCACGGGTCACATCCCACGTGTCTAGAGATCCAAGAAGAGCTTTCATTTGGATACTCCAGTTTTCATAATTTGACTTCGTTAGCCGTGGCAACGGCATTTGATTCATCATGTTTGCCATGAGCTCTAATGCCAAATTGATATAAAGAAGCAGACTTCGATTTGTTTTATGTTGAGAAAGAAGCAAACATTTCTATATTGCTTGTTAAATAAAATACATTCTTGGTCCTTATATAGACCCAATGACTTTTAAAATTCAGAAAAGATAACTGCTACTAATAAAAACTATCATAACTTACTAACTTTTGTCCTTTTAAATTACATTGGTTCTTAATCTTCCTACTACCTTATTTAATATGAAAACTTATTACTAATAACATTAAAGTTTACTCAACAATATCGAGTCCCAATTTAACGTTAAAAATGTAAACTTGACAATATTATTTCACAATATAAATCATATATCAATTTATAGGTGATTAATAAATTAAAAGCATTAAGCTAGCAATTATATCAAAGAGTACATTGTTATTTCTCAAATCAAATATTAATCTCTCATATAAGGGTTGTTTAGCTGCAATCATTTGCTAGAATTAAGTATTTTTTTAGGACGAGTCTATACTTGCTAAGGTCTTAAAACATTCTTTTGGATAATAGTTATGAGAATGATTTTTTTTTGTCATCTGATATACCAAGTTTGACGTCATTAAGAAATACCACTAAAATATCTTTATTTTATTTGGCTTTATATTCTTGGTCCTAATTCATCCTTGAATCGAGATATGAAGTTAGGTCCGGATAGAAACAAAGTGTATTATAAAAATAAATGGAAAAATGGTATAACAAATTGGTTTAAATAGGCAAAAAAAAATTTACTTTTGTTTTTGACTTCTTTTAAAAATAAATTTTGAATAAAAATTTTTTTAATATTTTTTTCTAAAGTTAAAATCTGCAGTTACAAAATTTTAAATTTTTTTACCTATAAAACTTACTACGGTTTTAACATTACGCACAAATATCAAAAAAAAGTTTAGCATTTAAAAATCATTTTAAGAAAAAACATATAAGACACAACTTTACGAAAAAAAGTTTAGCTATTTAATCCTAAAAAAAAAATCATGTTTCTTCTCTTTTGTCACCGGTTTGGTGACTCCGGTAACTGTAATGGCATGCCATACTAGAATACGTAGGTGGGATCCCATAAGAATAAAGTTATGAAATAAAGAAAGAAAAGAAATAATGCTTCAAAGCACAAAAATTACATATAAGAGGTATTTCAAAAAGAGAATAAGTAAATTAAATGATCTTGAATAAAGATTGCAATCCACTTCAAATAAAAAAATGAAGATGTAATGAATTGAATTTGGGTAAACACAAAGCATGAATTGTACATGGATAGAATAAAGCGCTATAACATGTTATATGCTTTCACACATGCACACGCTCAGGGCAGCTGTAATAATAACTATTGTTAGTTGGGAGTATTATTTTAACTATTTCACGTACATAAAGTAACATATTACTACTATTCAACTTTACTATATTGTTGGTATATTGATTTGAATGATTTGACAGCGAGCTTTGAGTTGTCTTGCAAGAATTTGTACCCTCACTGAGTCCAAAGACAAATGTGTATCTCTCAGGGATCTCAAGGCCACACGAACTTTTTCATCCTATTATTAAACTAAATAACCTTATGTCCACCCCAAAATTCCTATAGCAAATATAATAACGAATTTATCTAAGGCTCAACCTCCTAAGGACTGTTCTATTTATTAGTGATTATATATATATATATATATATATATATATATATATATATATATATATATATATATATATATATATATATATATATATGAATCAGTTGTATAGAGGATGCTTCTTTCATAGATTACGAATTAATAACAAACCCGTACGTTTTTATGGGTTCTGGTATGAGACGTGTATTTATTTTAGATGTATATTTTTTAATAAAAAAATATTTGGTACTTGTGAAAAAATAATAATTGAATTTATAATTAATAAAAAAATATTTTGATAGTAATTTCACGTTCTCGTTAATAATTAATATTTTGATCAATAATTTAATATTCCTCTGTATAAGTATTATTTTTGTTTAGGTATCATTATAAAAAATAATTGAATCAATAATAAATTTTCGTATATAAAAATATTTAGATCAATAATAGATTTTTTCTCGTATACCATTTATTGAATCAAAAATATTTAAATCATAAATATCATTTTCGTATATAAAAATATTTAGATCAATAATAAATTTTTTTTCATATACAAAAATTATTTTTGTTTAAGTATCGTTTACAAAAATATTTGGATCAATAATAAATTTTCGTATATAAAAAAATTTAGATCAACAATAAATTTTTTCTCATACCATTTTTTGATAAAAAATATTCAAATCATAAATATTATTTTTATAGAAAAATATTTAGATCAATAATAAAATTATAAATATCATTTTTCTTACCTTCTACTTTCAAAATGATTAAAATAAAATATAAAAAGTTATGAAGAGAAATATCCAATAACGATAATAATCAAATTCTATTACAAAATATGGGATTTATACTTTGTAAAGCAAATATAAATTTTAAAATATGATATTTGATATTTTGGATTGTGGCAATGAGGAGTGTGAACCACTAAAGCAGAACAAAGAGTACAACCTACAATGCATAAATATTTTATACCCATAAAAGAAATGATATAATGAGTAATGATACCTGAGCACCGAAGTAAGCCAGCTCAGCGGCCTCATCAAATGTCAAAAATTGAACAGGTTATACTTGTGGGCATAAATTTGGGAAATTTTTTTTGCAATAATTAAGTATAATTTTTTTTTCACAAATACCCATGTTTGGAAAAAATTATGCAAATAATCATGTTTCAGAAAATTCTACAAGAGAAGAGTCATCTCAATTGGCACCTACACCTTATTTTAAAGGGGAGGCGCCATCTCACTTGACGCCTAGGTGTGAAAGGTTTGCCCTAAGCCAAGTGAGATGGCGCCTTAGTGCAATGGGGAGGCGATTTTTCGCGTTTTTTATTTTAAATGTGGCACGTTACGTAAATGATATAGGATCACAAAAATTCGACTTTTTATTTACACAATATGATTACACAAAACGATTACATAAAAAAATACAAAATAATCAGTGGTCCCCCGGAACCCGGCAACGACTCGCGGTTCCGCATCCCTGTCCTCACCTTTCCCGTATTGGGTTTCGTCGTGTTTCCTGTTGTGGCAGGGTCAATGGCCCAGCGAAGTCAATGTGTTCCGAATCCATGAAATCGGTCAGATCTCCATATCTAGAAGATCCGTTTTGGTACAGTCGGTTACTCATACCCTCAAAATTTGGTCGTGTTGGTGGTGGATGGGATTCCATGGTTGGTCTATAGCACTGGTCATCTGAGTACGGGGGTAGAAAGGAAATGGATCTTTGGGTGTTTGGTATTGGGAATGTTGGGTGCTTTGGTGATGTGGTGGTTGATAGTAAGTTGGATCGATTGGTTCATAATCTTCGGGAAATCCCAGATCAGGACTAAGGTTAGATGTTGAGGGGCCCATATTGGGATATGTAGAAGACTGATGTAGCGGTAGAAATGTTTAAGACTAAACCATTGGATTGACTAGACTTTATTCAAATCAAAATAAAAATCGCCATCGCGCTTTATTGTTTCCAAAGGAATGGGAAAAGAGTGAATAACCCAAAAAGAGGGGGAAGATTCAAGGTAAGGGGGTTGGTTATGCAAAGGGAAGTTATTAGCACCCTAAACATCTACGGTACTCTGCAGGAACCTCTTTGTAAAATCTGTATATTTTGGCTATAAAAACTGTTGTATATAAAATGGATGGTGGAGGTGAGAAAAGAAATATATTTTTTATGATTTTTGCATCCGCCGCGGTTGTGAACCTTTAGTGCCTATGTACCACCTTTCGTGCAATAGGGGATCAGGATACACGTAGTTCCTCTTTCAAAAATTTAAAACACAAATGTGTTGGTTAATTTTATAAGATAAAACATCATCGTCATTGTCCATGTGGAAAACACACTTACTACCCACAATCATGAGAAAGGAGAATTTGCATCATCTCAAAGTGGAGGATATGACTTGGATTTCAAAATCAACAATGTCTCACTCAACATCCAAGTAGAAAATATCTCTCTTCACTACATCTTGTAGAAGTATAGTTGTTTGCATCACTACAAGGATTGACAAGAGTCTAATCTTTTGAGAAAATTTTAAAGGTAAAAGGCCAAAGTGGCAAAAATGGTTTGAAATGAGATTGATTAACTTTTAGTCTTCTCACAAAAAGATGTCAAGGTGTTATTAAGTTGGTTGGATTTTATTTATGAAAATGTTTTGAAAATACATGGACCTAAGTCCAAGTTTATTATGAAAATAGTTCAAGTTTCAAAACAAGAAGAGTTTTCAAAAGGAGGGAGAAGATTTTGAAATTAAAGAAGATGGGAGGAGAAGAAGAGACTATCCTAAAGCATAAGGTAAAAGCTAGGGATAAGAACCATCTAACCAATAAAAAGCCAATACTTGACATTATGAGCCAAGATAGAATTTCTATTCCTTGGATTGAAACCAAGCAAGCAAAGATACTAGACCTCTTGAGAGAACCAAACTTCAAGTGTATTAAGTCTTCATAAAAATTGGATAGAGTAACAGCTGTATACGGGTGAATTCCAAATTACAAACAAAAGGTGTAATCACAAAAACCTGCACACAAAAACAAACAAGCAACCCAATGTCTTGAGGTAAACCTCAAGAACTCCAGAAAAAATAATCAGATAAGATCACAAGGTCTCTAAGATAGGCCAAGGTTTCTAATCCTAAGTCCAAGAAAAAGATCTCATGCTCCATAATGCCAAGGATAGTAACCAAAAAGTCTGAGTACCATTAAAGATTTTTTTTTTAGGGTTTATGTTGATTATTAAGTATCTTAAGAAAGGAAAAGAAAAACTCAAGTGAGCAAAGTAAAAATGGAAAGAAAGTAAATGCTCAAATGAGCAAAGATGAAAATGGCATGAAATGTAAATGCTAAAAGTAAATAGTACATAAAGCATAAAAAAGAATAAAAGCATAAGGTAAAATAAGTCAATAATTAGTGGTTAGTTGGATGACCATCTTGAAACTTGCATTTGGAACTCATTAGAGGATTGGTAGAACCAAAGCCTCCACACAACAAGTTGCATTTGCTTTTTTTCAAATATATCATCCATTTAGAATTCTCATAAGTACCATTTAATGATCAACGATGTTTAAGTGATCTGCGTTGACCAAAGGTGTTGTAGATCCATTAGAGGATTGGTCGAACTAAAACCTCCACATAATGAATCTCAAGGTTATTGGATCAAAGAGATCAAATTAACATACTTGGGCTTGCAATCATAAGTTTGGGCCACGAATGATCATTTATTCGAATCGGGACAAAATTTAGCGCTATGTTAAGCAATCATAAATGGACTTATATAGAAGTCGCACCAATTTTGAGGCTGGTCAATAGCAATTTATGCATCATTTGTTTTGAGACATGATATAGAGATCATGCTCCAACAACATCAAGTGCAATAAGAAGGGGATGAGATGAAGAGGGATGGGAAAAAAAATACACAAACCACATTTGAATTAAATTTTAATCAAACTATTATTAAAATCATTCATCCATTTTTATGGAGTTAAACTCAACACCATGGATCCAATGATGTTAATAAAGTTCATGATCCAAAATCTAACCCAAGATCAGCCAGAAAATAGTCACAAAATAATATCACATTTAATATACACAAAAAAGGATTTTAAAAATGTTTTAAAAATAGAAAATAATGAGAAAAATATCAACTATGTTCAAATTAATCAAGAAATAAAAAAGTAAGACCATAGAAAAATCAGAAAAAGGCTCAAATAATTTTACAAGTTTTTTGGTAATTTTTTAAAGTCAGAAACTATTTTTAAAATTAAAATAAATGGGTAAAATAAACAAAAAATGGTAAAAAATAGTAAAGTCAGAAACAAAAATAAAATAAGGTCACCAATATTTGTCACAATATCATTGGATCATTCCATAATTTTTTTAGAATTTTAAAATGTATAAAAATATTTTTAAACATTAAAAAAAATCAAATAAGTGTAAAATTTATAAAAAATACAAAAACATAAAATTAAATTGTGAAAAAATGAAAATATGAAAGAGAATAATCAAAAATATTTTTCATAATTTTTCCAGATTTTTTGGACTAAAAATGAATTTTCTATGATTTTTTGAAATTTAAAATAATTAAAATATAAAAATCAGAAAAAGAAAATAAAAGTAAAATATGTGGACCATTGGATGAGAGTCAAAACGCGTTAGTAATCAAATCCAAGGGATCTGGCGCGTTGTGCATATCATGGTCATTAGTGAATAATGTACAAAATCATTAATTAAATCAGATTTGAAAAATACATATGGCGTGCCTTCATTGGTTGGAAGATGACACACTGGTCATCTTCAACCTCCAGCCATCATGAATTGCAAGTCTCTTAAACTGTAAAATTAGAAGCTCAGACCTATTCCATTCGCTTCTCTTCAAGACGAAGAGAACCACACCCTCGCGCCAAATTTATATAAGCTGTAGCTCAAGCAATTTGGAAGGAAAATTTTGAAAAGGGATTTGAAATTTCATGGTCAAAACGTGTTTACAGTAAAAGGTAAGTGTTGCGACTAGAACCAAGGCAATGAGAGCAACACAATGATATCAGAGTTTTAAAGAATTGATGAAGGAATCTACCTATTGAAGTTGAGTTGCAGAGCTCTGAAACTGGACTTCTATGGAGCAATATAGGGTACGATTCTTGAATGTAATTATGTGGTTAGCTTCAGGGAAGATCAAGGAAGGTGAATTAATGGAAAAATTGGATTGAAAAAGGCTCGAGAATGTATTTTGAAGTTACAGAAAATTGAGTTATGGAGCAAGTTTGGCAGGGTGATTCTGGATATCCAAGCTTGGAAAATTGAATGGGATAGTTCATGTATTTATAGGAGAAGCAAATGGGATCAAAAGGAAGGGTGAATGATGCGTTTTGGAGGGAATTCGTGCAAACCTGATGCACGAGTGAAGTGTGATCCAAACTTCATCAAAACTCATCCAATTCTTGCGTTTTGATGCACTAACCCACTTGGGAAAGTTGGCTAATCATGTTTAGACCCAAAACGCGTGTTAATTTGAGGTTTAGAGGTTGTAACATGAAATTCAAATTCTGACTTGCAAGGAAACTTCAACTCCAAGTTTCCATTTTTGAAACTATGGCATTCTCAGCTCAAGGGGTCTCAAGGCATGATTCTTGATGCTTTGGAAAGATGAGGTTACAAGCTTTGCAATGGAAAAAGAATGGAGTTAAATGGATGCTTGAGCTGAAAGTTGCATTGAGTCAAAGTTGAAGAAAAAGAGTTGACTTTCCATACTTAGAAACATTTCAAATTCTTCTTCAAAAATAACCTATAATCTTTTGCATCCAAACATGGCCTTCCACTTGGAATTTGCTCTTGACCAAAAAAGATGGAATAAAGTAGATCTCTTGAATGACATTTTGAAACTTGAACTACTCAAAATCTCCAAAAATTGAGCAAGTTATGACTTGTTGAAGTTGGACAAAAATCATGAAATGACCTATAATCTTTTGCATATTTAAGGCAACTTCCATCCATTTTCACACTTTGAACATAAAAGAAGGCATAAAGTTCACATATTCAAGATCATTATGGAAAAAGAATGGACTCAGGGTGATGAAAATTGACCAAGTTATGATCATTTTAAGTCACTTATGTAAAATTATGGATTCATCTGGATGACTTGTAATCTTTCTTCTTCACCAAGTTTATTCCACATGAAAACTCTTTGGAACTTTTGAAGTGATTTGTTGGTAACCCTTTGAATAGAAGGATGTCTTTGGAATCACTTAAAAATACCAAAAGGTGAGCAAGATATTCTCCTTTGAAGTTCAAAACCCTAGCTTCTAGATCAAGAGAATGCCTTGAGGAACTTTGACAAGTTTGAACAAACTTCTTGTACCAATATTCTTGTTTTGTGAATAGAAGTTGTTGAGGATGATAATGAAGACTCACAACCACCAAAACCACTTCCATATCTTGAATTTTGAGAGAAATATACTCTTGTGACCAATAGGAACAAGGCCTTGTCCAAACATGACAACTTCTCCAATCAAACCCTTGTACTTTTGAGTCAAATCTAATAGCCTTGAAATATGATGAACCAAAGCAACCTTGCAATGCCAATTCTCCCAAAACCAATCCAATAGTGAGGTTTAAACTTCTCAAGCTATATTTACTAGGGCATGGAAATAAACTCATGAACCCATGGAGTAACTTGTTAAATCTCATTGCCCTTCACCTACATGGATAACAAGTAAGACAAACCAACATTGCATTTTATTAGTTAAATGAAGAAATCAAAACAATATTCATGATCACAAAAGGAACCATAAGTCAAGGTGCTTAGTAATCCCTCAAAAGGAGCAAAACTCAAAGTAGGGACGGGAACCAAGAATCCTAGTGTGATCTTGTTGTGAGTGAGTCAACATGGTATGATGAAGGGATCTTAGGGGGAAAATTAGGGTACAACAACTGGAATTGTGTGTGGGGCATGCGGGTGTGTTGGTATTGTGATTGAAATTGTGGTTGGGTGTGAGGCATATGGGGGTATTGGTATTGAGGTGGTGATTGTGGTTGGTTGTGGGGAATGTGGTGTAATCGTATTGTGGTGGTGATTGTGGTTGGGTGTTTGTGGTTTTGTTTCATCGGGGAGGTTGGTGGGAGGTTGATGTGTGTTGGGTTTATTGTTGGGGAAATGAGGGTTGTGCCTATTATGTTTGTGGGTCAACCAAATACCTCGGATGAGACACGTGCATTTCTGGGATACTAACTGATCTGTACCAAGCTAAATATTGATCTGTGTGTCGCATATTACCATGGTTGAGGAAAAATGGGAATTGCAAGACATGTCGGTGACGCCTCTGCCACATCTTACACCATTCTGGAGCAAAATCTTTCCAGTTGGTAAGACCCTATTGGGCGTCGACCCTTTTGAAATGCCACGGGGACAAACAAGTTGGACCGCATGGTATCTCTTGATGCATTCCAAACTGCATCTTGACACGGTCGTTGTGGTGCATCTCCACAACATTGAACCGTATGATTGCAGTCTTTGCGCTCCAAATTGTTGCATCCTTGGAGTTTGGTTCATGGTCCAAACCCAAATATGGTCTCCAGGCAAACTGCGGATAAAATTAAATTAGCTTAACGAAAATGTAATAAATAAATAATTTAAAAGTAGAAAATTTGAAAGGTATGACGTACATCATCCGGGCCAAGGTGATCCAATATATTGCGATATAGAGCGACATTGAATCTTGGATTCTTGCCGTAATCCATACCCCTCTCGCAGTACCTAAAGGAATTGAAAAATATTTTATTTTTATCATATATTTGGTGAAGAGATGAATAATAATAAATTATATAAGTTAATGACTTACTTTGTTGCGTATGGGAAAACGAATGCGTTGTTGTTGACGGGGTTTAAGGACTCCATTCTCCACCAACCCCGGGCTTGAAGTAAAAAAGTGCAGCATTAAAAGGTACATTTTTCCTTGATTGTATTTTTACACAAGGAACTGTATAGATGGGATAAAACAACAGAACCCTTACTATACTTTCTAGTTTTTTCAAAGTCTCTAAGTAAATTTAAATACATGAAATTTACACTATTTCCCGTACTTTCGGGAAATAAAAAGGTTCCTAAAAGTATCATTATATAATTTCTAGATTTTATTACCTTAGCTAGCTCAGAGGAATTTTCATTCAATTCCAGAGTCACATAATGATTTTTGAGCTCAGTAAGTAGTATACCCTGACCTCTCGCACCACCACCTTCAACCATATCCATGCCCAATAATTCTTCACATAGAGAATTGGGCTGTTGAACCGACCCGTTAACCGCCTTACCATCGACAGGGAGACTCAATAACATGTACATGTCCTCTAGTGTGACAGTACATCCACATATTGGTAGATGAAATGTGTGGGTCTCTGGTCTCCACCTTTCCAACAATGCAAGTATGAACTTTGAATCAGTTGTGCAGTTGGAGATATTAATAACATTTCCAAAACCTGCGTATTCGAGATAGGGTACGATCAACGGGTCGGGAGCAAGGTAGTTGTGTGACCGAATTCTGAATCTTTTAGTATCCTAAGTTAAGAATGTAAAAAGTGTAAGAGTCCATAAAATTTATAAAGAATTAATAGAAGTATGAAAAATGTATAAGTATACAAGAAACTTATAAATGTTGCAATGTTGTCCCTTGTGCCTTTGTGAGAATCTCCCATTGTGAGAAGAGCCATTGTTGAAATTGTTTGAGATTATGAAAGAGTTTTTAGCAGAGAGTGAGATGATTGTGGATACAATAGAAGTATGTGATGCTCTATATTTATAGGCAAAATTTTATCACAAAGTAAGTGAGGTGGTTGGTGGGTGCATGCATGCATGATAAGTGTCACTCTTGCAGTGTAGGTGCAGGCTAGGTGGCAGCCTTGGGGAAGACATCTCTGCATGCATGTAATACAATTGGGCATGTAGGGAGGCGTCATTGGACTTGGAGAATGAGGACAAAAATGAAAGGTGTCGCCATCCCTGTTGGCGAATTAGAGGTGGCATGGGTTGCAGTGTTGGTGCATGCTAGGTGACAGTCTTGAAGAAGGCATCTCTGCATGTATGTATACGATTGGACGTGTAGGGAGGCGCCATTGGACTTGGAGAATGAGTACAAAAATGAAAGGTGTTGTCATCCTTGTTGGCGAATTAGAGGTGGCATGGGTTGCAGTGTAGGTGCAAGCTAGGTGACAGCCTTGGGGAAGGCATCTCTGCATGCATGTAATACGATTAGACGTGTAGGGAGGCGCTATTGGACTTGGAAAATGAGTACAAAAATGAAAGGTGTCGCTATCCCTGTTGGTGAATCAGAGGTGGCATGGGTTGCAGTGTAGGTACAAGCTAGGTGACAGCCTTGAGGAAGGCATCTTTGCATACATGTAATATGATTGGACCTCCCAGTTGGCGAATTAGAGGTTACTTACTGTTATTTTATTCAAATTCAGTACAACATATTTAATCCTACATTTATCAAAACACTTCTACACTCAATCACTCAAACACTCGAACATCCAAAAATTCAAACAATTAACTCATAGACTCAAACAATCAAACACTTAAACCTTCAAACCTTCAAACATTCAAACACAGTGGCCTCTGAACCACAATATGTGATCAATGCACATTTCAACAGTGAGACATACATTTGTCCCACCTCTGGGTTTTTGTTTAGAGATACTGAGAACATCCACAGGAAAGCCAATTTCTTGTATTTCAAAAAACGATTAGAGGCCAAACTTAGACGAGGTCCCGTGATACAAATCTTTGATCAGAATCCGTTTTTTTTTGTAACAACCAAATAATATTTTATAAGGTTGAGGTTCAAGATGACGAGGACCTTCAGAATATATTTTCCAATCATGAGTATTCTGGGTACGACTCTATTGAGTTGTACATTATGTTGCGAGAGCTTCAGCAGTCACAAGTGGTTGATCCTATGGAGACCGAACAAGCAGAAGTAGATGTCATTGACGAAGAAGAAGAAGATGACGAGTTAGAGTTTGACGACATGGTCAACGATGATTCCAAAGACGATGGGATACCTGGTATACCTTCAAATGAGATCTACACACCACCTCCGCACATGACAAACTTCAACATGGGCGGAGATGAACCGTCATCTGATTTATTTTTCAATCCGTATATGCAGTCGCATGAAAACTTAAAAGAGAAAGACAAATTTCGTAATAGAGAAGAATGTATTTGAGCCATAAAAAAGTTTCACATGCTCAAATCAGTCGATTTTAAGGTAGATCGTGTAAATCCAAAAAGGTACAAGATCAAGTGTATCCACCTAGATTGTATGTTCAAGCTCACTGCATCATACAAATTAAGAGGTGATTGTTGGGTCATAGGTTCTATGTCCACCCACACGTGTGTCAGTTCTACTCAATCACAGGATCATTGGAAACTAAATTATGATCTCATATGTCAAGAAATCCTACCCCTCGTCAGCAACGATCCATCATTGAAGGTGAAAACCATAATCTCTCACATCACTACGGTATTTAACTATACTCTGTCATACTGAAAGGCGTGGTTAGCAAAGACCAAGACGATTGAAAAGGTATATGGAAACTGGGAGGAGTCATACAAAGAACTTTCTCGCTACCCGAATTCACTTCAGACTTATTCTCCGGGTACTGTTTACATTATAGAAACATTGTCGGCATACGCCCCAAATGATAGTCAACTCACCGAAATGGAATATTCAGTCGAGTGTTCTGGGCTTTTCAACCTTGCATCACAGGGTTTGCGTCATGCAAACTAATTATTCAAATTGATGGGACTTGGTTGTATGGGAAATATAAAGGCACGCTACTGATGGCAGTTGCACAAGATGGAAACAATAACATTTTCCCAATTGCCTTTGCCCTAGTCGAGGGAGAGACTGGTGGTGCTTGGAGCTTCTTTCTCAAGAATCTTTGAACACACGTGGCTCCTCAACCAGATCTCTATTTGATCTCTGATAGACATGCATTTATTGAGAATGCATACAACAATCCTGCAAACGGTTGGCATGACCCTCCTTTTACGCATGTCTATTGCATTAGACATATCGTCCAAAATTTCACGAGGGAGATCAAAGACAAAGCTTTTAGGAAAGCGGTTATGAATGCAGTGTATGCATTGACACAACCTAAGTTCAAATATTATCGCAACGAGATCCGATTGTCAAATCCGGACGCTGGTAGGTATATCGATAATATTCCCGTTGAGAAATGGACTAGGTCATACGATAATGGACAACGATGGGGCCACATGATAACAAATATGATTCAATCCATGAATGGCGTATTCAAAGGTATACGAAATATCCCAGTAACTGCTTTGGTTAAATCAACATATTTTAGGATGGCTTTGTTGTTTGCCAAAAGAGGTGAAATATGGAATGTTGTGTTACAATCGGGACAACTATGGAGTGAAAGCTGCATGAAGTATATTAAGGCAGAAAGTACCAAAGCCAACACCCATCTGGTTATACGGTTCGACCGACACAACAAGAACTTCATTATCAAAGATACTATCGACCACAACGAGGGGCTGCCAAGACAAGAGTATAGGGTTATACTACCTTCTCGTTGGTGCGATTATGGCAAGTTTCAAGCCTTTCGTATGTCTTGCTCTCATGTCATTGTTGCGTGTGCCTATACTCATCAAGACACATTACAACTTATGTCTCCCATTTACAAGTATGAAACCTTGCTCAACGTATACAATAACTTCCCTTTGGTAGCAAAACCTGATTATTGGCCTGCATACGACGGAGAAATAGTATGGCACAATGACCAAATGCAAAGGAATAAAAATGTTCATCCAAAAAATAAGTGCATCACAACTGAAATGGACTCTCTTGACAAGCTGGAAAGAAAGTGTGGTTTATGTCGTCAGGTCGGACACAATCGCAAAAAATTGTCCGACTCGGACTACTAGCTCAACTACATAAAAATTGTATTACAAAACATCTTTATTTTTTTAAGTTATAAACATTACGATTTTCCATTAATAGCATTTGTTACAATAAACTTTGCGCGAAAAAAAAATAAAACACGATAAACAGTCTATGAAATTACAATCGTTAAAACAATTTCATCTGACTCATGCATCATCAACATTACGTCGTTGTCTATTTTGACTTCCTCCAACCAAAAATTAGGTCTTCCTGTCGCACGTGAGGTGGTTGTTCTTCTTCACTGAATCCTTCTGATTTATTCCCCATCCTCGATGTCTCCCTCTAGCCATCGCATCAACTCTCTCTTCAGACGCTTCATGGAGTGAATGTGCAAGAAATTCATTTTCATCAGAGGTTTGGTGGCCGAGAAAATAATGTAACCATCTCTGGTAAAAATCATGGGCGATGTCATGACGTAAATAACAGAGAAAAAAATAATAAGACAGTGCGAGAAAGTGTGAAGAATAACGGAGAAACGGATGAATTATTTATAAAAAATGTATTTTGCCCTAGGAGCCAAGTGAGATGGCGCCTCCCTTCACTTTTAGAGTGCATGCGCCATCTCACTTGGTTAAAATAGAGTGCATGCGCTAAGTGAGATGACACATAGGGAAAATGGGCCAATACATGCACCATTTCACTTGGCTCCTCCCTTGTGGGATTTTCTGAAACATAGTTATTTGCGTAATTTTCTCCAAAACATGGTTATTTGTGAAAAAAAATTTAATACATGATTATTACAAAAAAAAAATTCTAAATTTGGATCACACGTTAGAACACCATCAACATCTTTCCATATCTGTTAAAGGGATCAAGATTAACCATTTCTTTTTATCTTCGCATAGTCTACAAGCTAAGGAAATTAAGCATAAACTATTTCAGTAGTTCATACTACTATTTATTTATAATATGAATACGAATATGAATGTGAAGTTAAAGAGATATTTGCATTTTCTATAAACACAAATAATACCAACACCTAAAGTTAACAACTCATGCAATATGTAAAATAAGTACACTGATATTCTGGCGAGATTTTGATGTGTCCAATTACAAAACCAAATCATATAGCGGTATTATGTACTCCCATAGGCAAATAAGAGAAACATACCTGACGAGCCTTAAACAATAAGCTGAAGCAAACACAATTAACAATATTAAACCTCAGCCCAACCTGATTTCAATATTTGAGTAGTGTTACAAGGTACAAGTATCAAAATAATAAAGGAAAATAAAACATGATCAGTAATTAAATAAAACTGAGGCACCACCAACGGAGGCTCCGACAACCGTCTCGATCTATCAAGGTAAATGCTTCTTCTTCTACCTTATTTGAGTCTCTTCTTTTTCTAAATTTTATTGTGCCTTTCGGTTCACTTCTTCTTCCACTTTGTGCTTTGTGCGTATTGTATGTTGTTGTGGCTCACTTCCGTGTGGTTGTTACTTCAACTTATATTTGAATTGGTTGAGTATGGAGGGTTTTGAGGGGATTTTTCTGGAGAGTTTTATGTTGTATTTTTGTTGACGAATTGAGGGACTGAGGGGGTAATTTATAGGTAAGTGCATTATTTGAAAAATCTCAGTTAGTTTCACTCGATTAAGATTAAATCAATCTTGTCTTTTTAATCCTTCTTACATATATATACTGAACTCTTCAAAAATTCAAAAGAGACGCATAAATGACACTTTTAGATATGAATGATTATAAGTTAGAATTAAAGAGACTAAGTAAAACAAAAATAGATAAGTAGCAGTAAGCATATTTTCAGACCTTCCAACTTCAATATTACATTCTTCATTGTAGGTTGGAGCGGTTGATGGAATTGAACACACCACAACCCCACCTTGATTGAATCACCTTAAGCTCATTTTCAGTAGTAACATGAGGAAATCTTTCAAATAGAATTACTGCAAATGGAATAATAGAATACACTCACCAAGACAGAAGTTGCTTTGAGAGCTATGGTTACATACAAGACATTTAATCAAACATTTTTCATTCATAGTAAGAAAATCATAAAAAACAAAGTGTATGAAAAACTCGACAAACCAGACCCAACTGTTTTGCATGCAAACTAGAGAACCTTGTCGCCGTCAAAGCCAACTCCATCGCGTAGCCGAAATTAACATCTTAATAAAATAAATCAATCATATATTTTTATATCAGCGTAAAGTAAAATAAAATTCGTGTAACCTGTTCAACAGTTCCAACAACATCCTTATCAATTTCCAAGAAAAATCGTCACAACACAATTTTAATCTCGAAACATGCATCAGGTTGTTTTCTCCCTTGAAATGTTATACGTACGATATCATCTTAATAAAATCAATTAATCATATTTTTATATCGGCGTAAAGTAAAAGAAAAATAGTGTAACTTGTTCAACAGTTCCAACAACATCCTTATCAACACAGTCAGTTCCATGTAATCTGTTTACTGTAAAAAAATTGGCCAAACCAATATCAAGTAATCAACAAACAAATTTTGGAGACAACAAAGTTTCTATATAAATAAGAATTTTAAGGGTGTTGCTTGTAAAATCCACAAAAAGTCACAAATATTAAAATGAGAACATCAAAACTCTTTTCATCACCACTTAGTAACAACAACAAAAATCCAGATCTGAAGAAGAAGAAGCTCACCTTATGTTCAAATAAATCAGGTTCGTTGTTTGAGAAACCAAACGAAAATCATAAAATCAATGTTAGAGATGTTGAATAAACAAAAAAAAATTGAAACTACTGAAAACGAAAAACCCATACAATTTATATCTTTTACCTTTTGCATGTCTGATTCTGAATGGTTTCAACTTTTTATTGCGTTGATGACAATAAAGAGACATGAGAATGGCGGTGGTTGTAGTGACAGTGGCGTCGGCGACATGAAAGAGAAAGAGAAGATAAAAGAGGGTTTAGGGTTAGGGATTTGAGAGAAAACATGAAATTTTTTAGTGTGAAAAACTTACGTCTTTGTCTTCTCCAACAGTCTCGCCATGTATGAAAGACGGAGGAACCTTGAGCTGAAGTTGCAAGAAGGAAACCCTGAAAATATAAATAGAATGTGTGGTCTGAGGTAAGAAGAAAGAAAAAGTAGAAAAATGTTAGAAGAGGTGATAGGAGAAAGAAACATGTAAAGGAAAGCAATGTTAATGTGAAAGGAAAGAAGTCTGCTATTAAACAATTGATGTGAAAGAGTGTGAAGAAAATATATTTGAAATATTGTAATAATAATAATCAGTTTGAAAAAGAAAAAAGTAATCGGTTTGAAAAGGAAAAACACAAGCTGTTAAGGAAGATGGGAAGATGGGTAACAAAGTAAGAAGTTGGATGAAGAGAGCATCCACGTGGCATGGTTAAATGAAGACAGGGGCATTTTGGTATTTGGAAGAGCATAATATTTTTCTCAATTGTAGAGATTCGATGCAGATAGATGGTTGATTTTATTGCTTGGCACTCACGTTGGCTTTTTGCATTTTTATTGGGACAATCATTTTAACAAGATTATTTTTTCAATTTAATTATCATATACATTGTTATTTCGTATTGCTAATTGATTATTTGAGGGGCATGATATGTTAAGCATGTTTGCTGTAACAAAGCTTTTAGGGAAACTCATTATTTACCCAGCAAAAGTACAAGTTTTTCATGGTTATATAATTTTTTTATTCCAGAGTTTCTTTTATGATTTCATTTTTCATATGATCATGGCAACGATTTCTTTTAGAAGCAATTTTTTTGTTTAGGGTGCACAAGTTTGAAGATTTTGTTTGATGTAGTTCAAATAAGGAATAAGGGTGATGCAGGAATCAACTCCTCCGATTCGGTGGCAAAAGTTTCATGTGTGAAGAAACAAGGAAGACCTGCAATATTAACACTTCAACGTTGAAATTAGTGATTTTTCATAAATGTGGTTTGAAAAAGTAAGAATGATATAATACATGCAATCAGTGCATGGGGTGATGTATATATGTTGTTTAGTTAGAACTGCCCCCATATAGTGTGACATGTCATGCAGAAAGTCGTCTGATTGTATCCAACAAAAAATGTGGGACGGAAAACATCTTCAATAACACAATATTACCACAGTCATTTATCCATCGTAGTCATATCTCATTTTTTACGCGCATTTTTTATATTTTATTAAGAAACTATTCATCACAGTTCTTTTAAAGAACCGATGTCATATAATTCAGAAGACAAACTTCGATTCTCAGCCTCAACATTTTTTTAGTAAAATTAAGCACTTTAACATTTATTTTTATTTGAAAATTGAAAGTATAACAACTACAGTTGTTTTCATCAAATTTGGTTATAAATTCTATATTTCACTACAGTTGAATCTTGCAACCGTTGTGAAATTGTTTCCCACAAAATTAAAACAGTTCTTTATTATGTTCATAACAATTTTGGGTGCCCTAGCGAACGAGACGACTGCGATAACAAAATCTTTTACATCTTTATTCATTTATGTAAACGAGGTTGTTAGGTTCTTCGAATATTATTTTAGGTACATTATCAATATCTTCCTCTGACGCTTCTGAATGTTTAGGCTCTTTGCTAGGGTTACTTGTTTCTTGCTTTAAATTTTGTGTGTGAAACATTAGTTGAATATGGAGTCACATAAGTTTTTGAATATCCTTCATTTCCATTTTGACTACTTGTATTTTTCATTGTTTATGAAGTTGCTTCTTAAACATACAATGTTTATGTTAACTGTGTATATTGTTGCATATAACCATAGTATGTTGTTGGTGTGATACGGTGGGAGAACTGACTTGAGGTTTTGCGTTTGTGTTCGCAAATGTTTCGGTTTAGCAAGAGTCGCCACCGACTTTTAATTTTATCCTAAGGAAAGGTCAAAAAGCACAGGAAAGACCTTTGAGATGTTTTCTTGGGTTCAGGGAGTAGATTATAGAAAGGGAAGGTATTAGCACCCTTTCTATCTATGGTTATCCATGGGCTCTTAGTTACTTGTTTAGATCACTTGCTTTGCTTTTCAATTGTTTGAAATGGTGCTCTTCAATTGTTTGAAATGGTACTTTGTGTGTGGTTTTGAAAGATATTTTGAAAAGAGGCCATCGTTGTGGCAACCTTTGTAATGATTCTTGTTTGAATGTATACAAAGGTGTTTTTGTCTTTTGAAAAATTTTCAATGTTTGAAAGTAGGGGTTTTGAAATTATGTTGTGAAGTGTGTTTTGAAATAGCAAGGATGTTTTTGCAAGTTTTTGATCAAGTAATTAAGGGCTATCTACCCTATTTTACTCAAAGATCTTTCTTATGTTTTAACCATTTTAACAGTGTTGTTTCACCATTATATTTGGTGAACAACCTTGTGTTAGGATGTTAAACGGGACAGGCACGGGTCATCGTATAGACCATGATATCAATTGTGTCAAGTATTTTTGGCAATTTTTCTTGAGGGACTTGATCATTTTGTTTAGGCAACTCGGATAGCATCATCGAGGAACTATGATCTTTGTTTTGTTTTTATTTTGCCAAAGTACTTAACATGCATACCATGGCCCATTTTTGAAGGCAACAAGTGGATTGTAACCCTAGGGGTGCAAGTGTGCATTGTGTTTGTTTTTCATGCATTTTTGTCTTTGATTAGGTCAAACTATTTGTTGGTTTTGATTTTGCATACAAACTCTAATTCTAATCACGGCATAATTGAAAGCATTTAAGTGCGTAAAAATAAATCTAAGCTATTACAACTTTGATATAGGGAGGGGGGGTACAATTTTGAATAGGGGGATATTTGATAAGAAATACAAAACCCTAATTACTATTACATCCAAATTGAATTCTTTGTGCAAATAAATAAAAGGGAAATATTTAATTACACAAGATAAATAAATATTAAATAAAATGTATTATGCAAAAAAGAATTTTTATTTGTTCATGTATGCAAAAGTATTTTTTAATGTAAAAAGTATAAAGAAATAAATAAAAAGAATTGATTTTATTTAACAAAGGGGTAAACCCTAATTTTCCTTAAAGAAAATAATATCCTATTATTTATATACAAAAATATATTAATATGTTCAAGAAAATAAAAAATATATTAAAAAAAGTGTTTTTTATAGTAAAAATAAAAATGTAATATTTTTTTGTATTTTTATTCTATGCTTTTAAGAAAATAAAGTATATATATATATATATATATATATATATATATATATATATATATATATATATATATATATATATATATATATATATATATATATATATATATATATATATATATATATATATATATATATATATATATATATATATATATATATATATATATATATATATATATATATATATATATATATATATATATATATATATATATATATATTAAAGATAATAAATATGTATAAAAATAAGATATATTCAAGAAAATATTTTAGTGTGAATAAAGTTAAGAAAAATAAAAAATAAAAGTATTATTTGCATCATTTTTAAATTTAAACAAAATAATATAAAAGCATATAAAATGTTTTAATACTAGTAATAATTAAAATAAATACCAAATAAATGTAAAAAAATATAAAAATATTTTTGGAGTATTTTTTATGTTTGAAAATAAAATATCAAAGTCAGAAATGAAATAAAAATGCAAAAATAATGAAAATACAAAGAAATGGGCCAGGGGGTGTGAAGCTGAAAATGGGAGGTGCCAAAAGTAGGAAATAGCCAGGCCCAACCCAGCTACTTCATCTTCTTCCTCCGTTCAAACAAAAACACACGCCTTCTGTGTACAAACTCGTATCTCCTGCATTTGTGATCTTTTGACAAAACTCAAAACATGAAACTTGTAGAGCATCAAACCACGATTCTAACCATATAAAAAACTTAATTTAACTCTCAAAGACTAGAGAGAATTTCTCTGGCCCTAATTTCTAACCTAGTTTTTTCAGAAAGTTCATGGATGAAATTCTCCTAGCACGATTAATATAAATGAAAACTGAGCATATGTATGGTTTCAGGGCAATGAGTACAACATCTTTTATTCACAAACCTAAGGCTAAATGTTCCTAAATAGAGAGATAAAAGTTCATGAAAAACCTGTTTCAGTTGGACACGAGTTGGGCAATGCAGCAACTTTCAGAGAGGCCTGAGGTTCTTTTGAGCTTGCTTGATGTTCCCTGAACCTTTCCCAATGCTTACTTTGTTTTGAAGTAGCCTGAATCGTTCTACAGAACTCAACCTGCAAAGCTTCCAAACAAAAATGGTGAACACTGTAAATGGAGTTACAGTTGTCAATGGAGGTTTGGGATAGCTTGAGTGAGTTGAATGGAAGGTGTTTGAAGTGGAAAGGAGCAAAACGCACGAGGCAATGTGAGGATGGAAGTGATTCTGCAGGGCTTGCCCTATTTTGCAAGAAAATGTGGTTTCTGAGTATGAGGGTGTTTTAGGGGTGAGAGGCTCGTGTTTCTGGCTTACAAGGATGTGCAAAACTTGTTTGAAAACTTGGCTTGAGTTCAATATATCAAATGTGAGAGATATGGACTTTTTGCCATTTGACTTGTTTTGAAAGCAAAGTTTGAAATGAAATGAGATAGGCCCGTACAGGATATCTCCAAGCATGCACCAACTTCTTGTACTTTTGCCTGAGTTTGTGGAACTTGTTTGCTGCAAAGAAATAAGTCCAAGGCTTAAAAAAGCAATTTGACATAAAGTTGCCTTTATGAAAATGGAAGTGTCATCTTTATGCCTAAAATAGAATTATTCATTGTGCCAAGCTCTAATGATCAGAATAACACCAATGTCCAATATATTTGCATTCAATTTTTGAGTGTTGAAGGGTTTAGAGACCTGTAATTATGTACTAAGCTAGTTTGGTCAGATTTTGCAAGTGGTATGAACATGTTTTGGCCATGGTAATAAAATAAGTTTTTGCCAACTTCAAGCATTCCATTCTCCCTAACCACAAATGTGTTTGAGGAGTTCTTGGACAATTTGGAAAGCTTGCAACATGTAATATAACCCATCTTTGAAATGCAACTTGATACTCAAAGTGTAACTATGTGAAAAATGGCCAAGAAGATGGGTAAAAATCCTGCCTAAACTAGGGCAAAATTTCTCTAAGTTAAAAGTTTTGGGGACCCTTGTTCCAAAAATCATAACTTGAGATCCAAGCTTCTTTTGAGAAAACTTTGTGAATAAAAGATGTATACTTTGTGATGGACTACAACTTTCATGTTGTAAGTTTTGTTTGAATCCATTTGCATCTTGGTGAAAATGTGGGACAAAGTTAGGAAAAATTAAGAAAATTTTATAACTTATAAAATTTCTAAGTTATGAAAATTTTCAATTTCAAACCCTAATTTGAAATTTTGGGTTTCTTGATGAACAAGTTTCATAATTTTACACATCTTGATGAAAAATGACCCTTGGCACTTGATTTTGACCAAAAAGTCAAAGTTTGACTTTTCAGTGTACAGTCAAATTTTGATCAGTTGACTGAAAAATTCATCTGTCAATCCTATGCATTTGAGATCTTTTGAACTTGTTGAATAAGTAAAGATGATGTCATTGAGTCCTTGAGTCCATGGTTGAGCTTGATTTGCCATTGGCTAGGTCAAACAGTCAAAAATTGCCTTTGTAAAGTCAAAACCCTAAAAATAACCATTTTGCCCTTTTGGTGATCTGATCAAATTTCTTGTGGAATTGTGATCCAAACTTGATCAAATGGTTCATATGAGTTCATAATGTTGATGTGGGTCAAAATTCATGAGGTTTGACTGTCAATTGGCCACAAATGACTTTTCCCCCAATCAAGTTGATTTCTAGGTCAACTGTCCAATTGGCTGGGCAAAAATTTGATTCAAGGCTTGAAACTTGGTATGGACAAACTTGTGAGACCAACATGAAGTATGAAAGTCACTTTGGGCATTGTAGGTCAAAATATCCATGTGCAAACTCAAACCCTAATTTAGGTTAACAATGCAAGGAGATGTTTTGAGCAGAGCACACCCTAACTTGATCTTGAGTTTCAAGAGTCTTGTGATGAGAAATGTTGATAAAATAAGAGGGAAAATTTTGGGGTGCAACAGTTTCCCCTGTTCAATCTTCTTGAACCTGAAGAGTTATATTGGCAAGCTTGCCTTTCGTGACTCGAAGGTAAAAGAGGATTGGACAGTTGAGTGCCCGTAAATTTGCACTCGTCAAAATATTGTTGAGGGAATGGGCTTAAAATTCCATTTGGAGATGGTAGAATCTTGCGGGAGATGGGCTTAAAGATGTCATCCCAGAATGTTTGTTGAACTGTAATGTTGTAAGTCAGAAGAATGAGCATCAAAATGGTATCCGTGTTTGGAATGCATTTGAACTATATCTGGAGACTGAGTCCGCATGAGAAAAGGGGTGGCGTCCATGTTCAGAGCGTGTCAGAGATGTAACTGAAGTTGAGATCTGTATGAGTAGCAGAATGACTTCTGTGTCTGGAGTGTATCTGAAACTGTAACTGGGATCTGAATAAGCGACAAAATGACTTCCGTGGCGACTGCACTGGGGAGAATCAAACTAATGGTGTGAGGGCCAGAATGGCATCCGTGTTTGGAGCGTATCTGAACTTAAAGTTGATAGTTGAATCTGAATGAGAGATATAATGGTCGCCGTGTCTGGAGCGTATCTGGTTTGTATCGGATTGTGGAAGTCTGAATGAGTAGTAGAATGACCGCCGTGTCTGGGGTGTATCCACACTGTATCTTGTCTTGAAATTCTGAATGAGTAATAGAATGATCGATGTGTCTGGGGTGTATCCATACTGTATCTGAATAACTGTTAACGACAGCCTTTTAATCTTATCCTGAAAAGGGTAAAATGTTAGCTAAAGCACAAAGTTATGTTGCATGATATGCATGATGTAATGAACTATGTTTCATCAATGTTTATGATATATGAATGTAATGGATTTGCATGTAAGATGAGTAGCTGTCTTGCTGAGGGAAATAAATCCTTGATAACTGGAGATAATAAAATCTTTGACTGCCGTCGGGGAAAATAAATCCTTGACCGATGCTGAGGATTCAAAAATCTTTGATTGTTGAAGATGAGAAATCCTTGCTGACTGCTTGGGGATTAAAGAATTATGAATGTTGAGAATTAGAAATCCTGGGACCAATGCTGGGAATTGAAAATCCTCGGTGACTGGTGGGGATTAATCAAGAGTTTTGACAACTTCTGCGGGGAATGAGAATCCTTCATGACTTTCCTGGGAAATAAGGAAAACTCTGAAAATCTCTCTTGTGGAGTTAAACCTGGGAGGCTTCTGCTGGTGAAATGAGATCGAGAATCTTCGATCTGCCGGGAAATAATTCTGTAGGGAGAATATTTACTCGGCCAGTGAAATCAGGAGCTTGGGTTGTACGCCAATCTACTGGGGAATCATCCTAGTCGGGGATAAGACAAGAAGTTAACTGTTATCAGCTTGGTTCTCAGATTTTTAAGATAACCTGTTGGGGAAATAGGTTTAGAATATTCTGGCTCCACTAGGGATATGTATTTCAGGGTTTTCGGGCTCCACTGGGGATCTTGAAATTTCACTCCGCTGGGAACACATACTCTAAGGCTTTAGCTTTGTTGAGGATCTGAATGATGTGTTGTAGGGGATTTATTCTGGAATAGCACAAAGATATCTTCCTACACGTTCAACCTACCAGTAATTAATCTTTTCTCAATTTCGTTTTATTTGTAAGCAGCAATTATATTCAAATGCATATGCCTATTTAACAAAACTTTGGACGTTTTCAAATAAAACATAAGTGTAAAAGGAAGGAAAGGCAAGCAAATTTCTATACTTTGAAGTATCTTTGTATTAACTTTTATAAATATCTTTGTACAAAGGAGACAGACATCCTAGTAAGAGAATGTTGTCGAAAGAAATTGAGAAATTTTTTTATACAAAAGAAAGATGGCTATGTGCAATAGTTCCATGGGGTTCCCATTCTACTGTAGCCTTCACAACTCTGGGTATCTTGTCCATTCGCTGCTTCGTCCGCCGATGACTTGATTGATCGGAGGCTCGGAGCTTGTTGGTGAAGAGATTGTTCTTAAAGTGATCCGACGAGACATAGTCATACGCTTTAATTCCCTAACTTTTGCCTGGACCGCCCTTTCGGGTTTTCGATCCACCGGGAAACCCCTTTTTGCCCAAGTCGCCCTTTCGGGTTTTCAACTTGCCGGGTGTACAAATTTTTTTGTTTATCTCTAATTTTTGCCTGAACTGCCCTTTCGGGTTTTCGATTCACCGGGATGCCCATTTTTGCCCAAGTTTCCCTTTCGGGTTTTCAACTTGTCGGGTTGTTTTATGCGTAGTATCTTTTGACTATGTCTACGTTCGCAGGGTGCAGCATGTCGTCGCTGTCCATGGTGGTCAGAATCATTGCCCCACCAGAAAAGATGCTCTTGATCACAAATAGTCCTTCGTAAGTAGGAGTCCACTTTCCCCTGGGATCACTTTGCAGCAAGATGATCCGCTTGATTACAAGATCTCCGACTTGATATACATGACGTCTGACTTTCTTGTTGAAAGCCTTGATCATCCATTTTTGGTACGTCTGACCATGACAAACAGCAGTAAGCCGCTTCTCGTTGATCAAGTTAAGTTGATCAAGCCAGGTCTGAATCCAATCGTCTTCACTCAAACCGGCATCCTTCATAATCCTTAAGGAGGGAATCTGAACTTCCATAGGTAAAACAGCTTCCATGCCGTATACCAAAGAGAAAGGGGTTGCCCCTGTTGAGGTACGTGCCGTGGTACGATATCCATGCAGAGCAAATGGTAACATCTCATGCCAGTCCTTGTAGGTGACTATCATCTTTTGAATGATCTTCTTGATATTTTTGTTCGCAGCTTCAACAACATCGTTCATCTTCGGTCGATAGGGAGATGAATTGTGATGATAAATCTTGAACTGCTCGCACAGAGCGGTGATCATAGTGTTGTTCAAATTCGTACCGTTATCCGTGATAATCCTGTCGGGGATACCATACCGGCATATGAGGTTCTGCTTGATGAAGCGGGCAACCACATTCTTTGTAACAGAGGCATAAGAAGCTACTTCGACCCATTTGGTGAAGTAATCAATAGCCACCAGGATGAAACGATGTCCATTGGACGCCATAGGCTTGATCTCTCCAATAATGTCAATGCCCCACATTGTGAATGGCCAAGGAGCTGTCAGAATGTTGAGACGAACAGGAGGAATATGTACCTTGTCGGCGTAGACTTGGCATTTGTGGCAAGTACGGGAATGTTGATGGCAATCAGCTTCCATGGTAGACCAGTAGTAGTCTGCCCTTAGAATCTTCTTAGCCATCGTATGTCCGCTCAAGTGGGTGCCAAATGTGCCACTATGTATCTCGGTCATGATCAACTCTGCTTCAACCTTGTCCACACAACGAAGTAGAAAACAATCATGGCTGCGCTTATAAAGGATGCCATTGCTTAGGAAGAACTTGGCAGCAAACGTCCTTAAGAACTTTTTGTCATTGACGGAAGCTCCTTCAGGGTATTCTCGAGTCTGGAGATACCTTTTGATTTCATGAAACCAAGGTTGTTCCACTACTTCTTCGGTATTAATCTTGTGACAGTGTGCAGGTTCGTCCATTCGCTCGATGGTGATTTGGGGAGTCTCGTTATCCCAACTGAGTTTAAACATGGAAGACATTGTAGCCAGAGCATCTAATAGATGATTTTCTTCTCGCGGGAAGTGCTCAAAGGTAATCTGCTCGAAATGAGGCAACAATGTCAAGACATGTTCTTTGTATGGGATAAGATTAGGATGTTTAGTGTCCCATTCTCCTTTGACTTGACTGATAACCAAAGCCGAGTCCCCATATACGACCAAAGATTTGATTCCCAAGTCTATAGCAGCCTTGAGACCAAAGATGCAAGCTTCATATTCATCCATGTTGTTGGTACAACTGAAGCAAAGTCGGGTAGTGAAGGGTGTATGGCAACCTTCCGGAGAAATGAGTACCGCACCGATACCGTTACCGAGTGCATTTGAAGCACCATCGAAGTAAAGGATCCATCGGGATCCTTGTTCAGGTCCGTCATACGGTCTGTTACCTTTAATGTTGTCCAATGCCATGATGTCTTCGTCAGGGAAGTCGAATCTCATAGATTGGTAATCTTCGACGGCTTGATGAGCTAGATGGTCAGCTAGTACACTCCCCTTTATAGCTTTTTGGGTAGTATACTGGATATCATACTCAGTTAGGATCATTTGCCATCTAGCGATCCTTCCAGATAAAGCAGGCTTCTCGAAGATATACTTAATCGAATCCATCTAGGAAATCAACAAAGTGGTATGAGTCAACATATACTGCCTTAGCCGGCGAGCAGCCCATACCAAAGCGCATCAAGTTTTCTCGAGCAGTGAGTAGCGAGTCTCACAGTCGGTAAAATTTTTGCTAAGGTAATAAATGGCATGCTCTTTTCGACCAGACTCGTCATGTTGGCCCAATACACACCCCATTGAGTTATCCAAAACAGTCAGATACATGATTAACGACCTTCCTTCGACGGGTGGCATCAAAATAGGAGGTTCCAGTAAATACTCCTTGATCTTATCAAAAGCAACTTGACAATCATTGTTCCATTCAACTACCTGATCTTTCTTTAACAATTTGAAGATTGGCTAACAGGTAGATGTTAGGTGAGATATGAACCTTGCAATATAGTTTAAGCGTCCCAGGAATCCTCTAACCTCCTTTTCAGTGCGTGGGGCAGGCATTTCTTGTATAGCTTTTACTTTAGCTGGATCAACCTCAATGCCTTTGTTGCTGACAATAAATCCCAAAAGTTTACCAGAACTAACTCCAAAAGTGCACTTGCTTGGGTTTAGTCTGAGCTTAAACTCCTTCAACCTGACAAACAGCTTTTGTAGATGATCAAGGTGTTCTTCTTCTGTCTGTGATCGGGCTAACATTTCGTCTACGTAAACTTCAATCTCATGATGTATCATATCATGAAATAAAGATACCATGGCGCGTTGATAGGTTGCCCCGACATTCTTCAGTCCGAATGGCATCACTTTGTAGCAGAAGGTACCCCACTGCGTAACGAAAGTAGTCTTCTCCATGTCTTCGGGGGCCATTTTGATCTGGTTGTATCCCGAGAATCCATCCATGAAGGAGAATACCTTGTGTTGAGCTGTGTTGTCAACCAAGATGTCGATGTGTGGCAGTGGAAAATCATATTTAGGGCTAGCCCTGTTTAAATCCCGATAGTCCACACACATTCTGACTTTTCCGTCCTTCTTAGGCACGGGCACAATGTTAGCAACCCATTGTGGATAGGAAGTAACAGCCAGAAAGCCAATGTTGAATTGCTTCATTACCTCAACTTTGATCTTCTCAGACATGTCAGGCCTCATTCGGCGGACCTTTTGTTTGATCGGTGGATAGTCTTCTTTTGTAGGGAGACGGTGAACCACGATATCTGTGTCTAATCCCGGCATGTCTTCATAGGACCAGGCGAAGATTTCAACATATTCGTTCAACAACTGCACTAAGCGCTCTTTGACACTTAGTTCCAGGTTGGCACCCACTTTTACCTCTTTTTTGTCTTCCTCTGTCCCCAAGTTGATGGTTTCTAGCAACTCTTCATGAGGCAGAATAGCCCTCTCTTCTTGTTGCAAAAGTCTGGCTAACTCTCCCGGCACTTCACAATCTTCGTCAACTTCGTACTCAGCATGATTGACCAAATCTTCAGAGTTACTGAAGGCTAAAGCAGAATAGTCACCCATGGAATCCGGAGTGGATGGGTACCTGCATTTATGAGTGTGGGTGTGTGTAAGGGATAGCCATCCTTAAACAAAACAAAATGCAAAAAGAAAGAAAATGAACACAACAGTTTATAGATGAAAACGTCCAATGATTCATTAAAACATGACATATGATAATGAAGAAAATCAATCCCTTACAAATGGACCTATATGCCCCGGGCAAGGCATAAGGTGAAAATAGTGTACGAATTGTTTAGCTATTACAGACTAAAACAGGAAATTGTTCAAAGATAAAATTACTGGTTGATGAAGGTGATGGGAATAAAATCCTATGCTTCCCAGTTGCTTAATCCCCCTTCGACCGTTGGAAAGATCCAATCTTCAAAGTTTTCCTCTTCATCATCGTCTTCTAAGGCATTAATTCCATGGTGAGTCATTTTTACGGGTGGTCCTCCAGCCTTGGAGCGACGCATAGCTTTCTGGCCAACAGCAGTAAAACCTAGTCCGAACTTGTCCGTCTTATGGGGAAAATCAGGCAGTTGCCCCCGCACTTTACTCCTTCCCTCTTTGATTACAGCCTCCGTATCCTTGAGAGATGCCATCCTAGGCACATGCTTGGGAACACTAGGCACATCAACCGTCTTCGCAACTGTGACCTCAGGAGAAACTTCCTCAAAATGTTGGAAAGGCGTTTCTATGAACTCACCATCCAACTCCACATAGCGGAAAGAGTTGAGGTGACTTATCATGTACTCTTCCTCGTCGTGCACCGTTATAATCTTACCCTAAACAGGATATTTCAGCATTTAGTGTAAAGAGGAGGTAACTGCCCCAACATAGTGGATCCACGACCTTCCCAATAAACGCGAATATGAAGGACGGATGTCCATCACATAAAAGGTGGAGTTGGAAACTTATGTGCCCACTTTGATAGGAATGTCAACCTCTCTGTGAACCATTATTTTGGAACCATCAAAGGCCCTAACAACGATGTTACTGGGTTTGAGGGTCAATCCTTCGCAGTCCAATCGGTCTAACACTTTCTTCGGCAGCACATTCAAGGATGAATCAGTATCAACTAAGACATGGGCAAGGGTGGTTCCCCTGCATTCAACTGAGACATGCAGCGCGTCGTTGTGCTTCCTTCCCTTGGGGGTTAAATCAACATCGGAAAAACCAAGACCGTTATCAGCAGTAAGGCTGGCCACGCACTCTTGAAACTGGTCAGGAGAAGTTTCTTGAGGCACGTGTGCCGCATTTAAAAATTTGATCAGGGCCTTAGCATGGGCCTCAGAGCAGAGTAGAAGAGCCAACATGGAGATTTGGAAGGGGTCTGCCCTAGCTGTTCCACGACGTCGTAGTCGCTTCTTTTCACTATATTTAAGATTTCTTCCATTTCTTTCTGGGTGGTTTCGGGGATTACCACATTCTGAGTCTTCACCCTGACAGGCGCTTCTAGTATCCCCTTACCCTTATCGGTAGTAGCATCTGAGGGTCTAACTTCAGGTACATCAATTTCTTCAATTATCGGGCCTTGCACAGATGGCTTAACATGCACAGAAGCTTTTGAGGGTCCGAAGATTGCTCTTGGGGGAGCAATCTCTGGAGAAAAAATCCGTCCGCTGCGAGTTATCTTGCTTGTTCCTGCAATGTTCCCTATATCAGGGGTTTCATCATCAGAGTTCTCTTAGACTGATTCAATCTGTTTGATACCATGATAGAAGATTTCTCCTTCGTAGTTCCATGGTATCGTCTTGTTAGATTGATACGGGACAGGCCCCGACATGGTGATTTTCAATGGTACAAATTTAGGATCAGGCGTAATCTTGACAGGCCTTTTGCAAGCCTTGGGAAGATTGTCGGAGATGGTTATTATTGCAATGTCATTGGTTGAGGTAGCAAAAGTAGTAGGCGTAACGGGAGTGAAGGTATCAACAGGAGTCTTTTGGAAGAGTATCTCTTGGGTATCCATCAGGCGTTGGATGCCTGATTTCAACATTGGGCAGTCAGCTCGTATGTTCAAACAAAAGTAAGAGTCTTTTCCACATCCTGGGAATATCCCGACTTTCATCAAATTCACTTTAATCACTGGTAACGAAGTCAAAAGGTCAGCAACATTGGTAACATGAAGGTCTTACATAACGGCATGAACATTATGACCGTGCTTGGGCATTGGGGCAGAAATCACATTCTACTTTTCGGGCGCATCAAATTCTACCTCCTTGGCGTCAATCAGGTCTTGGATTTTGTTCTTAGGAGCCCAACAGTTATTGGTATCATGCCTAACATTGTCAGAGTGGTAAGCACATTTTGCATTGGAGTGGTAATACGGAGAAGAGGTATTAGGGTTCTTTGGCGCTTCATTCAAATTGGTAAGATTCAGCTTTAACAAATGAGGGAGTACTTGAGCTGGCGTCATGTTGATTCGGGTGAACTGCCGTTGTGGCCTTTCTACCCGTTGCTGATTAGGTCTTGGCTGATTGCTGCGAGGTTGATCATTTGAAGAGTTTTGAATCATCACAGCCCCTACAGTTGACCGGTGCTCGGTTCTTCCTTGACTTTTCTGAGAATAAACAGCAAAGGCTTCCTTCTTAGCTAGGAAGGCCTTCTTAATTGCAGTGGATGCGGAGGCGTCTTTCTGAATCTTACCATTTTTAATGCCGGCCTCGACCCTTTCGCCGGTGAAAATTAATTCGGTGAATCCTACGGAGAAACTCTCGATTAAATGATTGAAGAAAGGGCCAGACAGGGTCCCTAAAAACATGTCAACCAGCTCCCTATCCGATAATGGTGGCTGCACCCTTCCAGCCAGATCACGCCACTTCTGGGCATACTCTTTAAATCCTTCATTAGAAGCCATACCCATACTTTGTAGTTGAGTACGTGTGGGCGCTAAATCAGCACTGTATTGGTATTGCCGGTAGAAAGCAGCGGGTAAGTCTTCCCAGTTATGGACCTCCGATCTCTCGAGTTGGTAGAACCAGTCCAATTGTGTGCCTGACAAACTGTCTTGAAAAAAGTGTACCCAGAGGTCTTTATCAGATGAGTGGGGTTGGATCTTTCTGACATAGGATCTCAGATGCATCTTTGGGCATGACAGGCTGTCATATTTAGCAAATGTTGGTACTTTGAACTTGGGAGGAATGACGATCCCAGCGACCAACCCTAGTTCTTCGAAATCTAAACCAGGTACTCTTTGCAACTCCATGGCTGCCAATCAATCTTCCAAATTTTTATATTTATCATCCGCCGGGGGACATTGCTGTTCGGAGTAGCCTTCATCCTCTTCCTCTTCTTACTCTTCAACTTCAGATTCAGAAGGTACCGCAACTCCTTTTCCTTTACCAGCCCCTTCATCAAACATTGAGGGGAACTCGAGAACTTTTCTAGCATTGCTTTCAAACCTTCTTCCAAAAGTGGCCACTCCGGGCCTTTTCTTCTTTTTCTCTTTATTTTTCTCCAACAGTGCTTTAAGGTCCTCTTGACCCTTTGCTAAGGTCATGAGGAGTTGCTGGAATTGAGAGTTTTGTGCTTGCAGATCCTTAACCGTTTGCTCCAAATCCACCTTGCTGAAATAAACAGCAGAAAGAAAAGGAAACCTGGTGTGAAGACCTGTTTATACATATGATGAATGGTATGTTATTCATGTAATGCATTCAAGGATTCAGAAATTCAAATTTGTTGCAAACAAAAAAGGAACACACGTCATATTAAGAAGAAATTTGTCAGTACATAAGTGCCCCATGGGCAAAATATTACAAAATTCTTAATGTAAAAAGACATTGCGCATCCTCTTTGGCACGATGTAAGTGTTGAGAGTTTCCTCCTCATAAAGTCGGCGGGTAAGCTCCAAAACCTTCTTCTCACTGGCATAGAAGCTGGCTTCAAAAGTATTTCGTTCTTCTTTGAGTTGGACCCAACTCTTTCGTAATTCTTCCCATGATGTTGGCATGTCAGGATGTAGGAGGGTGTATGGAACCTCTCCTTCCATAACAGGCTCTTTGATTACGGGGAGAATGTGAGGGTATGGCATCATAAGATTTTGGGCGCGGGTTCGTACCCACTTGAGATAAGGCTCAAGGGGGATGGAATTCTTGTGCCCCAGTGTCTTACTATCCACTTTGTTGGGCATCCTCCAAGCTCTGATGAATCTTTGTCGAAGTCCTTGCGCATCGTTGTCGAAGTCAAAAACTAGGTCAAGAATCAGCATGTCATGAGGGCCATCCCTCCGAGCATATCCAAACTGTCTTAGAGCTAATTAGAGGTTATAGGTAAATCCTCCCCTAATGCCAAGTAGTGGGCCATTAGGGAATTCCCCACAATGATCAATGATGATGACATTTTCTCTGGACCGAGAACACCAATGTACATCAGAATGTGTGAGGGTCATTAACCGTTGTGACCACCTTAAACCCTGCTCATTCTTCAAAACTGATTGTGGAAGGTGAGAAATAAACCACCTTGCTAGGAGAGGAGTACATCACATAAGAACACCTCTTTTCCTCATTGTTCATGTGTAAAATGAGTGTAGGATGTCCCCAAGCAATGTAGGTACTGGATTCCGAGATATGAAAATCTTGACAACATTCACATCTATAAGCTAATCAGGGTTTGGGAACAAGACCAACCCATAGATGAGAAGTGCTACAATCTCCTCAAAAGCTTGTAGATCTAGAGAGTTACAACAGTCTTGTTCCTTCTAAAACAGAAACTTTGCCAAGAAACCCTTGACACCACTTCTGGTTTCCCATTGTCCTTTGATGTCAGATGGTTGCAAGTGTAATGCTTGAGCAACATCTTCGGGCTTTGGTTCTTTTTATGTACCGTTGTAGGGTAGTTGCTGAAGAATAGGAATTCTTAGGAGTTGAGAAAATTCCTCCAAAGTAGGTACTAGCTGGTAATCAGGGAATGTGAAACAGTGGTGTAGGGGGTCAAAGAACTGGAAGAGAACTTTCACCATGTCTTCTTCAATGTTGGAGTTGACCAAGTTGAGAAGTCTACCATGTATTTCACTGAAGATAGAATTCTCTGGGATCCTGGAAGTAAGCTCCTTGAGTTGAGGAGGGATTCTCACAAGGTTGACTTGTATTGTTTTCCTGCGAAGAGATTCCATGACCTACAAAACAAGAACAAAGATGAAGATCCAAACCCTTGAAACGGTTAGTGGATGCATATGATGCTTTATTATGTTCATGATGTATGCACAAACACATGTACAAGCAAGTCACACAAAACCCTAGTTTCAGGCCTGCATGAGGTTTCATAGGTAAATACCCTCTTGAGTTTAGTTGGCTCAAACCTGTCCTATAAATAGTAACCGGGTTCTAAGGAGCTCAATATCACTGGATTGTTTTCTATGTTCATTGTTTTGGTTTGGCCACTTAACTGGCGACCAAAATATTCCAAGAAAACAACCCTCAATGAGTGTAGTATCGAGTATCTACAAACTTTGGACTGCACCAAAGCCAGTCATCTCACTACCCCTAAAAACGGCCAAGATGGTCAAGTAAGGTTCTAAGAGTTCATTAGTGCTTTATGACATCACTCAGCGGCCCCGTATTCTCTTTGATTGACTCAAAGGCTACCGGTACTCACAAATATGTCACACTAATATAGCTATTGCTTTAACCATGTCGGTATACCCCACACAGTTTCCACAACGTATTGCTATTTACCTATGAATGTTTCCTAAAATCCGGGTGGAGGATTCAAACCCAAACAAGAGAACCAAATGTAGAGCAATCAAAGAAATCAAGATAAGCATGCAAAATGTGATCTAAACCCTAAGGTTACTCCACTTTTAAAGTTTTCCCCAGCAGAGTCTCCAGTTCTGTGATACGGTGGGAGAACTGACTTGAGGTTTTGCGTTTGTGTTCGCAAATGTTTCGATTTAGCAAGAGTCGCCACCGACTTTTTATTTTATCCTAAGGAAAGGTCAAAAAGCACAGGAAAGACCTTTGAGATGTTTTCTTGGGTTCGGGGAGTAGATTATAGAAAGGGAAGGTATTAGCACCCTTTCTATCCATGGTTATCCATGGGCTCTTAGTTACTTGTTTAGATCACTTGCTTTGCTTTTCAATTGTTTGAAATGGTGTTCTTCAATTGTTTGAAATGGTGCTTTGTGTGAGGTTTTGAAAGATGTTTTGAAAAGAGGCCATCGTTGTGACAACCTTTGTAATGATTCTTGTTTGAATGTATACAAAGGTGTTTTTCTCTTTTGAAAAGTTTTCAATGTTTGAAAGTAGGGGTTTTGAAATTATGTTGTGAAGTGTGTTTTGAAATAGCAAGGATGTTTTTGCAAGTTTTTGATCAAGTAATTAAGAGCTATCTACCCTATTTTATAAAAGATCTTTCTTATGTTTTAACCCTTTTAACAGTATTGTTTCACCATTGTATTTGATGAATAACCTTGTCTTAGGATGTTAAACGGGACAGGCACGGGTCATCGTATAGATCATGATAACAATTGTGTCATGTATTTTTGGTAATTTTTCTTGAGGGACTTGATCATTTTGTTTAGGCAACTCGGATAGCGTCATCGAGGGACTATGATCTTTGTTTTGTTTTTGTTTTGCCAAAGTACTTAACATGCATACCATGGCCCATTTTTGAAGGCAACAAGTGGATTGTAACCCTAGGGGTGCAAGTGTGCATTGTGTTTGTTTTTCATGCATTTTTGTCTTTGATTAGATCAAACTATTTGTTAGTTTTGATTTTGCATACAAACCCTAATTCTAATCATGGCATAATTGAAAACATTTAAGTGCGTAAAAATAAATCTAAGCTATTACAACTTTGATATAGGGAGGGGGGTACAATTTTGAATAGAGGGTATTTGACAAGAAATATAAAACCCTAATTACTATTACATCCAAATTGAATTCTTTGTGCAAATAAAAAAATGGGCAATATTTAATTAAACAAGATAAATAAATATTAAATAAAATGTATTATGCAAAAAATAATTTTTTATTTGTTCATGTATGCAAAAGTATTTTTTAATGTAAAAAATATAAAGAAATAAATAAAAAGAATTGATTTTATTTAACAAAGGGGTAAACCCTAATTTTCCTTAAAGAAAATAATATCCTATTATTTATATACAAAAATATATTAATATATTCAAGAAAATAAAAAAAGATATTAAAAAAAGTTCTTTTTATAGTAAAAATAAAAATGTAATCTTTTTTGGTATTTTTATTCTATGCTTTTAATAAAATAAAGTGTATATATATATATATATATATATATATATATATATATATATATATATATATATATATATATATATATATATATATATATATATATATATATATATATATATATATATATATATATATATATATATATATATATATATATATATATATATTAAATATATTAAAGATAATAAATATGTATAAAAATAAGATAAAATATTTATAAAAATAAGATATATTCAATAAAATATTTTAGTGTGAATAAAGTTAAGAAAAATAAAAAATAAAAGTATTATTTGCATCATTTTTAAATTTAAACAAAGTAATATAAAAGCATATAAAATGTTTTAATACTAGTAATAATTAAAATAAATACCAAATAAATGTAAAAAAATATAAAAATATTTTTGGAGTATTTTTTATGTTTGAAAATAAAATATCAAAGTCAGAAATGAAATAAAAATGCAAAAATAATGAAAATACAAAGAAATGGGCCAGTGAGTGTGAAACTGAAAATGGGAGGTGCCAAAAGTAGGAAATAGCTAGGCCCAGCCCAGCTACTTCATCTTCTTCCTCCGTTCAAACAAAAACATGCGCCTTCTGTGTACAAACTCGTATCTCCTGCATTTGTGATCTTTTGACAAAACTCAAAACATGAAACTTGTAGAGCATAAAACCACGATTCTAACCATATAAAAAACTTGATTTAACTCTCAAAGACCAGAGAGAATTTCTCTGGCCCTAATTTCTAACCTAGTTTTTTCAGAAAGTTCATGGATGAAATTCTCCTAGCACGATTAATATAAATGAAAACTGATCATATGTATGGTTTCAGGGAAATGAGTACAACATCTTTTGTTCACAAACCTAAGGCTAAATGTTCCTAAATAGAGAGATAGAAGTTCATGAAAAACCTGTTTCAGTTGGACACGAGTTGGACAATGCAACAACTTTCAGTGAGGCCTAAGGTTCTTTTGAGCTTGCTTGATGTTCCCTGAACCTTTCCCAATGCTTAGTTTATTTTGAAGTAGCCTGAATCGTTCTACAGAACTCAACCTGCAAAGCTTCCAAACAAAAATGGTGAACACTGTAAATGGAGTTACAGTTTGCAATGGAGGTTTGGAAGTGATTCTGCAGGGCTTGCCCTGTTTTGCAAGAAAATGTGGTTTCTGAGTATGAGGGTGTTTTAGGGGTGAGAGGCTCGTGTTTCTGGCTTACAAGGATGTGTAAAACTTGTTTGAAAACTTGGCTTGAGTTCAATATATCAGATGTGAGAGATATGGACTTTTTTCCATTTGACTTATTTTGAAAGCAAAGTTTGAAATGAAATGAGATAGGCCTGTACAAGCTATCTCCAAGCATGCACCAACTTCTTGTACCTTTGCCTGAGTTTGTGGAACTTGTTTGCTGCAAAGAAATAAGTCCAAGGCTCAAGAAAAGCAATTTGACATAAAGTTGCCTTTATGAAAATGGAAGTGACATCTTTATGCCTAAAATGGAATTATTCATTGTGCCAAGCTCTAATGATCAGAATAAAACCAATTTCCAATATATTTGCATTCAATTTGTGAGTGTTGAAGGGTTTAGAGACCTGTAATTATGTACTAATCTAGTTTGGTCAGATTTTACAAGTGGTATGAACATGTTTTGGCCATGGTTACAAAGTGAGTTTTTGCCAACTTCAAGCATTCCATTCTCCAAGTGTAACTATGTGAAAAATGGCCAAGAAGATGGGTCAAAATCCTGCCTAAACTAGGGCAAAATTTCTCTAAGTTAAAAGTTTTGGGGACCCTTGTTCCAAAAATCATAACTTGAGATCCAAGCTTATTTTGAGAAAACTTTGTGAATAAAAATTTTAGAATTTGTGATGGACTACAACTTTCATGTTGTAAGTTTTGTTTGAATCCATTTGCATCTTGGTGAAAATGTGGGACAAAGTTAGGAAAAATTAAGAAAATTTCATAACTTAGAAATTTTCTAAGTTATGAAAATTTTCAATTTCAAACCCTAATTTGCAATTTTGGGTTTCTTGATGAACAAGTTTCATAATTTGACACATCTTGATGAAAAATGACCCTTGGCACTTGATTTTGACCAAAAAGTCAAAGTTTGACTTTTCAGTGTATAGTTAAATTTTGATCAGTTGACTGAAATATTCATCTGTCAATCCTATGCATTTGAGATCTTTTGAACTTGTTGAATAAGTCAAGATAATTTCATTGAGTCCTTGAGTCCATGGTTGAGCTTCATTTGCCATTGGCTAGGTCAAACAGTCAAAAATTGCCTTTGTACAGTCAAAACCCTAAAAATGACCATTTTGCCCTTTTGGTGATCTGATCAAATTTCTTGTGGAATTGTGATCCAAACTTGATCAAATGGTTCATATGAGTTCATAATGTTGATGTGGGTCAAAATTCATGAGGTTTGACTGTCAATTGGCCACAGTTGACTTTTTCCCCAATCAAGTTGATTTCTAGGTCAATTATCCAATTGGCTGGGCAAAAATTTGATTCAAGGCTTAAAACTTGGTATGGACAAACTTGTGAGTCCAACATGAAGTATGAAAGTCACTTTGGGCATTGTAGTTCAAAATATCCATGTGCAAACTCAAACCCTAATTTAGGTCAATAGTGCAAGGAGATGTTTTGAGTAGAGCAAACCCTAGCTTGGTCTAGAGTTTCAAGAGTCTTGTGATGAGAAATGTTGATAAAATGAGAGGGAAAATTTTGGGGTGCAACAGTTGCCCCTGTTCAATCTTCTTGAACCTGAAGAGTTAGATTGGCAAGCTTGCCTTTCGTGACTCGAAGGTAAAAGAGGATTGGACACTAGAGTGCCCGTAAATTTGCACTCGTCAAAATATTGTTGAGGGAATGGGCTTAAATATGCCATTTGGAGATGATAGAATCTTGCAGGAGATGGGCTTAAAGATGCCATCCAATAATGTTTGTTGAACTGTAATGTTGTAAGTCAGAAGAATGAGCATCAAAATGGTATCCGTGTCTGGAATGCATTTGAACTGTATCTGGAGACTGAGTCTGCATGAGCAAAGGGGTGGCGTCCGTGTTCGGAGCGTATCCGAGCTGTAACTGAAGTTGAGATCTGTATGAGTAGCAGAATGACTTCCGTGTCTGGAGTGTATCTGAAACTGTAACTGGGATCTGAATAAGCGACAAAATGACTTCCGTGGCGACTACACTGGGGAGAATCAAACTGATGGTGTGAGGGCCAGAATGGCACCCGTGTTTGGAGCGTATATGAACTTGAAGTTGATAGTTGAATCTGAATGAGAAATAGAATGGACGCCGTGTCTGGAGCGTATCTGGTCTGTATCGGATTGCGGAAGTCTGAATGAGTAGTAGAATGACCGCCGTGTCTGGGGTGTATCCACACTGTATCTTGTCTTGAAATTCTGAATGAGTAATAGAATGACCGCCGTGTCTGGGGTGTATCCATACTGTATCTGAATAACTGTTAACGATAACCTTTTAATCTTATCCTGAAAAGGGTAAAATGTTAGCTAAAGCACAAAGTTATGTTGCATGATATGCATGATGTAATGAACTATGTTTCATCAATGTTTATGATATATGAATTTAATGGATGTGCATGTAAGATGAGTAGCTGTCTTGCTGAGGGAAATAAATCCTTGATAATTGGAGATAATAAAATCTTTGACTGCCATCGGGGAAAATAAATCCTTGACCGATGCTGAGGATTCAAAAATCTTTGATTGTTGAAGATGAGAAATCCTTGCTAACTGCTTGGGGATTAAAGAATTCTGAATGTTGAGAATGAGAAACCCTGGGACCAATGTTGGGGATTGAAAATCCTCGGTGACTGGTGGGGATTAATCAAGAGTTTTGACAACTTCTGTGGGGAATGAGAATCCTTCATGACTTTCCTGGGAAATAAGGAAAACTCTGAAAATCTCTACTGGGGAGTTAAACCTGGGAGGCTTCTGCTGGAGAAATGAGATCGAGAATCTTCAATCTGCCGGGAAATAACTCTGTGGGGAGAATATTTACTCGGCCAGTGAAATCAGGAGCTTAGGTTGTACGCCAATCTACTGAGGAATCATCCTAGTCAGGGATAAGACAAGAAGTTAACTGTTATCAGCTTGGTTCTCAGACTTTTAAGATAACCTGTTGGGGAAATAGGTTTAGAATATTCTGGCTCCACTGGGGATATGTATTTCAGGGTTTTCGGGCTCCACTGGGGATCTTGAAATTTAACTCCGCTTGGAACACATACTCTAAGGCTTTAGCTTTGTTGAGGATCTGAATGATGTGTTGTAGGGGATTTCTTCTGGAATAGCACAAAGATATCTTCCTACACCTTCAACCTACCAGTAATTAATCTTTTCTCAATTTCGTTTTATTTATAAGCAGCGATTATATTCAAATGCACATGCCTATTTAACAAAACTTTGGATGTTTTCAAATAAAACATAAGTGTAAAAGGAAGGAAAGGCAAGCAAATTTCTGTACTTTGAAGTATCTTTGTATTAACTTTTATAAATATCATTGTACAAAGGAGACAAACATCCTAGTAAGAGAATGTTGTCGAAAGAAATTGAGAAAATTTTTTATACAAAAGAAAGATAGCTATGTGCAATAGTTCCATGGGGTTCCCATTCTGCTGTAGCCTTCACAACTCTGGGTATCTTGTCCATTCGCTACTTCGTCCGCCGATGACTGGATTGATCGGAGGCTCGGAGCTTGTTGGTGAAGAGATTGTTCTTAAAGTGATCCGACGAGACATAGTCACACGCTTTAATTCCCTAACTTTTGCCTGGACCGCCCTTTCGGGTTTTCGATCCACCGGGAAACCCCTTTTTGCCCAATTCGCCCTTTTGGGTTTTCAACTTGCCGGGTGTACAAATTTTTTTGTTTATCTCTAATTTTTGCCTGAACCGCCCTTTCGGGTTTTCGATTCACCGGGATGCCCATTTTTTCCCAAGTCGCCCTTTCGGGTTTTCAACTTGTCAGGTTGTTTTATGCGTAGTATCTTTTGACTATGTCTGCATTCGCAGAGTGCGGCAAGTCCTCGCCGTCCATGGTGGTCAGAATCATTTCCCCACCAGAAAAGATGCTCTTGATCACAAATGGTCCTTCGTAAGTAGGAGTCCACTTGCCCCTGGGATCACTTTGCAGCAAGATGATCCGCTTGATTACAAGATCTCCGACTTGATATACCTGACGTCTGACTTTCCTGTTGAAAGCCTTGATCATCCGTTTTTGGTACGTCTGACCATGACAAACAGCAGTAAGCCGCTTCTCGTCAATCAAGTTAAGTTGATCAAGTCGGGTCTGAATCCAATCGTCTTCACTCAAACCAGCATCCTTCATAATCCTTAAGGAGGGAATCTGAACTTCCATAGGTAAAACAACTTCCATAGGTAAAACAGCTTCCATGCCGTATACCAAAGAGAAAGGGGTTTCCCCTGTTGAAGTACGTGCCATGGTACGATATCCATGCAGAGCAAACGGTAACATCTCATGCCAGTCCTTGTAGGTGACTGTCATCTTTTAAATGATCTTCTTGATATTTTTGTTCGCAGCTTCAACAACACCGTTCATCTTCGGCCGATAGGGAGATGAATTGTGATGATAAATCTTGAACTGCTCGCACAGAGCGGTGATCATAGTGTTGTTCAAATTCGTACCGTTATCCGTGATAATCCTGTTGGGGATACCATACCGGCATATGAGGTTCTGCTTGATGAAGCGGGCAACCACATTCTTTGTAACAGAGGCATAAGAAGCTGCTTCGACCCATTTGATGAAGTAATCAATAGACACTAGGATGAAACGATGTCCGTGGACGCTGTAGGCTTGATCTCTCTAATCATGTCAATGCCCCACATTGTGAATGGCCAAGGAGCTGTCAGAATGTTGAGAGGAACAGGAGGAATATGTACCTTGTCGGTGTAGACTTGACATTTGTGGCAAGTACGGGAATGTTGATGGCAATCAGCTTCCATGGTAGACCAGTAGTAGCCTGCCCTTATAATCTTCTTAGCCATCGTATTCCGCTCAAGTGGGTGCCAAATGTGCCACTATGTATCTCAGTCATGATCAACTCTGCTTCAACCTTGTCCACACAAAGAAGTAGAACACAATCATGGCTGCGCTTATAAAGGATGCCATTGCTTAGGAAGAACTTGGCAGCAAACTTCCTTAAGAACTTTTTGTCATTGACGGAAGCTCCTTCAGGGTATTCTCGAGTCTGGAGATACCTTTTGATTTCATGAAACCAAGGTTGTTCCACTACTTCTTCGGTATTAATCTCGTGACAATGCGCAGGTTCTTCCATTCGCTCGATGGTGATTTGGGGAGTCTCGTTATCCTAGTTGAGTTTAAACATGGAAGACATTGTAGCCAGAGCATCTGCTAGTTGATTTTCTTCTCGCGGGAAGTGCTCAAAGGTAATCTGCTCGAAATGAGGCAACAATGTCAAGACATGTTCTTTGTATGGGATAAGATTAGGATGTTTAGTGTCCCATTCTCCTTTGACTTGACTGATAACCAAAGCCGAGTCCCCAAATACGACCAAAGATTTGATTCCCAAGTCTATAGCAGCCTTGAGACCAAAGATGCAAGCTTCATATTCAGCCATGTTGTTGGTACAGCTGAAGCAAAGTCGGGCAGTGAAGGGTGTTGTAGCGGTAGAAATATGCAAGACTAAGCGATTGGATTGACTAGACTTTATACAAATCAAAAGAAAAATCACCACCGCGCTTTATTGTTTCCAAAGGAATGGGAAAAGAGCGAATAACCCAAAAAGAGGGGGAAAGATTCAAGGTAAGGGGGTTGGTTATGCAAAGGGAAGGTATTAGCACCCTAAACATCTACGGTACTCCGCAGGAACCTCTTTGAAAAATATGTATATTTTGGCTATAAAAATGTGTTGTATATAAAATGGATGGTGGAGGTGAGAAAAGAAATATTTTTTATGATTTTTACACCCATCGCGGTTGCGAACCTTTAGTGTCTACGTACCACCTTTCGTGCAATAGGGGATCAGGGTACACGTAGTTCCTCTTTTAAAAATTTGAAACACAAGTGTGTTGGTTGATTTTATAAGATAAGACATCATCGCAATTGTCCGTGTGGAAAACATACTTAGTATCCACAATCATGAGAAAGGAGAATTTGCATCATCTCAAAGTGGAGGATATGGCTTGGATTTTAAAATCAATAATGCCTCACTCAACACCCAAGTGGAAAATATCTCACTTGACTACATATTATAGAAGTATAGTCGTTTGCATCACTACAAGGATTGACAAGAGCCTAATCTTTTGAGAAAAGTTTAAAGGTAAAAGCCAAAGTGGCAAAATGGTTTGAAATGAGATTGATTGACTTTTAGTCTTCTCACAAAAAAGGTCAAGGTATTATTAAATTGATTGAAATTTATTTATGAAAATGTTTCGAAGATGCATGGACCTAAGTCCAAGTTTATTATTAAAATGTTTCAAGTTTCAAAACAAGAAGAGTTTTTTTTAAAAAAAGGAGGGAGAAGATTTTTGAAATTAAAGAAGATGGGAGGAGAAGAAGAGGCTATCCTAAAGCATAAGGTAAAAGCTAGGGATAAGAACCATCTAACCAACAAGAAGCCAATACTTGACATTATGAGTCAATATAGAATTCCCATTCTTCGGATTGAAACCAAGCAAGCAAAGATACTAGACCTCTTGAGAGAACCAAACTTCAAGTGTTTTAAGTCTTTGCAAAAATTGGGCAGAGTAACGGCTGTATACGGGTGAATTCCAGATTACAAACAAAGATCGTAATCTCAATAACCTGCATACAAAACAAACAAACAACCCAATGTCTTGAGGTAAACCTCAAGAACTCCAGACAAAATATCAAATAAAGTCACAAAGTCTCCAATATAGGCCAAGGTCTCTAATCCTAAGTCCAAGAAGTCCATCACTCCATAATGTAAAGGATAGTAACCATGTATTCCAAGTATCATTAATGATTTTTATGGTTCATGTTGATTATTAGGTGTCTTTAAAAAGAAAGAAAAGCTCAAGTGAGCAAAATAAAAATGACATAAAAGTAAATGCTCAAGTGAGCAAAGATGAAAATAACATGAAATGTAAAATGCTAAAAGTAAATGGTACATAAATCATGGAAATAAAAGCGTAAAGTAAAGTTAATTGTTAGTAATTAGTGGTTAGTTGGATGACCATCTTGAAACTTGCATTTGGAACTAATTAGAGGATTGGTAGAACCAAAGCCTCTACACAACAAGTTGCATTTGCTTTTTGTCAAGTATATCATCCATTTTGGAATTCTCACAAGGCAACATGTAATGATCAACGATGTTTAAGTGATCCGCGTTGACCAAAGGTGTTGTAGATCCATCAGAGGATTGGTAGAACCAAAGCCTTTACACAATGAATCTCAAGGTTATTGGATCAAAGAGATCAAATTAACATACTTGGGCTTACAATCATAAGTTTGGGCCACGAATGATCATTTATTCGAATCGGGACAAAATTTAGCGCTATGTTAAGCAATCGTAAGTGAACTTATGTAGAAGTCGCACCTATTTTGAGGTCGGTCAATAGCAATCTATGTACTTTATGTTTGGATAAATGATATAGAGATCACCATCCCTTAACATGTAGCACAATTAAAAAAGAAAGGGATAAGATTAAGAGGGAGGGAAATGATAAGCTAATTTGGATCACCATTTCAAAATTCTTTCATCTTTAAATTCAACCACTCCTCTAGATGGATTAAAGCACTAAACATATGATTAATCCAAAGCACCAAAAATGAATTAAATAATTCACTCTTAGGTAGATTTGAATTGATGAACATTTATCCAACTTCATCTACATCACAAAGTCCATTGAGTTTAAAGACAAATTGGACATTTAAAATTGCAATCCAAACCAACAATCAAAAGGAGTGAGTAGAAAAAGCATTTTGGATCAAAGCTGCCCCAAAACCAGGAAAAAAATACATTCTGTTCAGGTGTAAATCAATTTACACTACTATGTAAATCGATTTACACAGTATAATTTTCAAAAAATCATGCAAAATTGTGCTATGTAAATCGATTTACACTACTATGTAAATCGATTGCACACAGAAGCAGTAGCAAAAATAGCATTTTAAAAGGGCAATTGCTTGTTCAAACTTTCCATCAAACACCTTATGATCATGGATCCACTTGAGCACGAAAATTCCATCAAATTATGAGAAAATAACACCATTGGAATCATAAAATAATGCTCAAATAATCAATCCCAAAGATCACCGAGAGATCACATTGTGAAAGATGAATTATCCAAACTTACCAAAGGTAGATCTAGAGAATTATGAAAACAACTTCAAGAATTTGCTTCAATTCAACCACAAGAATCAATTTACCAAGCTTGGATGTAGAGAATTGATGGAGAAAAAGTGTTTGGATGAAGGTTTAGCTCAAAGATTAGTAAGCTTCAATGCAAAGCTTACTAACTTTTTGAAAATGGAGCTTTGAGTGAATTTGGTAGATTGAAAGATTTTTTAGCAAGGTGGATTTGGCTATCAAAAGCTTGAATTTTGAATGAAATGAGAGCTCTATTTATAGAGTTTTAGGATTGGGATTAGTGGTAATTTGGTAATTGATTCTTGGAGCCAAAATTTGAATTAATGATAACTCTTTCAAAAATTAGAGCCAAAATTTGAATTAATGATAATTCTTTCAAATATTAGAGCCAAAATTTGAATTAATGATAATTCTTTCAAATATTAGAGCCAAAATTTGAATTAATGATAATTCTTTTTAAAAATGAAAGATTGGCACTAAAATTTGAATTAATGATACATTTTTCAAAAGTGAAGGAAAATTGGAGCCAAAATTGGAGAAGTTTAAAATGCTGATTTTTTTTTAATTTTCACGTTGTGCAATCGATTGCATTACAGTGCAAATCGATTTGCACAGTGTATTTTTTTCAAAAATGGCGCAAAATGCACTATATGCAATCGATTGCACTTTAAGAGCAATCGATTGCATCAGTGAAAAAAAATGAAAATGTTTAATTCTTTTTTCTTTGCAAATAGAGATTTTAGGAAAATAATACCAGAAATCCTTATTTGTCAGATGCTTCGACTTGGTACCTACAAAACAAAAATATACAAAGACAAAGACAAATATTTTTTGTATTTTGATTAGGAGTTAGTCAACAACACATATACAAAATACACAACCAAGGTGCTTGGAGATTCCTCAAGAGCAAACTTAAAGATAGGAAAAAAGGGGAAGAATCAACCCTAATGTGATCTTGTTATGATCGAGTTGATATGATATGATAGAGGAATCTTAGGGGCAAAAATTGGGGTACAACAGCTGCCCTTATTTAAGTGTCTTCTATCCGGAGATACGAAGGTTACAAATCTTCGTGTCGACGCGATTGAAGATACTTAAATATAAAACAAGCCCTATTTTTGTCTCTAAGATGCCATACAATGCTTATGATTATGGATGCATATGAACAGAACAAAAGAGACGCAAAGTAACATTGGGGATGCCACAAAAATGAAGAAACAAAGGAGCAACCTCACCAGGAAAATAAATCACTGGTGGACCAAAAGAATAGAACCAGAGAGGAGGATAACAAGCATCGACGTTCACTGCCGATGTCTACCAACGTTCACTGAAGGTAGAGAGAAGAAGATATACCGACTCACAGATGACGGTAAACTACCAACTCAATAGTTTAAGGTAGAAGAGAAAATATATCATGCCATCGCCGTTCACTGACGAGGAACTATCACCGCTCACTGATGATAGGAAAAAGATAAGAAACACCAACGTTCACTATAGATGCACTACCAACATTCACTGAAGGTAGATTTTTAAAATATCATACCATTTCCGTTCACTGACGAGGAACCACCACCGTCCACTGATGATAGAAAAAAGATAAGAAACACCGACGTTCACTGCCGATGCACTACCAACGTTCACTGAAGGTAGATTTTTAAAATATCATACAATCACTGTTCAATAACGATGAACTATCAACGTTCACTGATGATAGCAAAGAGATAACAAACACCAACATTCACTGCCGATGCACTACCAACGTTCACTGAAGGTAGATTTTGAAAATATCATATCATCGTCGTTCACTGACGAGGAACCACCACCGTTCACTGATGATAGCAAAAAGATAAGAAACATCGACGTTCACTGCCGATGCACTACCAACATTCACTGAAGGTAGATTTTAAAAATATCATACCATCGCCGTTCACTGACGAGGAACCACCACCGTTCACTGATGATAGCAAAAAGATAAGAAACACCAACGTTCACTGCCGATGCACTACCAACGTTCACTGAAGGTAGATTTTGAAAATATCATACCATCGCCGTTCACTGACGAGGAACTACCACCGTTCACTGATGATAGCAAAAATATAAGAAACACCGACGTTCACTGCCGATGCACTACCAACGTTCACTGAAGGTAGATTTTGAAAATATCATACCATCGCCGTTCACTGACAAGGAACTACCACCGTTCACTGATGATAGCAAAAAGATAAGAAACACCAACGTTCACTGCCGATGCACTACCAACGTTCACTGAAGGTAGATTTTGAAAATATCATACCATCGCCGTTCACTGACGAGGAACTATCACCGTTCACTGATGATAGCAAAAGGATAAGAAACACTAACATTCACTACCGATGTACTACCAACGTTCACTGAAGGTAGAGAGAAAATATCATATCACCGCCGTTCACTGACGATGAACTATCGACATTCACTGAAGATAGAAAAAAGATAACAAACACCAACGTTTACTGCCGATGTACTACCAACATTCACTGAAGGTAGAGAGAAAATATATAATATCACCGTCGTTCACTGACGATGAACTATCGACGTTCACTGAAGATAGCAAAAAGATAACAAACACAAACGTTCACTGCCAATGTACTACCAACGTTCACTGAAGGTAGAGAGAAAATATCATATCACCTCCGTTCACTGACGATGAACTATCGACGTTCACTGAAGATAGCAAAAAGATAAGAAACACCAACGTTCACTGCCGATGTACTACCAACGTTCACTGAAGGTAGAGAGAAAATATATCATATCACCGCCGTTCACTGACGATGAACTATCGACGTTCACTGAAGATAGCAAAAAGATAACAAACACCAACGTTCACTGCCGATGTACTACCAACATTCACTGAAGGTAGAGAGAAAATATATCATATCACCGCCGTTCACTAATGATGAACTATCGACGTTCACTGAAGATAGCAAAAAGATAACAAACACCAACTTTCACTGCCGATGTACTACCAACGTTCACTGAAGGTAGAGAGAAAATATATCATACCATCGCCATTCACTGACGAGGAACCACCACCGTTCACTGATGAGAGCAAAATATAAGAAACACCGACGTTCACTGCCGATGCACTACCAACGTTCACTGAAGGTAGAGAGAAAATATATCATATCACCGCCGTTTACTGACGATGAACTATCAACGTCATTGAAGATAGCAAAAAGATAACAAACACCGACGTTCAATGCCGATGTACTACCAACGTTCACTGAAGGTAGAGATAAAATATCATATCACCGTCGTTCACTGACGATGAACTATCGACGTTCACTAAAGATAACAAAAAGATAACAAACACCAACGTTCACTTCCGATGTACTACCAACGTTCACTGAAGGTAGAGAGAAAATATCATATCACCACCGTTCACTGGCGATGAACTATCACCGTTCACTGATGATAGCAAAAAGATAAGAAACACCGATGTTCACTGCCGATGTACTACCAACGTTCACTGAAGGTAGAGAGAAAATATATCATATCACCGCCATTCACTGACGATGAACTATCGAAGTTCACTGAAGATAGCAAAAAGATAACAAACACCAACGTTCACTGCCGATGTACTACCAACATTCACTGAAGGTAGAGAGAAAATATCATATCACCGCCGTTCACTGACGATGAACTATCGACGTTCACTGAAGATAACAAAAAGATAACAAACACCAACGTTCACTACCGATGTACTACCAACGTTCACTGAAGGTAGAGAGAAAATATCATATCACCGCCATTCACTGACGATGAACTATCGACGTTCACTGAAGATAGCAAAAAAAATAACAAACACCAACGTTCACTGGCGATGTTCTACCAACGTTCACTGAAGGTAGAGAGAAAATATCATATCACCGCCGTTCACTGACGATGAACTATCGACGTTCACTAAAGATCGCAAAAAGATAACAAACACCAACATTCACTGCTGATGTACTACCAACGTTCACTGAAGGTAGAGAGAAAATATATCATATCACCGCCGTTCACTGACGATGAACTATCGACATTCACTGAAGATAGAAAAAAGATAACAAACACCAACGTTCACTGCCGATGTACTACCAACGTTCACTGAAGGTAGAGAGAAAATATATCATATCACCGCCGTTCACTGACGATGAACTATCGACGTTCACTGAAGATAGCAAAAAGATAACAAACACCAACGTTCACTGCCAATGTACTACCAATGTTCACTGAAGGTAGAGAGAAAATATCATATCACCGCCGTTCACTGACGATGAACTATCGACGTTCACTGAAGATAGCAAAAAGATAAGAAACACCGACGTTCACTGCCAATGTACTACCAACGTTCACTGAAGGTAGAGAGAAAATATATCATATCACCGCCGTTCACTGACGATGAACTATCGACGTTCACTGAAGATAGCAAAAAGATAACAAACACCAACGTTCACTGCCGATGTACTACCAATGTTCACTGAAGGTAGAGAGAAAATATATCATATCACCACCATTCACTAACGATGAACTATCGATGTTCACTGAAGATAGCAAAAAGATAACAAACACCAATGTTCACTGCCGATGTACTACCAACGTTCACTGAAGGTAGAGAGAACATATATCATACCATCGCCGTTCACTGACGAGGAATTACCACCGTTCACTGATGAGAGCAAAAATATAAGAAACACCGACGTTCACTGCCGATGCACTACCAACGTTCACTGAAGGTTGAGAGAAAATATATCATATCACCGCCGTTCACTGATGATGAACTATCAACGTTCATTGAAGATAGCAAAAAGATAACAAACACAGATGTTCACTGCCGATGTACTACCAACGTTCACTGAAGGTAGAGAGAAAATATCATATCACCGTCGTTCACTAACGATGAACTATCGACGTTCACTGAAGATAGCAAAAAGATAACAAACACCAACGTTCACTGCCGATGTACTACCAACGTTCACTGAAGGTAGAGAGTAAATATCATATCACCGCCGTTCACTGGCGATGAACTACCACCGTTCACTGATGATAGCAAAAAGATAAGAAACACCGACGTTCACTGCCGATGTACTACCAACATTCACTGAAGGTAGAGAGAAAATATATCATATCACCGCCGTTCACTGACGAACTATCGAAGTTCACTGAAGATAGCAAAAAGATAACAAACACCAACGTTCACTGCCGATGTACTACCAACATTCACTGAAGGTAGAGAGAAAATATCATATCACCGCCGTTCACTGACGATGAACTAACGACATTCACTAAAGATAGCAAAAAGATAACAAACACCAACGTTCACTACCGATGTACTACCAACGTTCACTGAAGATAGAGAAAAAATATTATATCACCGCAATTCAATGACGATGAACTATCGACGTTCACTGAAGATAGCAAAAAGATAACAAACACCAACGTTCACTGCCGATGTACTATTAACGTTCACTGAAGGTAGAGAGAAAATATATCATATCACCGCCGTTCACTGACGATAAACTATCGACGTTCACTGAAGATAGCAAAAAGATAACAAACACCAACGTTCACTGCCGATGCACTACCAACGTTCACTGAAGGTAGATTTTTGAAAATATCATATGTTCCCCAAACTTATGGTGTTTCACCTAGAACGAGTCTCAACTTCTTCCTTAACCAAGGAAATCCTCCTGGAAAGTGTAATATGTAAGCTGTCTCAAATAAAGAGACTTCCACTTGCAAAGATTTCACCACGAGCAATTTCTGTGAATTTGAAAGTCTTGCCATCCACTGGCGTAAACTGACGACAGACTGTAAGCTAACCACTCATAGAGGAAATAGCAAAAAAAAGTTACGTCGACTTGTACAGGGAAGCACGAGTTGCTCAAACAAAGATACCTGTTGCCTGTTATCATGGAGGATTGCAAAAAGAAACAACTTTCTAGGGATAGAAATGTGGCTTCCTGGGGAAATGAGACATGACTTCCTGGGGAAATGCCACATTATTCCTGCTGAAGAGATAAAGTCTTCTCGTGCAAAATGAATGCACAAATCAAAGCTCAAAGTTCTTAGAAATCCAGAGTAAATAATATTGTCATGCAACCACGAATCCAATTAGAAACAAACTGGAGCAAGACGGCCAAAGAAGATACATCCTTTGAGAAATAAACTCAAGAGGGAAAACCAAATCCAACTAAGCAAGGAGCACTGCAGGAAGGTTTGAACACAATGTCAATAAAAAATGATTTGTAACAATGCATGATGCATGTATGAATGTATGAGTGATGTCGTGCATATGCTGGTAAAAGGATACATAAGCAGTACAAACAATCAAAACCGCCTCAGGTACCAACAACATTGGTCTAAACTTCAACCAGAAAGATCAATCCAAGAAAGGTAAAAGCAACTGCGGAAACCAAACCTATTGTCTGTCCTAACTTCATCAAGGAGAAACATAATCCGGATGTAGCTAAATCAAACAGATACTGGGATAGAACATCTTTCTTCCGTTTTCATCGGAGAAACCAGTTTTCCAAAAACAACGTGCCTACTGGAGATTGCAAGATCAACCTCAAATAAAGCAGACTGACGCCGAGACAACCAAACCTCACTGAGGGATTCAAGTCTACCTCCCTGGAGAAAAAACTACGGATTGAAAACTTTTCATCATGAATACTCATTCCAATAAGAGATGCCCTGGGATAACCTTCCCAGGGAATAACACATAGACTTCCATGGGGAAAACAAATGTTTCACAGTCCGTACTCCTACTGGGGATTTCGATACTGATTGTGAATAAGGCAAATGGAAACCAAATTGTCAAAATATTCACTGGGGAAATCAGGCCCACTTTGAAGGAATAAAAACATACGAACTTCACTAAGGGAGACAATACTTCATCATCGAGACCTCTACCGGGGACTTCATGATGACTTCATTGGGGAGGTTGACACCACATCCTCGAGGGGAAACCAAGATACGTTCTTCACTGGGGAAACCAGAGATACTTTCTTCACTGGGGAAACCGGAGATACGTTCTTCACTGGAGAAACCGGAGATACGTTCTTCGAGAGTAATTATTGCATCAACGTCTTTGCGGAGAAAGGACTTCTATCAAATAAACAAGGCCTTCACTGGAGAATATTGGATTAAGTCTTCATATCACCCAAACCTATTCCAACAAAAGATGCCCTGGTATAGTCTTCCTAGGAAATCAAGAAGTCAACACTAATGCCAATACTGCAAAAAGAGCGATATCTTAGCACACGGAGGGAATAAAATCTTTCATCATATGAGGGAAAACTTCGTTGGGGAATCTGGGACAGAGGCTTCTGACCATGCAAACCGAGACTTGGCCGGGGATAATAGGATCACAAACTAAATATTGTACCTTGCACCCACTGGTATCGTCTTTAATATACAAAAAATCATGCGCATTCCAGCAAAAATGACCTGAGAAAACCTTCATGGGGAACCAAGAAGTTAATAGTACAACAAGAAGTCAAAGTTATGGGGATTTTAAATCAAACTCAACACCTGGTGAGAGGAAACCCAAAAACTTGACAGTTGTCTCAACACCTCTTAGAAAATATACTGCCTTTGTCTAGCTACTTGGGAAGCACATAACAACAATAATGTCGTAACAAGAGAAAGCACTGCTCTACAAGAGATTCCATATCAATACAAAGGGAGAAAGAACTCCATCAAATGAGAAAAGGCTTCATAACTCTTTTTAATCTCCGTTTGATCACCACCTGGCTGGGTAAAGAGTCACACTCAGCTGGAGAAGTCTGCAGCAAGACTGGAAAAAATGGGATTATGAACCCAACATCATAACACAACTTGAGGAAGGTTCTCAAATTGGGTTAGACATAGAAATTATCTTGACGAAATCTGGATATGCCCTTGGAAACCAATCTGGTGTCTCAAGCTTACCATGCTGATCAAAGTAACTTTCATAACTTGCCCTTGGCTGCACGCTTTTAAGATAACCTTTCTGATCAAATGGCTTTCATAGATTTATCGAATCTTGACGTAACAGCCCTAGATTGACTGAATGTTGCATCATCTTTGCTCCATAACTCTTCCAGGAAACATGCCTTTTGCTGATACTCAAATGTAAACTTTCATGATATCAAACATTTGTTTTACAAGCAGAAAATGTTTATTCTAAGAATGAAAAATCTAATGCAATAATTATGTAAGTCTTGAAGATTTTATTTGAAAAGATGTTGCAAAAACCTGTGAACAAATCACTAGCCAGGATGCGACATGGATTTTTTGCGTGAAAGATAACAAAAGCATATGATACTAATCACAATAATTTATCAAAATTAAGGGGAGTCAGGAAACACTATCTCATTGGAGTATGCTTTCGAAATAAACCCTGTTTCAATTGGGACTTTTGAGGGTTGTAACGTGGCCTAGTTCACGGTTTTTTAGAAAAAAGATTTAAGGCTCAAAAATATTTGGTGCCCACCCCCTTCATGATGTTCTTAGATCCTAAGTTCAATTAACTTGACACGAACATTCATCTCTCAAAAGAATTTTCGAGATAGTTGAGGAATCAAACAAAGTTTTCTTTGGACATGCAAGTCACTCATTCTTGCTTCTTTTGGGTTTCTTGTCACGCGACTCTATTCTTTGCTGAGGATTTCACATTGTAATCCTTTATCTCATTTTAGGCTTTCCATTTCTTCCTTGCCTTTGGGACAAATTCCTTTTGACTTTGACTCTGAAGTGCAGCGGGATGCCCTGACTTTTGCCTAAGTGACTTGTTTTTTCAAGTTCCGACTTAGCGGGGATTTTTGTCTCTTTATTTTTCATCATAATTTTTATTCATATCATCTTTTTCTTTTTTTTTTGAACATGTCACGTGACTTTGAGTCATTTGTGACTTGTCGGAAGAATTGTGACTGCCCAATTTCGGGTAGATGAAAGATAACCATTGTTGTATCGTCATCCGCTGATCCCCTGATATGCGAGAGATACCCATTAAGATATCGTCAATTGACACACCCTCCTGGTAAGTGAAGATTAACCATTGTGGTTTTGACTTTCCTTAACCTTTCGAGGGATAACCATTATTGTATCCTTAGATGCGCACTCTTGATGAGATCTGAATACTCAATCAGATTAACTGAACACTACCCTGCGCCGGGTTAAAAATGAGGTTTTTTTTCTGAATAGAAAAAGAAACTCCTACTTCAAGGCTCAAAGGGGTTAACGAGGGTTTCACTCCCTTATATCTCTGGTGTTTGAGAATTTGAAACAATGCCTGTACATTGTCAACAGGGTTTTATCCAAAAGCATACAGACAGAGAATGTGTGTTTTAATATCATCATCCTCCTCCCAATCTATGCCTAGGCAAGAGAATGGGTAACAAGTTGGTATCATAAAGCAATTTAAAATTGAAAACAAATACGAGTGAAACGAATGAATTTCTTCAAGACAAACATACTCATTGTATTAAGATTAAACATTCAAATGCAAACAAGTTCTTACATGCAAACAATGCAATGATAAACAAGAAAAATTACAAATGAGAAAGCAGTAAAAATGAAAATAAACTGAGAAGGCTAATCATCCTTAAACTCCAAGGCATTCTTCAATCAAGTTTATTCTTCGGCAAAGATTTGACTTGAACCTCAAGAAAAATATCCTTAAATGACAAGATACCACTTCGGACCAACCTGTGAACTTTGACCTTCAAAGCAAAGCAATCTTCTAAATCGTGTCCAGGAGCATCCTGATGAAAGGCACAAGAAGCGTCAGCCCTATATCCTCTTGGCAGTTTTTTAGGAACAACTGGTCGAGCTCGAGTTTGAACCAGATTCTTCTTCAACAAAGAAGGATACAGCTCTGTGTATGTCATTGGAATTGGATCAAATCTCATTTTCCTCTGATGACCTTTCCCTTGATTTCCTTGTTGAGGTACCCTCTGATATGCAACAATAGTCAGAGTCTCATTGATGAATGGAGTCACAGAAGCAACTTGCTGATTCCTATTATGAGATCCTCCTCGCCTACCACAAAGTATAGCGTAGGAGTCTTGCTCTTTCTTTTTGGAAGAACCATTACCATAATCCTTAGCACCATTTGACGAGTCCCCGTCTTTGAAAGATAAAATTCCAGACTTCAACAACCTTTGCACTTCATTCCTCAAAGGATAACAACTCTCAACACTATGCCCTGGTGCTCCCTGATGAAAGGCACACGTCTAGTCTGCTTTGTAATACCACGGCAATGGTGATGGTATAGCGGGAGGTGGTCGTGTCTGGACCAACTTCTTCTGAACCAATGCTGGTAATAGCTCTGCATAGCTCATGGGAATAGGATCATAGTTCTCTCTTCTCTGATTATACCCTTGATTCCCCTACTGGGATGGTCTCTGATAAATAACGGTAGTTAGAGCGGCATTCGTAATAGGAGTAACTGAGGCGACTTGCTGATGACGCTGATAATTCTTTCTAGGAGCTTTTACTCTTCTCCCTTGCACAATAGCATTTGCCCTTGTTGGTTGAGGTTGAACACTCGGTGGCTGATTCTGAGCAACCACCAGAGTTTCCATCAGAGTAGTCAAGTTGGCCAAGCCAGCCTTCAAAGCAGAAACTTCTTCGCGCAGCTCGCGATTCTCCTGTTCTAAGTTGTCCATCTTCTTTTTGAAATTAGCCCGAGTGTTGTAGTGATGAGTCAGCTTGCTGAATGAAGTAAAGAAGCTGGGTAAGGCACCTGGATATGCATAACAAATGCAAAAACATGTGCAATATGATGCATGATATGAAATGTATATGATTATTATTATTTTATCATTTAATATTTCAAGGGATTTATGGTTTATAGACACATTGCAACCATCCAAGTAATAAAGCTTTTGAAATACTGAAAATTTTTATCTTTCTCTTTCCAGAATCCATGGTTTAAAAGTATCAAAGGTATTCACAAATAGTCAACCTTTAAATCCCTTGAATTATTGTTTTTTTTCCAAAAGATGCTTATGAGTGCATGGATGCATGATGCAACAATCACACACAAGATCACACATATAGGGTTCATAGGTTCAACGTCACGAGCATGAGGTCGAAGGTACTACCCATAAGGCATTGGTCTAAAAAGTTATCACCTGCCGAACAAGGTTCTAAAGGTTCCCAGAGTCTACATCCTTCTTTCGGATATTACCAACTTCCCGATTAACTCGGTAATTAGTAATATTCTCAAGAAAGACTCGTCCGAGCGTAGTATCGCGTGACAACTACTTCCGGATTACTCCGTCATAGCTTCCGCACTACACCTAAAAGGCCAAGATGGGTTTGGTATTCTACGGTCCTCAGCTTCGGCAGGCTCCCAGGTCAAAAGCAGTACGTCTTCCCGATTACTCAGTAAACAACACTACAGCCAAAGGGGCCTCCACTGAGTGGGGGATCTCATGCCTCCTTTTTTGGGATTACTCCCTCAAAGTTAACATGACTATAATGCTCGTCCTATCTTAAAGTTTGCCCAAGTCCGGGTATAGGACTTATGAGTAATCACCAAGCACCCTGTAAACCAGGAAAATCCAGACAAACATATATACAAAATATAACACATAAACAACAATAGCACATATACAGATATAAACAAAGATAGGTTTAACCCACTTAGGGATGGACCAGCAAGAGGTCAATCTTTCCCCAGTGAAGTCGCCATTTTTTTCTGTAGCGGTAGAAATGTGCAAGACTAAGCCATTGGATTGACTAGACTTTATACAAATAAAAATAAAAATCGCCACTGTGCTTTATTGTTTCCAAAGGAATGGGAAAAGAGCGAATAACCCAAAAAGAGGGGGAAAGATTCAAGGTAAGGGGGTTGGTTATGCAAAGGGAAGGTATTAGCACCATAAACATCTACGGTACTCCGCATGAACCTCTTTGAAAAATCTGTATATTTTGGCTATAAAAATGTGTTGTATATAAAATGGATGGTGGAGGTGAGAAAAGAAATATTTTTTATGATTTTTGCACCCGCCGCGGTTGCGAACCTTTAGTGCCTACGTACCACCTTTCGTGCAATAGGGGATCAGGGTACACGTAGTTCCTCTTTTAAAAATTTGAAACACAAGTGTGTTGGTTGATTTTATGAGATAAGACATCATCGTAATTGTCCGTGTGCAAAACATACTTACTACCCACAATCATGAGAAAGGAGAATTTGCATCATCTCAAAGTGGAGGATATGGCTTGTATTTTAAAATCAACAATGCCTCACTCAACACCCAAGTGGAAAATATCTCACTTGACTACATATTGTAGAAGTATAGTCGTTTGCATCACTACAAGGATTGACAAGAGCCTAATCTTTTGAGAAAAGTTTAAAGGTAAAAGCCAAAGTGGCAAAATGGTTTGAAATGAGATTGATTGACTTTTAGTCTTCTCATAAAAAAAGGTCAAGGTATTATTAAATTGATTGAAATTTATTTATGAAAATGTTTCGAAGATGCATGGACCTAAGTCCAAGTTTATTATTAAAATGTTTCAAGTTTCAAAACAAGAAGAGTTTTTTTTTAAAAGGAGGGAGAAGATTTTTGAAATTAAAGAAGATGGGAGGAGAAGAAGAGGCTATCCTAAAGCATAAGGTAAAATCTAGGGATAAGAACCATCTAACCAACAAGAAGCCAATACTTGACATTATGAGTCAATATAGAATTCCCATTCTTCGGATTAAAACCAAGCAAGCAAAGATACTAGACCTCTTGAGAGAACCAAACTTCAAGTGTTTTAAGTCTTTGCAAAAATTGGGCAGAGTAACGGCTGTATACGGGTGAATTCTAGATTACAAACAAAGATCGTAATCTCAATAACCTGCACACAAAACAAACAAAAAATCTAATGTCTTGAGGTAAACCTCAAGAAATCCAGACAAAATATCAAATAAAGTCAAAAAGTCTCCAAGATAGGCCAAGGTCTCTAATCCTAAGTCCAAGAAGTCCATCACTCCATAATGCAAAGGATAGTAACCATGTAGTCCAAGTATCATTAATGATTTTTATGGTTCATGTTGATTATTAGGTGTCTTTAAAAAGAAAGAAAAGCTCAAGTGAGCAAAATAAAAATGACATAAAAGTAAATGCTCAAGTGAGCAAAGATGAAAATAGCATGAAATGTAAAATGCTAAAAGTAAATGGTACATAAAGCATGGAAATAAAAGCGTAAAGTAAAGTTAATTGTTAGTAATTAGTGGTTAGTTGGATGACCATCTTGAAACTTGCATTTGGAACTCATTAGAGGATTGGTAGAACCAAAACCTATACAGAACAAGTTGCATTTTCTTTTTGTCAAGTATATCATCCATTTTGGAATTCTCACAAGGCAACATGTAATGATCAACGATGTTTAAGTGATCCGCGTTGACCAAAGGTGTTGTAGATCCATCAGAGGATTGGTAGAACCAAAGCCTCTACATAATGAATCTCAAGGTTATTGGATCAAAGAGATCAAATTAACATACTTGGGCTTGCAATCATAAGTTTTGGCCATGAATGATCATTTATTCGAATCGGGACAAAATTTAGCGCTATGTTAAGCAATCGTAAGTGGACTTATGTAGAAGTCGCACCTATTTTGAGGCCGGTCAATAGCAATCTATGTAATTCATGTTTGGATAAATGATATAGAGATCACCATCCCTTAACATGTAGCACAATTAAAAAAGAAAGGGATAAGATAAAGAGGGAGGGAAATGATAAGCTAATTTGGATCACCATTTCAAAATTCTTTCATCTTTAAATTCAACCACTCCTCTAGATGGATTAAAGCACTAAACATATGATTAATCCAAAGCACCAAAAATGAATTAAATAATTCACTCTTAGGTAGATTTGAATTGATGAACATTTATCCAACTTCATCTACATCACAAAGTCCATTGAGTTTAAAGACAAATTGGACATTTAAAATTGCAATCCAAACCAACAATCAAAAGGAGTGAGTAGAAAAAGCATTTTGGATCAAAGCTGCCCCAAAACAATGCAAAAAATACATTCTGTTCAGGTGTAAATTGATTTACACTACTATGTAAATCGATTTACACAGTATAATTTTAAAAAAATCATTCAAAATTGTGCTGTGTAAATCGATTTACACTACTATGTAAATCGATTGCACACAAAAGCAGTTGCAAAAACAACATTTTAAAAGGGCAATTGCTTGTTCAAACTTTCCATCAAACACCTTATGATCATGGATCCACTTGAGCACGAAAATTCTATCAAATTATGAGAAAATAACACCATTGGAATCACAAAATAATGCTCAAAGAATCAATCCCAAAGATCACCAAGAGATCACATTGTGAAAGATGAATTATCCAAACTTACCAAAAGTAGATCTAGAGAATTATCAAAACAACTTCTAGAATTTGCTTCAATTCAACCACAAGAATCAATTGACCAAGCTTGGATGTAGAGAATTGATGGAGAAAAAGTGTTTGGATGAAGGTTTAGCTCAAAGATTAGTAAGCTTCAATGTAAAGCTTACTAACTTTTTGAAAATGGAGCTTTGAGTGAATTTGGTAGATTGAGAGATTTTTTAGCAAGGTGGATTTGGCTATCAAAAGCTTGAATTTTGAATGAAATGAGAGCTCTATTTATATATTTTTAGGATTGGGATTAGTGGTAATTTGGTAATTGATTCTTGGAGCCAAAATTTGAATTAATGATAACTCTTTCAAAAATTAGAGCCAAAATTTGAATTAATGATAATTCTTTCAAATATTAGAGCCAAAATTTGAATTAATGATAATTATTTCAAATATTAGAGCCAAAATTTGAATTAATGATAATTCTTTTTAAAAATGAAAGATTGGCACTAAAATTTGAATTAATGATACCTTTTTCAAAAGTGAAGGAAAATTGGAGCCAAAATTTGACAAGTTTAAAATACTAATTTTTTTTTAATTTTCACGCTGTGCAATCGATTGCACTACAGTGCAAATCGATTTGCACAGTGTATTTTTTCAAAAATGGCGCAAAATGCACTATATGCAATCGATTGCACTTTAAGAGCAATCGATTGCATCAGTGAAAAAAAATGAAAATTTTTAATTCTTTTTTCTTTGCAAATAGAGATTTTAGGAAAATAATACCAGAAATCCTTATTTGTCAGATGCTTCGACTTGGTACCTACAAAACAAAAATATACAAAGACAAAGACAAATATTTTTTGTATTTTGATTAGGAGTTAGTCAACAACACATATACAAAATACACAACCAAGGTGCTTGGAGATTCCTCAAGAGCAAACTTAAAAATAGGAAAAAAGGGGAAGAACCAACCCTAATGTGATCTTGTTATGATCGAGTTGATATGATATGATAGAGGAATCTTAGGGGAAAAAATTGGGGTACAACATGTGTATGGAAACCTTCCGGAGAAATGAGTACCACACCGATACCGCTGCCGAGTGCATTTGAAGCACCATCGAAGTACAGGATCCATCGGGATCCTTATTCAGGTTCGTCATACGGCCCGTTACCTTTAATGTTGTCCAATGCCATGATGTCTTCGTCAGGGAAGTCGAATCTCATAGATTGGTAATCTTCGATGGCTTGATGAGCTAGATGGTCAGCTAGTACACTCCCCTTTATAGATTTTTGGGTAGTATACTGGATATCATACTCAGTTAGGATCATTTGCCATCTAGCGATCCTTCCAGATAAAGCAGGCTTCTCGAAGATATACTTAATCGGATCCATCTTGGAAATCAACAAAGTGGTATGAGTCAACATATACTGCCTTAGCCGGCGAGCAGCCCATACCAAAGCGCAACAAGTTTTCTCGAGTAGTGAGTAGCGAGTCTCACAGTCGGTAAACTTTTTGATAAGGTAATAAATGGCATGCTCTTTTCGACCAGACTCTCCATGTTGGCCCAGTACACACCCCATTGAGTTATCCAAAACAGTCAGATACATGATTAACGACCTTCCTTCGACGGGTGGCATCAAAATATGAGGTTCTAGTAAATACTCCTTGATCTTATCAAAAGCAACTTGACAATCATTGTTCCATTCAACTACCTGATCTTTCTTCAACAACTTGAAGATTGGCTCACGGGTAGATGTTAGGTGAGATATGAACCTTGCAATATAGTTTAAGCGTCCCAGGAATCCTCTAACCTCCTTTTCAGTGCGGGGGGCAGGCATTTCTTGTATAGCTTTTACTTTAGCTGGATCAACCTCAATGCCTTTGTTGCTGACAATAAATCCCAAAAGTTTACCAGACCTAACTCCAAAAGTGCACTTGCTTGGGTTCAGTCTGAGCTTAAACTCCTTCAACCTGACAAACAGCTTTTACAGATGATCAAGGTGTTCTTCTGCTGTCTGTGATCGGGCTATCATGTCATATACGTAAACTTCAATCTCATGATGTATCATATCATGAAATAAAGCTACCATGGCGCGTTGATAGGTTGCCCCGACATTCTTCAGTCCGAATGGCATCACTTTGTAGCAGAAGGTACCCCACTACATAACGAAAGTAGTCTTCTCCATGTCTTCGGGGGCCATTTTGATCTGGTTGTATCCCGAGAATCCATCCATGAAGGAGAATACCTTGTGTTGAGCTGTGTTGTCAACCAAGATGTCGATGTGTGGCAGTGGAAAATCATATTTAGGGCTAGCCCTGTTTAAATCCTGATAGTCCACACACATTCTGACTTTGCCGTCCTTCTTAGGCACATGCACAATGTTAGCAACCCATTGTGGATAGGAAGTAACAGCCAGAAAGCCAGCTTTGAATTGCTTCATTACCTCAGCTTTGATCTTCTCAGACATGTCGGGCCTCATTCGGCGGACCTTTTGTTTGATCGGTGGACAGTCTTCTCTTGTAGGGAGACGGTGAACCATGATATCTGTGTCTAATCTCGACATGTCTTCATAGGACCAGGCAAAGATTTCAACATATTCGTTCAACAACTACACTAAGCGCTCTTTGACACTTAGTTCCAGGTTGGCACCTACTTTTACCTCTTTTTTGTCTTCCTCTGTCCCCAAGTTGATGGTTTCTAGCAACTCTTCATGAGACAGAATAACCCTCTCTTCTTGTTGCAAAAGTCTGGCTAACTCTCCCGACACTTCACAGTCTTCGTCAACTTCGCACTCAGCATGATTGACCAAATCTTTAGAGTTACCGAAGGCTAAAGCAGAATAGTCACCCATGGAATCCGGAGTGGATGGATACCTGCATTTATGAGTGTGGGTGTGTTTAAGGGATAGCCATCCTTAAACAAAACAAAATGCAAAAAGAAAGAAAATGAACACAACAGTTTATAGATGAAAACATCCAATGATTCATTAAAACATGGCATATGATAATGAAGAAAATCAAGCCCTTACAAATGGACCTATATGCCCCGAGCAAGGCATAAGGTGAAAATAGTGTATGAATTGTTTAGTTATTACAGACCAAAACAGGAAATTGTTCAAAGATAAAATTACTGGTTGATGAAGGTGATGGGAATAAAATCCTTTGCCTTCTAGTTGCTTAATCCCCCTTCGACGGTTGGAAAGTTCCAATCTTCAAAGTTGTCCTCTTCATCATCGTCTTCTAAGGCATTAATTCCATGGTGAGTGATTTTTACGGGTGGTCCTCCAGCCTTGGAGCGACGCATAGCTTTCTGGCCAGCAGCAGTAAAACCTAGTCCGAACTTGTCCGCCTTATGGAGAAAATTAGGCAGTTGCCCCCACACTGTACTCCTTCCCTCTTTGATTACATCCTCCGCATCCTTGAGAGATGCCATCCTAGACACATGCTTGGGAATACTAGGCACATCAACCATTGTCTTCGCAACTGCGACCTTAGGAGAAACTTCCTCAAAATGTTGGAAAGACGTTTCTATGAACTCACCATCCAAGTCCACATAGCAGAAAGAGTTGAGGTGACTTATCATGTACTCTTCCTCGCCGTGCACCATTATAATCTTATCCTGAACAGGATATTTCAGCATTTGGTGTAAAGAGGAGGTAACTGCCCCAACATAGTGGATCCACGGCCTTTCCAACAAACACGAATATGAAGGATGGATGTCCATCACATAAAAGGTGGAGTTGAAAACTTCTGTGCCCACTTTGATAGGAATGTCAACCTCTCCGTGAACCATTCTTTTGGACCTATTAAAGGCCCTAACAATGATGTTACTGGGTTTGAGGGTCAATCCTTTGCAGTCCAATCGGTCTAACACTTTCTTCGGCAGCATATTCAAGGATGAACCGGTATCAACTAAGACATGGGCAAGGGTGGTTCCCCTACATTCAACTGAGACATGAAGTGAGTCGTTGTGCTTCCTTCCCTTGGGGGTTAAATCAGCATCGGAAAAACCAAGACCGTTATCAGCAGTAAGGCTGGCCACGCACTCTTGAAACTGGTCAGGCGAAGTTTCTTGAGGCACGTGTGCCGCCTTTAAAAATTTGACCAGGGCCTTAGCATGGGCCTCAAAGCAGAGTAGAAGAGCCAACATGGAGATTTTGGAAGGGGTCTGCCCTAGCTATTCCATGATGTCGTAGTCGTTTCTTTTGATTATCTTTAAGATTTCTTCCATTTCTTTCTGGGTGGTTTCGGGGATTACCACAGTCTGAGCCTTCATCCTGATAGGCGCTTCTAGTATCCCCTTACCCTTATTGGTAGTAGCATCAGAGGGTCTAACTTCAGGTACATCAATTTCTTCAATTATTGGGCCTTGCACATATGGCTTAACAGGCACAGAAGCTTTCGAGGGTCCGAAGACTGCTCGTGAGGGAGCAATCTCCGGAGAAAAAATCCGTCCGCTACGAGTTATCTTGCTTGTTCCCACAATGTTGCCTATATCAGGGGTTTCATCATCAGAGTTCTCTTGGACTGATTCAATCTGTTTGATACCATGATAGAATATTTCTCCTCCGTAGTTCCATGGTATCGTCTTGTTAGATTGATACGGGACAGGCCCCGGCATGGTGATTTTCAATGGTACAAATTTAAGATCCGGCGTAATCTTGACAGGCCTTTTGTAAGCCTTGGGAAGATTATCGGAGATGGTTATTATTGCAATGTCATTGGTTGAGGTAGAAGACGTAACAGGAGTGAAGTTATCAACAGGAGTCTTTTGGAAGAGTATCTCTTGGGTATCCATCAGGCGTTGGATGTCTGATTTCAACATTGGGCAGTCAGCTCGTATGTTCAAACAAAAGTAACAGTCTTTTCCATAGCTTGGGAATATCCTGACTTTCATCAAATTCACTTTAATCACTGGTAACAGAGTCAAAAGGTCAGCAACATTGGTAACATGAAGGTCTTCCATAACGGCATGAACATTATGACCGTGCTTGGGCATTGGGGTAGAAATCACATTCGACTTTTCGGGCGTATCGAATTCTACCTCCTTGACGTCAATCAGGTCTTGGATTTTGTTCTTAAGCGCCCAACAGTTATTGGTATCATGCCCTACACTGTCAGAGTGGTAAGCACATTTTTCATTGAAGTGGTAATACGGAGAAAAGGTATTAGGGTTCTTTGGCGCTTCCTTCAAATTGGTAAGATTCAGCTTTAACAAATGAGGGAGTACTTGAGTTGGCGTCGTGTTGATTCGGGTGAACTGTCGTTGTGGACTTTCTACCCGTTGCTGATTAGGTCTTGGCTGATTGCTGCGAGGTTGATCATTTGAAGAGTTTTGAATCATCACTCGCCCTACAGTTGACCGGCGCTCGGTTCTTCCTTGACTTTTCTGAGAATAAACAGCAGAGGCTTCCTTCTTAGATGGGAAGGCCTTCTTAATTGCAGTGGATGTGGAGGCGTCTTTCTGAATCTTACCATTTTTAATGCCGGCCTCGACCCTTTCACCGGTCAAAATTAATTTGGTGAATCCTGCGGAGGAACTCCCAATTAAATGATTGAAGAAAGGGCCAGACAGGGTCCCTAAAAACATGCCAACCAACTCCCTATCCGATAATGGTGGCTGCACCCTTCCAGCCAGATCACGCCACTTCTGGGCATACTCTTTAAATCCTTCATTAGAAGCCATACCCATACTTTGTAGTTGAGTACGAGTGGGAACTAAATCAGCATTGTATTGGTATTGCCGGTAGAAAGCAGCGGCTAAGTCTTCCCAGTTATGGACCTACGATCTCTCGAGTTGGTAGAACCAGTCCAATTGTGTGCCTGACAAAATGTCTTGAAAAAAGTGTATCTAGAGGTCTTTATCAGATGAGTGGGGTTGGATCTTTCTAACATAGGATCTCAGCTGCATATTTGGGCAGGACAGGTCGTCATACTTAGCAAATGTTGGTACTTTGAACTTGGGAGGAATGACGATCCCAGCGACCAACCCTAGTTCTTCGAAATCTAAACTTGGTACTCTCTGCAACTCAATGGCTTCCAATCGATCTTTCAGATTTTTATATTTATCATCCGCCGGGGGATATTGCTGTTCGGAGTAGTCTTCATCCTCTTCCTCTTCTTCCTCTTCAACTTCATATTCAGAAGGTACTGCAGCTCCTTTTCCTTTACCAGCCCCTTCATCAGACGTTGAGGGGAACTCGAGAACTTTTCTAGCATTACTTTCAAACCTTCTTCCAAAAGTGGCCACTCCAGGCCTTTTCTTCTTTTTATCTTTATTTTTCTCCAACAGTGCTTTAAGGTCCTCTTGACCCTTTGTTAAGGTCATGAGGAGTTGCTGGAATTGAGAGTTCTGTGCTTGCAGATCCTTAACCGTCTGCTCCAAATCCATCTTGCTGAAATAAACAGTAGAAAGATAAGGAAACCTGGTGTGAAGACCTATTTATGCATATGATGAATGGTATGTTATTCATGTAATGCATTCAAGGATTCAGAAATTCAAATTTGTTGCAAACAAAAAAGGAACACACGTCATATTAAGAAGAAATTTGTCATTACATAAGTGCCCCATGGGGAAAATATTACAAAATTCTTAATGTAAAAAGACATTGCGCATCCTCTTTGGCGCGATGTAAGTGTTGAGAGTTTCCTCCTCATAAAGTCGGCGGGTAAGCTCCAAAACCTTCTTCTCACTGGCATAGAAGCTGGCTTCAAAAGTATTTCGTTCTTCTTTGAGTTGGACCCAACTCTTTCGAAATTCTTCCCATGATGTTGGCATGTCAGGATGTAGGAGGGTGTATGGAACCTCTCCTTCCATAACAGGCTCTTTGATTACAGGGAGAATGTGAGGGTATGGCATCATAAGATTCTGGGTGCGGGTTCATACCCACTTGAGATAAGGATCAAGGGGGATGGAATTCTTGTGCCCCAATGTCTTACTATCCACTTTGTTGGGCATCCTCCAAGCTCTGATGAATCTTTGTCGAAGTCCTTGCGCATCGTTGTCGAAGTCAAAAACTAGGTCAAGAATCAGCATGTCATGAGGGCCATCCCTCCGAGCATATCCAAACTGTCTTAGAGCTAAATAGAGGTTGTAGGTAATGCCTCCCCTAATGCCAAGTAGTGGGACATTAGGGAATTCCCCACAACGATCAATGATGATGACATTTTCTCTAGACCGAGAACACCAATGTACATCAGAATGTGTGAGGGTCATCAACCGTTGTGACCACCTTAAACCCTGCTCATTCTTCAAAACTGATTGTGGAAGGTGAGAAATAAACCACCTTGCTAGGAGAGGAGTACAGCACATGAGAACACCTCTTTTCCTCATTGTTCGTGTGTAAAATGAGTGTAGGATGTCCCCAAGCAATGTAGGTACTGGATTCCGAGATATGAAAATCTTGACAACATTCACATCTATAAGCTGATCAAGGTTTGGGAACAAGACCAACCCATAGATGAGAAGTTCTACAATCTCCTCAAAATCTTGTAGATCTAGAGAGTTCCAGCAGTCTTGTTCCTTCTCAAACAGAAACTTTGCCAAGAAACCCTTGACACCACTTCTGGTTTCCCACTGTCCTTTGATGTCAGATGGTTGCAAGTGTAATGCTTGAGCAACATCTTCGGGCTTTGGTTCTTTTTCCGTACCGTCTTAGGGTAGTTGATGAAGAATAGGAATTCTCAGGAGTTGAGAAAATTCCTCCAAAGTAGGTACTACCTGGTAATCAGGGAATGTGAAACAGTGGTGTAGGGGGGTCAAAGAACTGGAAGATAACTTTCACCATGTCTTCTTCAATGTTGGAGTTGACCAAGTTGAGAATTCTACCATGTCTTTCACTGAAGAGAGAATTCTCTGGGATCCTGGAAGTAAGCTCCTTAAGTTGAGGAGGGATTCTCACAAGGTTGACTTGTATTGTTTTTCTGCGAAGAGATTCCATGACCTATAAAACAAGAACAAAGTTGAAGATCCAAACCCTTGAAACGGTTAGTGGATGCATATGATGCTTTATGATGTTCATGATGTATGCACAAACACATGTACAAGCAAGTCACACAAAACCCTTGTTTCAGGCCTGCATGAGGTTTCATAGGTAAATACCCTCTTGAGTTTAGTTGTCTTAAACCTGTCCTATAAATAGTAACCGGGTTCTAAGGAGCTCAATATCACTGGATTGTTTTCTATGTTCATTGTTTTGGTTTGGCCACTTAACTGGCGACCAAAATATTCCAAGAAAACAACCCTCAATGAGTGTAGTATCGAGTATCTACCAACTTCGGACTGCACCAAAGCCAGTCATCTCACTACCCCTAAAAAAGGCCAAGATGATCAAGTAAGGTTCTAAGAGTTCATTAGTGTTTTATGACATCACTCAGCGGCCCCATATTCTCTTTGATTGACTCAAAGGCTACCGGTACTCACAAATATGTCGCACTAATATAGCTATTGCTTCAACCATGTCGGTATACCCCGTACAGTTTCCACAACGTATTGCTATTTACCTATGAATGTTTCCCAAAATCCGGGTGGAGGATTCAAACCCAAACAAGAGAACCAAATGTAGAGCAATCAAAGCAATCAAGATAAGCATGCAAAAGGTGATCTAAACCCTAAGGTTACTCCACTTTTAAAGTTTTCCGCAACAGAGTCACCAGTTCTGTGATACAGTGGGAGAACTGACCTGAGGTTTTGCGTTTGTGTTCACAAATGTTTCGATTTAGCAAGAGTCGCCACCGACTTTTTATTTTATCCTAAGGAAAGGTCAAAAAGCACAGGAAAGACCTTTGAGATGGTTTCTTGGGTTCAGGGAGTAGATTATAGAAAGGGAAGGTATTAGCACCCTTTCTTTCCATGGTTATCAATGGGCTCTTAGTTACTTATTTAGATCACTTGCTTTGCTTTTCAATTGTTTGAAATGGTGTTCTTCAATTGTTTGAAATGGTTCTTTGTGTGTGGTTTTGAAAGATGTTTTGAAAAGAGGCCATCTTGTGGAAACCTTTGTAATGATTCTTGTTTGAATGTATACAAAGGTGTTTTTGTCTTTTGAAAAGTTTTCAATGTTTGAAAGTAGGGGTTTTGAAATTATGTTGTGAAGTGTGTTTTGAAATAGCAAGGATGTTTTTGAAAGTTTTTGATTAAGTAAGTAAGAGCTATCTACCCTATTTTACTAAAAGATCTTTCTTATGTTTTAACCCTTTTAATAGAGTTGTTTCACCATTGTATTTGGTGAACAACCTTGTGTTAGGATGTTAAACGGGATAGGCACGAGTCATCGTATAGACCATGATAGCAATTGTGTCAAGTATTTTTGGAAATTTTTCTTGAGGGACTTGATCATTTTGTTTAGAAAACTCGGATAGCGTCATCGAGGGACTATGATCTTTGTTTTGTTTTTGTTTTGCCAAAGTACTTAACATGCATACCATGTCCCATTTTTGAAGGCAACAAGTGAATTGTAACCCTAGGGGTGCAAGTGTACATTGTGTTTGTTTTTCATGCATTTTTGTCTTTGATTAGGTCAAACTATTTGTTGGTTTTGATTTTGCATACAAACCCTAATTCTAATCATGGCATAATTTAAAGCCTTTAAGTGCGTAAAAATAAATCTAAGCTATTACAACTTTGATATAGGGAGGGGGGGTACAATTTTGAATAGGGGGGTATTTGACAAGAAATATAAAACCCTAATTACTATTACATCCAAATTGAATTCTTTGTGCAAATAAATAAATATGAAAAAAAGAATTTTTATTTATATAAAGTATATAGGTATATAATATCCTATTATTTATATAAAGTATATAGGTATATAATATTTTTTTGTATTTTTATTCTATGCTTTTAATAAAATAAAGTATATATATATATATATATATATATATATATATATATATATATATATATATATATATATATATATATATATATATATATATATATATATATATTAAAGATAATAAATATGTATAAAATAATATTTACATCATTTTTACATCATTTATTTACATCATTTTTAAATTTAAACAAAATAATATAAAAGCATATAAAATGTTTTAATACTAGTAATAATTAAAATAAATACCAAATAAATGTAAAAAAATATAGAAATATTTTTGGAGTATTTTTTATGTTTGAAAATAAAATATCAAAGTCAGAAATGAAATAAAAATGCAAAAATAATGAAAATACAAAGAAATGAGCCAGGGGGTGTGAAGCTGAAAATGGGAGGTGCCTAAAGTAGGAAATAGCCAGGCCCAACCCAGCTACTTCATCTTCTTCCTCCGTTCAAACAAAAACACGCGCCTTCTGTGTATAAACTTGTATCTCCTGCATTTGTGATCTTTTGACAAAACTCAAAACATGAAACTTGTAGAGCATCAAACCACGATTCTAACCATATAAAAAACTTGATTTAACTCTCAAAGACCAGAGATAATTTCTCTGGCCTTAATTTCTAACCTAGTTTTTTTAGAAAGTTCATGGATGAAATTCTCCTAGCACGATTAATATAAATGAAAACTGAGCATATGTATGGTTTCAGGGCAATGAGTACAACATCTTTTATTCACAAACCTAAGACTAAATGTTCATAAATAGAGAGATAGAAGTTCATGAAAAACCTGTTTCAGTTGGACACAAGTTGGACAATGCAGCAACTTTCAGTGAGGCCTGAGGTTCTTTTGAGCTTGCTTGATGTTCCCTGAACCTTTCCCAATGCTTAGTTTGTTTTGAAGTAGCCTGAATCGTTCTATAGAACTCAACCTGCAAAGCTTCCAAACAAAAATGGTGAACACTGTAAATGGAGTTACAGTTGGAAATGGAGGTTTGGGATAGCTTGAGTGAGTTGAATGGAAGGTGTTTGAAGTGGAAAGGAGCAAAACGTACGAGGCAATGTGAGGATGGAAGTGATTCTGCATGGCTTGCCCTGTTTTGCAAGAAAATGTTGTTTCTGAGTATGAGGGTGTTTTAGGGGTGGGAGGCTCATGTTTCTGGCTTACAAGGATGTGCAAAACTTGTTTGAAAACTTGGCTTGATTTCAATATATCAGATGTGAGAGATATGGACTTTTTGCCATTTGACTTGTTTTGAAAGCAAAGTTTGAAATGAAATGAGATAGGCCTGTACAGGCTATTTCCAAGCATGCACCAACTTCTTGTACCTTTGCCTGAGTTTTTGGAATTTGTTTGCTTCAAATAAATAAGTCCAAGGCTCAAGAAAAGCAATTTGACATAAAGTTTCCTTTATGAAAATGGAAGTGCCATCTTTATGCCTAAAATGGAATTATTCATTGTGCCAAGCTCTAATGATCAGAATAACACCAATGTCCAATATATTTGCATTCAATTTTTGAGTGTTGAAGGGTTTAGAGACCTGTAATTATGTACTAAGCTAGTTTGGTCAGATTTTGCAAGTGGTATGAACATGTTTTGGCCATGGTTACAAAGTGAGTTTTTGCCAACTTCAAGCATTCGATTCTCCCTAACCACAAATGTGTTTGAGAAGTTATTAGACAATTTGGAAAGCTTGAAACATGTAATATAACCCATATTTGAAATTCAACTTGATACTCCAAGTGTAACTATGTGAAAAATGGCCAAGAAGATGGGTCAAAATCCTGCCTAAACTAGGGCAAAATTTCTCTAAGTTAAAAGTTTTGGGGACCCTTGTTCCAAAAATCATAACTTGAGATCCAAGCTTCTTTTGAGAAAACTTTGTGATTAAAAGTTGTAGACTTTGTGATGGACTACAACTTTCATTCTGTAAGTTTTGTTTGAATCCATTTGTATCTTGGTGAAAATGTGGGACAAAGTTAGGAAAAATTAAGAAAATTTCATAACTTAGAAAATTTTTAAGTTATGAAAATTTTCAATTTCAAACCCTAATTTGCAATTTTGGGTTTCTTGATGAACAATTTTCATAATTTGACACATCATGATGGAAAATGACCCTTGGCACTTGATTTTGACCAAAAAGTCAAAGTTTGACTTTTCAGTGTATAGTCAAATTTTGATCAGTTGACTGAAAAATCCATCTGTCAATCCTATGCATTTGAGATCTTTTGAACTTGTTGAATAAGTAAAGATGATGTCATTGAGTCCTTGAGTCCATGGTTGAGCTTGATTTGCCATTGGCTAGGTCAAACAGTCAAAAATTGCGTTTGTACAGTCAAAACCCTAAAAATGACCATTTTGCCCTTTTGGTGATCTGATCAAATTTCTTGTGGAATTGTGATCCTAACTTGATAAAATGGTTCATATGAGTTCATAATGTTGATGTGGGTCAAAATTCATGAGGTTTGACTGTCAATTGGCCACAATTAACTTTTTCCCCAATACAACTGATTTCTAGGTCAACTGTCCAATTGGCTGGGCAAAAATTTGATTCAAGGCTTGAAACTTGGTATGGAAAAACTTATGAGTCCAACATGAAGTATGAAAGTCACTTTGGGCATTGTAGGTCAAAATATCCATGTGCAAACTCAAACCCTAATTTAGGTCAACAGTGCAAGGAGATGTTTTGAGCAGAGCAAACCCTAGCTTGGTCTTGAGTTTCAAGAGTCTTATGATGAGAAATGTTGATAAAATGAGAGGGAAAATTTTGGGGTGTAATAGTTGGTAAAATAAAACTTTCATTAAATTAGGGTTACAAAAATATCAGTAATAATTAGGGTTACTAAATAAACAATTTTTATTAACCATATATAAATGCTCTGGATGAGATGAAGTTTGACCAAGAACAATATGCTTCATCATCATTATTAGAATCGAAGGTGATTGACTTCCTCATTATTCTTATTGATCTCCTCCTCCTTAAAGCTCTTTTGAGCCTCAATGGTTCTTGCACATGAGCTCTTTTAGCGACATGAGGTGCTTCTTGGACCTCTGAAGGTGCTTCTTGAATCATATGCAGAGAAGGTTCTTGCACAGGAGCTATGGCCTCTACAGCCACAGCAGGTGCTTCTTTCCTCTCAACAACATTGTTGAAAATTCCACTTGAGGTACTCATTTTGATTATTTCTTTGGATGAAGTTATTTACAGAGGTTTTTTGGTTCCAAGAGGAATTCAACATTTATAGTGCTTTGATGATTTATCATCTTCTATGATCTTTGAAATCTAAAAGCCTTAAGATTTCACGCACGTCAAATTTCCTCATAATTGCTTCTTTAATTCGTTACATTTTCTTCTCTTGGAAGTTGGAAAGATCACCTACCTAGAATTGTTGAATGATTACATCTCTGTCTTTTCAAATTTCATTTTTTATATTCCTCATTCATAATTTCTTGTATTTTATAATTTCCAATATCCATATTTAATTTCTAACAACTATTATTATTTGAAATTATAGGTGTTTAAAATGAAGACACCGTGAGACGAGACACAAGGACAACAAGATAGTATAATTATGTAATTATGTGTACATTGTAAGTTATTTTGTCTCAATTTTGGTTTTGATGTAATATACTTTTTGGTATAATTAAATTCACAAATGGGTGTATTGTTCTTTATATGATACAATTCAGAAATATTCAGGTTGCAAAATTGGGGATTATGTAAAATTGAAAAACAATTTAAAAAAAGAAAAATATTATCACAATGATTGTTAATTCAATCATTGTTATAAGTAGCATAATAAAACCCAAAAATGGCGTTGTAGGATTCAAACCCAGATCCTTTTCATTATTTCACAATGGTTGTTTCCTTCCGTTGTTGTTATAAATAGCATACTATCTAGTTTATAACAACGGTCACATGCATATTGTGGTAACCAACATACATACAATCACACCCTACCTAACAACGGACGCGCTACCTCCATTAATGTATTTTACAATTGGCATTGTATGTGTTTTCTGTAGTAGTGGGGGTTAGGATCAAATGTCTTATATCTTCTAAAAGCTTCACTTATCCCTCTGTTCTACTAAGAAAGGTTCCAAACTAGGCTTTGGTAATAGAGCTCGTTGCCCTGAGCCACTGGTCATCCTAGAACAATTGCCCTCTAAGTCATTGTCATTAAGCAATAACACAAGGATTGAGGTTGTTTGATTGCCCACAATTTCTGTCTTTGGCTCCCCGAGCGAACCCTTGATTTGCATAAATGGAAGTAAAAATGCTTGGTGAGTGGGAGAAGGTAGTCTTGGAAACATGCACATTAAATGTCAGTCTCTTCTCGGAAACATTTTGTAACAATGGTGGTTAGAGTACTCTTGTGCACTAAATAGTGTTTCAATCTTAAGGTTGATTTTCCACCATTGATTTTGTATTCTAAGCCTTCCTTGATTTTGGACCATAGATTTGTCACTTTCATCTCCCTATATAAGAGTGGTCCCTTATTAAAAACAATTCTTTCACCTTCCTGCTCAAAGATTTTACTTCTCGTAAGTTTCCCTTTGTTCTTCCTTGGACTTGAATGATAGAATTTTATATTCTCATCTTCCTCTCCTTCTTCAATTTTGATTTCCTCTGTTGTTACTAAGTTTCAAGGTGGTTTCTTCATAGCCTTATTTTCTTCTTCCATCGGAACCTGTCTGAGGTAACATCTCTCTCTCTCTCTCTCTCTCTCTCTCTCTCTCTCTCTCTCTCTCTCTCTCTCTCTCTCTCTCTCTCCTCTCTCTTTCTCTCCCTCTCTCTCTATCCAATTATTCTTGTTCTTATTCTTCCTTCAGCCATGGCCAACCTAGAGAACCCCAAATATGAATTTTGTGGGCTTATCTAGTGGAAATGAAATAAGTGATCCTTCTTCGCGCATTGGATGATTGACAAAATGGTGTTGGATGCAGTTTCTCTAGTGGTTATACCCTTTAATGCAAAAAATTTATTGATTAGTGATAGTTCAAACTCGAGGAGAAGTTCTGATGATGGTAGTAGTAAACCTGAGGATCCTCAAGATGACAATGATCTGGATTATTCTGTGGAGAAGGACCAGGGGCTAACCCATTTAGGCTGGACATTAGAGAGGTTGGTTATAGATTTTCTTTCTCAAAGTGTTTGTGGTGAACTAAAAAAAAAGGCTGATAAATACTAGACTGACTTGAGGGTTCGAGTTTATATTAAGGTTCTCAAGGCTTTGAATGCTTGGGATCCTAGCGATGACAAAATTAGGAGGTATCATTAATTCATGCACACCCTAGAACTTCCGGTTATGATTTTTTTGTTTATTGACAGTGAGGAGGAGATGGTACGGAAAGGGAAACAAAAGCTCAAACTTTCCTTGAAGTTGATGAATATCTGTGATACGGTGGGAGAACTGACTTGAGGGTTTTGCGTTTTATCGCAAATGTTGGGGTTAGCAAGAGTCGCCACCGACTTTTCTTTTATCCAAAAGGAAAGGTGAAAAAGCACAGGAAAGACCTTTGAGATGTTTTCTTGAGTTCAGGGGGTAGATTATGAAAAGGGAAGGTGTTAGTACCCTTTTCATCCATGGTTTTCCATGGGCTCTTAGTTACTTGTTAGATCACTTGCTTTTGTTTGTTTGAAATTGTGTTTGGTGTGGTTTTGAAAGTATTTGTAAAAGAGGCCATTCATTTAGGCAATCTTTGTAATGATTCTCGTTCGTAAGAATGTATACAAAGATGTTTGTCTTTTTGAAAATGTTTTCAATGTTTGTAAAATGTTTAGAAATGTGTGTGTTTGTTTTGAAAATAGCAAGGATGTTTGTTTGAAATTAGAGCAAGTAACTAGAAGCAATCTACCTACTTAAATTTCTTTCTTATGCATTTTCTATTCCTTTGACATTTTTGTCTCACCATTGATTTGGTAAGTAACCCTATCTTTGGATGTAAACGGGACAGGCGTGGGTCACCGTATAACCATAATTAGCAATATTGCAAAGTATCTTAGCATTTTTTGAGGGACCAAGATCATTTTGTAAGGTAACCTTGAATAGAGTCATCGAGGGACTATGATCTTATATTTGATTGTTTTGCCAAGATACTTCGCATGTGTAATATAGCTATTTTTATATAAGGCAACCAAGTGGAGAAACCCTAAGGATGCTTGTGTGCAAGTGTGTTATTTTTTCATGATTTTATTTTATCTTGTATTTAGGATTTTCTATTTTTTGCTTTGTTTCGACCTTATCATACAAACCCTAATTACTAATCATGGCATATAAAGCGATAAATTGCGTAATGTAAATATTACTAAGCTATTACAACAATTTTATGGGAGGGGGGAATACAAATTTGAATGGAGATTTGCAATAATATAAACCTAAATAAATTATTGCAACCAAATCGAATTTGTACAAATTAGAATAAATAAAATTCAATATTTAAAGATGCAATACAATGTATATGTAAGAAAAGATTTTTTGTTTTGTTTTTTATGTAAAAGAGATTTTAATCTAAACCTAAAAATAAGAAAAAGAAATTAACTCTTAAAAAGGTTTAACCCTAATTTATAATTTGAAATAAAATAAAGTTCTTTTACATATTATTATTGTATTTTTTGTATTAAAATAATAAATAATTTTGTATAAAAATATGAAGTTTTTATATATGCAAAAATAAATATTTATAAGTATGAAATGAGAAATAAATAAGTAAATTAAACTAAATATACTTTGATTATATTTTACAAGTTATTAAGAAAAATACATGATATATATACTAAGAATAAAATTTATTTCTATGTGAAAAATAAACTAAAATAAAATAAAATTCAATGTTATAAAATTTACATTTTTTAGGATTTTATGCATCAAAGAAAATATTTAATATGAAAATAAAACAAATAAAATAAAAAATATAAAAAAAATAGGCAAAGGGGGGTGCTGTAGAAAACTGGCAGCAATGTTAACAAAAAAAATTCATGGCCCAAATATGGAGGCCCAACCTGCAAAAATATCAAAACTGAAAAAAAGTAAAATGTCAAAAAACAAAAGTAGCGCGCCCAGGTTCGAACCCAGGACATGGGTCTCACCAGCGCGCTACTTTTTCAATGGGGTGGCTGTACATCCATTGTCTTAAGGAAAATAAAAATAATATAACACAAAACAAGTCCTTGTCCTGTATTTCGTCTTCTTCCTCAAGCTTGACCAAACACCCTGTAACTCTCTCATACTTCCATGAAAATGAAAACTCATAACATGAAAGTTGTAGTATTTGAACTCACGATTCCAACCATATAAGTCATACAAACTAACAATCAAAGATCAAAGAGAATTTTAACAGCCCTAATTTTAAACCTAATATTTTCAGAAACTTCAAGTTCCAAATTCTCTCAACTCAAGTAAAATCAACGCAAGATAAAGATATGTATAGTTTCGTTGCAATGGGGACTACATTATTTGTTCATAAATCATGGCCAATGGTTGCCTATATAAGGAGATAGAGTTTGAGATTTTACCTCCTTCAATTGGAATCGTGGATGGAACTGGAGTGAGTTTGATGGATGTCTGATGCTTGCTTGAGCTTCCTTGAACCTCCCTGAAGGTATTCCAACCCTTGCCTTGCTCTGAAAGTTCCTGAAACTCCTTGGCCAAGTCAAACTGCAAGCTTTGAAAGCAACAATGGCAAATGATGAAAAAGTTGTTACAGAATAAGGATGAAGGTCTGGATTGGTTTGATATCAAGTAGGTAAGAAGTTTTGATGATCAAGAATGGAAACACACGAGCCAAATATGAGATTGGTGTCCTTATGCAAAAACTGCAAGTTTGGACAGTTTTTTGGTGTTTTTATGCTTGGGAGTGTTTCAGGCCTCTACTCATCGTGTGCTAAGTTGTATTATGTTTGTATATTAGTATAGAATTGGTTTCATGTCAACCCTCCAACAGTTGTGTCAGTTCTATCCTATTTGCCACTTTTCTTGTATTTGAAGTAAAGTAAAAGGACAATGCTTGCCATGCTTGTACTTGCTCTCTTAGGGTTGGTATCAGCTTGTACAATTTGCTTTAGACTAGTGAGACTTGTATGCACAATGGAGACAGGTGCAATGCTCAAGAATTGGAAAGTGGCAAAAGTTGTGCTTTTCCAAAATGGCAATGGTCACTTTTTGCCATAAATGGAATTACTACTTGGATAATGGCTCTAGGGAATGGATCAAAGCTTTGTTAACTGAGTAAGCATTAAATTAAGGAGTTAGAAACAAGTTTGGGACCTGTAAAGCATGGATTAGGCAGCATAGGTACTGGTTGCAACTTTGTTCTTCATGAAATGGCTTGGACAAAAAGTGAGAAATTGCCAACTTCATCTCTTCGATTCTCCCTACTCAAAAATGATCTTGAGGAGTTCCCTGACATTTTGGAAAGCTTGCAATGTTCTCTATAACTCATCTGTGAAATGAATTTTGAGATACCTCTTGGAACTAGGTGAAAAATTTCCATGAAGTTGGGTCCAAAACCTGCCTAAATTAGAGCAAAATTTCACTAAGTTATTTAGTTCATGACCATGTATTCACAAATTTATATCTTGAGATTCAAGCATCTTTAGGGAAAAGTGTGTGAATAAAAGTTGTATATTTAATGGAGGTCTACAGCTTTCATGTTGGGAACTTTCTTTGAATCATTATGCATCATGGTGAAAAAGTGGCCTAAAGTTGAGAAAAAACAAGAAATTTTCTATACTTAGAAAATTTCTAAGTTAAGAAAATTTTCAAATTTAAACCCTAATCTTCAAATTTGGATTTCTTGATGAACAAGTTTCACATTTTGACATGTTTTGATGAATTATGACCCTTGGCACTTGATTTTGACCAAAAAGTCAAAGTTTGACTTTTCAGTGTACAGTTGACTTTTGATCAGTTGACTGCAAATTTCATCTGTCAATCCAATGAAATTGAAATGTTTTGAGCCATGTAATTAAGTCAAGATGATGCAATTGAATCCTTGAAATCATGCTTTAACTCAAATGGTCATTTGCTAGGTAAAAAAATCAGAAATTGCCCTTCCTCAGTCAAAACCCTAATTTTGACCATTTTGCCCTTTTGATGATTTGATCGAATTTTTTGAGGAATTGTAATCCAAACTTGATCAAATGATACATATGAGTCTAAAATTTTTTTGTGGATCAAAAATTATGAAGTTTGACTGTAAATTTGCCATGGTTGACTTTTCCCCAATACAATTGATTTTTAGGTCAACTGTCCAATTGATTGATCAAAAATGTGGTTCAAGGTTTGAAGCTTGTCATGAGCAATCTTAGGGATCCATAATGATGTTTGAAAGTCACATGAAGCATTGATAGTCCAAAAATCCTTGTGCAATATCAAACCCTAATTTTGGGTCATCAGTGCATGATGAGATGTCTTGAGCTGACCAAACCCTAATCCAGTCCCGAATCAAAGAAACCTTATAAGAAAAGTCTTGATAAATGAGAGGGAAAATTTTGGGGTACAACATCTGCCCCTGTTCAATATTCTTGAACCTGAAGAGTTAGATTAGCGAGTTTTGTCGTTCGTGACTCGAAGGTAAAAGATGATTGCACACTAGAGTGCCCATAAATTTGCACTCGATGATATGCAGTTGGGGGAATGGGCTTAAAGATGCCATTTAGAGAAGTGATAGAATCTTGTTAGAGATGGGCTTGTAGATGCCATCCAAGAATGTTTGTTGAATCGTGAGTTGCAAGCTGAAGGAATGAGTACCAGAATGGCATCCGTGTTTGGAGCGTATCTGGACTGTATCTGAAGTTGAATCTGAATGAGTAACAAAATGGCTTTCGTGCCTGGAGCGTATCTGAGCTGTATCTGAAGTCTGAATCTGAATGAGTAAAAGAATGGATTTTGTGCCTGGAGCGTATCTGAACTGTATCTGAAGTTTGAATCTGAATGAGTAAAAGAATGGCTTCAGTTCCTGGAGCGTATCTGAACTGTATCTGAAGTCTGAATGAGTTAATAGAATGGCTTCCGTGCCTGGAGCGTATCTGAACTGTATCTGAAGTCTGAATTTGAATGAGTAAAAGAATGGCTTCCGTGCCTGGAGCGTATCTGAACTGTATATGAAGTGTGAATGTGTAGAAGAATAGCTTTCGTGCCTGGAGTGTATCTGTATTGTATCATGATTGCATATTGTTAATGGTAGTTGTTCATCTTATCCTGAAAATGGTAAAATGTTAGTTGAAACACAAAGTTATGTTGCATGTGATGCATGATGCAATGTATTTGCTTTAATCAATGTTTATGATGTATGGATGTAATGTATGCGCATGTAAGCTGATTTGCCGCATTGCTGCTTGATTGAGGAAAATAAATCCCTGAAAGCTGCTGGGGATATATGGATTCTTCATGTCTTGAAGTTTGAAGTACTGGAAAAAATTTGCCTGTGAGGGAAATGCCACATATTGCTTTGAGGAATCTTGAGAAATTTGACGGTCTCTACTGGGGATTAATAATTTGAAGTTTATTCCGCTGGGGATTTAAATGATCCACTGTGGAGATTGCTTATGAAATAGCCTAGAGACATTTTTCCAGCTCTTCCAACTTATCAGTAATTGTCTTTCTCATTTTGTTTATTTGTAAACAGTAATTATGTTCAAATGCATATGTTCATTAATGAATCGTTGGATGTTTTTGCAAATAAAAACACGAGTGTAAAGAAAAAGACAAATAGTTTTCTGTACTTTCAAAGAGATATCTTCGTATTGACTTTTGAATAAGTATTTTGTACAAAGGAGACAATCATTCTAGTAAGAGAATGATGCCATAAAAACAAGAAAAACTTTATACAAAGAAAGATAGCTATGTCTATTAATCCCATGGGGTTTCCATTCTGCTATAGCCTTCGTATCTCCGAATATCTTGTCTATTTGTTGCTTCATCCGAAGATGATTGAATTGATCAGAAACTCTGAGTTTGTTAGTGGAAGTCAAGAGGTTGTCCTCAAAGTGATCCGTCGGGACATAGTCATACGCTTTAATTCCCTAACTTTTGCCTGGACCGCCCTTTCGGGTTTTCAGTCCACCGAGAAACCCTTTTTTGCCCAAGTCGCCCTTTCGGGTTTTCAACTTGCTCGGTGTACAAATTTTTTATATTTTATCCCTAACTTTTGCCCGAACCTTTTGGTTCTCCGGGATGCCCTTGTTTTGTCTAGGTGTGTCAACCTAGCGGGTCTCTTATGCGTAGTATCTTTTCATTATATCCGCGTTCGCAGGGTGTGGCAGGTCGTCGCCGTCCATGGTGGTTAGGATCATTTCCCCACTGGAGAAGATGTTCTTGATTACAAATGGTCCTTCATAGGTAGGAGTCCATTTGCCACTGGGATCACTTTGTGGCAAGATGATGTGCTTGATCACTAGATCTCCAACTTGATATACTTGGCGTCTGAATTTCTTGTTGAAAGCCTTGATCATCCGTTTTTGATACATCTGACCATGGCAAACAACAGTAAGTCTCTTTTCATCAATTAAGTTTAGTTGATCAAGTCGAGTCCGGATCCAATCGTCCTCATTCAAACCTGCATCCTTCATAATTCTCAAGGAGGGGATCTGAACCTCAATAGGCAAGACAACATCCATGCCATAAACCAAAGAATAGGGTGTTTCCCTAGTTGACGTGCGAGCCGTGGTACGATACCTGTGAGGAGAAAATGGTAGCATCTCGTGCCAGTCCTTGTAGGTGACTTTCATTTTCTGTATGATCTTCTTAATGTTTTTATTTGCGGCTTCAACATCACCATTCATCTTTAGTCGATAGGGGGATGAATTGTAATGCTGAAACTTGAACTACTCGCACAAGGCGGTGATCATAGTATTGTTAAGGTTGGTACCATTATCAGTGATGATCCTTTCTGGGATACCGTACCGGAAAATGAGATTCTGCTTGATGAAGCGGGAAACAACATTCTTAGTAACGGACGCGAAGGAAGCTGCTTCGGCCCATTTTGTAAAATAGTCAATGGCCACTAGAATAAAGCGGTGACCATTGGAGGCTGTAGGCTTGATCTCCCCAATCATATCGATTCCCCACATAGCAAAGGGCCAAGGAGCCGTCAAGACATTTAGAGGAACCGGAGGTACGTGCACCTTGTCCGCATAAATTTGACACTTATGACAGGTCCGAGAGTGTTGATACCAGTCTGCTTCCATAGTAGACCAATAATAGCCTGCCCGTAGGATTTTCTTTGCCATCGTATGCCCGCTGGAGTCAGTGCCAAAAGTACCTTCGTGTAATTCAGCCATGATCTTTTCAGCCTCAATTTTATCCACACACTGGAGCAAAATGGAGTCATGATAGCGTTTGTACAGGATGCCATTACTCAGGAAGAACTTAGCAGAGAATCTCCTTAAGAAATTTTTGTCATTGATTGAAGCTCCTTCTGGATATTCTTGAGCCTCAAGATACCTCTTGACTTCATGAAACCAAGGTTGGTCCACTATCTCTTCAGTATTAATCTCGTGACAGTATGCTGGTTCATCCATTCGTTCGATGGTGATCTGGGGAGCCTCGTTATCCCAATTAAGTTTAAACATAGATGACATTGTGGCTAGAGCATCTGCTAGCTAATTTTCTTCTCGCGGGAAATGCTCAAAGGTAATCTTCTCAAAATGTGGTAGCAATGTCAAAACATGTTCTTTGTAAGGGATAAGGTTTGGGTGCTTAGTGTCCCATTCTCCTTTGATCTGACTGACGACCAAAGCTGAATCTCCAAACACATCTAAAGACTTGATTCCCAAGTCTATGGCAGCCTTGAGACCAAAGATGCATGCTTTGTATTCCGCCATGTTGTTCGTACAGTTGAAGCAAAGTCTGGCAGTAAAGGGAGTGTGACATCCTTCTGGAGATATGAGTACGGCGCCGATACCATTACCAAGTGCATTGGACGCCCAATCAAAGAACAGGGACCATCGGGATCCTTGTTCAGGTCCGTCATATGGTCTGATTTCTTCACAGTTGTCTAATGTCATGATGTCTTCATCCGGGAATTCAAACTTCATGGACTGATAATCTTCTACAACTTGATGAGCAAGATGATCAGCTAGCACACTGCCCTTTATAGCTTTCTGGGTAGTGTACTGTATGTCATATTCTGTTAGGATCATCTGCCATCTAGCTATCCTCCTAGACAAAGCAGGCTTTTCGAAGATGTATTTTATTGGATCCATCTTAGATATCAACAAAGTTGTATGAGTCAACATATACTGTCTTAGCCAGCGAGCAACCCATGCCAGAGCGCAACAAGTTTTCTCGAGCAGTGAATATCTGGTTTCACAGTCGGTAAACTTTTTGCTCAGGTAGTAAATAGCGTGCTCTTTTCGGCCAGACTCGTCATGCTGCCCCAATACACACCCCATTGAGTTCTCCAAAACGGTCAGATACATGATTAGTGGTCTTCCCTCGACTGGTGGCATCAAAACAAGAGGCTCTTGTAATTACTCTTTGATCTTGTCAAAAGCGATATGACATTCATCATTCCATTTGACTACTTGATCTTTCTTCAATAATTTGAATAACAGTTCACAAGTAGCTGTTAGGTGAGAAATGAATCGAGCAATATAGTTCAGGCATCCCAAGAATCCTCGGACTTCCTTCTCAGTACGAGGAGCAGGCATTTCTTGTATCGCTTTAACCTTGGCAGGATCAACCTCGATGCCTTTGTTACTGACAACAAAACCTAAGAGTTTACCGGACCGTACTCCGAATGTGCACTTGTTTGGATTCAACCTTAGTTTGTATTCCTTCAATCTCTCAAACAACTTTTGCAAGTGATCAAGGTGCTCCTCTTCAGTTTGTGATCGGGTTATCATGTCATCTACGTAGACCTCTATCTCATGATGTATCATATGATGAAATAAAGCTACCATGGCACGTTGATAGGATGCCCCAACATTCTTCAGTCCGAACGACATCACCTTGTAGCAGAATGTGCCCCACTGTGTGACAAATGTAGTTTTCTCCATGTCCTCAGGTGCCATTTTGAGTTGGTTATAACCTGAGAATCCATTCATGAAGGAAAATACCTTGTACTGGGCCGTATTGTCAACCAGGATATCAATGTGGGGAAGTGGAAAATCATCTTTAGGGTTGGCCCTATTTAAATCTCTATAATCCACACACATTCGTACTTTGCCGTCCTTTTTAGGCACGGGAACAATGTTGGCAACCCATTGAGGATAGGAAGTGACAGCCAAGAACCTAACATTGAATTGTTTCATAACTTCCGCTTTGATCTTCTCCGACATGTCAGGTCTCATGCGACGGACTTTTTTTTTCACTGGTGGACAGTCTTCTCTTGTGGGCAGACGATGTACCACGATGTCTGTGTCAAGCCCTGGCATGTCTTCGTATGACCAGGCAAAGATCTCAACATAATCATGCAACAACTGAATTAGACGCTCCTTGACACTCGGCTCTAGATTGTCACCCACCTTGATTTCCTTTTTATCTTCCTCGGTTCCCAAGTTGATTGTATCCAATGGTTCCGCATGAGGCTGAATAACTCTTTCCTCTTGCTGTAGTAGTCTAGCCAATTCCCCTGGTACTTCACAATCTTCCTCACCTTCGTCTTCGGTTTGGTATATTAGATCTTCAGAGTCACTAAAGGCCATAGCAGTATCGTTACCCATGGGATCCAGAATGGATGGGTACCTGCATTTGTGAGTGTGGGTGTGTGTAAGGGTATAACCATCTTTAAACAATAAAATGTAAAAGAAAGACAATGAGCACAAAAAGTTTGTATGTGAAAAACGTCCATGATTCATTGAATGTCATATGAAGATGAAATAAAAACCCTTACAAATGGACCATTGCGCCTCGGGTAAGACACAAGGTTGAAAATGTACGAAATGTTTGCGAATATTACAAGTCCAACAGAAATGTAAAAGATAAATTACTGAGAGATGAAAGTTATTGGAATAAAGTCTTTGGCTTCCCAATTGCGAAGTCCTCCATTGACAGTAGGAAATATCCAATCCTCCAAGCTGCCATCTTCTTCACTGTCTTCCACTGTGTTGACCTCTTGGTTGCTAATCTTCAAAGGTGGCCCTCCAGCACGGGCGCGGTGCACAACTTTCTGAGCACTTGAAGTAAACCCTAAGCCAAACTTGTCAGATTTATACGGAATGTCTGGAAGTTGCCCCCAGGTGGTGCATCCACCCTCCTCTACTACTGCCTTGGCGTCCTTTAGAGATGACATTCGAAGCGGAGGTCTTGTGATCTTGGGGATCGAGGATACTGTCTTGGTTACTGCTACCTCTTGAGAGACTTCTTCGATATGTTGGAAAGGGGTTTCAATGAACTCGCCATCCAATTCCACATACCGGAAAGAATTTAGGTGGCTAATCATGTACTCTTCCTCTCCGTGGATAGTGATAATCTTTCCATGGACCGGGTACTTCAGCATCTGGTGTAGTGTAGAGGTGACAACACCAGCATTATGGATCCAGGGCCGTCCTAGCAGACAGGAGTAAGAGGGGCGGATGTCCATTACATAAAAAGTTGAGTTGAAAGTCTGAGTTCACACTTTTATAAGGATGTCCACCTCCTCGTGGACCATCCTCTTTGAACCATCAAATGCTCTCACGACTATGTTACTGGGTTTCAATGTCAGTCCTTCGCAATCCAATCCATCGAGAGCTTTCTTCGGTAAAACGTTCAAAGATGAGCCAGTGTCTACCAAGACATGGGCCAGAGTTGTTCCTCTATATTCCACAGAGACATGTAATGCTTCGTTGTGTTTTCTCCCTTTTGGTGTCAGGTCAGCATCAGTGAAGCCTAAGTCGTTATTAGCTGTCAAGCTGGCCACACAATCTTGGAATTGGTCAGCGGATGTCTCTTGTGGCACATGGGCTGTCTTCAGAAACTTCACCAGAGCTTTCGCATGTGCCTCAGAACACAACATCAATGCTAGCATGGAGATCTTGGAGGGAGTTTACCCCAACTGTTCAACCATATCATAGTCACTCTTCTTTATTATTCTAAGGATCTCCTCCATTTCCTTCTTGGAGGTTTCAGGGATGATCAGTGGTTGAGCCTTTGTCCAGACAGGCTCTTCTTGAACACCTTTTCCTCGAGCATCAATAGTAGAAGTATTGGTGGGGATAACAGCAGGGGTTGTGTCATCTTTTCCAGTAGGAGCGCTTGCAGATATGATTATTGGTATGGAGGTAACCTTTGGAGCAGCCACGGGTCCAAAAACTGCCTTTGGAGGGGAATTTCTGGAGGGGAATTTCTGGAGGGGAATTTCTTCTTCGGAGCTCACTTCTTTGGTAGTCAGTCCATCTTGTTTGATACCATGGTAGTAGATTTCTCCACCGTAATTCCATGGTACTATTTTATCTGATTCATACGGGACCGGCCCGAGCATTGTGATCTTAAGAGGAGTAGTTTTTGGAACTGATGTAATCCTAACGGGTCTTTTGAGGGCCATGGAAGGATTGGCGGAGATGGTTATGATTGAAACCTCTTCAACAGGAATAGGTAAAACAGGAGCATTTTCAAACAAAATTTCTTGGTTGTCTATCAGGAGTTGAATGCCTGTCTTCAACAGAGGGCAAGCAGTTGGTGAGGATAAGAAATTATGGCAGTCTTCATTACAACCTGGGAAAACACCAGCTTTCAACAAGTTTATCTTAATGATTGGGAGCGGAGTCAATAGTTCATCGACTGTGGTAACAAATAAATCTTCTTCGATAGCATTGGTATTGTGACCATGCCTAGGCATCAGAGCGGAAATGACATTTGGTTTCTCAGGTGCATCAAACTCAACTTCTTTTGCATTTATAAGGTCTTGAATTTTGTTTTTCAGGGCCCAACAGTTGTTAGTGCCGTGACCCGGACTTTCAGAATGGTATGCGCATCTGGCATTTGGGTGATAATGAGGGGACGTGGTGTTGGGATTCTTTGGGGCCTCCTTTAAAGTTTCCAAATTCAATTTCAGAAGATGTGGTAAAACCTGGGCTAGCGTCATATTAATTCTGGTGAATTTCCGGACTGGCCTTTCCACCCTCGGTTGGTTATTTCTTGGTTGATCAGATGTAGGCTTTGGGATCATAACGGCCCCCACCATTGGTCGGCGTTCAGCTCTCCGTTGATTCCTTTATGAATAAACAGCAGATACCTCCTTCTTCCCAGTGAAAGGCTTTCTCACAGCTGTAGAGGCAAACGCATCCTTCTGAATCTTTCCACTTTTTATACCAGCTTCCACCTTCTCTCCGATTAATATTAACTCAGTAAACCCAGCAGATGAGCTCCCAATCAAATGGTTGAAGAAAGGGCCTGATAGAGTGCCCAAGAACATATCCACCAACTCCCTTTCAGACAAAGGGGGTTTTACTCTCCCAGCTAGATCTCTCCATTTCTGCGTGTAATCTTTGAAACCCTCATTTGAAGCCATAGACATACTCTGAAGTTGAGTACGGGTAGGCGCTAAATCTGCATTATACTGGTATTGCTTATAGAAATCTGTGGCAAGATCTTCCCAGTTGTGGACATCGGCCCTTTCCAATTGGTAAAACCAATTGAGTTGTGTTCCGGATAAACTATCTTGGAAAAAATGCACCCATAGGTCTTTGTCGGTAGAGTGCGGATGAATCTTCCTCACGTATGATCGGAGGTGCATTTTAGGACATGACACCCCATCATATTTTGCAAAGAATGGTACTTTGAACTTTGGTGGGATCACAATTCCTGACACTAGCCCCAATTCTTCAAAGTCTAGACCTGGTACTCTCTGTATTTCCATAGCATTCAGACGCTCTTCAAGATGTCTGTACTTATCATCCGCCGGAGGATACTGTTCCTCGGAGTAATCTTCCTCTTCCTCCTCTTCTTCAGACTCTGATGGAACTTCTGTTTCTTTTCCTTTTTTTTCTCCTTCATCAGATGTTGCTGGAAAATTCAAGGTTCTTCTAGTCTGTCCTTGAAACCTTCTCCCCATGATTACCACACCGGTCTGTTTATTCTCTTTCTTTTTCTTTTCTTTTGCCAACAGAGTCTTCAGCTCCTCTTGTCCTTTGGCCAAGGTTGTGAGTAACTGTTGAAACTGCATGTTTTGAGCTTGAAGATCTTTGACTGTCTGTTCGAGATCCATCTTACTGAAATAAACAGTAGAGAGATGAGGAAACTTGTTGCAAAGACTTGTTTATATTATGATGAATGATATGTGCATATGTAATGTTTTCAAGGATTTTAAAAGATTCAAGTTCTTTTTAAACAAAATAGAAACACACGTTATATTAATAAGATAGAGTTTGAGTACATCAATGCCCCTTGGGAAAAATAATACAAAACTCTAAGATAAAAAAGTAGTGCGGATTCTCTTTGATGCAATGTAGGCATTTAGATTCTGCTCCTCATGTAGTAGCCTAGTGAGTTCCAAAACCTTCTTCTCGCTTGCATAGAATTGAGCTTCGAAAGTATCACGCTCTCCTTTGAGCTGTATCCAATCTCTTTGTAGGTCTTCAAGAGATGTAGGCATGTCAGGATGTAGGATAATGTAAGGAACTTCTCCCTCCTTAACAGGCTCAATGATCACTGGGAGAATGGAAGGATAAGGCATCATAAGACTTTAAGCGCGGGTTCGTACCCACTTGAGGTAAGGCTCAAGAGGGATGGAATTCTTGTATCCCAAAGTCTTGCTATCCACCTTGTTTAGGATCCTCCAAGATCGAATGAATCTCTGGCAAAGACCTTGATCGTCATTGTCGTAGTCGAATACCAAGCCTTGAATCAGCATATCATGTGGGCCATCCCTTCGGGCATAACCAAATTGTCTTAGAGCCAAGAATGGGTTGTAGGTGATGCCTCCCCTAATGCCAAGTAAAGGGACGTTAGGGAATTCCCCATAACGGTCAACAATGATAATATTGTCTTTGGATCGAGAGCAACAATGAGTATCTGAATGTTTGAGCGTCATTAACCTTTATTACCACTTCAAACCTTGCTCATTCTTTAAGACTGATTGGGGAAGATGAGAAATAAATCATCTTGCCAGGAGAGGAGTGCAACACATAAGAACACCTCTTTTCCTTATTGTACGAGTGTGAAAAGAGTGTAGGATATCTCCAAGCAATGTAGGCACCGGATTGCGTGACATGAAGATTTTGACGGCATTCACATCTATGAGTTGGTCAGGATTGGGGAACAAGACCATCCCATATATAAGAAGAGCCACAATTTCCTCAAATTCTTGCAAGTCTAAGGAATTCCAACATCTTTGGGCTTTCTCAAACAAGAACTTTGCTAAGAAGCCTTTAACACCACTTCTAGTTTCCCAATGGGTTGTGACATCAGATGAGTGCAAGTATAGGGCTTGAGCAATCTCTTCTGGATTTGGATCTCTTTCCGTACCGTTTAAAGTTAGTTGATTGAGAATGGGAATCCTCAAGAGTTGAGAGAATTCTTCCAAAGTGGGCACAAGTTAATAGTCGAGAAATGTGAAACAGTGATGCAAAGGATCAAAGAACTGGAAGAGAAGCTTTATCATATCCTCCTCTGTGTTGGAGGTGACCAAGTTGAGTAGATGACCATGCCTCTCGGTGAATGGAGAGTTCTCAGGGATCCTTGAAGCTAGCTCCTTTATTTGTGGAGGAATTCTTACAAGGTTGACTTGGATAGTTTTCCTGCGACGTGAGTCCATATCCTACAAAACAAGAACAAAGTTGAATCTCCAAAATCCTTGAAATGGTTAGTGGATGCATATTGTTGTACCCCAAAATTTGCCCTCCCATATTCTTCAGAAAATGCCAGACAAGCTTCAAAATTCTCCAAAGGTTGCACAGTGTAAGAGCCTCATGAACACTCAAAATTAGGGTTTTGGTCCTGATCAAGAAAATGAAGTTTCCAAGGGTCCATTCAAGTCTCACATGCCTACAAATATGGTCAAGCATCCTCATACAAAGTTTCAAGACTTTCAGCACAAAATTGCACAGTCAAAAACCCTAATTGCACCACAGTCAACTGTAGGGGCAAAATGGTCATTTGGTAGTCAAAAGTTCAAATTTTTGGTCAACATCTCATTTTGAAGCCACAAACATCATTTGATCAATGCTTGATCATGATTCTCAAAGCTAGGCTCAAAAATCATCAAGATGCAAAAGTTTCCTTATTTGGACAGTTGAAAAAGTCAACTGTAAATTGACCATGGCATAACTTTCACATGGATTATCAGAAAAATTCCATCCAAAGCTCATTTTGAAGAGAAAGACATTTCCTACAACTCATCTTCATACTTCAAGTCCAAGAAATGCTCTCACAAAAAGTTATCAGTTTCAACATTATAGGTCATTTTCAAAAGTCAACAAAAAGGGACTTTAAGTCAAAGGCCATAACTTGAGATTGGTAAATCAAAATGACATGGGACCAAAGGAATTGGTTAGAGGACTGAAAGACCTTTCCAAAATGTCCAAGAACATGAGCAAAGCTTAAACATTGAGCAAGTTATGCCTTGTGGAATTTGGGAAAATTTTGGATATTTTGAAAAGTCAACATTGATTCAAATGACCTAAAATTGATAATGGGCCTATTTTTCTTCCACAATTCATCATCCAAGGCATGTGCACGACCACTTGGCCCAAAGGGAAGTTTTTCTTCATTATTTATTTATTTATTTGGATTTTTAATATTAATAATTCATTTTAATTAAATAAAATACATGAAAAATGCTAAACCTAGTTTTTCAATATTTTTGTGCATATTATATCCTCAAGATTTCGTGCCTAACCATATATGGAAAGAATCAATTGGATTGGTCATGATTTGGTAGCAAAAGCATGTGAAAAAAGATTTGAAAATCATGGTGAAAAAATCAAATATTGCATTCATCAATTCATGGATCTTGGACCAATTTTATTTGACCTAATCATTCCTACATATACAAGCAAGCAAGACCTAATGCCATTAACCTAAAAACTGCGCAGAAACTCCATTGACAAAACTCAATTTTTTGGCAAAAATTCCAATTCTGAAAACCTAGTTCTAGGGCGATTCAAGGCAAGATTTTGATCTCATTAGCTTGTTAAGGCTTCATAGAAGGGATTTGCATCAGAAACTTCAAGCTTTCATGCCCAGAAACGTGAGAACGATCTCACCTGTACCAAAAAAATTTCTCATTCGTGCATCTTAATTCATGCATCTTTTGTAACTTTTAATGCTTGGTTTATGTTCATTGTAAGATTCTGATGCTAACCGTATGGTTTAATTGTCTTTTTGTCACCCATATGCGATTTAACCATTGTTGAACATTAGGGTTTCCAGGACCTTGGATTAGGGTTTTTCAATTAAGGAAAAATTGGCCTTCAAGACTTAGACCATTGAATCAAGCATGGTTGGACGATCAGGAATCCACCCTCGCGCCTAATTTATGATGATCCCTGGGCTAGTCGCTATTTTTCAGAAACTAGTCAAAGAGGCCAGAATTATTGGGCCTGAATCAATACAAAAAACCTCCTAATTTGGGGGCAGACCCCCCTGAGGTTTGCAATCTTTTTTTCTAATTTTCATTCTTTTTATTTTCAATTATTATTCTTTTATTAATTCTTGTAATTTAATTGTTTTTTTTATAAAACCACAAAATAATAAAAAAAATCAGAAAAGACAAAAAATAATAAATATTCTTATTTTTTGTAAATAAATAATTTTAATTGATTAGTTTTAATTTAGGAGAAAACCTTAATATTTTCTTAATTAATTTAAAATTGGTAAAATTAGGGTTTATGATAATTTTTATTCCTTTTTATTTTTCTTCCATAATAATTAAATATTTACTATTATTTATTTTTGTAATTAAATTGCATGTAAATTAATTAGGTTTAATTTTAGGTTAAAGTTTAATCTTTTCTTAATAAATTAAAAACAATTAGAATTAGGGTTAACATGTTATTTTAATTAATTCTTTTTTCATAAAAATCATAAAATACCAAAAATACCAAAAACAATTCCTTTTCTCTTTTAATTAATTAATTTCTTCATTAATTTAATTTTGCAAAAAGGGTCCAACGCCCTCGTTTTTAATTCCTATTTAATTCGTGCGTTTATTTCTTTCTCGTTTAATATTTATGTATCTCTCCCAAAGCCATGTAAATTATTTCTCGCACCTTTACTCTTATTTAATTCTTTATTTTTCTGTCAAATCGGGTTCGAGAAATTTTGGCGATGTGGACCCGCGCCTTTTGTAATAGCTTAGAATTTTTACCTTCTCACAATCTTTAACTGTTAATCAAGGCATGAAAGAATGTATGGACAAAAATAAAAACAAACGCTAGATCACCAATGACATGACAAAAGACAAAAAATATCTGAAAACGACACACAAATCACACACCACCCCTAGGGTACGCTTCACTGTTGCCTTGCCTCGAAAGGTGATCGTCGAGTAGAGGATGTCTTAGTAAGTCCTCATGATCCGGGAACCTGGCATGAGGGTAGCTTCTAAGGTGTCTTCCTATTGCTCTGGTGATCACCATGTCCCGAACCTTCGAATTGACCCGAACACCTCCAACGGTGGTGCTACCTACCTCTCAATGGTGGGATGGCACTACTTTAAAGGACATCTACACAGACGAATTCCTTAGGGTAGGTAGACGACTCTAGATACTTGCTCTAATTTCAAAACAAAATTCAAAATACTTTTCACACCGACACCTTTTCAAAAAGCTTTCGAAAGCAATTTTTCAAACACTCTTGAGGACCGATACAAGAGTCGAACTGGAATTTTTCAAAGAAACTTTTTAAAACCCACAGTTGAAAAGCAAACAAACCATTTTTGAAAACACAATGAGCAAGTATCTAAGAGCCCATGGATAACCATGGATAGAAAGGGTGCTAGCACCTTCCCTTTCTATAACCTACCTCCCGAACCGAGAGCAATCTCTTTAAGGAATTTTTCTGTGCTTTTGTCCTTTCCATTTGGAGAAAATAAAAGACGGTGGCGACTCTTGCTTCCGCGACATTTCGCGAACCAGCGTTAAACAGTCAGTTCCAGATCCACCGATCACAGAACTGGCGACTCTGTTGGGGACTATCTTATAAAGTGAGGTGTACCTTAGGGTTAGTTCATAACTGTGTTTTCAATTGCTTTCCTTGCTTGCTTTAAATTGTGGGTTGCTTGGGAGTTCTATAGATCCTAACCCGGATCTGGGGATACCTTTCTTAGAAAGTAGCAACAAGGCTGTGAGGGAACTGTGTGGGGTATACCGACATGGTTGAAACAGTCTGCTACGTTGATGTGGCACTTTGGTGTGTACCGGTAACCCTTGAGTTCAGTCAAGGAGAGTACGGGGCCTCCGCGTGGTGTCATGAAGCATCAACAGACCTTAGGAACCTTAATTGAACTATCTTGGCCTCTTTAGGGTAGTGAGATAACTGACTTTGGTGCAGTCCGAGGTTGGTTGATACTCGATACTACACTCAATTGAGGGTTGCTTTCCTGGAATATTCCGGTCGCCAGTTCAGTGGCTAAATCGAAACGATGAACAATGAAAGCAATCCCGTGATATTGGGACCCTTAGAACCCGGTTACTTTGATAGGACAGGTTGAACCCACCAACTTCAAGAGGGTACTACCCAGACCCCATGCTGGCCTTAAACCCTAAGGGCTTGTCTTGTGTGCCTTGTGTGCCTTACATGTTTGTCTTTGTAAATATCTGTGGTGTGTTTAATCATAGCATCATGACATCATCCAGCATCATATGCATTGACTAACCATTTCAGGGGTTCGAATTTTCATCTTTGTTCTTGTTTTGTAGGACATGGAAACTGTTCGTAGAAAGACAATTCAAGTCAGCCTTGTAAGGATCCCTCCTCAGCTTAAGGAGCTTATATCCAGGATTCCTGAGAACTCTTCATTCAGTGAAAGACATGGAAGTCTCATCAGCTTGGTCAATACCAACATTAAGGAAGATATGATCAAGGTCCTGTTCCAATTCTTTGACCCTCTGCATCACTGTTTCACCTTCTTGGATTATCAGCTGGTACCTACATTGGAGGAGTTCTCCCGGCTCCTGAAAATTCCTATCCTTGATCAACTACCCTACAACGGTACAGAAAAGGAATCTAAGCTTGGAGAGATTGCTAAAGCCTTGCACCTACAGTCATCTGACCTTAAGGGACATTGGGAAGTTAGAAGTGGTATCAAAGGGTTCTTAGCCAGGTTTCTGTTTGAAAAGGCTCATGAATGTTGGAACTCCCTTGACCTACAAGCTTTTGAAGAAGTTGTGGCCCTCCTTGTCTATGGCTTGGTGTTGTTCCCTAACCCAGATCAGCTTATTGATATCAGTGCTGTCCAGATCTTTATGTCCAAGAATCCTATACCTACGTTGCTGGGGGACATCCTTCACTCATGTTACACTCGAACCATGAGAAAAAGAGGTGTCCTTATGTGTTGCACTCCTCTCCAGGGAAGGTGGTTTATTTCGCACCTTCCACAATCAGTCCTGAAGAATGGGCGAGGTTTGAGATGGTCACAACGATTGATGACTCTTACACATGCAGATATACATTGGTGCCCTCGGTCCAGAGAAGATGTCACTATCATTGATCGTTGCGGGGAGTACCCTAATGTTCCTTTACTTGGAATCAGAGGAGGTATCACTTACAGCCCATGCCTGGCTTGGAGACAGTTTGGTTATGCTCGGAGGGATGGTCCTCATGACATGTTAATTCCTGATATAGTTTTTGACTTTGACAACGATACCCAAGGACTTCGCCAGAGATTTATCAGAGCTTGGAGGATGCCCAGTAGGATAGACAGCAAGACACTGGGGCACAGGAACTCCATCCCGTTGGAACCTTATCTCAAGTGGGTACGCACCCGCTCCCAAAAGTTAGTGATGCCCTATCCTCATATGCTCCCAGTAATCAAAGAGCCAGTCTTGGAAGGAGAAGTGTCCTACACTATTCAGCACCCTGAGATGCCCACATCCTGGGAAGAGATGCAGAAAAGCTGGATCCAGCTTAAGGAAGAACGGAATTCTCTTGAGACTAGTCTAAATGCTAGTGAAAAGAAGGTCTTGGAGCTCACCCGCCTGTTGCATGAGGAGAGGAATCTCAACACTTACATAGCTCCAAAGAGGACGCGTAGTGTATTTTGGGATTGATTTGCTTTTGTATTATTTTGCCCATGAGGCTTTGATGTACTAAACAATTATTTCCTTAATAATAACGTGTGTTCCTTTTTGTCTACAACAAATTTGAACTTTCGAACCCTTGAATGCATTGCATAAACACATATCATTCATCATGTGCATAACAGGTTTTTCCTCTTTTCAGGTTGCTTACAGTTCTTCGCTGTTTATTTCAGCATCATGAATCCTGACTCATCATCAACTGAGACATCCATCAAAGCTCTTCAGGCGCAGAATGCGCAATTTCAGGAATTAATCAAGGGTTTGGCTCAAGGCCAAGAAGAGCTGAAGGCTCTGCTCCTGAAGAAGGAGAAGAAGAAGAAGAGAAGAACTGTCCTGTTCAACTCGGGCCGAAGGTTTGGCAATACTCTGCAGAATGAAGAGGCTGGTTCTTCTGTTGGCAAGAGTACTCCTCAGGCAGAAAAGGGTCCTAGTCCGGTAGTCTCTGACAACGAGACTGATTTTGATGAAGAGCAGTATCCTCCGGCAGAAGACCGTTATAAGCAGCTGGAGGATAGGCTGAATGCTATGGAAATACAACAGGTACCTGGGCTGGATTTTGGAGATCTGGGTTTGTCTACTGGTGTGATCATTCCTCGGAAGTTCAAAGCACCATCTTTCACTAAGTATGACGGGGCGTCTTGTCCCAAGCTACATCTCAGGTCCTATGTTCGGAAAATCCAACCGTACTCAGCGGATAAGAATTTGTGGATCCACTTCTTCCAGGAGAGTCTTTCAGGGACTCATCTCGAATGGTTCTATCAGCTGGATGGGACCAAGGTTCGTAACTGGGAGGAGCTGGCTACTGCTTTCTATAAGCAGTATCAATATAATGCCGACCTTGCCCCTACACATACCCAACTCCAGGGTATGTCGTTAGGTTCAAGTGAAGGTTTTAAGGAGTACGCTCAGAAGTGGAGGGACCTGGCTGGCAGGATGGAGCCTCCGTTGACTGATCGGGAATTGGTAGACATGTTCTCGGGGACCCTATCTGGGCCGTTTTTCAACCATCTTATCGGGAATTCGTCTGCAGGGTTCACTGATTTGATTCTGACTGGAGAAAGAATTGAGGCTGGGTTGAAGTCTGGAAAGATTCCGAAGGGTGCATCGTCTAGTTCTGAGAAGAAACCCTTCAAGAAGGAGGCTAGTGCTGTATACGGTTCCAAGAGAACAGAGAGATCTGAGCGCTGCCAATCTGTCAGTGCGGTAATGATTGCTAAGCCTGCTGCCGCTCCTCGGCCAACCAATCCTCAAAGGGCTGAAAGACCCCGGAGAGAGTTTACCCGTTTGAGCATGACCTTATCGCAGATCCTACCACAGTTGCTCTCAACCAACTTAGTGACCGTCAGAGAGGCTCCGAAGTTTCCAAATACTACTTCTCCCAAGTACAACCCAAATGCTCGTTGTGCTTATCATTCAGATAGCCCAGGGCATTCCACTGATGACTGTTGGGCATTAAGGAGTAAGGTGCAAGACCTTATCGACGCGAAGGAAATACAGTTTGAAGCGCCTGAAAGGCCGAATGTGGTTACTGCTCCTATGCCTCAGCATGGGGTAAATGCTGTTGACGAAGAAGTATACGCCGTCTCTGTGAATGATCTAGCTACTCCTCTGAAGACTGTCAAGAGGAACCTGCTGCTGGCCGGTTTATTTCCGGGTTGCAGTGAGGGTTGCCTATTCTGTGCTGTGTCCCTATCTGGTTGCCCCTTGCTGAAGTTAGGCATCCAAAGCCTAATGGATAGCAAGGAGATTTTGTTTAAGAAGTCTGCTGTTCAGTTGGTCCCGGTAGAAGAAGTTTCTGTGGTTACCATCTTCAATAATCCGATCAAGGCTCTCCCAAAGAAGCATGTTCAAATAATGACTGTCGCACCTATTGTTATCACAGTTCCGGAGCCTCTTCCCTATGTATCTGATAAAGCTGTCCCCTGGCATTACGGGGAAGATGTGTATGTGAATGGGATCAAACAAGAATTCAACACTGGCGCCAGCATCTGTGATATCACTGGCCCAGCCAAGGTTACCCGCAGTGGCAGGCTCTTCTCGCCTGACATTGCACCGCCTGCTGCTCGAAGACCACTCCTTATAACTCCTACAAGTGTACCTATTCCTATTGCTGATCAAGTTGTTTCTCCTGCTGCCGAGTCATCCAATGCTCGGGGCAAAGGAATTGAAGTTGAGCCTGCCCAGAGGGAGGCACCTATACCTATAACTGCTGAGGCCTCCCAACAAGAGATGGAGGAAATCTTGAAAATTATAAAGAAGAGTGACTTCAATGTTGTGGAACAGCTGGGGCACACGCCCTCCAAAATCTCCATGCTCTCCTTATTGCTGTGTTCAGAGGCCCATGCTAAGGCCTTAATCTCATTTCTCAAGACGGCCCATGTGCCACAGGAAACATCTGCAGTCCAGTTCACTGATTGCGTAGCAAATCTGACAGCAGACAATGGCCTGGGTTTCTCAGATGCTGATCTGACTGCAAAAGGAAGAGACCACAATGATGCCCTGCATGTCTCTATCGAATGCAGGGGCACTACTCTGGCACATGTATTGGTGGATACTAGTTCTTCTTTGAATGTGCTGCCCAAGAAGGCTTTGGACCGTTTAGATTGCGAAGGCCTGGAACTGAAACCCAGCAATATCATCGTCAGAGCCTTTGACGGTTCAAAAAGGATGGTTCATGGAGAGGTTGACATTCCGATTCGTGTGGGCTCTCAGGTGTTTGACTCTACTTTTTATGTGATGGATATCCGTCCATCGTACTCTTGTCTATTGGGTCGACCTTGGATACATAAAGCCGGGGCAGTGACCTCTACCTTGCACCAGAAGCTGAAGTACCCCGTCAGAGGGAAGATCGTCACTGTGCAAGGAGAGGAGGAGTATATGGTAAGCCATCTGAATTCCTTCAGATACATTGAGATGGACGGGGAGTTTATTAAAACCCCCTTTCAGCATTTCGAGAAGGTGCTTCCAATTGCAGCAGCAGCAGAAACAGCAGTAGGAGAGAATGTTCCTTTGAAGATGGCTTCCCTGAAGGATGCCCGGGATGTGGTTCAGAAAGGTGAATGTGCTAACTGGGGCAGGCTTCCAGACTTTACACAGAAGACTGACAAATTTGGGCTGGGTTTTACTGCAGAGGGTCAGAAAGCTATGCGGAAAGCGAAGACCGGAAGACCTCCTGTGTTCATTATAAATCCAGGAGTGAATGCTGTTGGGGAAGACAATGAAGTGGATGAAGCAGAATTCAATAGCTGGATCTACCCGACAACCGAAGGCGGATTGACCAATTGGATTGCCAAAGACCATACTCCTGTTACCTATGTGACGCAGTAATAAACTTCTTTGTTTCGTTATTTGTAATAAACAATAAATAAACTCTATGGCCCGGTGTCTTACCCGAGGCACCGTGGTTTCATTTGTGATGGCATATAAATTGTCATTTCATATATCATGAATGAAAATCCTGGACGTTTTCTCGCATTGCAAACCTTGCGCTCCTTTTCTGTCTTTCTTTCCTTTACATATTTTTCAAAACAGCTGTATTTACACACACACTCACTCATACAGGTTTCAATCCACTCTGGATCTCACTGGTAACGACTCTGCTACAGCCAGTTATGACTTCGAAAATCCAATCAACTTAGCCAAAGACGAAGGTGAAGATGATTGCGAAGTGCCTGGCGAGCTTGCAAGACTGTTATTTCAGGAAGAGAGGGCAATTCAACCCCATGAAGAGCCAGTGGAAACAATAAACTTGGGTACTGAGGCAGACAGGAAAGAGGTAAAGATTGGTGCCAACCTAGAGCTCAGCGTGAAGCAACGGTTGACTCAAATGCTGCATGATTATATGGAGATCTTTGCCTGGTCCTACGAAGACATGCCCGGGTTGGATACCGATATTGTGGTACATCACTTGCCTACTAAGGAAGACTGCCCTCCGGTTAAGCAAAAGGTCCGCCGGATGCGTCCAGAGATGTCTGAAAAGATTAAAGCCGAGGTTATGAAGCAGTTTGATGCTGGGTTCCTTGCAGTGACTTCTTATCCTCAGTGGGTTGCTAATGTGGTGCCGGTACCGAAGAAGGACGGTAAGGTCAGAATGTGTGTCGACTATAGGGATCTGAACAGGGCCAGCCCCAAAGATGATTTCCCCTTACCTCACATTGATGTCCTTGTTGACAATACAGCTCAGCACAAGGTATTCTCTTTCATGGATGGCTTTTCAGGTTACAATCAGATCAAGATGGCACCTGAAGACATGGAGAAGACTACATTTGTTACTCAGTGGGGCACCTTCTGTTACAAGGTCATGCCATTCGGATTGAAGAACGCTGGGGCAACCTACCAGCGTGCCATGGTTGCTTTATTTCATGACATGATCCATCATGAGATAGAAGTGTACGTGGACGAGATGATCGCAAGGTCCCAGACTGAGGAAGAGCATCTAGATCATCTGCAGAAATTATTTGACCGGTTGAAACTATACAAACTGAGGTTGAACCCGAACAAGTGCACCTTCGGGGTAAGATCGGGAAAGTTGCTAGGCTTCGTTGTAAGTGACAAGGGAATTCAAGTGGACCCTGCCAAGGTTAAAGCTATTCAAGAGATGCCAGTTCCTAGGACAGAGAAAGAGGTCAGAGGCTTTTTAGGACGCCTGAATTACATTGCTCGCTTCATCTCACATCTGACTGCTACCTGTGAACCAATCTTCAAGCTACTAAAGAAAGATCAGGTAGTACGTTGGAACGATGAATGTCAGGATGCTTTTGACAGAATCAAGGAGTATCTCCAAGAACCACCTATCCTTATGCCACCGGTTGAAGGGAGACCTCTGATACTATATCTAACAGCGCTGGACAACTCAATGGGGTGTGTGCTGGGGCAGCATGACGAGTCTGGCCGAAAAGAGCATGCCATTTATTACCTTAGCAAAAAGTTTACCGACTGTGAGACCCGATATTCACTGCTTGAGAAAACTTGCTGCGCTTTAGTATGGGCTGCTCGCCGGCTGAGACAGTATATGCTAACTCACACTACCTTGTTGATCCCAAAGATGGATCCTATAAAGTACATATTCGAAAAGCCTGCTCTGTCTGGGAGAATTGCAAGATGGCAGATGATCTTGACAGAATACGACATTCAGTACACGACCCAGAAAGCCATCAAGGGAAGTGTATTGGCAGACCACTTGGCACATCAGGCCGTAGATGACTATCAGTCAATGAACTTCGAGTTTCCGGATGAAAGCATCATGATAGTAACGGATTGTGAAGTACCTGGACCGGATGAAGGACCTGAGGAAGGATCCTGATGGTCTATGCACTTTGACGGAGCCTCCACTGCTTTGGGTAACGGTATCGGCGCCATAATCATATCACCTCAAGGTACTCATACTCCACTCACTGCCCGGTTGTGTTTCAATTGTACCAACAACATGGCGGAGTATGAGGCGTGCATCATGGGTCTTCAAGCTGCGATCGACCTAAGGATTAAGTTTCTGAGTGTCTTCGGAGATTCCGCTCTCGTGATCAATCAGATCAAAGGAGAGTGGGATACGAAACATCCGAACCTTATTCCTTACAGAGAATGTGTGTTGACCTTGATCCCCCACTTCACGGAAATAACCTTTGAACACTTTCCAAGAGAAGAGAATCAGCTGGCGGACGCGTTAGCTACAATGGCTTCTATGTTCAAGGTCAAATGGGATAATGAGGCTCCCCGGATCATCATCTGGAAACTGGACGAACCGGCATACTGTTGTGATCTCGAGACTGAATTGGTAACTGAGAAGCCTTAGTACCATGAAGTAAAAAGATATCTGGAAGCTCAGGAATACCCTGAAGGTGCCTCTGTCAATGATAAGAAGTTCTTGAGGAGGTTCGCAACAAAGTTCTTCCTTAGCAACGGCATCTTGTATAAGCGAAACCATGATTCAACCTTACTGCGTTGTGTGGATAAGACTGAAGCAGAAAGGATCATGGAAGAGCTACATGAAGGGACCTTTGGTACACATTCCAGTGGGCACACTATGGCTAAGAAGATCCTTCGAGCAGGATATTACTGGTCCACAATGGAAGCTGACTGTTACCAACATTCCAGGACATGCCATAAGTGCCAGATTTATGCAGACAAGGTGCATGTTCTTCCAGTTCCCCTGAATGTTCTGACTGCGCCTTGGCCGTTTGCAATGTGGGGCATAGATATGATCGGCGAGATTAAACCTACGGCATCTAATGGGCATCGCTTCATCCTAGTGGCGATAGATTATTTTACGAAGTGGGTCGAAGCAGCTTCCTACGCTACGGTAACCAAGACTGTTGTGGCACGGTTCATTCGGCATAATCTGATCTGTTGGTACGGCGTCCCAGAGAGAATTATTAAAGACAACGGTACCAATCTGAATAATAAGATGATCACTGAGCTCTGCGAACAGTTCAAAATACAGCACCACAGTTCTTCTCCTTACAGACCGAAGATGAATGGGGCTGTAGAAGCAGCAAATAAGAACATCAAGAAAATCGTGCAGAAGATGATAGTGACTTATAAAGATTGGCACGAGATGTTACCGTTCGCTCTACATGGGTACCGTACCTCAGCTAGGACGTCAACCGGGGCAACTCCTTTCTCTTTGGTTTATGGTATGGAGGCAGTCTTACCGATCGAAGTGCAGATACCCTCTCTCCGGATAATGAAGGATGCAAATCTGAACGAAGATGATTGGATCCAGACACGACTTGATCAGCTCAACCTTATTGATGAAAAGAGACTTGCTGCTATCTGTCATGGCTAGACGTATCAGAAACGAATGATCAGGGCATTTAACAAAAAAGTCAGACCACAGGAATATCAAGTTGGGGATCTGGTAATCAAGCGAATCATCCTTCCACAGAGTGATCCAAGGGGAAAATGGACCCCTACGTACGAAGGGCCATTTGTGGTTAAGCATGTGTTCTCAGGAGGAGCCATGATTCTAACCAACATGGATGGTGACGACCTTCCTCACCCCGCTAATGCAGACATAGTAAAAAGATACTACGCATGAAAAAAGACCCGCTAGGCTGACATGCCTAGGCAAAAATTAGGGCTTCCCGGCGAACCAAAAGGGTTCGGGCGAAATGAAGGGATGAAATGAAAAAATCTGTACACCCGGCAAGTCGAAAACTTGAAAAGGCGGCTTGGGCAAAAATGGGTATCCCGGTGGACTGAAAACCCGAAAGGGCGGTCCAGGCAAAAATTAGGGATAAAGCGTAATACTATGTCTCATTGGATCACCTTGCATCCAGAATCCGGTATCTACACCAAGGTCAGCCGGCATCGATCAGTCAGCTTCATCTTCAACCAAGGTCATCAAGTGATGAGACGCTCGGAGTTATAAAGGCAATAGCAGAGTTGAAACCCAGTGGGATCATTCATTTCACACAGCTGTTTTATTTTTTCTTGTACAAAATTTGTATAAACTCTTTTGTTCGGCGGCGTTCTCTTACTAGGACGTCAGCCTCTTGTACACAAAACGCCTATTTACAGGCCATTCAAAAATCAATACAAATATACTTTTCAGTTAAAAGTGCCAATTGTTTTTCTTTTTCTGTTTTGTTTTGCGAAGAACGTCCAAGGTTCAATTTGTGATATATGCATTGACAATAATTTGCTAACTCATGAATATTTGCATACGAAACAAAGGATTAATTACAGGTAACATTAGAAACAGGGGCAATAAAGAGTTGTCTAAGCAATCTAATTGTTCCATCCTCCAAGGTACCAAGGTAGGTTCAGCCAAAGAACATAACCAGATATCTTAATTCCCCAGAGAGTAAGCCATCAAGTCAGTGCACTCTCCTCAAGCGAAGCTATTATCAAGTCTTAAGGAAGTTAAGTATCCTCCAGCAGATATCAACATTCCCCAGCAGCATATTCTTAACAAGCATCCCCAGCAATTTTGGTCTAAAGATTGTTCCCCGGCGGCATATCAAACATTCAAAGGAATCACTTCCCCCGCAATTCAAAACTTCCCCAAGAGAGTCCAATCCAGTTCCCCAGGAAAGTTGGAATCCATCTCCCCAAGCAGTAAGCTTATCCCCAGTAGATTCTGGAAGCTTATCCTCGCAAAAGCACGAACGCGCCGCCCGGCTTTATTCAAAGAGTTATTTCCTTAACAGGATATAACTGGGTTATCCTCAGCCAAAAGCCACGGAAAGAGCGTCCTCGACAGAGTCTTCTTACCCCCAGCGAAGTCTATCAACACTTCCAACACAGCAAAGATATCCTCAGCAAGTTACTATCAACACTCAACAAAGTATCTCTCTCCCCACAGAGTATTGCTTCCCAACAAGATCGTTAGAGTATTTTTCTCCCTGCAGATTTATTCCATTCGCCAAGTTTATTCCCCAACGGAGTTATCTTCTCCTACCGGTATTCTTGCAGCTATCATCCCCAGCGGAAGAAAAATCTATTCTCCAACATCAGCCCAGGATATGACTTCCCGGCGCCCGTCAAAGATTTACTTTCCTAAGACGAAAACATAATATTCATAAACATCTTCACATACATCATTATAACATGCATAGACGCATCATATCTTACAAATCTCATCTATGTTGAGAACATCATTGCTTGGTCCATATCATGCATTGCATACGACTGACCTTTACCTTTCAGGAAAGATTCAGCTAAATTCTCAATCATATTCCAAGACCTAGACCGGTTCAGTTAATCGACTCCAAAGATTTCTTATCCAGTCAAAGGCCTTCTCTGGTCCAGTTAAATCGACCCCAAACAGATTTTTCTGATAAAGACCCAGTTGAAGACATTCCAAGACCTAGACCGGTTCAGTTAATCGACTCCAAAGATTTCTTATCCAGTCCAAGGCCTTCTCTAGTCCAGCTAAATCGACTCCCAACAGATTTTTCTGATGAAGACTCAGTAGAAGTTATCAAAGGTTTTTCTCAAACGTCCGCTTTTGAGATTATAATTTCCTATGGTTCTCTCCCCAATGTTGTGGAGATGATAATTCCATCCCAGGTTTTTCTCAAACGTCCGCTTTTGAGATTATAATTTCCTATGGTTCTCTCCCCAATCCCGCGGAGATGATAATTCCAGTCCAGGTTTTTCTCAAACGTCCGCTTTTGAGATTATAATTTCCTATGGTTCTCTCCCCGATGTTGCGGAGACGATAATTCCATTCCAGGTTTTTCTCAAACGTCCGCTTTTGAGATTATAATTTCCTATGGTTCTCTCCCCGATGTTACGGAGATGATAATTCCATCCCAGGTTTTTCTCAAACGTCCGCTTTTGAGATTATAATTTCCTATGGTTCTCTCCCCAATCCTGCGGAGATGATAATTCCATTCCAGGTTTTTCTCAAACGTCCGCTTTTGAGATTATAATTTCCTATGGTTCTCTCCCCGATGTTGTGGAGACGATAATTCCATTCCAGGTTTTTCTCAAACTTCCGCTTTTGAGATTATAATTTCCTATGGTTCTCTCCCCAATGCGGCAGAGACGATAATTCCATTTCAGGTTTTTCTCAAACGTCCGCTTTTGAGATTATAATTTCCTACGGTTCTCTCCCCAATACTACGGAGATGGTAATTCCCACCAAGATTCTCTCAATGTTTGCTGTTGAGGTTAAGGTCATCCAAGGTTCTCTCACCGTTCCTGTTGAGGTAGTAACCACCCCTGGTTCATTCATCATCTTTTGAAACTCCAGATCCAGCTCCTGTAACCAGTCAGGACACATCTATACCAAGCATCTGAAGACCAACTCCTGCAACATGTCAGGTACTCATTTTTCTTTTGCATGTACGCAAGTTCTCGCTAAGGAATCTCTTACGCGATCAACATCCAAATGGAAGCTATAAGCCCATCATCCTATCCATCAACCTCCAAATGGCATCTATAAGCCCATTCCATCATCACACTGCTACTATGTGAGCGCAAAAAAACCGTGGCCAATGTTTTATATTTTCAGGAAAAAAAATAAGCAATGGAGAAGATGATTAGGTGGCAAGGAGCAATTGGCTGGTTTAAACTTTCGCGCGGAAAACCAAGCATCAACGCGTTTTGTTTTTATTATATTTATTTGTTATATTAATTTATAGATAAACAAAGTGGAGCAGTGGTGAAGCGTTTGGTTGGTAATCATCAGGACCTGGGTTCGAGCCCCAGGTCCCCACCCTTTCATATTATTTTTATTTCAAATATTATCCTATGCAGTTTCAGCGTCAAAGACCACCGTATGTCCACAAAATCCAGCCTTTCATGCATATGATGAGATCTATTCAAGGGCACAGATTTGGAGGGCATGATACACATGAGTCAGAGCTTGGGTACACTAGCGCAAAAGTCAAAGAGGCCAGAATTATTGGGCCTGAATCACTACAAAAAACCTCCCAATTTGGGGGCAGACCCCCCTGAGATTTGCAATCTTTTTTTCTAATTTTCATTCTTTTTATTTTCAATTATTATTCTTTTATTAATTCTTGTAATTTAATTGTTTTTTTTATAAAACCACAAAATAATAAAAAAAAATCAGAAAAGACAAAAAATAATAAATATTCTTATTTTTTGTAAATAAATAATTTTAATTGATTAGTTTTAATTTAGGAGAAAACCTTAATATTTTCTTAATTAATTTAAAATTGGTAAAATTAGGGTTTATGATAATTTTTATTCCTTTTTATTTTTCTTCCATAATAATTAAATATTTACTATTATTTATTTTTGTAATTAAATTGCATGTAAATTAATTAGGTTTAATTTTAGGTTAAAGTTTAATCTTTTCTTAATAAATTAAAAACAATTAGAATTAGGGTTAGCATGTTATTTTAATTAATTCTTTTTTCATAAAAATCATAAAATACCAAAAATACCAAAAACAATTCCTTTTCTCTTTTAATTAATTAATTTCGTCATTAATTTAATTTTGCAAAAAGGGTCCAACGCCCTCGTTTTTAATTCCTATTTAATTCGTGCGTTTATTTCTTTCTCGTTTAATATTTATGTATCTCTCCCAAAGCCATGTAAATTATTTCTCGCACCTTTACTCTTCTTTAATTCTTTATTTTTCTGTCAAATCGGGTTCGAGAAATTTTGGCGATGTGGACCCGCGCCTTTTGTAATAGCTTAGAATTTTTACCTTCTCGCAATCTTTAACTGTTAATCAAGGCATGAAAGAATGTATGGACAAAAATAAAAACAAACGCTAGATCACCAATGACATGACAAAAGACAAAAAATATCTGAAAACGACACACAAATCACACACCACCCCTAGGGTACGCTTCACTGTTGCCTTGCCTCGAAAGGTGATCGTCGAGTAGAGGATGTCTTAGTAAGTCCTCATGATCCGGGAACCTGGCATGAGGGTAGCTTCTAAGGTGTCTTCCTATTGCTCTGGTGATCACCATGTCCCGAACCTTCGAATTGACCCGAACACCTCCAACGGTGGTGCTACCTACCTCTCAATGGTGGGATGTCACTACTTTAAAGGACATCTACACAGACGAATTCCTTAGGGTAGGTAGACGACTCTAGATACTTGCTCTAATTTCAAAACAAAATTCAAAATACTTTTCACACCGACACCTTTTCAAAAAGCTTTCGAAAGCAATTTTTCAAACACTCTTGAGGACCGATACAAGAGTCGAACTGGAATTTTTCAAAGAAACTTTTTAAAACCCACAGTTGAAAAGCAAACAAACCATTTTTGAAAACACAATGAGCAAGTATCTAAGAGCCCATGGATAACCATGGATAGAAAGGGTGCTAGCACCTTCCCTTTCTATAACCTACCTCCCGAACCGAGAGCAACCTCTTTAAGGAATTTTTCTGTGCTTTTGTCCTTTCCATTTGGAGAAAATAAAAGACGGTGGCGACTCTTGCTTCCACGACATTTCGCGAACCAGCGTTAAACAGTCAGTTCCAGATCCACCGATCACACATATGATGTTCATGATGTCTATGATGTTATGCACAAGTATGTATATACAAGCAAGTCAAACAAGTTCTTAGTTTAGGCTTGCATGTGGTTTTATAGGTAAGTACCCTCTTGAAGTTTAGTTGGCTCAACATGTGCTAGTAATAGTAACCAGGTTCTAAGGAGCTCAATATCACTGGATTGTTTCCTTGTTCATTGTTTAAGTCAAGCCTCTTAAATGGCGACCGAAATATCCCAAGAAACCAAACCTCAATGAGTGTAGTATCGAGTATCTACCAACTTTGGACTGCACCAAAGCCGGTCATCTCACTACATCCTAAAAGGCCAAGTTGGTCAAGTAAAGGGTTCTAGAAGTTCATTAGTGCTTCATGACATCACTCAGCGGCCCCGTATTCTCTTTGATTGACTCAAAGGCTACCGGTACCCACAAATATGTCACACTAACATAGCTATTGCTTAGACCATGTCGGTATACCCCGCACAGTTTCCACAACGTATTGCTATTTAACTATAATGTTTCCCCAAATCCGGGTGGAGGATTCAAACCCAAATAAAGAACCATAATATAAAGCAAACAAATCAAACAATGTAAGCAAATAAATGTGATCTAGCCCTAAGGTAACCCAACTTTTAAAAAATTCCCCAGCAGAGTCTCCAGTTCTGTGATACTGTGGGAGAACTGACTTGAGGGTTTTGCGTTTTATCGCAAATGTTGCGGTTAGCAAGAGTCGCCACAGACTTTTCTTTTATCCAAAAGGAAAGGTGAAAAAGCACAGGAAAGACCTTTGAGATGTTTTCTTGAGTTCGCAGGGTAGATTATGAAAAGGAAAGGTGTTAGCACCATTTTCATCCATGGTTTTCCATGGGCTCTTAGTTACTTGCTAGATCACTTGCTTTTGTTTGTTTGAAATTGTGTTTGGTGTGGTTTTGAAAGTATTTGTAAAAGAGGCCATTCGTTTAGGCAATCTTTGTAATGATTCTCGTTCGTAAGAATGTATACAAAGATGTTTGTCTTTTTGAAAATGTTTTCAATGTTTGTAAAATGTTTAGAAATGTGTGCGTTCGTTTTAAAAATAGCAAGGATGTTTATTTGAAATTAGAGCAAGTAACTAGAAACAATCTACCTACTCAAATGTCTTTCTTATGCATTTTCTATTCCTTTGACATTGTTGTCTTACCATTGATTTGGTAAGCAACCCTGTCTTTGGATGTAAACGGGACGGGCGTGGTTATCGTATAACCATAATTAGCAATGTTGCAAAGTATCTTAGCATTTTTTGAGGGACCAATATCATTTTGTAAGGTAACCTTGAATAGCGTCATCGAGGGACTATGATCTTATATTTGTTTGTTTTACCAAGATACTTCGCATGCGTAATATGGCTATTTTTATATAAGACAACCAAGTGGAGAAACCCTAAGGATGCTTGTGTGCAAGTGTGTTATTTTTTCATGCTTTGATTTTATCTTGTATTTAGGGTTTTCTATTTTTTGCTTTGTTTCGACCTTATCATACAAACCCTAATTACTAATCATGGCATATAAAACGATAAATTGCGTAATGTAAATATTACTAAGCTATTACAACAATTTTATGGAAGGGGGGAATACAAATTTGAATGGGGATTTGCAAGAATATATACCTAAATAAATTATTACAACCAAATCGAATTTGTACAAATTAGAATAAATAAAATTCAATATTTAAAGATGCAATACAATGTATATGTAAGAAAAGATTTTTTGTTTTGTTTTTTATGTAAAAGAGATTTTAATCTAAACCTAAAAATAAGGAAAAGAAATTAACTCTTAAAAAGGTTTAACCCTAATTTCTAATTTGAAAGAAAATAAAGTTCTTTTACATATTATTATTGTATTTTTTGTATTAAAAATAATAAATAATTTTGTATAAAAATATGAAGTATTTATATATGAAAAAAAAAATATTTATAAGTATGAAATGAGAAATAAATAAGTAAATTAAACTAAATATACTTTGATTATATTTTACAAGTTATTAAGAAAAATACATGATATATGTACTAAGAATAAAATTTATTTCTATGTGAAAAATAAACTAAAATAAAATAAAATGCAATGTTATGAAATTTACATTTTTTAGGATTTTATGCATCAAAGAAAATATTTAATATGAAAATAAAACAAATAAAAGAAAAAATATAAAAAAAGTTGGCAAAGGGGGGTGCTGTAGAAAACTGGCAGCAATGTTAGCAAAAAAATTCATGGCCCAAATATGGAGGCCCAACCTGCAAAAATATCAAAACTGAAAAAAAGTAAAATGTCAAAAAATCAAAAGTAGCGCGCCCAGGTTCGAACCCAGGACATGGGTCTCACCAGCGTGCTACTTTACCACTGGGGTGGCTGTACATCCATTGTCTTAAGGAAAACAAAAATAATATAACACAAAACAAGTCATTGCCTTGTATTTTGTCTTCTTCCTCAAGCTTGGCCAGACATCCTGTAACTCTCTCATACTTCCATGAAAATGAAAACTCATAACATGAAAGTTGTAGTATTTGAACTCACGATTCCAACCATATAAGTTATGCAAACTAACAAATAAAGATCAAAGAGAATTTTAACAGCCCTAATTTTAAACCTAATATTTTCAGAAACTTCAAGTTCCAAATTCTCTCAACTCAAGTAAAATCAATGCAAGATAAAGATATGTACAGTTTCGTTGCAATGGGGACTACATTATTTGTTTACAAATCGTGGCCAATGGTTTCCTATATAAGGAGATAGATTTTGAGATTTTACCTCCTTTAGTTGGAATCGTGGATGGAACTGTAGTGAGTTTGATGGAGGCCTGATGCTTGCTTGAGCTTCCTTGAACCTCCCTGAAGGTATTCCAACCATTGCCTTGCTCTGAAAGTGCATAAAACTCCTTGGCCAAGTCAAACTGCAAGCTTTGAAAGAAACAATGGCAAATGATGGAAAAGTGGTTACAGAACAGGGATGAAGGTCTGGATTGGTTTGATATCAAGTAGGTAAGATGTTTTGATGATCAAGAATGGAAACGCACGAGCCAAGTATGAGATTGGTATCCTTATGCCAAAACTGCAAGTTTGGACAGTTTTTTGGTGTTTTTATGCTTGGGAGTGTTTCAGGCCTCTACTCATCATGTGCTAAGTTGTATTATGTTTGTATATTAGTATAGAATTGGTTTCATGTCAACCCTCCAACAGTTGTGCCAGTTCTAGCCTTTTTGCCACTTTTCTTGTATTTGAAGTAAAGTGAAGGGACAATGCTTTCCATGCTTGTACTTGCTCTCTTAGGGTTGGTATCAACTTGTAAAATTTTCTTTAGACCTGTGAGACTTTTATGCACAATGGAGACAAGTGCAATGCTCAAGAATTGGAAAGTGGCAAAAGTTGTGCTTTTCCAAAATGGCAATGGTCAGCTTTTGCCATAAATGGAATTACCACTTGGATAATGGCTCTAGGGAATGGATCAAAGCTTTGTAAACTGAGTAAGCATTAAATTAAGGAGTTAGGAACAAGTTTGGGACCTGTAAATCATGGATTAGGCAGCATAGGTACTGGTTGCAACTTTGTTCTTCATGAAATGGCTTGGACAAAAAGTGAGAAATTGCCGACTTCATCTCTTCGATTCTCCCTACTCAAAAATGATCTTGAGGAGTTCTTGTACATTTTGGAAAGCTTGCAATGTTCTCTATAACTCATATTTGAAATTCATTTTAAGATACCTATTGGAACTAGGTGAAAATTTTCCATGAAGTTGGGTCCAAAACCTGCCTAAATTAGGGCAAAATTTCACTAAGTTATTTAATTCATGACCATGTATTCACAAATTTATATCTTGAGATTCAAGAATCTTTAGGGAAAAGTGTGTGAAGAAAAGTTGTATATTTCATAGAGGTCTACAACTTTCATGTTGAGAACTTTCTTTGAATCATTATGCATCATGGTGAAAAAGTGGCCTAAAGTTGAGAAAAAATAAGAAATTTTCTATACTTAGAAAATTTCTAAGTAAGAAAATTTTCAAATTTAAACCCTAATCTTCAAATTTGGATTTCTTGATGAACAAGTTTCACCTTTTGACATGTTTTGATGAGTTATGACCCTTGGCACTTGATTTTGACCAAAAAGTCAAAGTTTGACTTTTCAGTGAACAATTGACTTTTGATTAGTTGACTGTAATTTTCATCTGTCAATCCAATGAAATTGAAATGTTTTGAGCCATGTAATTAAGTCAAGATGATCCAATTGAATCCTTGAAATCATGATTTAACTCAAATGGTCATTTTCTAGGTAAAAAATCAGAAATTGCCCTTCCTCAGTCAAAACCCTAATTTTGACCATTTTGCCCTTTTGATGATTTGATCAAATTTCTTGAGGAATTGTAATCTAAACTTGATCAAATGATACATATGAGTCTAAAATGTTTTTGTGGATAAAAAATTATGAAGTTTGACTGTAAATTGGCCATGGTTGACTTTTCCCCCAATACAACTGATTTTTAGGTCAACTGTCCAATTGACTAATCAAAAATATGGTTCAAGGTTTGAAGCTTCTCATGAGCAATCTTAGGGATCCATAATGATGTTTGAAAGTAACATGAAGCATTGATAGTCCAAAAATACTTGTACAATATCAAACCCTAATTTTGGGTCATCAGTGCATGATGAGTTGTCTTGAGCTGACCAAACCCTAATCTAGTCCTGAATCAAAGAAACCTTGTGAGAAAAGTCTTGATAAATGAGAGGGCAAATTTTGGGTTACAACAATATCTATAGGTGGAAGGGGAGGTACTGAGTACGTGTATGTGGGCTCGTGTTATGATTTTCCGGTCTCCCACATTGAGCCTGGTAAGAGGTTAGCCCCCCTACCTTTGACTATTTGCAGAAACATTTTTCAAAATTTTGCTTCCTTCCAATGTCTAATCTCTATGTACACCTCTACTCATTTGCATCCTTTTATACCCCTTACCATATTTTGTTACCCTCACCAACCAAAATCATCTCACATTTCACATATTACTTTCTCAAGGTTTTATTTCCTTCTGTCTTCTTTGTTTGTTTACGATATTTGAGCATTTTTATTCTTCCCCGTGCTACCTTTGTTATCGTCCATCTTTTGTTCTTCATGGCCCGACCCTTCGAGCTAAACGAGGACATCAATGACCATGAATATCCATGGAAGATCCGTGTCAAATATCACCATAAATGGAAGGTTTTATCAACTACAAAGGAGAATTTTGAACTTACTGTTACAGACAATGAAGTGAGTATTCATTGTCGATGTTTGTTTCGTGATAATGTTTTAGGTTTATTGCGATTTTATTTCTAAGTTTCTTTTATTTCATATTGTGATGTTTCTATCATTGTTTTGGTTTATGACATGTTTCCATCTATTTATGTTTTATATGTTTTTCCAATTTTCGTTGTTTGTTTATCGGCTTCTTCCATGACAAATATTTTACATGTACTGCTTTTTTGATTCAAGGTGTTTATTAAACAACAGATGTTCTGATCTATACAAGTTTATGGTTTTTTACAACTATTTTATATGTTTTGTATTTTAGTTTGAGTAAAGTAAATTTGTACACCCTTTTCCATTAAGAAGTTTCAGTTTTTAGTTGTTTATGTAATTATACTTTGCATTGGATATGGTTTGTGGTTAACCTTTTTCTTTTGTACCTTAATGAGATTGATATAGTTTCATTTTATGTTTTTGGTTTAACGATTTTTAATCAGATTATATACTAATGAAATAGATGTTATTTTTACATGGTCATGATATCTATGTCATTGTTCCAACATTATTTAGACAAACTTTTGATTCATCTCTATTTGTAAACATGACTTGCACAATTTCAAACTTTCAAGTTCAAAAGAATGATCTAATATCCAAAGCGTCTAACCACAGGTTTCTGTTGAAATTCACTGGTAGAACAATAATAAGAGATTATAACAAGCATTCAATCCCTGATAAGGTTATTAATTTCACCTATTTTGTTGATATCATTTCAGGATTATAAAATGCCCGATGAAGAAAAATGAGTGATACTGAGGCTCCTAGAACCCTATTACTTCTTTTAGGACAGGTTGAGCAAACTAAACTTCAAGAGGGTACTTACCTATAAACCCCATGCAAGCCTAAACCTAAGGTCTTTATATGTTTTATTTGTGATTAATCATTTATGAAATCATAAACATCATAACATCATGCCATCTCATTTCTTACTAACCATTTCAAGGACCTAGGGATTTATCTTTGTTCTGTTTTGTAGGATATGGCTTCCGCTCGCAAAAATACCATCCGAATAAATTTCGTAAGGGTTCCTCCCCAACTCAAAGAGTTAGCATCAAGGGTTCCTGAAGATTCTCCCTTCACCAAAAGATATGGTCTACTTCTCAATCTGGTTACCTCAAGCTTTGAAGAAGACATGATGTATGTGCTATTTTAGTTCTTTGACCCGGTACATCATTGTTTCACCTTTCCCAATTATCAATCGATGCCCATGATGGAAGAGTTCTCACAACTATTAGGAGTACTGGTTCTTGATCAAATACCCTTCACCGATTTAGAGAAACATCCACAACCTGAAGAAATCGCATCAGCCCTACATTTTAAGATGTCCAACATTGTAGCTAATTGGGAGACAAGGAGTGGAGTCAAGAGTTTTCTTGCTAAGTTTCTGTTAGAGAAGGCTCGACTATTTCTGGATGCTTTGGATTTGCAAGATTTAAAAGAAATCTTGGCTCTTCTAATCTATGGTTTGACATTGTTCCCTAATAGAGACTGTTGTACCCAAAAATTTGCCCTCTCATTTTATCAACATTTCTCATCACAAGACTCTTGGAACTCAAGATCAAGCCAGGGTTTGCTCTGCTCAAGACATCTCCTTGCATTGTTGACCTAAATTAGGGTTTGAGTTTGCACAGGGATTTTTGGACCTTCAATGCTCAAAGTGACTTTCATACTTCATGTTGGACCCTTAAGTTTGTCCATACCAAGTTTCAAGCCTTGAATCAAATTTTTGCCCAGTCAATTGGACAGTTGACCTAGAAATCAGTTGTATTGGGGAAAAAGTCAATTGTGGCCAATTTATAGTCAAACCTCATGAATTTTGACCCACATCAACATTATGAACTCATATGAACCATTTGATCAAGTTTGGACCATAATTCCACAAGGAATTTGATCAGATCACCAAAAGGGCAAAATGGTCATTTTTAGGGTTTTGACTGTACAAAGGCAATTTTTGACTGTTTCACCTGCCAATGGAAAATTAAGCTCAACCATGGACTCAAGGACTCAATGGCAACATCTTGACTTATTCAACAAGTTCAAAAGATCTCAAATGCATGGGATTGACAGATGAATTTTTCAGTCAACTGATCAAAATTTGACTGTACACTGAAAAGTTAAACTTTGAATTTTTGGTCAAAATCAAGTGCCAAGGGTCATTTTTCATCAAGATGTGTCAAATTATGAAACTTGTTCATCAAGAAACCCAAATTTGCAAATTAGGGTTTGAAATTGAAAATTTTCATAACTTTGAAATTTTTAAAGTTATGAAATTTTCTTAATTTGTCCTAACTTTGTCCCACATTTTCACCATGATGCAATTGGATTCAAACAAAACTTACAACATGAAAGATGTAGTCCTCCAAAAAGTATACAACTTTTATTCACAAAGTTTTCTCAAAAGAAGCTTGGATCTCAAGTTATGATTTTTGGAACAAGGGCCCCTAAAACTTTTAACTTAGAGATATTTTGCCTTAGTTTAGGCAGGATTTTGACCTATCTTCTTGGCCATTTTTCACATAGTTCCACTTGGAGTCTCAAGTTGCATTTCAAATATGGATTATATAGCATGTTGCAAGCTTTCCAAATTGTCCAAGAACTCCTCAAACACATTTGTGGTTAGGGAGAATCGAATGCTTGAAGTTGGAAAAAACTCACTTTGTATCCATGGCAAATTCACTTTCATACAAGTTGCATTTTCAAACCAGCATACTTTGTACTAGTTTGCAGGCCTATAAACCATTTTAAACTCCTTAATTGAATGCAAATACACTGAGCTAATGCATTATCTTAGCCATTTGGACATTGCACACAAAACTAATCCTTAATTAGAAAAAGGTACATTTCTATTTTGGAAAAGGTATGTTTTATGTCAAAACATGATCTTTGAAGCATAGGGCCAAGATCTCAGAAGCCAAATCAAATCCACAAATTCCAGAAACCAAGAGGATTGTGTGCAGCATATTAGATGGCTACAGGCCTGCATTGCAACTTCCACATCTTTGCTTCAAAAACAAGAAATTGTCCAAAACACTTGCCAACTTGCAAACCAGCCATTGTTCACTTAGACAAACATTAAAAACAACTTTCACACAACCCTTTGAGCAAGAAACACGAGTACTTGAGCCTCAAAACCTCCCATAGCCAGAAATCACTCTTCTTTGGCAAAACAGGGCAGGTGCTGCAACTTGAGTGCCATAGCTCATTTGGCTCGTGCGTTTTGCCCCCTTTTGCTTCAAACACATTCCATTCACCTCACTCAAGCTATCCCAAACCTCCATTTCCAACTGTAACTCCATTTACAGTGTTCACCATTTTCATTTCAAGCTTATGCAGGTTGAGTTCTAGAGGCTGATTCAGGGACTTTCAAGGCAAGCTAGTTATTAGAAAAGATCAAGTGAAGTTCAGGAAAGCTACCAGACACCTCAAAACTTGTTGAGAAGCACTACATTGCCCTACACAAACCCAACTGAAACAGGTTTTTCATCACTTTCTATCTCTCTATTTAGGAACATTTAGCTTTAGGTTTGTGAATGAAAAATGTAGTATTCAATGCCATGAATCTGTACATATGCTCAGTTTTCATTTATGTTAAGTGTGCTAGGAGAATTTCATCCATGAACATGCGAAAAAAGTTAGGTTAGATTTTGGGGCCAGAGAAATTCTCTTTGGTCTTTGAGAGTTAGGATTAATGCTTTATATGGTTAGGATCGTATTTAAATTCTCTACAAGTTTGATGTTGTGAGTTTTGGCAAAAGATCACGTTTCTAGGATATCCAAGTTTGAACCAGGCGCGCGCGCGTTTGACAATTGCTGGAGGTTGAAGATGAAGGCTTGGGCTGGGCCTGGCCAGTTCTGCTTCTAACACCCCTCTTTTCAGTTTCACACCCGCTGGCCCAATTTCTTATATTTTTGCATTTTTGAATTTTTGTTTTCTTTTCTGACTTTTTTATTTTATTTCCAAATATAATAAATGCTCAAAAAATATTTTCATAATTTTTTTAATTTATTTGGCATTTTATTCTAATTTTTTTCTAACATTAAAAGTATTTAAATATTCTTTTATATTATTAAGACTTGAAAAATATTTACATTTTATACTTTTATTTTTGTTCTTTACTTTTATTTATATTAAAAATATTTTCTTGAATATATTTTATTTTTGTGCATATTTTATTTTATTTTGTACATATTTAATTTGATTAATATACACATAATAAATATATATACTTTTATTTTATTAAATACTTAGAATAAAAACACAAAAATATTACATTTTATTTTTTATTATTAAAAAATACATTTTTTAAGTATATTTCATGTTTACACATATTAATATATTTTTTGTATATAAATAATATAATATATTATTTTCTTAAAGGAATTAGGGTTTACCCTAAAATAAATAAAATTAATCTTTCTTTATTTATTTCTTTATACTTTTTTTATATTAAAAATACTTTACATACATAAACAAATAAAAACTTCTTTTTGCATAATACATCTTATTTAATATTTATTTATTTTGTTTATTTAAATATTGTACATTTAAATATTGATGCATTTGAGATTCAATTTGGATGTAATAGTAAATTAGGGTTTATATTCTTGTCAAATACCCCCCATTCAAAATTGTACCCCCATCCCCATAATCATGTTGTAATCTTAGAACTTTAAATTATCGCATTTTACGCTTTCAATTATGCCATGATTAGAGAATTAGGGTTTGTATGCAAAATCAAAATCAACAAATAGTTTGGCCTAATCAAAGACAAAAATGCATGAAAAACAAACACAATGCACACTTGCACCCCTAGAGTTACAATCCACTTGTTGCCTTCAAAAATGGGCCATGGTATGTATGTTGAGTACTTTGGCAAAACAAAAATAAAACAAAAGATCATAGTCCCTCGATGACGCTATCTTGGTTGCCTAAACAAAATGATCAAGTACCTCAATAAAAATTTCCAAAGATACTTGACACAATTGCTATCATGGTCTATACGATGACCCGCGCCTGTCCCGTTTAAAATCCTAACACAAGGTTGTTCACCAAATACAATGTTGAAACAACATTGTTAAAAGGGTTAAAAACATAAGAAAGATCTTTGAGTAAAATAGGGTAGATAGCTCTTAGTTACTTGATCAAAAGCTTGCAAAAAACATCCTTGCTTTTTTCAAACACACTTCACAACACGATTCTCAAAACAAACTTTCAAACATTGAAATCTTTTCAAAAGACAAAAAAACATTTGTATACATTCAAACAAGAATCATTACAAAGGTTGCCACAACGATGGCCTCTTTTCAAAACATCTTTCAAAACCACACACAAAGCACCATTTCAAACAATTGAAGAGCACCATTTCAAACAATTGAAAAGCAAAGCAAGTGATCTAAACAAGTAACTAAGAGCCCATGGATAACCATGGATGAAAAGGGTGCTAGCACCTTCCCTTTTCATAATCTACTCCCCGAACCCAAGAAAACATCTCAAAGGTCTTTCCTGTGCTTTTTGACCTTTCCTTAGGATAAAATAAAAAGTCGGCGGTGACTCTTGCTAAACCGAAACATTTGCGAACACAAACGCAAAATCCCAAGTCAGTTCTCCCACCGTATCACAGAACTGGTGACTCTGTTGGGGAGAATCTTAAAAGTGGAGTAACCTTATGGTTTAGATCACCTTTGCATGCTTATCTCGATTGCTTTAATTGCTTTACATTTTGGTTCTCTTGTTTGGGTTTGAATCCTCCACCCGGATTTTTGGGAAACATTCATAGGTAAATCGCAATAGGTTGTGGAAACTGTGCGGGGTATACCGACATGGTTGAAGTAATAGCTATATTAGTGCGACATATTTGTGGGTACCGGTAGCCTTTGAGTCAATCAAAGAGAATACGGGGCCGCTGAGTGATGTCATGAAGCACTAATGAACTCTTAGAACCTTACTTGACCATCTTGGCCTTTATTAGGGGTAGTGAGATGACCGGCTTTGGTACAGTCCGAAGTTGGTAGATACTCGATACTACACTCATTGAGGGTTGTTTTCTTGGAATATTTTGGTCGCCAGTTAAGTGGCTAAACCAAAACAATGAACACAAAAAATAATCCAGTGATATTGAGCTCCTTAGAACCCGGTTACTATTTATAGGACAGGTTGAGCCAACTAACTTCAAGAGGGTATTTACCTATGAAACCTCATGCAAGCCTGAAACTAAGATCTTGTGTGATTTTATTGTACATATGTTTGTGCATACATCATGAACATCATAAAGCATCATATGCATCCACTAACCATTTCAAGGGTTTGGATCTTCATCTTTGTTCTTGTAGGTCATGGAATCTCTTCGCAGGAAAACAATTCAAGTCAACCTTGTGAGAATCCCTCCTCAACTCAAGGAGCTTACTTCAAAGATTCCAGAGAATTCTCCTTTCAGTGAAAGACATGGTAGACTTCCCAGCTTGGTCAACTCCGACATTGAAGAAGACATGGTGAAAGTTCTCTTCCAGTTCTTTGACCCCCTACACCACTGTTTCACATTCCCAGATTACCAATTAGTACCTACTTTGGAGGAATTTTCTCAACTCCTGAGGATCCCTATTCTTCATCAACTACCCTACAACGGTACAGAAAAAGAACCAAAGCCTGAAGATGTTGCTCAAGCATTACACTTGCAACCATCTGATATCAAAGGACATTGGGAAACCAGAAGTGGTGTCAAGGGTTTCTTGGAAAAGTTTTTGTTTGAGAAGGCACAAGACTGCTGGAATTCTCTAGACCTACAAGCTTTTGAAGAGATTGTGGCACTCCTCGTCTATGGGTTGATCTTGTTCCCAAACCCTGATCAACTTATAGATGTGAATGCTGTCAAGATTTTCATATCTCGGAATCCTGTGCCTACATTGCTTGGGGACATCCTACACTCATTTTACACATGGACAATAAGGAAAAGAGGTGTTCTCATGTGTTGTACTCCTCTTCTAGCAAGGTGGTTTATTTCTCACCTTCCCCAGACAGTTTTAAAGAATGAGCAGGGTTTAAGGTGGTCACAACGGTTGATGACCCTCACACATTCTGATGTTCATTGGTGTTCTCGGTCCAGAGAAAATGTCATCATCATTGATCATTGTGGAGAGTTCCCTAATGTCCCACTACTTGGCATTAGGGGAGGCATTACATACAACCCCTGTTTAGCTCTAAGGCAGTTTGGATATGCCCGGAGGGATGGCCCTCATGATATGCTGATTCCTGACCTAGTTTTTGACTTCGACAACGATGCGCAAGGACTTCGACAAAGGTTCATCCGAGCTTGGAGGATGCCCAAAAAAGTGGATAGTAAGACACTGGGGCACAAGAATTCCACCCCCCTTGATCCTTATCTCAAGTGGGTACGAAGCCGCGCCCAGAATCTTATGATGCCATATCCTCACATTCTCCCCGTGATCAAAGAGCCTGTTATGGAAGGAGAGGTTCCATACACCCTCCTACATCCAGACATGCCAACATCATGGGAAGAATTGCAAAAGAGTTGGATACAACTCAAAGAAGAATGGAATACTTTTGAAGCCAGCTTCTACGCCAGTGAGAAGAATGTTTTGGAGCTTACCCGCCGACTTCATGAAGAGGAAACTCTCAACACTTACATCGCACCAAAGAGGATGCGCAATGTCTTTTTACATTAAGAATTTTGTAATATTTTGCCCATGGGGCATTTATGTACTAACAAATTTCTTCTTAATATGACGTGTGTTCTTTTTGTTTGCAAAAAATTTGAATTTCCGAATCCTTGAATGCATTACATGAATAACATATCATTCATCATATGCATAAACAGGTCTTCACACCAGGTTTCCTTATCTTTCTGCTGTTTATTTCAGCAAGATGGATTTGGAGCAGACGGTTAAGGATCTGCAAGCACAAAATTCGCAATTCCAGCAACTCCTCATGACCTTAGCAAAGGGTCAAGAGGACCTTAAAGCACTATTGGAAAAAGATAAAAATAAGAAAAGGCCTGGGGTGGCCACTATGGGAAGAAGGTTTGAAATCCAGGCTAGAATGGTTCTCGAGTTCCCCTCGACGTCTGATGAAGGGGTTGGTAAAGGAAAAGGAACTGTGATGCCTTCTAAATCTGAAGTTGGAGAAGAAGAAGAGGAAGAGGATGAAGATTACTCCGAATAGCAATATCCCCCGGCGGATGATAAGTATAAAAATCTTGAGGATCGGTTGGCAGCCATGGAGTTGCAAAGGGTACCTGGTTTAGATTTCGAAGAACTAGGTTTGGTCGTTGGGATCGTCATTCCTTCCAAGTTCAAAGTACCTACATTTGCTAAGTATGACGGTTTGTCCTGTCCAAAGATGCATATGAGATCCTACGTCAGAAAGATCCAACCTCACTCCTTTGATAAGGATCTTTGGGTCCACTTTTATCAAGATAGTTTGTCAGGCACGCAATTGGACTGGTTCTATCAACTTGAGAGATCTGATGTTCATAACTGGGAAGACTTAGTTGCTGATTTCTACCGACAATACCAATACAATGCAGATTTAGCGCCTACTCGTACTCAACTACAGAGTATGGGTATGGATTCTAATGAGGGATTTAAAGAGTATGCCCAGAAGTAGCATGATCTGGCTGGAAGGGTGCAGCCACCATTGTCGGATAAAGAGCTGGTTGACATGTTTTTAGGGACCCTGGCTGGCCAGTTCTTCAATCATTTAATCGGGAGTTCATCTGCAGGATTCACCGAATTAATTCTGACCGGTGAAAGGGTCGAGGCTGGCATTAAAAGTGATAAAATTCAGAAGGATGCCTCCGCTTCCACTGCTATCAAGAAGACCTTCCCAGACAAGAAAGAAGCTTCTGCTGTATATTCCCAGAAATATCAGAGAAGAACAGAGTGTCGACCAACGGTGGGGGCTGTGATGATTCAAAACTCTTCAGCTGATCAACCTCGAAGCAGACAACCTAGAGCTAATCAACAAAGGGTAGAAAGGCCACAACGGCAATTCACCTGAATCAATATGACACCGGCTCAAGTCCTCCCTCATTTGTTAAAGCTGAATCTCTCCAACTTGAAAGAGGCGCCGAAAACCCTAATACCTCTTCTCCTTATTACCATTCCAATGCAAAATGTGCGTACCACTCGGACAGTGTAGGGCATGATACCAACAATTGTTGGGCTCTTAAAAACAAGATCCAAGACTTGATAGACGCCAAGGAGGTAGAGTTTGATGCTCCTGAAAAACCAAACGTGATATCCACTCCAATGCCCAAACATGGTCATAATGTTCATGCCGTTGTGCAAGACCTTCATGTTACCATTGTTGATGACCTTTTGACTCTGTTACCAGTAATTAAAGTGAATTTGATGAAAGTCGGGATATTCCCAGGCTGTGGAAAAGACTGCTACTTTTGTTCAAACATGCAAACTGACTGCCCACTGTTGAAATTAGGCATCCAACGCCTGATGGATACCCAAGAGATCCTCTTTCAAAAGACTCTTGTTGATACTATCACTCCTGCTACCTTTGTTACTCCTATCAATGACATTGCAATAATAACCATCTCCGACAATCTTCCCAAGACCTGCAAAAGGCCTGTCAAGATTACGCCTGATCCTAAGTTTGTGCCGCTGAAAATTACCATGTCGGGTCCTGTCCCGTATAAATCTAACAAGACGATACCATGGAATTACGGAGGAGAAATATTCTACCATGGTGTCAAACAGATTTAATTAGTCCAAGAGAATTATGATGATGAAACCCCTGATATAGGGAATATTGCGGGAACAAGCAAGATAACTCGCAGCGAAAGGATCTTCTCTCCGGAGATTGCTCCTCCACGAGCAGTCTTCGGACCCTCGAAAGCTTCTGTACCTGTCAAGCCCTCTGTGCAAAGCCTGGTAATTGAAGAATTGGATGCTCCCGAAGCTAGACCCTCTGTTGATACTACCGATAAGGGTAAGGGGATACTAGAAGCGTCTGTCAGGATGAAGGCTCAGACTGAGGTAATCCCTGAGACCACCCATAAAGAGATGGAAGAAATCTTAAAGATAATCAAGAAGAGCGACTACGATGTCGTGGAGCAGCTAGGGCAAACCCCTTCCAAAATCTCCATGTTAGCTCTGTTACTTTGCTCTGAGGCTCATGGTAAGGCCTTAATCAAATTCTTAAAGATGGCACACGTGCCTCAAGAAACTTCCGCAGACCAGTTTCAAGAGTGCGTGGCTAGCCTTACAGCTGATAACGGTCTTGGTTTTTCTGATGCTGATTTGACCCCTAAGGGAAGGAAACACAATGATGCACTGCACGTCTCAGTAGAGTGAAAAGGGGATACACTTGCCCATGTCCTGGTTGATACCAGTTCATCTTTGAATGTCCTACCGAAGAAGGCGTTGGACAGGCTGGACTGTGAAAGTTTGACTTTAAAACCCAGTAACATCATTGTTAGAGACTTCGACGGTTCTAAGCGGATGGTTCACGGAGAGGTGGACATCCCAATCAAAGTTGGTACAGAGACCTTCAACTCTAATTTTTATGTGATGGACATCCGTCCATCATATTCATGCTTGTTGGGAAGGCCATGGATCCACTATGCTGGGGCAGTCACCTTCTCTTTGCACCAAATGCTAAAGTATCCAGTTCAGGGTAAGATTATAACAGTGCACGGTGAGGAAGAGTACATGATAAGTCACCTCAACTTCTTCCGCTATGTGGAGTTGGATGGCGAATTCATATAAACGCCTTTTTAACATTTTGAAGAAGTTTCTCCTGAAGTCGCAGTTGCAAAAACAATGACTGATGAGCCTATCATTTCCAAGCCGGTGTCCCGGATGGCATCCCTCAAGGATGCGGAGGTTGTAATCAAAGAAGGACGGAGTACAGTGTGGGGGAAACTGCCTGATTTTCCTCACAAGACGGACAAGTTCGGATTAGGTTTTACTGCTGCTGGCCAGAAAGCGGTGCGTCGCTCCCGGGCTGGAGGACCACCCTTTAAAATCACTCACCATGGAATTAATGCCTTAGAAGATGATGATGAAGAAGACAAATTTGAAGATTGGATCTTTCCAACCGTCGAAGGGGGATTAAGCAAATGGGAAGCGAAAGACTTTGTTCCCACCATTTTCATCAACCAGTAATTTATCTTTGAACAATTTCCTATTTTGGTCTGTAATAATTAAACAATTTGTACACACTCTTTTCACCTTATGCCTTACCTGGGGCATATAGGTCCATTTGTAAGTGCTTGATTTCCTCATTATCATATGCCATGTTTAATGAATCATTGGACGTTTTTCATCTATAAACTGTTGTGTTCATTATCTTTCTTTTTACATTTTGTTTTTTTTAAGGATGACTATCCCTTACACACACCCACACTCACAAATGCAGGTACCCATCCACTCCGGATTTCATGGGTGACTATTCTGCTTTGGCCTTCAGTGATTCTAAAGATCTAGTTAATCATGCCGAGTACGAAGGTGATGAAGACTGTGAAGTGCCTGGAGAGTTAGCCAGACTTTTGCAACAAGAGGAAAGGGCTATTCTTCCCCATGAAGAGTTGCTAGAGACCATCAACTTGGGAACAGAGGAAGACAAGAAAGAGGTAAAAGTGGGTGCCAACTTGGAGCCAAGTGTCAAAGAGCGCTTAGTGCAGTTGTTGAATGAATATGTTTAAATCTTCGCCTGGTCCTATGAAGATATGCCGGGACTAGATACAGATATCATGGTTCACCGTCTCCCTACAAGAGAAGACTGTCCACCGATCAAACAAAAAGTCCGCCGAATGAGGCCCGACATGTCTGAAAAGATTAAGGCTGAGGTAATGAAGCAATTCAATGCTGGCTTTCTGGCTGTTACTTCCTATCTATAATGGGTTGCTAACATTGTGCCCGTGCCTAAAAAGGACAGCAAAGTCAGAATGTGTGCGGACTATCGGGATTTAAATAGGGCTAGCCCTAAAGATGATTTTCCACTACCACACATTAACATCTTGGTTGACAACACAGCTCAACACAAGGTATTTTCCTTCATGTATGGATTCTCGGGATACAACCAGATCAAAATGGCCCCCGAAGACATGGAGAAAACTACTTTTGTCACGCAGTGGGGTACCTTCTGCTATAAGGTGATGCCGTTCGGACTGAAGAATGCCGGGGCAACCTATCAATGTGCCATGGTAGCTTTGTTTCATGATATGATACACCATGAGATCGAAGTCTACGTAAACTACATGATAGCCCATTCACAGACAGAAGAAGAACACCTCGACCATCTGCAAAAGCTGTTTGTCAGATTGAAGGAGTATAAGCTCAGACTGAATCCTAGCAAGTGCACTTTTGGAGTCAGGTCTGGTAAACTTTTGGGATTTATCGTCAGAAACAAAGGCATTGAGGTTGATCCTGCTAAATTCAAAGCTATACAAGAAATTCCTGCCCCCCGTAATGAAAAGGAGGTTAGTGGTTTCTTGGGACGCTTAAACTATATCGCAAGGTTCATCTCTCACCTGACATCTACCTGTGAGCCAATCTTCAAGCTGTTGAAGAAAGATCAGATAGTTGATTGGAACAATGATTGTCAAGCTAATTTTGATAAGATCAAGGAGTATTTGATGGAACCTCCTATCTTGATGCCACCCGTTGAAAGAAGGTCGTTAATCATGTATCTGACTGTTTTGGATAACTCAATGGGGTGCGTACTGGGCCAACATGACGAGTCTGGCCGAAAAGAGCATGCCATTTATTACCTTAGCAAAAAGTTTACCGACTGTGAGACTCGCTACTCACTGCTCGAGAAAACTTGTTGCGCTTTGGTATGGGTTGCTCGCCGGCTAAGGCAGTATATGTTGACTCATACCACTTTGCTGATTTCCAAGATGGATCCGATCAAGTATATCTTCGAGAAGCCTGCTTTATTTGGAAGAATCGCTAGATGGTAAATGATCCTGACTGAGTATGATATCCATTATACTACCCAAAAAGCTATAAAGGGGAGTGTACTAGATGACCATCTAGCTCATCAAGCCGTCGAAGATTACCAATCTATGAGATTCGACTTCCCTGACGAGGACATCATGACATTGGACAACATTAAAGGTAAAGGACCGTATGACGGACCTGAACAAGGATCCCGATGGACCCTGTACTTTGATGGTGCTTCAAATGCACTTGGCAACAGTATTGGTGCGGTACTTATTTCTCCGGAAGGTTGCCATACACCCTTCACTGCCTGACTTTACTTCAGCTGTACCAACAACATGGCTGAATATGAAGCTTGTATCTTTGGTCTCAAGGCTGCTATTGACTTGGGAATCAAATCTTTGATCATATTTGGGGACTCGGCTTTGGTTATCAGTAAAATCAAAGGATAGTGGGACACTAAACATCCTAATCTTATCCCATACAAAGAACATGTCCTGACATTGTTGCCTCATTTCGAGCAGATTACCTTTGAGCACTTCCCGCGAGAAGAAAGTCAGATAGAAGATGCTCTGGCTACAATGTCTTCCATGTTTAAACTCAACTGGGATAATGAGGCTCCCAAAATCACCATCGAGTGAATGGTCGAACCTGTGCACTGTCATGAGATTAATACCGAAGAAGTAGTGGAACAACCCTGGTTTCATGAAATCAAAAGGTATCTCCATACTCGAGAATACCCTGAAGGAGCTTCAGTAAATGACAAAAAGTTCTTAAGGAGATTTGCTGCCAAGTTCTTCCTGAGCAATGGTATCCTTTATAAGCGCAACCATGATTATGTTCTACTTCGTTGTGTGGACAAGGTTGAAGCAGAGTTGATCATGACTGAAATACATAGTGGCACCTTTGGCACCCACTTGAGCGGACATACAATGGCTAAGAATATTCTAAGGGAAGGCTACTACTGGTCTACCATGGAAGCTGATTGTCATCAACATTCCCGTACTTGTCACAAATTCCAAGTCTACGCTGACAAGGTACACATCCCTCCAGTTCCTCTCAATGTTCTAACATCTCCTTGGCCATTCACAATGTGGGGAATTGACATGATTGGAGAGATCAAGCCTACGGCATCCAATGGACATCGCTTCATCTTGGTCGCTATCGATTATTTTACCAAGTGGGTCGAAGCAGCTTCCTACGTCTCTGTTACAAAGAATATGGTTGCCCGCTTCATCAAGCAGAATCTCATATGCCGGTATGGTATCCCTGACAAGATTATCACGGACAACAGTACAAATTTGAACAACACTATGATCACCGCTCTGTGCGAGCAGTTCAAGATTTATCATCACAATTCATCTCCCTATCGGCCAAAGATGAACGGTGCTATTGAAGCTGCGAACAAAAACATCAAGAATATCATTCAAAAGATGACAATCACCTACAAAGACTGGCATGAGATGTTACCGTTTGCTCTACACAGATATCGTACCACGGCGCGTACTTCAACTGGGGAAACCCCCTTCTCTTTGGTATATGGCATGGAGGCTGTTTTACCCATGGAAGTTCAGATTCCTTCCTTAAGGATTATGAAGGATACTGGTTTGAGTGAAGACGATTGGATTCAGACCTGGCTTGACCAACTTAATTTGACCGACGAGAAGCGACTTACTGCTGTTTGTCATGGTCAGACGTATCAAAAACGGATGATCAAGGCTTTCAACAAGAAAGTCAGACATCAGGTATATCAAGTCGGAGATCTTGTAATCAAGCGGATCATCTTGTCGCAAAGTGATCCCAGGGGAAAATGGACTCCTACTTACGAAGGACCATTTACGATCAAGAATATCTTTTCTGGTGGGGCAATGATTCTGACCACCATGGACGGTGACGACTTGCCGCACCCTGCAAACACATACATAGTCAAAAGATACTACGCATAAACGACCCGACAAGTTGAAAACCCGAAAGGGCGACTTGGGCAAAAATGGGCATCCCGGTGAATCGAAAACCCGAAAGGGCGGTTCAGGCAAAAATTAGGGATAAACAAAAAATCTATACACCCAGCAAGTTGAAAACCCGAAAGGGCGACTTGGGCAAAAAAGGGTTTCCCGGTGGATCGAAAACCCGAAAGGGCGATTCAGGAAAAAGTTATGGAATTAAAGCGTATGACTATGTCTCGTCGGTTCACTTTAAGGACAATCTCTTCACCAACAAGCTCCAAGCTTCTGATCAATCCAGTCATCCGCGAACGAGGCAACGAATGGACAAGATATTCAGAGTTGTGAAGGCTATAGCAGAATGGGAACCCCATGGAATTGTTACACATAGCCATCTTTCCTTTTGTATAAAAATTTTCAATTTTTTCGACAACATTCTCTTACTAGGATGTCTGTCTCCTTTGTACAAAAATACTTACAAAGTTAATACAAAAATACTTCAAAGTGAAGAAATTTGCCTGCCTTTCCTTTCTTTTACACTTATGTTTTATTTGAAAACGTCCAATGTTTTGTTAAATAGGCATATGAATTTGAATATAATCACTGCTTACAAATAAAACGAAATTGAGAAAGGATAATTACTGGTAGTTCGAAAGTATAGGAAAACGTCTTTAGGCTATTCCAAAAATCCCCTACAGTAGGTCATTCAGGTCCTCAACAAAGCTAAAACCTTGGAGTATATATCCCCAGCGGAATTAAATTTCAAGATCCCCAGTGGAGCCATAGTATTATAAACTTTCTTCCCCAGCAGAACCAGGGTATTCTAAACTTTATCCCCCAGCGGAATTAAGTTTCAAAGTTTCCATCAGAGTTAAGTCTCTAAACTCCCGATTCCCAGTGGAGCCCGAAAACCCTGAAATACATATCCTCAGCGAAGCTAGAATACTCTAAACCTTCTTCCCCAACGGAGTTAAATTTCCAACTATCAATCCCCAGCGGGAACCATTCAGTTTTCCCCAACTTCCCCAGCAGGTTATCATAGAAGTCTGAGAATCAACCAGATAATAGTTAACTTTTTGTATTATCCCCAACTAGGAAATTATCCAGTAGATTGACATACAACCCAAGCTCCTGAGTTCCCCGGCAGAATAAACACTCTCCCCACAGAGTTATTTCCCAACAGAACAAAGATTCTAGTTCCTATTTCTCCATTTGAAGCCTCCCGGGTTTTAATTCATCAGTAGAGATCTTCAGAGTTTTGCTTATTCCCCAGGAAAGTCATGAAGGATTCTCATTCCCCACAGAAGTTGTCAAAGCTCTTGTTAATCCCCACGAGTCACCAAGGATTTACAATCCCCAACAGTGGTCCCAGGATTTCTCATTCTCAACAATCAAAGATTTTTGGAATCCCCAACATCGGTCAAGAATTTACTTTCCCCGACAGCAGTCAAAGATTTCATTATCTCCAGTCATCAAGGATTTATTTTCCTCAGCAAGACGGCTAATCAACTTACATGCACATCCATTACATTCATATATCATAAACATTGATGGAACACGTTTTATTGCATCATACATATCATGCAACATAACTTTGTGTTTTAGCTAATATTTTACCCTTTTCAGGATAAGATTAAAAGACTATCGTTAACAACTATTCAGAGATTTTAGATACAATATGGATACACCCCAGACACGGAGGTCATTCTACTACTCATTCAGACTTCAGCAATCCGATACAGACTAGATACGCTCCAGACACGGAAGCTATTCTATTTCTCATTCAGATTCAACTATCAACTTCAAGTTCAGATACACTCCAGACACAGAAGTCATTCTGTCACTTGTCCGGATCCCAGTTACAGTACGGATATACTCCAGACACGGAAGTTATTCTGCTACTCATACAGATCTCAACTTCATACACAGTCCAGATACGCTCCAAACACGGTTTCCATTCTGTCACTCATTCAGAATTTATCCCCAACACATAGATGCTCCATACACAGATGTTTCTCTGTTACCCATTCAGAATACAGATACACTTCAGACACGGCAGTCATTATGATATTCATTCAACAATCAAATACAGTTACAGCTCGGATACACTCCAGACTCGGACGCCATTCCCTTGCTCATACAAACCCAGTCTCCAGATACGACTCAGATACGTTCCAGACACGGACACCATTCTGATGATCATTCTACTGATCTTCAACAAACAAGTCTTGGATGGAATCTTTAAGCCCATCTCCAGCAAGATTCTACCATCTCCAAATGGAATCTTTAAGCCCATTCCCCCAGGTACATTTTTTTACGAGTGCAAATTTACAGGCACTCTAGTGTCCAATCCTCTTTTAACTTCGAGTCACAAAAGGCAAACTTGCCAATCTAACTCTTCAGGTTCAAGAAGATTGAACAGGGGAAACTGTTGTACCCCAAAATTTCCCCTCTCATTTTATCAACATTTCTCATCACAATACTCTTGGAACTCAAGATCAAGCCAGGGTTTGCTCTGCTCAAGACATCTCCTTGCACTGTTGACCTAAATTAGGGTTTGAGTTTGCACAAGGATTTTTGGACCTTCAATGCTCAAAGTTACTTTCATACTTCATGTTGGACCCTTAAGTTTGTCCATACCAAGTTTCAAGCCTTGAATCAAATTTTTGCCCAGTCAATTGGACAGTTGACCTAGAAATCAGTTGTATTGGGGAAAAAGTCAATTGTGGCCAATTTATAGTCAAACCTCACAAATTTTGACCCACATCAACATTATGAACTCATATTAACCATTTGATCAAGTTTGTACCACAATTCCACAAGGAATTTGATCAGATCACCAAAAGGGCAAAATGGTCATTTTTAGGGTTTTGACTGTACAAGGCAATTTTTGACTGTTTCATCTAGCCAATGGCAAATTAAGCTCAACCGTGGACTCAAGGACTCAATGGAAACATCTTGACTTATTCAACAAGTTCAAAAGATCTCAAATGCATGGGATTGACAGATGAATTTTTCAGTCACTGATCAAAATTTGACTGTACACTGAAAAGTCAAACTTTGACTTTTTGGTTAAAATCAAGTGCCAAGGGTCATTTTTCATCAAGATGTGTCAAATTATGAAACTTGTTCATCAAGAAACCCAAATTTTCAAATTAGGGTTTGAAATTGAAAATTTTCATAACTTAGAAATTTTCTAAGTTATGAAATTTTCTTGATTTTCCTAACTTTGTCCCACATTTTCACCATGATGAAATTGGATTCAAACAAAACTTACAACATGAAACTTGTAGTCCTCCACAAAGTCTAAAACTTTTATTCACAAAGTTTTCTCAAAAGAAGATTGGATCTCAAGTTATGATTTTTGGAACAAGGGTCCCTAAAACTTTTAACTTAAAGAAATTTTTCCCTAGTTTAGGCAGGATTTTAACCTATCTTCTTGGCCATTTTTCACATAGTTCCACTTGGAGTCTCAAGTTGCATTTCAAAGATCGATTATAGAGCATGTTGCAAGATTTCCAAATTATCCAAGAACTCCTCAAACACATTTGTGGTTAGGGAGAATCGAATGCTTGAAGTTGGCAAAAACTCACTTTGTATCCATGGCAAATTCACTTTCATACAAGTTGCATTTTCAAACCAGCATGATTTGTACTAGTTTGAAGGCCTCTAAACCATTTTAAAATCCTTAATTGAATGCAAATCCACTGAGCTAATGCATTATCTTGGCCATTTGGATATTGCACACAAAACTAATCCTTAATTAGAAAAAGGTACATTTCTATTTTGGAAAAGGTATGCTTTATGTCAAAACATGATCTTTGAAGCATAGGGCCAAGATCTCAGAAGCCAAATCAAATCCACAAATTCCAGCAACCAAGAGGATTGTGTGCAGCATATTAGATGGCTTGTACAGGCCTACATTGACAACTTCCATATCTTTGCTTCAAAAATAAGAAATTGTCCAAAACACTTGCCAACTTGCAAACCAGCCATTGTTCACTTAGACAAACATTACAAACAACTTTCACACAACCCTTTGAGCAAGAAACACGAGTACTTGAGCCTTAAAACCTCCCATAGCCAGAAATCACTCTTCTTTGGTAAAACAGGGCAGGTGCTGCAACTTGAGTGCCATAGCTCATTTGGCTCGTGCGTTTTGCCCCTTTTTGCTTCAAACACATTCCATTCACCTCACTCAAGCTATCCCAAACCTCCATTGCCAACTGTAACTCCATTTACAGTGTTCACCATTTTCATTTCAAGCTTATGCAGGTTGAGTTCTAGAGGCTGATTCAGGGACTTTCAAGGCAAGCTAGTTATTGGAAAAGATCAAGTGAAGTTCAGGCAAGGTACCAGACACCTCAAAACTTGTTAAGAAGCACTGCATTGCCCTACACGAATCCAACTGAAACAGGTTTTTCATCACTTTCTATCTCTCTATTTAGGAACATTTAGCTTTAGGTTTGTGAATGAAAAATGTAGTATTCAATGCCATGAATCTGTACATATGCTCAGTTTTCATTTATGTTAAGTGTGCTAGGAGAATTTCATCCATGAACATGCTAAAAAAGTTAGGTTAGATTTTGGGGCCAGAGAAATTCTCTCTGGTCTTTGAGAGTTAGGATTAATGCTTTATATGGTTAGGATCGTATTGAAATTCTCTACAAGTTTGATGTTGTGAGTTTTGGCAAAAGATCACGTTTCTAGGATATCCAAGTTTGAACCAGGCGCGCGCGCGTTTGACAATTGCTGGAGGTTGAAGATGAAGGCTTGGGCTGGGCCTGACCAATTCTGCTTCTAACACCCCTCTTTTCAGTTTCACACCCCCTGGCCCAATTTCTTATATTTTTGCATTTTTGCATTTTTGTTTTCTTTTCTGACTTTGTTATTTTATTTCTAAATATAATAAATGCTCAAAAAATATTTTCATAATTTTTTTAATTTATTTGGCATTTTATTCTAATTTTTTTCTAACATTAAAAGTATTTAAATATTCTTTTATATTATTAAGACTTGAAAAATATTTACATTTTATACTTTTATTTTTGTTCTTTACTTTTATTTATATTAAAAATATTTTCTTGAATATATTTTATTTTTGTGCATATTTTATTTTATTTTGTACATATTTAATTTGATTAATATACACATAATAAATATATATACTTTTATTTTATTAAATACTTAGAATAAAAACACAAAAATATTACATTTTATTTTTTATTATTAAAAAATACATTTTTTAAGTATATTTCATGTTTACACATATTAATATATTTTTTGTATATAAATAATATAATATATTATTTTCTTAAAGGAATTAGGGTTTACCCTAAAATAAATAAAATTAATCTTTCTTTATTTATTTCTTTATACTTTTTTTATATTAAAAATACTTTACATACATAAACAAATAAAAACTTCTTTTTGCATAATACATCTTATTTAATATTTATTTATTTTGTTTATTTAAATATTGTACATTTAAATATTGATGCATTTGAGATTCAATTTGGATGTAATAGTAAATTAGGGTTTATATTCTTGTCAAATACCCCCCATTCAAAATTGTACCCCCATCCCCATAATCATGTTGTAATAGCTTAGAACTTTAAATTATCGCATTTTACGCTTTCAATTATGCCATGATTAGAGAATTAGGGTTTGTATGCAAAATCAAAATCAACAAATAGTTTGGCCTAATCAAAGAGAAAAATGCATGAAAAACAAACACAATGCACACTTGCACCCTTAGGGTTACAATCCACTTGTTGCCTTCAAAAATGGGACATGGTATGTATGTTGAGTACTTTGGAAAAACAAAAACAAAACAAAAGATCATATTCCCTCGATGACGCTATCTTGGTTACCTAAACAAAATGATCAAATACCTCAATAAAAATTGCCAAAGATACTTGACACAATTGCTATCATGGTCTTTACGATGACCCGCGCCTGTCCCATTTAAAATCCTAACACAAGGTTGTTCACCAAATACAATGTTGAAACAACATTGTTAAAAGGGTTAAAAACATAAGAAAGATCTTTGAGTAAAATAGGGTAGATAGCTCTTAGTTACTTGATCAAAAGCTTGCAAAAAACATCCTTGTTATTTTCAAACACACTTCACAACACGATTCTCAAAACAAACTTTCAAACATTGAAATCTTTTCAAAAGACAAAAACACCTTTGTATACATTCAAATAAGAATCATTACAAAGGTTGCCACAACAATGGCCTCTTTTCAAAACATCTTTCAAAACCACACACAAAGCACCATTTCAAACAATTTAAGAGCACCATTTCAAACAATTGAAAAGCAAAGCAAGTGATCTAAACAAGTAACTAAGAGCCCATGGATAACCATGGATGAAAAGGGTGCTAGCACCTTCCCTTTTCATAATCTACTCCCCGGACCCAAGAAAACATCTCAAAGGTCTTTCCTGTGCTTTTTGACCTTTCCTTAGGATAAAATAAAAAGTCGGTGGCGACTCTTGCTAAACCGAAACATTTGCAAACACAAACGAAAAATCCCAAGTCAGTTCTCCCACTGTATCACAGAGACCAACTCATAGATGTGAATGCTATCAAAATCTTCCTTTCTCGTAACCCTGTGCCAACTTTGCTCGGACATTTTGCATTCTCTTCACACTCGCACCATGAGAAGGAGATGGGCTCTTATGTGTCGCATATCGTTGCTGTCTAGGTGGTTTATTTTGCACCTTCATCGGTCAGTATTGAAGAATGAATAAGGCTTGAGGTGGTCTCAAAGGATGATGTCATTCTCCCATTCGGATATTTATTGGTGTTCCTGGTCTCTGGAAGATGTTACTATCCTTAAATGCTGTGGGGAATTCCCTAATGTTCCACTTCTTGGAATTAGGCGAGGTATCACTTACAACCTTTCTCTTAATCTACGACAATTTGGGTATGCTCGAAGAGATAGTCCCCATGACACACTCATCCATGGTATTGTATTCGACTATGAGAATGATGTTCAAGGTTATCGTCAAAGGTTTGTGCGAGCTTAGGGAATGGTAAACAAGGTTGATAGCAAGACTTTGGGACACAAGAACTCCATCCCTTTTGAGCATTATCTTAAATGGGTGCGATCTCGTGCTAAAAATCTCATGATGCCATATCCAGCTATCCTACCAATAGTTATGGAGACCATTGCCGAAGGGTATATTCCTTATACCATTCTCCATCCTGACATGCCTACGATCTCAAAGAATTGTAGAAGTCGTAGATTCAACTCAAGGGAGAACGAGACACCTTTGAAGCTTAATTATATGCAAGCGAGAAGAAAGTGTTAGACCTCACAAAGAAACTTCATGATGAGCAAAGTCTGAATGCCTACATCGACACAAAGAGGAAGCGCCCGTGGGATACTTGAGTCTTTTGTTTTAGGAATTCATTTTGTTATCTCTTTGAGGCCTTTTGCTTTTTCCATTGTAATCCCAAGGGGAAATCATAATTTTTGAAATTATTAATGTAATTATTGTTTTTGTTTCCTTTTTGGCTAGCAAATTTAAATCTCCTGAGGTCCTTGAAAATCTTACATCCACATATCATGGATCATTTCATAAGCAAGTTTTTCGATACAAGTTTCCTCATCTATTTACTATTTATTTCAGTATAAGATGGCTCTCGAGCAAATCGTCAAAGATCTGTAAACTCAACACGCACGGTTTCAAGAGGCTGTCCTAAACCTAGCCAAAGGTCAACAAGAGATGATGGCGCTTCTCGTCACAAAGAAGAAGACTAAGAAGAGGGATGTTATCAACATGGGAAGGAGGTTCAAAGGTCCTACCCGACAGACTCAAGCAAATGTTGTCTCCTCCGAAGAAAACGACAATTAAGACAAGGATGTTAGAAGCACCAGAGCTAGGGGTGGAAATAACTTGATTTATGAGGACGAAGACTATTCTGAAGAGCAGTATCCACCAGCGGATGAGAAATACAAACAGCTAGAAGACCGACTTAAGGCTGTAGAGATCCAAACAGTGACTATTTTGGACTTTGGAGACTTAGGTCTGATCCCTGGGGTGGTCATTCCCCAAAAATTCAAGGTCCCAGTCTTCGCCAAGTATGATGGGATCTCCTATCCCAAGTTGCATTTGAGGTATTATGTCCGCAAGATTTAACCACACACCGCCGATAGGAAGTTATGGGTTCATTTCTTCTAAGAAAGCTTATTTGGAACATAATTGGAATGGTTCAATCAACTTGATGGAACCAATATCCACACATGGGAGGATTTGGCTGTTGCATTCTACAAACAATACTGTTGTACCCCAAAATTTGCCCTCCCATATTTCTCAAGACATGTCAAGAATGATCTTCAAGTTGCTCAAGATGACTCAAGAGTTGGACAGTTAAGTCACCTCCTAAGGCAGTCAAGTCAAAATTAGGGTTTTGTGTTGCATCAAGGTCCTCACATCCAAATGACCTCAAGTGTTCCCCAATGTCCTAATATGTTCTTAAGTTCATCCATGCCAAATTTCAAGCCTTGCAGAGGAAGTTTGGTCAGTCAATTGCTCAAGAGGCCCAAAAATCGACTGTGCTAGGGCAAAAGTCAATTGTGTCCCAAATACAGTCAAACCTTAATATTTTTTGTCAACATTATCATTTTGAAGGATAATTCATCATTTGATCAAGGTTTGATCATGATTCATCAAGGATTGCTCAAGATTCAAAAGTTGCTAAATTAGGGTTTTGTAGGAAAAGTCAACTCAACTTTGACCAAGCATAACTTTCTCACACTTTATGATAAATGACCCATCCAAATCTCATTTTGAATAGGATTCAATTTCCTACAATCCATCTTCACACCCCAAGATCAATAAATGCTCTCACAAAAAGTTACAAATTTGGACATTATAGGTCATTTTTGAAAGTCAACAAAAACACCTTTTTTGCCAAAGCTTATAACTTGAGCATGGAACATAAAAATGAGATGATACGAAAAGGTTTGATTAGAGGACATCTCAAGGTTTCTAAAAAGTCAAAGAACACTTCCAAAAGTTCAAAATTGAAGAAGTTATGCATTGTTGAAGTTGGGAATTTTTCCAAAATTGCCTAAAGTCAACTATCCTCAAACCTCCAATTTTTGACAAAAGGGCCCACTTTTTCCACTTGATATAGTCTTGTATTGCCACACACGTGTCCCATACTTAATTTCATGACCATTCATTTATTTTTCTATTTTATTTTATTTTTATTGATTTAATTCATTTTAAATCAATATTAAATCAAATAAAATCTAAAAATTGATGTAAAGGGATCTTTGTGATTTGTACAACTTGCAATTATCATTATTCACTCAATCAAATCGCATCATGGCTCATTCAAGCATAAAAAAATCAGATATTGCCTATATTTGGAAATATGGTTATGGTGATCAAAATCAAATCCTAATTCTTCAATGCACATGGATATTGGCCCATATTTTGACCTAGAATCATTCTATTATATGCAAGCAAGCCTCACAAACCTAGAACACGCATAGAGGACTGCAGAAACGGCCAGAAGAATTGGAGAAAAAAGCTTGAAAACCTTGGATCTAAAATTGCACTTAGAGACCTTTTCAGGATCAAACAAAGGTTCCAATCGCTTCCTTGGACCTCACTGAAGCAGTACCAATCATTATTGTGTGCTCTCCTGCCTCCAAAAGACATGTAAGTATCACTCTGAACCGCCATATTCATGGAACCGTGAAGCTCCAATCTTGCATCATTCTTTAAAATAATTGCATATTTGAACTCCTGACATCATTTGCAAAGTTTCTGTATTATTCAATTTCATTCTTAGGCCCTGTATCATGATGCTCGAACCTAGGGTTCTCGTTCTTGTTTTTTAGGAGTTTCTTATGCAGGATAAATTGAGACAAACAATGGTTATAGGAATGATGAGGAGGCAGAGACGAACATGTCTATGTTCTTGAATAGCATTTTCATGGCCTGGAGCGAGTTTTAGAACCATCCCACGAAACGTCCTGCGGATAAAAATCCGCAGGTAAATAACCAGGGTTGCGTTGAAGAAGATGATGGCGTGTCTTTGTGTCATTGGTTCATTCGAATCAGTGGCGCGCTTTTTTTATTTTTGCAGGCTTAGTGTTTTGTTTCTTTATATAATATTATTTTCTTATTACAATAACAAAGAGATGCAGTTGGTTGAGTGGTAAGCGCGTTGGCATATGAGTATTGGAACCTCGGTTCGAATTCCAGGTCCCCCAAAACCTTGTTGTATTTTGTCTTCAGGTATTCATATGCATTTCTCAAGGGATGGACCACCATGCGCTTGCAGATCTTCAATGCTATCTGGCTCATGAAGCAGATCCAATGGCCTAGATTGGGAGACTACGATGGTCTCAAGTCAATGCACGCCTAGCAAATCCAAAAAAGTCCAACAGGCTGAAGCGTTTTGGGCCCAAAAATTGCAATTCACACTCCTTTTTCAAGCCCAGCACCCCCTTGAGTTTGTATCTTTATTTTATTTTCTTTTCACTATTTCTATTTTATTATTATTATTATTTTAATTAACCAATTAACTAATTAAATTTTTTTCATAAAAAAATCAGAAAACAAAAAAATATTTTTATTTAAATTCCATTAATATTATTATTTATTTTTGTAAATAAAATTAACCAATTAATTTAGTTTTAATTAGGTTCAATTTCAATATATTTTGCATTAAATTAAAATCAATATAGAATTAGGGTTTTTTAAATATTTTTAACCATTTTTTTTATTTCCTTAATTAAAATAAAAAACTCAAAAATATTTTCTTTTAATTAATTAATTATTAGTTTAGACTTAATTCTTAAATCAAAAATAACAAAAAAATATGCTTTATTTAATGAAAAAAGGGTCAAAACCCTAGGACACTCCGATTCAATTTTTCCCACGCGCATATTATTTTTGATCCATATATTGTAATTGCTCCGAGGATGTAATAGTTTTTAAACTTAGGATTTATTTATTTATCGCTTTTATTTACTTTTCGCAATTTAATTTTCAAGGGTTTGTTTTTGGCGATGTAAATACCTGACGCCTTGTAATAACTTAGATTTATTTTCCGCAATTTATATTCTGCAACTATTAACTGTTAGATGTTTGAATAATAGGCTATGCATGACAAGATCAATTTTTAACTTAAAATCAACAGTAGCTCACCATGACATGTACAAAGATAATATAACTGAAAAAACAATACACTCGCACATGGTCATTGAGTATAGGATGTTTTAGAGGTCGCCCTCTTGTCCAAAGATCATAAGTTTCCTCGAAATGGTTGCCTCGGATAAAAATGATCTAAGACATTAGGGTTACCGCTAAGGCATCCTAACATTGCTTTAGTGACCACACGTCCCTTAATCGAATTGACCCGAAAACTCCAACGACGGTGCTACCCACTCATCCATAGTGGGCTAGCATTGTCTAAAGGACATTTGCACAGTTTAACTCCTTTTTGAGTAGATAGATGTTCTTAAGTACTTGCTCCTTTTAAAAAACAAAACAAACTTTTCACACTTACACCCCTTTTAAAACAAAAACTCTTTTCAAACCCACAAACACAAAGAAAAGCAAACTTTTGAAAACATAGTAAGCAAGTACCTAAGAGCCCGTGGATAACCACAGATAGAAAGGGTGCTAACACCTTCCCTTTCTATAATCTACCTCCCGAACTCGAGAAACTTCTCAAAAAGGAATTTTTCTGTGCTTTTGTCCTTTCCTTGTTGGATAAAATAAAAGACGGTGGCGACTTTTGCTTACCGCGACATTTTGCGAAAACAAACGCAAACGCGAACCAGCATTCTAAAATAGTCAGTTCTATTCCCACCAATCACAGAACTGGCGACTCTACTGGGGAATAATCTTAGTGAGGTATACCTTAGGATTAGATCATTGTGTTTTCAATTGTATGCTTTGTATGCTTTAATTTTGTGGGCTTGTATCGGAGTTCTATAGATCCTAACCCGGATCTGGGGGTACCCTTTTTAGGTAAGTAGAAATAAACTGTGAGGGATCTGTCAGGTGTAGACCGACACGGATGAAGAAGTAGCTACGTTGGTGTGGCACCTTGGTCTGTACCGATATCCCTTGTGTTGGAACGAGGAGAATATGGGTCTTTTAAGGAGTCATTAAGCACCAACTGACCTTAGAACCTTAAATTGACCAACTTGGCCATAGAACAGTAGCAGTATGCTACACTCATTGAGACTAAACTCTCGCGATGATTCCGGCCGCAAGAAAAGGTTGCTAAACTGGAATTATGACCGATTGAGGGTAGTCAGTGATATTGAGATCCTCTAGAACCCGGTTACTATTTTTAGGACATGTCTTAACCAACTGAACTGAAAGAGGGTAGTACCTAAGCTTCATGCCAGCCTGAAATCTAAGGGCTCTTTTGTGTGACTTGTGTGCCTTTACCATGTTTTCCTTTTGTGGATACTTATGGTGTGCCTTTACCATGACATCATGACATCATAGCATTGCATACATTTTGCATAAGGACTAACCTATTTCAAAGACAAGAGGGTTTCATCTTTCCTCTATTTTGTAGGTCATCATGATGCCCATGCGTAGGAATACTATCCGGATCAACTTTGTTCAAGTACCTACCCTGCTTAAAGATCTGGTTGTCAGGATTCCAGACACTACTTCCTTCATCAGAAGGCATGGATCTCTTCTCAGTTTGGTCACCTCGAAGTTGGACGAACAAATGATGAGTGTCCTGGTCCAGTTTTATGATCCACTATACCATTTCTTCACCTTTCAAGACTTCCAGCTGGTTCCTACCCTGGAAGAATTCTCTGAGCTGCTTGGTATCTCCGTCCTGGAACGGACTCTGTTTACTGGTTGGGAAAAGACTCCTAAGCCCGAGGAAATTGCTGCAGCCCTCCAATTGACCAAGGAGGAGGTAATGGCCAACTGGGAGACTAGAAGTGGAGCTAAGGGTTTTCTGGCTAAGTTTTTGGTCGACAAAGCTAATTACTTCTCGGACAGCTTAGACTTCAAGGCGTACGAGGATATTCTGGCCCTCTTGATTTATGGTCTGGTATTGTTTCCGAATTCTAACACTTTTGTTGGTATTAATGCCATAAAAATCTTCATCTCTCAGAATTCGGTACCCACTCTCTTGGGTGATATGCTTCATCAGCTCTATGCACGTACTGCCCGAAAGCGGGGAACGTTGATGTGCTGTGTTCCTTTATTGTCGAGGTGGTTTATTTCGCACCTCCCTAAGCCCGTACTGAAGAACAAAGAAGGAATGGGCTGGGCTTATAGGGTGATGTCTCTTACTAATGATGACATTATCTGGACTCTCAAAGGTATGGAGGAGGTGACTGCCATTGATCGCTGTGGAGAGTATCCTAATGTTCCATTGATCGGACTCCATGGAGGGATTTCTTACAACCCATGCTTAGCTCTCCATCAGTTTGGAAGAGCCAGAAGAGAGGGGCCTCATGAGATGTTGATGCCTCATTTCATTTTTGATTTTCAGGGAGATATCGACGAGCTGCGTCGTAAATTCATAAGGGCTTGGGACAGAGTTCACCGATCTGACCCACATGAGTTAGGACCAAATACTTCTCTGCCAATGGAGCCATACCTCATATGGGTCCGCATCCGTGCCCAGAAGCTAGGTATGCCATATGAAGCTGTCAGGCCGGTTACTCTTGAAGTTGCTAATGAGGAGGGGGTTCCTCCAACTATCCTCCAACCTCATATGCCCACTGATATTGGGACACTGAAGAGGTCCTGGATGCAGTTGAGGGATGAATGGGATTCATACCGGGAGAGGTTCAATGAACAGGAGCAGAAGATCCAGAAGCTGACCAGACAGTTGGAGAACGAGCGGATCCTGAATGATTATGTCCGCACTGAGAAGAAGAGACCATGGGAGCATTGATGGACTTTTGATGATTTCTTTTACAGTTTTCATTTACTTTTCAGTATTTCCATTCTTGTAACGCCTAAGGGCAATTTGTTGAACAATTTAAAAGTTAAAATCTAACAAAGTGTGTTTCCTTTCTTGTTTACAAATTTGAATCCCGATTGTCTTTGAAATCCTAAATCATACTCATCTCATCCCATGCATCTCATAAACAGGTACCCTTTACAGGTCTCTTATCTTCTTCGCTGTTTATTTTAGCAATCACCATGTCTGCCGAACCTTCAACTGAGCAAGCTATCAAGGCCCTCCAGGCCCAGAATGCCCAATTTCAAGAGCTGTTCATGAATCTGGCTAAGGGCCAGCAGGACCTGAAGACTTTGATTCTGAAAGAGAAGAAGAAGAAGAAGAAGAGGACCATCTTGTTCAATACTAGACGCAGGTTTGGAAACGGGTTGCAGAATGAAGTTGACCTGACCACCTCATCTGGAGGGAAAGATAGTCCACAAGAAAGGAGGGCTCCTAGCCCTATGGTCTCCGACAACAAGATGGACTATGATGAAGAACAGTATCCTCCTGCTGAGGATAAGTACAAACAGCTGAAAGACCGTTTGAGCGCTATGGAAATACAGAAGGTGCCCGGTCTGGACTTCGAAGATCTGGGTCTATCATCTGGGGTGGTGATTCCCCATAAGTTCAAGGCACCTGCCTTTGCCAAGTATGACGGAGCTTCTTATCCAAAGCTGCACCTACGGTCATATGTGAGGAAGATCCAACCGTACACTGTTGATAAGAACTTGTGGATCCATTTCTTTCAAGATAGTCTCTCAGGGACTCAGCTTGAGTGGTTCTATCAGTTGGACGGAGCCAGTATTCGTAGCTGGGAAGATTTGGCTACTGCGTTCTATAGGCAGTATCAGTACAACTTCGACCTTGCTCCTACGCGTACCCAACTCCAGGGTATGTCAATAGGAATGGGTGAAGGATTTAAAGAATATGCTCAGAAATGGAGAGACCTTGCCGGAAGGGTGCAACCACCTTTGGCTGATCTTGAACTTGTTGACATGTTTTTAGGGACCCTGTCTGGTCCATTCTTTAACCATCTGATTGGAAGCTCTTCAGCTAGGTTTCCAGATCTTATTTTGACTGGTGAGAGGATTGAAGCTGGTATTAAGGCTGGGAAGATACAGAAGTGTGCCTCATCGAGCACTGAGAAGAAACCGTTTAAGAAAGAGTCTAGTGCTGTCTATAGTTCGAGAAAACAGAATAGACCTGAAAACCGCCAAGTTGTCAATGCGGTTGTTATTTCAAAACCTGCTGGTGCTCCTCAGCATCACAACCAACAAAGGGACGAGAGACCTCGAAGGCAATTCACCCATCTCAGCATGACTTTGTCTCAGATTCTTCCACAGTTGCTGAAGACCAATCTGGTGACTATAAAAGAAGCTCCAAAGAATTCAAATACAATGTTACCAAGGTATAACCCTAACGCCCGCTGCGCTTATCACTCAGAGCCCGGGGCATAATACAGATGATTGTTGGGCTTTGAAGAATAAGGTCCAAGACATGATTGATGCAAAGGAGATTGAGTTTGAGGCGCCCGAGAGGCCTAATGTTGTGACTGCTCCCATGCCCAAGCATGGAGTAAATGCTGTAGAGGAAGACTTGTTTGTAGTTTCCGTGGATGATATCGTTACCCCTCTGATGACTATCAAGAAGAACCTGTTGCTAGCCGGTTTATTTCCGGGCTGTGGCGAAGGTTGCCATATGTGTTCTATTTCACCTACTGGTTGCCCATTTCTGAAGTCAGGTATCCAAAACCTGATGGATAATAAGGAGATTCTGTTTGAGAAAATTGCTATTCCTTCCATTCCTACTGAAGAAGTTGCCATCATTACCATTTTCGACAATTCTTCCAAGGCTCCCTCGAGGAAGCCTGTTAGAATTACATCTATTCCGAAGATCGCACCTGTAATTATCATTGTTCCGGGGCCCATTCCCTACACCTATGATAAAGCTGTCCCTTAGCACTATGGGGCTGATGTTTATGTTCTTGGAGTTAAGCAAGAGTTGGATGTTGATACCGGCGTCAGCGACATTACTGGGCCTGCTAAAGTCACCCGCAGCGACAGACTTTTCTCACCTGATATTGTTCCACCAACTATCCGAAGACCTGTTATCATTACACCTGCAAGTGTACCTACTGCCATTCCTGATCAAGTTCCTAGTCCTACCCCTGTCGCCGAGTCATCTAACGCTCGGGGTAGAGGGGTCACCACTGATGTGCCTGTCCATACGGAGGCACCGAAGACTATTACTGTTGAAGCTTCCAAACAGGAGGTGGAAGAGATTCTGAAGATTATTAAGAAGAGTGATTATAACGTAGTTGAGCAGCTGGGGCAAACCCCATCCCAAATTTCTATGTTGTCATTGCTGTTGTGTTCAGAGGCACATGCCAAGGCCCTGATTACCTTCCTGAAAACTTCCCACGTGCCACAAGAGACATCAGCTGATCAGTTTACCGATTGCATGGCCAATTTAACTGCTGATAATGGTTTGGGTTTCTCCGACGCTGATTTGACTGCTAAAGGGAAGAACCATAATGATGCCCTGCATGTCTCCATTGAATGCATGGGCACTACTCTTGCACATGTATTGGTTGACACTAGTTCCTCATTGAACGTCCTGCCCAAGAAAGCTCTAGACAGGTTGGATTGCGAAGGGTTGGAGCTAAAGCCAAGTAACATCATTATCAGGGCCTTTGACGGGTCTAAAAGGATGGTGCATGGTGAAGTTGATATTCCAATTAAAGTTGGTTCTCAGGTATTCAATTTTACATTCTACGTAATGGACATTCGGCCATCCTATTCTTGTTTGTTGGGTCGTCCATGGATCCACAAAGCTGGAGCTGTAACCTCAACACTCCACCAGAAGCTGAAGTACTCGGTCAGAGGGAAGATTGTGACAGTTCAAGGGGAGGAAGAGTACATGGTCAGCCACCTCAACTCGTTCCGATACGTAGAGATGGATGGGGAATTCATTGAGACCCCATCCCAGCACTTTGAAGAGGTTCCTCAGACACTAGCATCAGCTGAGACTGTGGTTGAAGATTCTCCTATGAAGATGGCTTCCTTAAAGGATGTCCGGGCTGTTATCGAGAAGGGTGAGTATGCAAACTGGGGCCGACTTCCTGATTTCACTCAGAAGACTAACAAGTTTGGTTTGGGTTTCACTACAGAAGCTCAAAGGGCTGTTCATAGTGAAAGGATTGGAAGACCTCCTGTGTTCATCAGCAACTCGGGAGTAAATGCCATTGAAGATGATGTGGAGGAGTCCGAATTCGACAGTTGGATCTATCCTATGACCAACGGTGGACCAAGCAATTGGACAGCAAAGGACTTCATCCCTATTACTTTTGTTACCCAGTAATAAACTCTTTGTTTTGAATTTGTAACAGACAATGTTGTGAAACTTTATGGCCCAGTGTCTTACCCGGGGCACCGTGGCTTCATTTGTGAGGGCTTTTGTGTGTCATTTTCATATATCATTAATAAAAGCATTGGACGTTTTTGCATTTCAAATTTTATGCTCCTTGTCTTTCTTTATTATATATTGCAAAACAGCTATTTTACACACACTCACATATACAGGTCCACATCCACTCTGGATCTCACTGGTAACGACTATGCTACTGCCAGTTATGACTTTGAAAATCCGATCAACTTAGCCGAAGACGAAGGTGAAGATGATTGTGAAGTGCCTAGCGAACTTGCAAGACTGTTACTCCAAGAAGAGAGGGCCATTCAGCCACATGAAGAGCCAGGGGAAACAGTGAATCTGGGTACTGAAACAGACAAGAAGGAAGTCAAGATCGGTGCAAATCTGGAGCTTAGTGTGAAACAGCGGTTGATTCAGATGCTGCATGACTATGTTGAGATCTTTGCCTGGTCTTACGAAGATATTCCTGGGTTGGATATTGACATTGTGGTTCATCGCCTGCCTACCAAGGAAGACTGCCCTCCCGTAAAACAGAAGGTTCGTCGTATGCGCCCAGAAATGTCCGAGAAAATCAAGGCTGAGGTTATGAAACAGTTTGATGCCGGTTTTCTAGCAGTGACTTCTTACCCTCAGTGGGTTGCCAATGTGGTTCCGGTATCGAAGAAAGATGGTAAGGTTCAAATGTGTGTAGACTACAGGGATCTGAACAGGGCCAG